>RSEE01000031.1:0-683431 GCA_003971905.1 Moniliella sp. 'wahieum' | reverse complement strand
TCTCGCGATGAAAGACGTACCAACGATGCGCTGAATCAGACTTTTGGCTCCCCCCGGCCGGGCGAGAAGGATGAGGTGAGGAAAGCCTTGGATAATCACGCGCGCATTCGCTACCTTGAGCGTTTGTTTGGCTGCCCACCAAGGGAAGAGCGTATTGACGCCTTTGATCAAGCGGAAGATGGAATCAGCATGAGGACCCTGAGTCAGCAGCTTGCGCAACCATCCAGCCGTTGTATCCCGGAGAAACTCGGCTACGCTCTGGAACCGGGCGGAAGCTCAAAGATGGTAGGAATGCTGCTGTAGCGCCACGTATCCCTCAGCCCGGCTGGCTGTTCAATGATGCGCTCCCAAAACGCATGAAAGTCCGCGTTGATTTGACGAACGTGCTGCCCGGCCCGCTTCCACTGGTGGTAGATCCGTTCTTGCCTCTCCCGGCTGCCTTCACGTTGAGATCCGAACCAGGGAGGAACAAATTGTTGATTGTTTCTTGCATTTGGTTGTCGATCCGAGCCGGTCGGTCCAAGCCACGCTTGACCGTTCCCACCCCCACGCTTTTCCCATCCCCATGCTTCAGATGCAGGAGGTCCTCGGCCGGGGCTGCCAGCTCCCCCTTCCCGCGTACTCCCACACCACGTGCAAAGTAGTGGCCCGACAAGGCCAACAAGAGAAGGAGGATGTACCGAATGGGGGGCATCTGGGCTCCTCGAGGGAGAAGACAAGCTGCGAACCGCGACCTCGTCCAGAAACGGTTGCACCCGCGAGTGCCAGAAATGGTCGGGCAGGTCGCACAGGAAGGGAATGGTGAGCAGACTGGTGTGCATCATCTGTTCAAACGGATGGGATCTTGAATGCGCTCCGTGTGCTCCACCAAGTCACTTTGGCTCGGGAGAAGGGTCTTGGCTGAATCCTGGTTGGCCGGGCCAGCACGGGTATACTCATTGTCGAGTTCGTTGCGCAGGGTGCGCATCTCGGGGGCGGCGAGGAACTGAAGGGAGGCCCGTACCGTGTCAAGGCACCCACCTTGAACATCTGCTCACTTTCGTCGGCCATCTGAATGTTGACCAGGGCACGAACGAGGTAATGCCGTTGCTCGGGAGTCAAAATGATCTCGCTTTCCGTCACGCCTTGTTGCGTGCCTCATGTCCAGTGCCATGTCCCGCGGCGTGTCAATCTTGCGCGGTGTGGCAGACACGGACCCGCGCTCGAGCTGTGCATGCGCCAAGCGCGTCTGCAGCAGACGCAGTTGCGCGTCTGGGTCGGCGGCGACGATGGACTCATAGTCGCTCTCGCTGCTCGAGTAACTGGCAGAGTAGCTGTGGGGCCGGATCGGGGGGAAGAGGACGGGCAGAGCGGTGGGTGCTTATTGACTGGGAGCGAGGGCGATCCGGCTGGGCGACATGCTGCTCCAAGTCGGTTTGGAGCGCATCGATGCGGCGGCGTTCGCGGCAATGATGTCGGACAGCTCGGGGGGCAGCAGGCAGCCCAGGGGTCCTGGGCGCGGAGAGGAAGGGGCTGCTTGGGGGGGTGCGTGTGGAGGGGGGTGGCATGGGCGCAGGTGGGGGTGGGGGTGGGTGGGCGCCCGGGGGGCTGGTGGAGAGCGGTATAAAGGGCGATGCGTGGGCGGCGCGTGCGGTGCGGCTGGCGTGGGCTGGTGGGAGAGGCCTGGTCGGGGAGGTGTGGGGAGGCGGCGCTTCTGCGCGCACTGTCCTTGCCTGGCCCTCCCGCCCGCCCCAAAAATACCCGCCTTGTGCTTGCGCCTTGGGCCCTGCGTCGTCCGTAAGCGCCTACGCCTTCACGCTGCAAGGCCAGCGCGGCACCGCAGCAGCCGCGTCTGGGATGCTCGTTGATCGATGAGTGATGACGTCGATCGATGAGAGTGACTGTCACGTGCCACGTGTCACGTGTCACATATGAACGTCATCGTATCCGTCATCCATCATCCATCGCTTCACCCATCATGCATCAACGGTCAATGTTCAACGTACGTTCAACCCCGCTACTGCCCCGCATTTCGTCTTTCTCCGGCGCATTTCGTCTCGCGCGCGCACCCCGCCTCAGCGGGGCGCATTAAATTGCACGAGCAGCCTCACGAGAGAGAGACTATGGACACACACCACTCTCTCCCTTCCCAGCTGATCCATCAGGCAACCCTCCGTGCCCCACCACCGCCACACGCCACACGCCACACGCCACACGAACGAGATGGAATCACAAGGACAAAGACGAAGACGAAGACGACGCCGCACAAGAAGCGAGAATAAAAAAGGGACCAGCCACTAGGGTGAGGACAAGGCGGAAGGAGGAAGGAAGGGCAGACAGCCAAACAGCGACAACCGACAACCGACAGCCGACAGCCGACAGCAAGAGCAGTGGGATGGGCGCAGCTTGACGCTTCCCAGCCAGCCTCCCAGGCAACGAAGGGGTGCGGTCAAAAACGAGTGGGGTGCCAGGCTTGGCAGGCGCAGGCCGCGGCGCGGAGCGGGGCGCGGCTGCACCCGCACAAGGCGTGGGGTCGGGAGAGTCCAAGATGGGAAAAAGCGGGTATACGGAAAACGAATGTGGGGTCTGGCCGAGGCAGGGCCCGAGACAGTGGGGAAGCACAAGCCAAAGAAGAAGAGCGGGAAAGAAGAAGAAAGAAGAAAGAAGAAGAAGAGAAGAAGAAGAAAAAGAAGAAGAAGAAGAAGAGAAGAAGAAGAGAAGAAGAAGAAGAAAAGAGAAGAAGAAGAAGAAGGAAATCAAGCGCGGGAGGCGGAAGGGTAAAGCGGAGGGTTAAAGCGAGGGTAAAGCGAAGGGTAAAGCGAAGGGTAAAGCGAAGGGTAATGTGAAGGGTAAGGGCGGGCAGGCGGAGTGGGCGGGAGCAAGTCAAGTTGGAAACGGTGCCAATCGGATATTGGCTAGCACGTGAGGGCCAGTAGGAATCCAAGGGGGACGGATCCAAGGGGGGGCGAGTCGGAGTGGAGGAGGTTAGTGGTTAAGGGGGCACGGAACCTGGGTCGCATGTCACAGGCGAGTTGCGGGTCCCGACAACGTGCTGGGGTACACACCACAGAGAAAAGCGGCGGATCTTTTTGCCCCGCGGCGCCGCCGGAGCGAGCCGCGGTCCGGCCCGGGCGACGGTGCGGCGGGGAGGAGGAAGGTTGGGAAGCACGAACGGGATCGGGATCCATCCTGGTATCGCCTTCTTCATCTTGCTCCTTGTCCTTGTTCTTGTTCTTGTCCTTGTCCTGTTTCTTGTCCGGAATCTTATCCATCGCCTTGTCATGACGAGACGAGAAGAGAAACGGTGGCCAACGAGGCAGGCGAGATCATTCCCAAACCGGTACAACGCACGCTTGCGACCCGACTTGTCACGCCGTGCGGAAGGTGCGGTGGACGGAGACGCTTGCTTCGTACCGGGGCCCGGTGTGGGGGGCGGCGGGGGTGGCCGTCTCGGGGCCGGTGGCAGCTGTGGTGCTGGACGGGGCGGACGACGTTTGGTCGTTTGGGGTAGGACCAGAGGGGGCCTCCTTACCTGCTTCCGCGGCCGGCCGGGGCCGGGGCCGAGGCCGTGGAGGTCAAACCCCATGCCCTGCCTCGCCCTCTTCCTCCTCCTCCTGAATCGCGGCGGGACCACAGCTGGTTCCGATTTGCGCAACCGGTATGTCGGGGTCTCTTGGCCGTTTGACAACGCGAATGTGGGCAGCATACAGCGCTTGCCTGGATTTGCGCAGACGGCGGGCGTCGAACTGTACACGCGCGGCGGCAAGGTGGACAGGCGTCCACCGCCGTTTTTCTCCCCTCGCCTTCGGCCAAAAGATCCGCATCCACATCGTCCAACAAGTCCCAGTCGTCGTCCTCGTCCAAGGGGGAAGGAAGGATGAGCACTATGGTGCGAGGAATGGATGGAGGTGTGAAGAGAGCGGGAGCCTCGGCGGGACGGAGAAAAGGTAGCACTTGGCACCACATTCGGGTTGTCCAGACTCGCTTGCGCGGCGGCAGCGGCAAGAGAAACAATGTCCGTCGGTTTGCGCGCCGACACGCTGCGCCCCAACCGTCCCGGTTGGAACGGGGGAAGAGTCGTGGACTCGGGTATCTGTGCCTCCTCCACATCGGAGGCAGGGAAAGCCGGGGCACCTCGGCGGCAGGGGGAGGCGTCGAGGGAGAAGCAGAGTCGGGCATGAGCGGGGTGGTGGGAGCAATGGGCGAGCTGGCGGATGCAGTGGTGCCGTGGGCGCCACGGGGCCTGCCTCAGAGATAGACCCCTGCTGCGAGTGCCGACCCGAGGATGGACGCCAGCGGAAAGTGAAGGCACGCTTGATCGAACCGGAAGTAGAAAGCGTAGGAGGGGGTTTGCTCGTGGGGCTTGTGGCCGGGATGAGAGGGATGATGGGGCACATGCGAGGAGGTAGTGATCGCCGTTGTATTTCCCGTTGTAGCAGTCGTGTTACCCACGTCCGAGATCAAGGGGTCGTTTGTCCATCCCGAGAAGCTGGCTGACGAGTCCAATCCCGTTCCGACTAGGTCGGGTCCAATGGCTGGCGCAGAAGTGGGGGGGACGGAAGCAGAAGTAGCAGCGGATCGACTGCCACAGGCACCGAGGTGGTTGGGCTGGTTTCCGATGCATTGGCTTGGCGGTCCAGCTCCTCCAGTACTGCATAAGCCAACAGCGCTGACGCTTGGTACTCTTCAAACTCGGCGGCC
Source organism: Moniliella sp. 'wahieum' (assembly GCA_003971905.1). Lineage (NCBI taxonomy): Eukaryota > Fungi > Basidiomycota > Moniliellomycetes > Moniliellales > Moniliellaceae > Moniliella > Moniliella sp. 'wahieum'. The sequence continues at coordinate 678,751 of RSEE01000031.1, read as the reverse complement.
TCGGCAAGGGACCACCTGACCGACAGGGATGGGACGGGGCGCGGACTCTGGGCGGAGTGTGGACGAGCGGTACATAAGCCGGCACAGGCGAGGTCGGCGAGGAAGCGAGACTTGCTCAGGTCCGCCAGAGGACTGGCGAGAGGATTCCACAATCTTGACTGTCGTCCCAGCCGGGGCGGGAACCCAAACGGGGTAGCGAGCGACGAGGAGACCGAGGGCGCATTGGGTTTGTGACGACTTTGGGAGGAGACGATGGTCGATGCATGCCTTTCAAGGCTGCTTGGTGGGTAAGACGGCGTGGTATCCAAGACTGGGGCGGGAATGGTGGTGTCTACGGCGGGGGGGGGCGGTGGGGGCCTCGTCCTCAATCGCGCTGACCATGGGCGGCGCGCGAGTGATGGCTCCCCATCATCCATACGCTCTGATGCAATGCTCGGGACATCAGCCGTTGAGCGTTTGGAAGGCGGGACGAGTTGCTGAATGGTGGATGGTTCGGGAGCGGCAAGAGCCACACCAGACGAACCTGGTCCAGCAGAAGTAGGGGTCGAGCATACCTGAGGCGAGGGATGGGACGCCGGGGGGCGTGGGCATGGGAGGCCAGACGGTGCCGATGGCAGGGGTTCTGCAATTGAGGCCATCCCGCTCGTTGCCGCATGACTCTGTTCTCTGTCAATCAGAGCCGAAGCTGTGGAGCGCGTAAGGGACGAGGATGGGTAAGCGTCGACCGGTCCATGATCCCGGACCGAAGCTGTAGCAAAGTCGGTAGCGACCACCCCACTGGACAGCGACGGGCTAGTCTCGGGCACGGCTGGTGTCGCAGTAGCCGGTGTGGTGGCCCGCGGAGTAGGACGGGCGGTGCTTTGCTTTTCCTCCTGTAGGAGGGAGATGGAGGTGTTTGAGGACGAGCCGTACATACTGGACCTCCCATGGAGCGGACCACGAGGCAACGGTGCATGCGACTGCAACGAGCGGTTTTGAGCGGCCTCGAAAGCAGCAAGGCGTGCTTCACGCTTCCTGGGGCATATGCTGGTTTGGGTATGCTCCTGCTCCTTCGTTCCCGGGAATGAGAAGTACCACGAGGGTCGTGTGTGGGCTCTTGCACCGTGGGCAACCCCACGAGCGCGGGGCAGAGGGAACGATAGCGATGACTGTGACTTGGGTGTGGTGGTTCAGCGTTCGAGCCTTGCGACAGATCTCTTCTCCCAACTTGCTCGAGGGAATCGAGGGGAAAGATCCATGCTTTCTGCGGTATCCCATGCGCTCTGTTCTCGGGCCATGCCCGCATCCGACATGCGTGCATCTTCATCAGAGTGGCCTGGCGGGAGCACGTGTTCCTGGTCTTCCTCATCCAAGTCCATCGCGCCATGTGCATCCGGCCCGGATACTCGTCCGAAAGGAAGTCTGACCCAGGTTCTGAATCCGGGCAGGCAGTGAAGTTGTACCCTTCAAATAGCTGCTAACCTCCTCTGGGTTGTCCCCTGTGCGGCAACCGCTTGTCGGTACTTGTCCAACAGACGGACACGCTCCTTTCCGCAGTCGCTTCGTCCTTTTCCCTCCGACGGCGGGCGCGAGATTGGGGGGTTTCACCAGAGACTTCGTCGGTGTCCGGATCATCCGATTCGCCTTCGTCAAAGTCCAAGTTGGGACGGAGCCCAAGGAAAGACTCGTCAAAGTTGCGCGTGTCCTCTTGATTGCAAGGATCCGTGTGTGGGACATAGGAGGGATGTACCGGCGGTAGTGAATGTGGTCTTCAATCATGCCAAAGTACGGATGACGTTTCAGTCTGGCTCCTGTAGGCGCAAGCCAGGGTCCTTTTGCAGCAAGCCACGAAGGAGCCGCGGGTATCCTGTCCCACGCTGTAGGGTCGTACCCCCTCGACGTGGGCTCAGGGAACGAGAGAGGTTCCCGCAACACACGCACATACATCTCAGTGTGGCTCTCCCCAGCAAGGGAGTGTACCCAGCCAGCATTTCATACAGCATTGTTCCAAAACTCCCAATCCACTTGGTAACTGTACGCCTGGCCGGAGATGACCTCGGGGGCAAGGTACTCGGCTGTGCCACAGAAGGTGGACGTCATCTCGGCCGAATTGTCCTTGGGAAGCTTGTTGTTCTCCTCCTGCAGACTCTTGGAACTGGTATCAGAAGGCAGCAACCAGTGGGGCGATCGAACCTCCACTCCAGCACGAGGGAATTCTTTCGACAGGCCAAAGTCGGACAAGACAATATGGCCGTCTTGGCCAATTAACACATTCTCTGGCTTGAGATCGCGGTATATGATGCCAGCTCCATGCAGGGCCTCGACCCTTCTGCAATCTCAGCAGCGTAGAAGCGAGCTCGATCAGTGCCAAGACGGCCCCAACGAGCAGCTGGGTAGCCAGGTCACCCCCCAGGGTGAAAGTCCATGACAAGATAAAGGTTGAGGGCATCGTGGAAGCTGTACCACAGCTTGACAATGAAGGGAAGCCCGTTCCCGGGCACGGGGTCTCCGCTGGAAGAGGCGGATGAGGTGCGGGCTAAGACAGCCTGCTCAGTAAGGGTATGGTGCAGTTCCTGTGCGCAAGAAATGACCTTCTGAATGGCCTTGAGAGCGAAAACATCGTTAGTTTTCCGTTGGCGTACGAGCAAGACCTGGGTGCAAAAAGAAGTCAGCAAGTCGGGCGTCAGGTGCGGCCGCTGGGTGCTGCCGGGACGGGGTTAGGGGACATACCTTGCCCGCACAGCCCTTTCCAAGCACGCGCACCAGCTCAAAGTCGTCGATCGAGACGGGTGGGTGGGGTACGAGGCGGGTGGAGGGCGCATGGGGCGCAGCAGGCGGCGCAAGCATCTGCGGCGGCGATGTGTTCATCGGTGCACAGTACGCTTAGTGGCGGCGGCTGCGGCCATGGCCGGGGGGGAGGAGGGGGCGGGGACTGTGGTGGGCAAGGAACGTCGAGCGGGGCGCGGTGGCGGTGGTGGTGGAGGCGATGGGGAGGGCGGTGGGTGCGGCGGGGGCCCGGCGGCTGCTTCCAGACGGGGGGGCGTGGCCGGTCGGTCGGATGCAGATGGCAGAGGAGGAAGCGCAAGCAAAGGCAGTCTATTAATTAGGCGCGCTAAACACGCTGCACAACCCAGCACTCGTCTGGGCACTCCGACTCTGCTCGCCGCCGCCCCCTGCGCTCGCCCCAGCACTGCCCCCGTGCCCCGCCTCACCCGCGCGCCGCCCGTGTCTGCACCCCCGATCACCTGACCGCGCGCTTCACATCGGTGCAACTCTCGCCGCTGGCGCCCGGCTGCGCACTCACGAGCACTAGTAAGCGTTCGTTGAACCCACTACCCACTACCTGCTGCCCACTCCCGTCCCATTCCTGCCTCTCCTCGCTCCGCACCCGCCCACCATTCCTTCCTCCGTCCAACCCAAGGTCCAGTGCATTCACGCCGCCTGCTACCAGTCGCCCCCGCCAAAGTCCATGTCGCCGCCCCCATAGTCTCCGTTGTCCATCTGGCCATTGTCAAACCCTTGCTGGTACGCGTCATCCTCCCGGTCGTCTGCCCGCCCTCGTCAGTCAGTCGCGTGCCCCGCATCCTGCATCCCACCCAGACGGAACAGCCAACGTACCCAGTGCATTCTCCAAAAGCATACCCCCGAGCAACCCACCGCCCAGACCCAGCGCTGCGCCCCCCATCGGGCCCATGCCGCCTCCGCCTCCGCCTCCGCCTCCAAACAGCCCGTGGCGCCTGGGCGGCTGCGCTTGCACAATCACAGGCTGCTGAGTGGTACTGCTGCTGCGGGTGGGCGTACCCCTGCGGCGCATAGCCCTGCGGTGCGTAGCCTTGGGGCGCATAGCCCTGAGCCTGACGTTGAGGTCCGCCGTGGCTGGGTGGCGGGCCAGGAGGAGGCGCATAGGTTTGACCTTGACCGCCCTGCTGCGCCTGTTCGTCCAGTGGGTGCACCCAGATGGAGCGAGGAGGGGGGCACGCGTGTCGACGTAGAACCAACGGTTTACTGCGTGTTGAACTGCTTGGTCCACCCGGGCGGGAGAGGGCGCTTGTCCTCTCCCGGGTGGCCGACGGCGCAGAGGGAGCCGGTGAGGCCTGCTGCTGGTAGGCGGCGGAGCCCCGCTGGCGGAGCTTTTCTTCGAGTGGGAAAAGAGACCCATGCGGTTGTGAGGGATGCGGTGGTGGCGACGAGCAGGTCGGCGGTCAGGGCTGAGCCATAGGCCTTACAGGCCTCTCCGGCCCCAACCCAGTCAGGCCTTAGAGGCTGTCAGGTCAGAGTATTATTTGCCAAGCCAAGCCCCCGCACTTAGCGCTTGCGTGTTGCCGCACAGGCTGTGCATGCTGCCGGTGACGTAAGGGAAGGCCAGAGCGTGCAGGCTGAGCTCAGCACCAGCCCAGAAGCGAGGCTGTGAAATAATGCAGAAGCAGTCGCCACCGCAGCTGCGTTCCTCGTATTGTTCACTGCTTGGAAGCAGGGATGTCCATGTCACCAGTCACCGTCACTTGTCAGTCACTTGCCAAGTCACGAATCTCTCAAGTCACTAGTGCGACTCGGAGCACCACTGGGGACTCTGCGGCATCAGCGTTGCAAAGCCGCCTCAAGTTCAGACAACGTGAAGGTATCGCTGGTGAGCCACACGATCTATCGAGTGGGACTTGGGAGCACTCGCGATCGTATGGATCAGCCGCAACGCAGCCTTCGGACAAGGCGTGAAGGCAACGCTGTGAGCCGCAACCTTCCGTCAAGCTTTAAGCTCTATTGAAGCTTGAACGTCTAAAGGGAAGGAGACAGGAGACAGAAAAGAGGGATGGGGCGAGCACAGGGGATGCTCAGCCTATGCGAGCGGAAGTCGTCTGACTAAAAGCGAGCTTCACCAGGAGCTTCATCGATCCTTCATCCTGCTCCAAACAATCTAAGGGCCTGCGGTGAACCCTATATAGCACTACCTCCCGCAGCAACCAGTGTTGCTCAAGCTTCAAGGCCATTCCCTCAATCTCGTATTTTTCCAATAGAGCTTGGAAAAAGTGCAAATAGACTGAAACCCCCTTTGCTTCGTTGAACGTTGAACGTGTTGACGTTATCAACGAGCACTAAGGTTAAGAGGTGTTACAACAGCCTAAGGACCCGCCGGGTAGGGCGGTCCAAGTGACTATAGCAGAGACTATATGATTTGTCGATCGATCGCGCACACAAGACAACAAAGGGAGCGGAGTAGTAGATATCAACCGCATCACAAAAGAGACAGGAGGTTGGATGTGGTGGAAGGGTGGCGTGGCGGTGGCCACGATCATCCGTCTTGTTCTCATTCTTGGGGGGTATTGATATTGATCCCTGGTCCAGATCCACATTCAACGTTTATTAACGTTCAGCGACGGCGAAGATGGCATGGAGGGGGGATGTGGATGGCGTGGACAGGGGGTTGGCGAGAGTCAGTGCGTGGCCCACTCACTGTCGATGGGCCAGCAGGTGGGACGGGGAATTTCAGCCCTGCGTAGCCCCCCGCGTGGCTTGTGGGCCGCGTGATGCGTGACGTGTGATTTGTCCACACTGGTCCTTTCTTCCCACGACCACAAAGCAGCGACGGGCGACTGGTGATGGAGAGGCTCCGGTACCAGGCTGCCTCCCCGCCGCCATCCACCCGTCCCCACGCACCCCGCTGCTGTCCACACCGCCACCACCGCCATGCCCACCACCGTAGGCCCCCCCACACGCACCCCTAAACCTGTCCCCGCTGACTGGCGCACCTCTACCGCCAGCCTTGGGGCCGTCTCGCCCGGCCTGGTGGATCTGAGCGTCGGTGTACCCTCCCGCCTCGGCCTGGGCTACGGTTCACGGCGACCGTCAGCGGCAAGTGGGATGGTTTCCCCCTTCCCTCCAGTCCCTACGCCCCCCCGCGGCCGAAGACTACTTTACGCCCGCCGCCGACCATGCAGGCGCCGACGTTGGGTACGCCTCCCTTCTCCCCCAGTCGCTCTCACCAATCGCCCGTGGCTCGCCACAGGCGCAACAGCAGCCAAGGACGCAACCTGAAGACCGTTCTGGGAGGAATGTGGGTGGAAGTGCGTGCCTTCCTTTTGTCCTCTTAGTGCGTGGTAGATACTGATGCAGCTTGTTCGGACGCGTGCGAGCAGATGTTTTTTCCACCACCATCCATCCCTCTTTCTCCTCCTGCCCAATCCCTTCGTCGACGCCCTGACATCTCAACACCCTATCATCCCGTGCACGTCCACCACGTTGGCATCGATTCGAACACAGGCCTCCTCACTGGCACCCCTCCCGAGTGGCAGGCCCTTCTGAATGACTCGGGCATCTCTCAGCACGAACAGGCCGAGCACCCTGAAACAATGCGTGCCATTGTTGCCGTCTATACTGACCATCAATCCATTGTCGATGGCATCCCGCTCATCTCCGATCCCGTGTGGAACAAACTGGGCCAAGCCCACCCCTCACCCTTGGCGCCGTCCATTCCCCCCCTACCTCCGCCACGGTTGAATCCTACCCCTCCAGTACCTCTTACGAAACAGTCGAAGGACCAAACAGGGCACCGGCCTCTGCCCCCTGTGAATGAGAATGGAAGTGCCGACGCAACGCCTCCTCTCCAGGTGCCTCCCACCAACGCTCCTCGTTCACCTGCGGCTCCCCTTCGCTCCAAAGCTCCTTGCCCGGGCGTCCTTCCTCTCCTGCTTCCCCTACTTCCCCCGGCCCGGCCGGGGGTGATACCCCCCAGACGTGCCCCCGTTTGTGACAAATCGCTTCCACTGGGTCTGAAAGCGCAGCAAATGGCCCTCCGGCTCGGCCAACTGTAACTGTAGTCCCAACCCCGGCTGCAGTTCCAAACCTCCTCCCATTGTCGTACCTTCTGCCCCCCACCTTCATCCATCCCTCTTGCCAGCCTCCCTTCTTCTCCCATATCCCCCTCCACGAGCTCGCCTGTCGAATCTCAACCGTCCAATCCCAGTCCCAAAGCCTCTGCCAGCCCCCCTCCTTTGGTGACTTGGCTCGCCTTATCCAACGATGGAGGTGGATCCTCTGCCCGCATGGAAGACCAATCCGCCCTTCCTGCTATGACCAAGAAGGCACCTGATCCTGCCCCACTCTCGACCGCCCGTGGCGGCGGACCTGGGTCAAGAAGCGGATCGCCTACCAAAAGCCCAGTATGCCGATGTCTTCGCCCTTGCCCGCGGAACGGAACCCCCGGCCCGTGCTGACCAAGTTCCTCCCCCCAATACGAACCCTACGCTGCCTTCCCCCACGCGCCTGCCAAGTCGGGGATCAAAGTGCGTCCTGCCCCACCGCCGCCCCCTCCTCCAAAGGGTCCGCTTCCCCCTGTTCCCAACCAGGCGGTAGCGCGGGCACCCTGCCCCTGGTGGCCCGTCGCACGAAGAGGTGGTGGCGCAATTGCAGCGCATGTGCTCTCCTGGCGATCCTCGAGAAATCTATCGCTCCTTCCGCAAGATTGGCCAGGGGGCATCGGGCGGCGTCTACACCGCCTACACCCGCACCCACGACCTGGTCGCGATCAAGCAGATGAACCTTGCGACCCAGCCCAAGCAGGACTTGATTATCAATGAGATCCTCGTCATGCGCGAAAGCCAGCACCCAAATTTGGTCAACTTTATCGATGCCTTTCTCGTCACGAGCAAGGAGCTGGAGGAACTGTGGGTGGTGATGGAGTACATGGATGGCGGCCCCCTCACCGACCTGATCACGTACGCTGTCCTCTCCGAGGCGCAAATTGCTACGGTCGCCCAAGAAATCTTGCGTGGCTTGCAGCACCTCCACTGCACGGAGTAATCCACCGGGACATCAAATCGGACAATGTTTTGCTGTCGCGGCAGGGGGGATCAAGTTGACCGACTTTGGGTTCTGTGCCAAGCTCGGGCAGGGGGTGGCGAACGAACTACGATGGTGGGCACGCCGTATTGGATGGCACCCGAGGTGGTGTCACGCAAAGCGTATGGAGCCAAGGTGGACATTTGGTCGCTTGGCATCCTGACCATCGAGATGGTGGATGGCGAGCCGCCGTACATGCACGAGAATCCGCTCAAGGCGCTCTACCTGATCGCCACTCATGGCACGCCGTCTGACCCGCCACCCTGAGCGCCTGTCGCTGTCTCTTCGCAACTTTCTCAGCTCCAGCTTGCAGGTCGATCCAACCCTTCGCCCTGACGCCGCGACCTTGCTGACCAGCCCCTTTTTGCAACGCGCGCTCCCCACCTCTTCCCTGGCCCCGGCGCTCAAATTGGCCCGCGACCAGGCAAAATTGGTCCATTAACCACCTGCATGCCATTCTTGCGCTTCTGCTCTGCCCTGCTCGTCCATGACTGGGTTCCGGGGATCCGCCGTCCCTGCATACCATCTGAATTCATCAGCTCTCGACCATGTTGGAATGCCATAGCCTGGCTCGTTGGTGCTCTGAGGACGAGAGGGGGAAACGGAACTAACTATAACTGGTCGAGAGGCGCTGGTCCCCTGGGTTACCAACGGGGGCGGCGGAGAATTTGAACGTTTGACCCACTGTTGTTCCTGAGGCTTGGAGCTTGACCTTTGAATTTGAAACTTGACCTTGATGCTCGCATGGTCCAAGATGATGCGCAAGGAGGGTCGGTGCAACGGCCGCGCCTTCTTGGAATTTCGATCAGATGCAGTCTCTCAGCGCTCCGTTCTGGGCTCGAAACAAGCACCGCTTCTCTTTCTTCCTACAACCCACCGCCATGCCTGCTGTCCTGCGCCCCGCCCTCCGCCTCACTGCGCCCTCTGTCCTGCGCAGCTTTTCTGCCGCTCGGCCTCTGGCCCGCGTCGTGGCCTCTGCTCCTGCCCCTGCCCTGGCCCGTGCGCCCGCATGGCGCTCCTTTGCCACCTCCCCTCTCCGTGCCGCCGAGGCCGAGAGCGAGCAACCCGCCAATGCCACCGAGAAGGCCGCTGAGAACGACGCTGCCACCGCTGGCGACGAAGAGGTAGCCAAGTTGCGCAAGCTCGTGGAGAGCGCGAGAGCCGGATCAAGGACCTCGAGGTGCGTCCGTTCCTGGTTCCGCCTTGGTGGAATTTCCCCTCTTCCCGTCTCGTGTTGTGTTTACTAACCCCTCGGCCTCTGTTGGTTGTTTGCCATGTGCAGAAGGCCGTCCTCTACACCAAGGCTGACATGCAGAACCTCGAGCGCCGGAGCCAGGAGGAAAAGCCAAGGCTTCTGATTATGGGATCACGAAGCTGGCCAAGGACCTGACCTCGTCGCTCGACGTTCTCCAGCTGGCGCTGAAGAGTGTTCCGGAGGCGTTCCGCGAGCCCCTGCTGATGCTGGCGTGGAGGACCCGCATAAGGCGGTGGCCGAGCTGTACTCCGGCGTGGCCCTGACCCAAAAGGCCATCCTGGACATGCTCAAGATGCACGGCATCACCTCCTTTGACCCGACCGGCGAGCCATTTGACCCTAACCAGCACGAGGCGCTCTTCCAGGCGCCCGTGCCGGGCAAGGAGCCGGTACGGTTCTGTCCGTCTCCAAGGTCGGGTACAAATCAAGGAGCGTATTCTCCGTCCTGCCGAGGTGGGTGTGGTGCAAGACACGTCCTAAGACGCTCGCCCAGGCCTGAACCAATCGCCTCCCCAACTGTATCGCGGCCCACACTGGGAGAGCGCCTTTGAAATACCAATGCCAAAATGGGGCGCGTGCCGTTGGCTGGCATCTCCTTTGGCCTTGCCTCGCCCCGCCCCCCTTTACTCCCATCCACCTCTTGCTCTGCTACCCACAACCTCCCCTCATGCATGCTCGACCGTGTACGATGTAATCACTACTTTGCTCTTACTCATGAAGCTGGATCGGTTGCTGTTCGTCTCACTTGAAGCTTGAGGTGTGGTGCGTGTGGGCAGGCCATAGGGTGTCATAAATACGTGCTGCGAAGAACAAAATCTAAATCACACACTTTCTTCTTCACAATTGCCCGCATGGTGGCAGTGTGAGTAGTGAGTTGCTGGCCAGGGCATGCCACGGCTGGGCCATGCAGGTGCGGGTGGGTCATACCGCTGGAGTCGCGATTAGGCCGGACTGAGTCAAGAGGGCAGGACTGAGGCGCCAGCGCTGATAGCTGATAGCGGCTGGGATTGGGACGAAGACGAAGACGAGAGAAAGGGATGGGGACGGGGACGGGGCAAGAACAAAGACAGGGCAGAAAGACCCAGCGCAGTTGAGAGCAAGAGTGGAGTGAGAGTGGAGTCGAGATTCGCTTGGCTGGTTTAGCCGCTGGGGCTTTGCTCTGCGTTTGGAGAGAGAGCTGAGGAGTTGGGCCAGCTTTGCAAAGCTTCAAGCTTCAAGTGAAGCGTAACTTGAAGCTAGCTTGAAGTCTAGCTTGACACCTCAAGTTGAAGCTTCAAGCTTCAAGCTCCACGTCCAATCACGCTGAAGCTTGCAGCTGAATCTCGCCACCGCAGAGCTTTGCGGCCACCATCTGTCGACCCCTCTATCGAGCCCTCGACTCTGTCCATCGCTCCGGCGTTGGTGCGTGCGCTGAGTCTTGCCTACCGGCCCGCTGTGTGTCTGCGTGAGCCATGTCGTATGTTCCGCCTGCTCTGCGTGCCCGCGGGAGCTTTGCCTCCCTGCGCGCGACCCACGCAGTCGTCTCGATCCCTTGCCCGACCTCACCGCCACTCCCCCTTCCGCCACGCCGCCGCCTGCCGGCGAGCTTGAGGGTTGGCTGCCCAGTTTTCGCCAGCCGTTTGGCCCACCCACCACGGGCGAAGTTGGTTTTGGCAGGGCACGAACGCAGGCCCGCTGTGCCCACATCGGAGCAAGTGCCGAATTTAAGGATGCATTCAAGAAGCGCCAGGAAACTCGTGCTGATAACCTCTCCAACATGGCCAAGGCGGCCGAGATGGGTCGGGAGCGCGGAGCAAGCAAGGACAAGAAGAGTAGGGACAAGGAAAAAGAAAAGGAAAAGGAGAAGGGAAAGGAGAAGGAGAAGAGAAGGAACACCGGCTCCGCCGGCCCGGTTCCCCAATCACTCTACCCTCGTCTTTTTTCAGAACATTGTGGAGGTGATGGAGCACTGCAGCCTTCGCCTTGGAGCTGGTGGGGTTCCGATAACGGCGGACCCCAGATGCATGGTCTCGCCTTCCTGGCCGCCAGGGAGGACACAACCGAGGATCAATTCATCGCTGCCTGGAAGGCGGCCCACGAATCTGAGCGGCAGCGCAACCGTCCTACCGTGAGGAGATCCAACCCCTCAACGAGCTCGCTGCCAACTCAGTGGATCAGGGCACGCCTCCTGTGGAGCAGGTGCAGCAACCCAGTGCGAATGGGGTGCAAATTTCCCCTGAAGCGACTGGAGACCGAGGCAGAGGAGATGCGGCAACGGTATCGCGTTTGGCAGCGGGTGCGCCAGGAGGGAATCGAACAAAAGAAGCCTGCGTTGCTGATGCTTTGCAACCTGTGGGACCATGGTCATCAACCTTGTTTGTCAATGCGCCGCCGCCAGGGCTCAAACTGGCACAAAGTGCAGCGGCGAGCCGGGTGTGGAACGGATTCAAGAACAATCGATCCAACATGGACTTCATCTGGCGTCCCATGCGCGGGATTCAAGGTTGCGATGCGGCCGCTGTGGATGCGACGGGCATTGGGTTCGGGTCGCCGGAACGATGTGGATTGATGCGGATGGTGGACGATCTTTGGCCGAAGCTTATCGGGTGAATTTTGGGTCAAGTCCTTTGCTCATAGCTTGCTCCCGCTTGCGCTGCAGGCGCTGGGGCCTAGCCCGCAAGCGCATGGAGCTTTCTCTTTTGGAGCGACAGCCCCGGGAACCGTTCCGCGCGGTAAGCTGGCCGAGGCACGGCGCAAGTTGGAAGAACTGGTGCAAGAGACCAAGGACGACCCTCTGATCTCGCTGGCTGACGAATGTTTACCCGAACATGGTACTTTAACAACATTCAGGATGATGCCAAGGCGCTTGGGATTGAGGAAGTGCCAGCAACTTCAACCGCCCAATCCCTTTTGTGGGCAGCAAGTCTGGTTTCAGACCAACAAAGCGGGACCGAACCAGAGTAACAACACCAAGGGCCAAGGTTCCTTCCTTGGCTGGTTCCGGATCACATCAGTCAAGTTTGTTGCGCCCGGGTCTGACGAGTTGCGAACGATGCAACGTCTGCGGTTCGGACGGCGTAACAAGCCCGAGCCGACAATGGCTATGAACCCTATTGGGCCCGTTTTGGCGTGGCGCAAATTCCCAAGGGCCAATGGCATTCCCGTATGGCCAACTGAACCTGCAGAAACCGAAGTCCCGGAGGCGCAGGAGGAGCCTCCGGCAGAAGAGGAAGGACAAGAAGAGGTGCGCGCAAGTCACGCGTCCTAAAGTGCTCTACCTAAAACCTTTGAAGAAGTTCAAATCATTGATGAGTGCGAAGAACGAGATGTTCGTCGCGGGCAACAACATTTCTACTCTGCGCCCCAATGATAAGGCAAACGCGGGACAAAATTGGCGAGCGGATGGGGCAAGAGGGCAATGGGGTGTACGCCTCTGATGCGACGAAACATCAAGGCAGAAAAGGGTGGGGCCTCTCCTACCGCCCGAAACCCCCATCGGAGTATGAGGATGGTCACATTGTTACGCAAGTAGTATGTCTTCCCTTATGGTCCATCTCTACTGAAGCTGGGGGCAAGGGGTTCGATGGATCTCACGCTTTGGCATCCTGCTTCCCGTACCCGATGTTTTTTTCTCGCCTCTGGCCACGAATAAGGTGTGCGAGAGTGAATGTGTTCTTCTCGACTCTTTTCATTTCCGTCACTAGGATTGGATACGCAACGGAACTTACATACGGGAGGTGGTGAAGCGAGATGGCAAAAAGAGATGGATATATGCCAGAATTCTGCTGTTCTTCATGTGTGCCTGCGTGGGTAGTTTCGCGTATACTGACGTTGGTCTTGGGCGACAGAACCCCCCCTGTCGTTTCACACTGCCATTGACATAGACAAACGCAGATACGGCACCAAAAGAGTATCATGCCGAACTTTGTACACTTCTCGCACTTCCACCCAAATCAATGAAGAGGTTGTCAGTTGTATTGGATCAATAATGACGCCTGAATTAATGACGCCTGACGCAATGTACCCCCGCATGGTATCTGCTGCGGTATGATGCTCATCTGTTTTGGTACGCTCAAGCGGATGTATCGGCTGCGTCCGCGAGCCTTTGCCATCTCCTTTGAGCAACTATCATGTCGAGATAGACGTCGTACTTTGCTTGGAGCAGCTCGGCCTCCCAGCCTCCACTTGTGCGTGCACCACTTTGCCTGCTCTGGCCATGGTGGTAGCAGTAGCCCAGAGCTGCTGGGCCCCATTATGTGCAAGCGCCTCAGCTTCCATCTGGGAACACGGAGCTGTACCCACTTGGGCCGCGTGCCGTGCCAAGATGGCCGATCCAAGGGGAACAGCAGCCTCGGTGTTGGTGGGCAGAGCAATGGGAAGACCAAGGTTCTTGCCCAAAAGATTAACAAAAAGATCGCTCTCGGCCATGCCCCCACTGAGCACAATCATCTTGATCTCATGCCCAGCCTTGGTCAAGGTATCGAACACGTGGCGGATCTGCAGGGCCAGACTCTCAAGCAGCCAGTACCACAGGCACATATCATCCACTGTCCCATCCAGCCGAAGCCCCACCATCATCCCTCGCATCTGATCGTCTCCCAGCGGTGCCCTGTTGCCGTGGAAGTCAGGATAAACAATCGGTCCCGTTGAGTTCCGTAATGGCCCTCAATCACGAGCAGTCACCATCGTGCCCAACCGCCTGGTGATTTCGACATGGACATCACCTGTCCCGGTAAGTTGAGGGTAGGCGGGATGAGTACGAAAAAGTGGTCCACCAACGCCCCTGCAGCCGGCTGCCCCCCCTCAGACATGTACATGTCAGGAAAGACAACATTCCATGGTCCCCACAACCCTGGGACCGAGAGAGGCTTGGGGCTTTGGACATCAATGCATGCCGATGTACCAGCAACAAGGGCCAGACGGTGCTGACTTGCCTCGAGCTGTGCAGGGGCGCCCGCACCCACAGTCCCTAGCCACCCGGCGTACCCATCGATCAACCCGCTTGCCACAGGGGTTCCTACCTCCAACCCCAGCGCCCGCTGCTTCAGGGCTTAGCCCCTGTCCAACGGGCGTCCCGGGAAAGAGGACAAGCTCTGATCCATCCTCCCCCGGAACCCCCCCCAGGGACCGGAAGGACGTCTGGACGATCCGCTCCAATCCAATCTCGGTGAAGAACGTCGGGTCTGGCTGGGCACGGCCATTGCATGTCGATACCCAAGCCACAGGCAGCAGGTTACCATGAGACCGGGCCCTGGAGCCGGTCATACGCCAAGTCAAATAGTCCGGGAGCAGAAAGAAGCGAGTTGGTCAAATTCGTCAGATGGCATATGTCGCTGCAACCAGCGTAGACGGGGGAGAATCATCTCTGCGCCCATGCTTCCTCCTGTCAGCGCCAAGGGGGTGACCCGTGCGGAGATGATTTCGCATCTTCCTCGGCTCGTAAGTCACGCCACAGCATCACGTTCCTTTCTCCTGATCCCCACTGGCCCTGGATAGGTGAGATAGACTGTGGGTCTCCCTGGGCGGTGGTCGTCACCAAGGAGCAAGTCGCATCCACCCCGATGCCTCGAATCTGTCCTTCTCCACCTTGGCCGCCTTACATGCCTCCCGCACCGCATGACCAAGCTGCGTCCAGATCTGGGATCCGCTCTGCTCATACACGTGTTCTAGCCCGGGCGGGGCGTCGGTCCACGTTCGGGTCGCACCCACTCCCGTGCCCCGCAATTCGCCGCGCTCATCCACTACCACGGCGCGGACAGACGAGGTGCCCCTGCATCGGTTGTGAGCGATTAGTCCAGCAAGCGGAAAGGAGGGGCTCACACGTCAATTCCAATGTACAAGGCAAGGCCATGGCTTGGACGCGTGCCGTCGACGCTTGATCCAGGTGGAGAAGAGCGTTGGACGGAGATAGGAGGCTGGTTGGTACTGATTCAAGCTTTTACTGGCCGTTTATTTCCCCCGGCAATCCCGTGTTCGCTCACTAAACGATTTCCCCCTTGACATTTCAAAATAGCTATCTGGCCAAAGCGGGAGCCACAAGTGTCTCAGCCGCCTGGCCGATGACGGTCATCTCCCCAACTATACTTGACTCCCGGCGGGAAAGGCAAAAAGACGCACTTTCTCGAATGCATCCCGTCTCCTCCTCACCAAGCTCATAGATATAAGGCTCGTCTTCAGGCTTCACGCCTAAAACAGATAGAACATCAGCTCCATTATAGTAGAACACATGGGATCAATGTGTAGTTGTTGGTGAGTAGGGAAAATCGGATCGTCATTGCTGTCCCGTGTCATGTTTGATGGGGCACAGAAAAGCAATATATATAAACTAGTCCAGTTAGGCGGCATTGTTGGCTGCCGACAAGGCAGCCTGGCGCTTCAGGGCAGGAGGAGCATCGCCACGAGGGGAGGAAGATCTCCACGACGTGAGCCTTGTCGGCCTTATAAACTCGGGTCCGTGAGTAGCTTCTCATTCTGTCTTGGTGTGAACAGCATGGTACTTCGTCTGGCTGGGACGGGGTCGCTGTCGTGGAGGGACGTTGGGCTTGGTCCACGTGGGAGGGGGGTGAGGAAATCGATCAGTTCGAGTGGTTCCAGATCCCAATGTCATTGTAAACTCGTCGGGACCGTAGATTTGACGCTCAATCTCGTATCCGTCATTGTTGAGGATAAGATAAGGGGCGTCAGTCCATGACGAAAGACAGTACCCAGTTCTTGAGAGCAGTGAGCTGAAGAGATCCATCGCCAATGAAGTGCACCGTGTCGTCCAGGGCGCGAAGGGTCGTGTTTCTTGAGTTGGTTGGGCGCATGCCCAGTGCAGCACCCAATACCGCACCACCCGTGTATCCAATCGAGCCCCACAGAATCTGAGCAATCAGCTTGGAGTGTTTGGGGAAGGTGACGTCGATCAGCCCAAACTCGGAAGTACCTGTCTCTCCCAAGATGGTGTCACCCTCCTGGAAGAATTGGCCCATGCGGGGCCAGAAGTAGCTGTGACAAGATGCCATTCTTTTGGAAACCCTCAGCCCCTCCCAGGCGAGAAATGGTAACCTCGTCGAGTTCAGCAATTTGCTCCTCCTCAGAAGGGATGGCGTTGTGGGTAAATGGACGGACAGGAGCCAGGAGCTTTTTGGTTTCGGCCAGGCGCCCAACTCCTTCATCAGCAAGCGCCGCAGTGAGTTTGGGAAGAAGCCACTTCATTTTAATGTCCTTAAAGATGGCAAAGCCAATCTTGGTGTGGTCCGAATGGAGCTCAATCGTGGCGGCACGGTTAGTGTGATAAGTGAACGAGCCAGTGTTGTAGTCCGATTGCAACGCCCCAATCGAGAGAATAAGGTCAGAGGATTCAACAATCGATTTGATTGCCGGCTTGGTCAGGGCACCCAGGTATACACCACCAAATTGGGGGTTGTCCTTTTCGTCAACGGTGGTTTTACCCATGGGGGTCGAGAAAACTGGGAGACCCGTGGCCTCCACAAACTCACGGGTTTCGGGGACCACATTGTGCCGGGATGCACAGGCATCCACAAGAATATAGGCTGTTTGGCCGCTTTGATACGCGACAAAATTCCCTGCAAGACATGGCCTCGACTTCGGTATCATTCTCCGGCATATTGGTCTTGAGCTGGTATTCTGTAAGGCGCTTGGAGGCAGACAATGGCAGAGGAAGGTCGACCATGTTGGAGGGGAAGGCAATGTAAACTGGGAGCGAACGAGTGATGCAGAACTCTAGGATCGAGTCAATGGCCCGACAAGCGTCCAACCCGGTAGGGATGTCTTCAGCCTTGGTCCCCTTGGGGATGAGGGGTAGGCGACCCTCCCGATGCATCTGATACAAGTCGAGCTGGGCCCCCGTGATTTGTCGCGCCATGTTAAGGAACGCGTCAAATTTGTGATCGCCTGTGAAGAGTACGCGAGAGAGACCGACGGAAGAGTTAATGGGGCGACAAGGTAACGAAGGGGGTTTCATCAGCACGTACCGAGTGTATGGTGGAGTATCAAGCCTTCGTCTTGCGCGTTGGTGGAAGGGGTGCCAACAACGTGGATGACGGGTAGGCGCTCGGCCATACTCCCCCCTAAGGCGTTGCAGGCACTCAGCTCGCCGACACCAAACGTTGTGGTAAGCACGGCCGGGCGGGGGTGACCATCGGACAGAACACGAGCCAGGCCATCAGCCGAGTAACCGGCATTAAGCTCGTTGGAGTTACCAATCCAGCCCAGGCCGCCCTCGCGCCAGCGAGTGAGCATAGCCAGTGTAAAGTCGCCTGGCAATCCCTGGACAAACTCCACCTCGAGTTGCTTAAAGCGGTTGACAAGGTAGTCTGTGAGCGTGATGGTGCCTTCAACAGAAGTCATGACGAGATCGATCGTGGAAGACAAAGATGGTTGGACCAGGACCGCGGGAGAAGAGGAGGTAGAGACATTTATACCACACGAGCCCTACATTGATTTGCCACAGAGAATGCTATAGGATGGATGGCAATGTAATGGATAAAAACTTGTTGACGTCACTGGAAGCGGCGGCCAGCCGGCAGGGCCTGCTAGCTACATGTGCGGGCCCATCATGCATCATGCATCACG
Source organism: Moniliella sp. 'wahieum' (assembly GCA_003971905.1). Classification (NCBI taxonomy): domain Eukaryota; kingdom Fungi; phylum Basidiomycota; class Moniliellomycetes; order Moniliellales; family Moniliellaceae; genus Moniliella; species Moniliella sp. 'wahieum'. The sequence goes on along the minus strand of RSEE01000031.1, from coordinate 661,129 downwards.
CCTGGCCGTTTGACAGCAGCAGTTCAGTGTCAAGTACTCAAGCACGCCCGTGCGCTGTCTCATTCATATCGCCACGGGCCTCCCCCGCGTGGCGCGTGTCGTTTCCATCCATGCAGATCGCGCCTGGTGAGGTCTTGCGGGAGCAAAGGATGGATAACACATGGGTCGATGATGATCAATGATGATGGATTGGCTCTATTTGTACGTTGGTTGCTACTATGGCAGGCTGCGAGAATACCAGAGAGGAAACGGCAGCAGGTGAGGATGGACGATGGGCGCAAGGCTAAAAGGACAAAAGATATATGAGAAATCAGTGGGGAGCCACACTGAGTGAAGGCCTATGGCTTCATCGCACCGACGGACCTACAAAGCGAAGTGACCGACGAATCGCGATGCCAAAAGACGAAAAGCGGAACAATCCGTCATCAAGAGAGCGAGAGACGGTTGAATTCGGTTAGATGGTAGCAAGGGTTACATCGCTGTGGCAGTGAGTGTGACAGTAGAGGCTAGCGGAAAGGGAGAACGAGGGAAGGGAAGAAGGAATGAGAAGAGAATCAAGCCGAGGCTATCACAACAGTAGACGCTTTTCCAAATGGGGCAAAACGCGTGAGGTATAGTCCTGCAAACGTATCCTCAACTGCATTAGTGTAACACTTGTATTTCGTGCGTTTGCATGTGGACATTGTCTGTACCAACAGAACGCCTGGTGCTATTGGGCCAAGCGCACCGACCTGATTTCCCCACACGGCAAGGACGCTTCCAGCTCTTCTAATGGCAAGCTACTTGAAAACTCTGCCAAAAAATACACTCAGTTATCGTCGGAGGCGCAGATCGTGCTCGGATCGTGTCCTTCGGATCGGGTTAGGTATCTCAGTCCAACCTGCCATCACCTCTAGTCCCGGTTCTGCTGGACATAAACCGACTACGTGGTGAGACGATGCCCCTTATCCCATGTATTGCCACTTGCCAGTCCCCATATGATGAGAGACTCTCTAGGGTTCAAGCACGTTGATTTATTATGCCTCTGTCCTCGCGGACGAGTATCTCGGAACGCCTCCTGGATATGGGCAATGAGTGGGGTTGTAGGTTTCCAAAGGACACACATTACTAGATGCCGAAGGGTTTTTGGTGAAAGGGCAGGCGGGGCGGATGGGCAGAGGTTTTAATGCCTTGTGGGAATGTATGGGATGGAGAGGGAGTGGGTTCTCAATCGGAGTCTTCTCTGTGGGCTCTCCTTGGTTTAACGTTAAACACCCAATGAGACGGGGCATTCTTCAAATATGATGGTTCATGAAGATCTACCAAAGAACATTGTCCTCCTCATCTCTAACCAATCCCATGTTGACATACGCCAGGCGTAATCCTAGCTGATACATCTTCTATCATGGTCCCCCCCTTCACAAGCGACGAAACTTTTGGCCTCGCCCTCAGTCCTTGAATAGAGAGGATACATAATAAAAACAGTGTGTGGAAACCGCTGTGCACAGGAAGGATGGGCTCAAATACGGCTGCGTGAGCACGGGGTAAAGACAGAGAAAAGGCACTTTTGTGTTTTGGGGGAGGATCGTCATTCCTTCCGATCAACCTGATCCGACTCTTGCCTTGGAGGCCAAAGATGAAAGTGACTTCCTTCCGCCCCCTTGAGTTTGGGGGTAGACGAGGGGGTAAGGGAGATATGCTTGTGCGCCCCTCCGGGCCCCGCTCCGGGACCCGCTCCCAGTCTCGCCCCCGGTCCAACTCACGCTCTCGCTCCTGTTCCCATCCGTGCCGATGCATGTCCCAATTGATGGGAGGGTGAGGCGCGGCGGGCGAAGCAGGACAAGGGGGCAAAGGCGAGGGAGCAGTATGATGCGTAGCATGGGGGTTGAGCTGATCGGGGCGGTGGGTCAATCCTGGCCCTGCCTGGGCTCGCCCAGGTGCAGCAAAGGGGTCCGAGGGGTATTCTGATGGAAGAAGGGCGGTTTCGGGGTGGAAATATCCCGGAGTCGTGGCTCGCCCAGCTGACTCAACCTGCACGGGGGCGGTGCTATTGGGCAAGGGAGTACGATGAGGATGTGGACGTGAACCCCCTGACGGATGAAACTGGGCCGATAACGGGACACTGCCCCTTCTTCGAGCAGGAACAGCTGTTCCTCTGAGCTTCCGAGGTGACGAAATAGTGTCCCTTGCCCGAAGTGACACATTGCTGGGGCCAGCAGCTGTGTTCATCCAGCCTCCGCTTGATACACCAGATGGGCTTTCTGAGTGAACCCTCCCCCTTTGTTGGCGTCGTAAGTGCCGGGTGGACGCTCGAGATCGCACGGGGCAATGGGATTGGGGGTACCGTCTCCCTGTGGCCTAGGTTCGGGAGTTTCTACCGAGATAGGGAAGGCAGCTCTGAAAGGAGAAGAGTAGATAGCCTTGCAGTGGCAGAGGCTTTTCCCGATGCGCTCAAATAGATGGAACTTGAGTCGAAACCTTCCCTCAGCGCAGATGGTCAAGGCGGGAAAGACAAAGATACCCAAAGGGTGGGGGGAAGAAGAATCTTCCAGCTGGTATAGTGAAGAGACGGTGGTTCCCGTCATGTATGCCCGACCGGAGCCATCGGGTAGGAGACCTAGTTCATCAGTCGAGGAAAAGGAAGTCTCTTCCACGGCGTGAGGAACCAAGGAGGCAACGAGGAGAAATGAAGGACTGGCGAGGTACCAGGATGGGTCTATCCACCCGGTACCCAGATCGGTGGTCACCTTTGTTCGACCAGGACCAGAGGAGGCGAGAGAACGAGCCGAGGTGGTATGGGCGGGGCAAGTGGGGGGATCAGTGATGTCGGGGCAAACGCTGTGATCGTGAACAATGACCCGCAGTTGGATTATAGGGGGAGGCTGGATGGAGGCCGTGGGCTGTTGGCCTATGGAGGCACAGGCGAATGAAGGTCAGCACGTTCCTCTATAAGGAGACGAGGTGGGCAAAAAAGGCTGCACGCACCGGATGCAGATGGGTAAGATGTATGGCACTGGGGGTGCTGCTGTAGCGTGAGTTCGAATTCTCTGGGAAACGGACGGGAGAGACGTGTGAATCAGATCGCGCTCACATAATCGGTCCCAACGGGGGTCAGAGAGTACAAACAGGTGGTTGCGATCAATACCGGCGTGCAAGTAGGCAGCGACGCTGTTCATCCCAGCGGCCGGGGATGGAAGAACAGTGGGTGCACCGAACATGGCAGATTCCGCCAGAGGTAGCTAGCTACTGGGCACAGATCGCCGACCCTCTGGCAAGAAAATCTGTACCACCGCCGTATGGTTTTGCCGGCCGTGATCGATTATCACAGAGACACAGTGTGATGCCGTGTTGAGCCGAATTGAGGACTGGATAGCAATGTTGCTGCTGTGCAGACGCTTGGCAGAGGCTGGAAGGCGGCAAGAGGGGATGGTGGCGAGGTGTACGGGTTAGTCAAGGCATGGCTGGGGAAGACAACCCGAGTTGCAAGCTGAGCTTGCACTGGAGCAGCGCAAGGCAGCCAGCCAGAAAATCGCCTTCCCGACGCAGCCATGTTGGTAGAATTAAATGTTAAGGAAGGCAACTTAGTACTTACTGCAACGGATATACCGTGCGTTGCAACGCAAGGCACTTGAACGCAATGCAATCCAATCCTCTCCAATCCACAATTCATCAATGCAACGCAGATGCAATTCAAACAGCCAAGCTGTCCACTTACATGTTCGAACAACCCACGTACTCATCGGACATTTTCAAAGACAGGGTGCAACCCAAAAAGGACCAAGCACTAGAGTGCAGCAACCCCCAGTACCCTGTAGTAATGCATAGGGTGCAGTATGCAGTCCCTTGCCTCTTGGCGCTTCCCCAGTGCCAATACCACTATTTCACTAGGGTCACTCGGTCATCGGTCATTAACACTGCAGTCGCTGCTCGCACGCTCAGGCCCTCACTTGCCGTCCCACATGTCCCACAGTCATATATGCATGGTACACGGCGCATGATGCATGATGCATGATGCATGATGTATGATGCATGACTAATGACTAATGACTAGTGACTGATGATCGATGACCGATGCCGATGACCGATGACCGATGACCGGTGACTAGGTGACTGACCTGACCGGGGACCGGGTACCAACGACCCGTGACTAATTACTAGTGGTCTAGTGGTCGATGATGCATGATGCATGATGAGCGTCCTGCGACCTTCTGTGCTTAGCGCTTATACACTTCACCCCTCCCTTACACATTAACGAGGCGCTTACAACAGCACAGCTGAGCCCCGATGCCGTTACCAATCAAGGCAAGGTACTGGTAAAAGTTGGGTAACCAACGGTGTCGCTCACACACATTCTGTTAGCTCCACTGCCCAGCTCCTACTAAACCATGCACACAGTGACATTCACTCATCAGTATTAGTTCATCGACTTGCGGTCCAAAAAGTTTTGCGCTATCTTCGCGTGATGAGATCAGGAGTCCTGAAGATCTTCGAGGGTATGCAATCGCACCAGTGGTGGTGATGGTGTAAGCCAAAACCAGCAAAGCCTGCAGAGCAACATGAACCACGAAGCAGCCCGTCGCCGCCACGGGTCAGGCCACGGAACAAGGAAAACAACAGAAGCGAGAGAAAACAACGAAACTCGTAGGCTTGAGGGGGAACTGAAGGGGCGTTTTCCGAAAAACACAACACGAACAACCTGCTCCGGGCCAAAGGACCACAAGAAATCCGTAGGCCCAAATGTGTTAAGAAAGAATCATCAGTCGAGAAGAAAGAGGAGCAAACGAATTGCTGAGAAGTAGAAAGGAGTTTGGGGATACCAACAGAGGTTTGGTGAGACAATCAGGGAGATGAACGACCGCAGGGACTTGGGGAACCACACATATGCGCCGCGATAATGGATGGGTTCTCGCATCTGTGATACTGCATGTCGATTTCGCGGATGTTACCCCGGCTTCCGAGTTTCTCTGATAGCGCATTGTGCCTGCAATGCTGCCCACAAAAAAGAGATGGATGGGGTAAGTGCTGGAGCAGATACCCAGCTCAAAAGAATGTTGCGCACAAAGAGTGCTTCGGTCCATCACCTACACGGGCGGGTGTGAAAAATTGAAATATGGGTAATGGCGGGATTGGAAAATGGGTAGATCGGCTGGATAAGCGGAGTGGGGCTGAAGAGGCTGGTGGCAGAGACCCGACGCTTGTGGCGACAGTCATTTGGGGCTTGCAACCCACGCCTCACCGTCTGGCCTCTTACTCCATAACCGCCCCTTCGCTTCGGCCATGCCCCTGCGGGTGGGACGCATGACAGTCATCCGTCACCTGGCTCGTTCGCCGGCAAAAGAAGCTTATGTGCGCATGCGCATCATGTCAAAGCGCCGCCCATGGCCCCATCTCACGTCTCGAGAGGTTCCGGCTGATGTGTCCGGGATGCGCACCACCCTATGGCCTGGCTACTGATGACTGACGACTGCCACCAAACCTATACTCATCCTCATCGCGCAATGCATGTCCATTTGATACTCGCATCAATCATTATCACTGTCCGAAGAGTCGTCGCTGTTGCCCCTCCTCCGACAGCGACCACGGCAGGTGTTTTCTTCTTGGCGCGCGCTCGTCCCACAGGTGCATGGCACCGTTCGTTGCAATCCTGTTATTGGATGGGGCCAGCACTACTCGTGGAATATCGATGCCATCAGAGTCGTAGTGGGCTCTTCCTTCCCTTATTGCTCCAGCACCCCGGGAAGAGCCCCAGGCCGAGCCACCACCGAGCCATCACTAATAGACACATCGTACCCCGGTGAAGAGTGGTGCAGAATCTTCTCGGAGATCATGACGTTGTACGAAAAGGTGTCACCCGGGAGCTTGTAGAAGTTGCAATGGGCAACGGACGCACAGATGTGCTTCACGCGACCCTCGAATCTGGCAGCGTCCGTGTTCTGGAGAGGGCCGAACAATTCGAGCGCATCAGACGTATGCGCCAGGAGGAGATGGGGGTTCGGTCGGGTCGCGATCATGGCGCTGTCGGGGCCGAGTCTCGAAAGGCGTTCGATCAGTCGGTATGCAGTCTGGGTCGCCCGGTACTATTCCAGCCATAACAGGCATGTCAGGGTCTAAACCCGTATATCAATCAAGGCTGTGGGACGTACCATGAACTGCGCCCTGGCCTGCCCGGCAGCAGGGTACGATATCCGGGAAAGCAAACCATGCAGGTCGGCTGCCGCGACGATAGCGTCATAAACCGGAATCGGAAACGTGAGCTCCTTCTCATCGTTGGCCTCTTTTCCGGTCTCAAGGATGGGGAGTGCCGCGAATGGGAGAGCCACAAGCATAGTGCGCACATCCTTCCCAACCCCAGTCTTTAGGTTAGCCAACAAACCCCTAGCTCGGATATTGGTGCCCTCTGCGCCAGGGATACCCTCCGTATTGAGATCGCTGATGAATATCAGTCTCTTGGTTGCGGATTTGCTCGACACGCTCATTCGGGGCGCCGAGCGGGTTGTCATGCGCCCGCGGCGGCAAAGGACACGCCCGTGGGCTCTTGAAGGTGGTCCAAAGGAAACACTGGGCTACGTCTGGCATAACTCGTCCTCGGCCATGGTAGTGTCTACAGGCGAGGAGGCACGGGAAGCAGGGGAAGGCGAGCATGCGTCAGGTGGCTGGGGCATGCTCGCTCTTCGGCCACCTCGTCAATGGCGTGACTGGCCCCCATCCTCGCACCCAGCACCACGTTGTGGCTGTACCTGTTGAGTGCATGAAACCGGACATCGGTCGAACTGGGCAAGCAGGGAACTGATACAGCAACCTCTCGTCCTGCTTCACATGAACCAGGCCGCGGGAAAAGGTACAGCAGATGCGTCTGTCCTATTGTGCACGCGTGCGAGCTCGTTCCATCGATCGGCATTTTTGTGAGCCGACGTCGAAACATGGCGGTGGCGACTTGGTAAAAGGATGGGCGAGATGAGTTGTACATATGATATGCATTAGTGGGTGCTTTTTGTCACAGGTCCGGCAGACGATCGCGGCCCCCTCTAACCTTAAACCTTGTCCCCTCAACCTTAAAAACTTGCCCCCCTCCCAGAGACGCACGCTCTCCCGCTTCTTTGATGCTCTTCCAAGGCGTATTACATTCGTGATCCCCTATCTGAAGATGAGAGTGGCGCAGTCCAGATGGCCACCCTGATAGGTGATGCGGTAGCACTATAGTGTTGGTAGTGTGATGGTCGAATACGCCAGCCAACGACACGCCAAATACAAGGGAGCATGAAAGAGCAACAGAGGCTATATACCTTAGGGCTGCGGAGATCATGGACAAAGCCAACACAAAAGCTAAATGGAATGGTTACAACGTCGGAGTTCCTTGACCTCGACCAGGGGCGATAGCCCCTGGTCGAAACACACAGACCATACTGATGCGGTTCGTCTCACCGTATATCGCAAGCACTTTGGTGCATCGTGCGTGAACGCGTGAACATAACAAGTCACGAGGCGACCACCGGGCCTACGGCCAGGGAAAGTGGGGCTTCGCCCCAGCTTGTAAAAAGTCATGTGGTGCCCATTCACTTGAAGCTTGATGTAACACTTGATGTAACACCGTAGGTCACTAGTCACTAGTAAAGCTCAAGTGAGGATAATCGTGACCTGTATAGCGATTCACCCGGCTATGGAGACCGCATTGGATGCTGAAGCGTTTGGGACAGTAGCGTAGGCGATCGATTGCGGGCGAGAGATAGGCGTTGGTGGTAGGAAGCAGGACGAGGGCTACTGGACAAGGCTACTAGTCGTTGACTTACGCGCGCATCAGCAATCTTCGGGGAGCCCTTGGAGTCTCGGGGCTAGAGAGGGCACATGCGCCGCGTTCGGTGAAGCCAGTCACCGTCGCAACAGGCGTACCGCAGCAAGTCGCAAATAGGCAAAGTCAAAATGCCGCTCTTGATTGAGATGATTAGACCCTCGAACACTGCTGCAGGGGGCCGCTAGTGTTGAGGCGTTAGACAGATATAATAGCTTACCTATAGGCCCCTGGCGTGGCCCAGATTGGCCTGTGCGCACAGATTGGATGCGCCACACGCGCCTCCTTTTAACCTCCTGCTCCTCTGTGGTTGCATCCTGTCCCTCACCACCGCCCCTCATTGCGCCCGTAGCAACCAGTATCCCATCTCTGCAGCCAGCACATCGCAGAGTGCTCTGTGCCACGGCGCAACAGCACCATCTTCTTCCCCTGGACATCAACATCACCATCGTTGCTGCCTGCATGCACTGCTTACTGACCGCCTTTTGCTAGTCCCGCCCCCATCGCTCGGTTCTCCTCGCCTGGTCTGCATTGCTGCCGCACGTCTCCATTCCCTCTCCCGCCACACTCCGTCCTCCTCGCCTCGTCATCAGTAGCTGTTGAACGCCCCCTCTGCCTCTCGCCCGGCCCCCTCTCACTGTCTGCATTGCTTTTGTCGTATGTGTTCTCTTCCCACCAGCGCTCGTTGCGACCCCGCCTACACAGACTCCCCCTCGCGGGCCATCTTGCCCTCGTTTCACCTGATCCGCAGCGCCATCGTACGTGCCCGCTTCCTCCGCATTCCCCACACTTCCGCTGACCTGGTGGGTCGCATGCATGACGTGCATGCACCGTTTCGCTCACCTTCGGCCTTCTCCGTCTGGTTCCATTTTGCCTCGCCTGAGGTCCTCTCGCTTGGCTGGTCTGCCTTGCCATCGTACGTCGCCCGTGCTTCGCGCTTGGAGTTGTCCTGCCACTGACACTGTCTACCCAGCTGCTGCATGCACGGAATCCCACGGTTGGTTCGTCTCGTCTTGTTCGCCTCGACTCATCTGACCTGTTTCGCCGTCGTACGTCCCTTCTCTGTTATATGCCAACGCTGTTCCTAACCTTGTTCGCCCTACCAGTGTACATTCCGACTTCATCCCGCTTGCCCTCGCTACTGGGCGTCTTGATCGCCTGACCCGTGAGTCCGTCGCACATCTTCTGTGTCTCTCGCTAACCCTATGCTGCTGCTCACTTGGCCAGCTTCTCCCTAGTGCGCACTCCCCTCACACTAACCTGCCACTTTCTGAACCGCTCGCTGCTCTACTACGTTGTGGTGCTTCCGTCTGACGTCACACCTAACCGTGGTTGCCGTGTCATCGCTTCCCAACGATCTTCGAATGCATTCCATACCTAAAAAATACCTACCCTGCCTATAAATCTAGTTGTTCTGGATCGATGCCAGCCAGCCGGTTGGAGAGCCTACAAGCACGCATCCAATCAACAGCTAAGCGTTTGGGCACATTTGAGCTAAGGGCTTGAGCGCATGTGGCCAAAGCCATTGAGCGCATGTGGCCAAAGCGCTTGACTTCATGTGGCCAAAGCGCTTGACCTCTTGGGCCAAAGCGCTTAACCTCATGTGGCCGCAATGTCAAAAACGTTCCGCACCAAATTCTACGCATTTTTGGGTGATGTGGTCATCTAAGCAAAATTATATATTAATTTTTACACCCGCCCGTGTATGGCCAAGTACCCAGAAACAGACCTTGAACACCGCTTGTCCGAGGCAAAGGAAGCATCCATATGTGCAATTCGAGGAGGGTCTTTCGTGGTCAGATGTCAAGCGGAGGGAATGGTGTCATCCAAAAAAGAGCCAAAAGAATAATGTAGTTGCAAACAAGGTGTCTGGAAGAGACATGCGCGGCGACCACATGGCGGGTCCGATCATAGATCGGTAGAATTCTCGTCACGTGTCAAGCGCGGCTCGTGCTTGGGACGATGGGGAGAAGGAAGTATGTGGCCGAGCGGGAGAGGTGCTGGCGAGGATGGTGGTGGGTCATGTCGTCTGGGTGCGACCTCTATAATCCATTATAACTGTCACTGGAGAAGACGGGCTGGTATGCCCGGCGGAGCCTATTATGCGCCCCCTTCGCGTTCCTAACCCCGTCTCCCGACTGGTTATGGGGTCAGATTCGATCTGACCCTATCTCAACTGAGGCCCGTGCGCTCTGCCCAACAATATAGCACACTCCCATATTCAACTCAGATCTATCGCGGCTGGCAAGACCGCCAGCACGGTTACCTGTTCCACGTATCCGAGCGACAATAGTCGCCTCTTGCCCACGAGTGAATTGGTTGCTACCGCATGGCCACCCAATTGTCAGTAGTTTCCTTTACGACGATAGTCCCCCCCGGAGCCGTTTACCTTACCTTTCTATAGGTTGTCCGTGCGGCAACCGTCTCTTGTTTCCCCCTCCCTACGTTCCTCACTCTTCCTCGATTGCGTTATTTCCCTTTTAGTCCCTGTCTGTTAGCAATGGTTCGTGATTTCCCCCCACGGTCCATCGGCGTCTCTCCCTACTTTCCTCACCAATTGATCAACCAACACAGGCAACTCCTTCTCTTAGTAGCCCCTCAGCTGCTCAACCTCATCCATCATGTAGGAAGGGGATTGTTTTGGATGCCGATGGTATTCATTAGGCTGGATGGAATGGTGTCTTATATACCAGAGAAGGCGATGCAATCACAGGGTAAACGAATCGTGATGAGGGAGAGACACAAAGGGGTCAAAGAAGATCTGGAACGGGGTCATACACACAGCCGGTGGACATGTGTGTGTGACCGATCACTCCAGCTCCCGTCTTCAGCTCTCCGTCCCTCAGTTAATCCCGTTCGCGCATACATTCCCTTGCGACGTCGACACCCAGCTCAGTTTAACCGCATGTGATCCCGCTTCTAATAGCCACGCCGCCTTCAGTCCCAGTTCAGCTGAAGCCTAGCAGGTTTGTTCTCCGTTATACTACTCCCATTCTCTGAGCCCGAAGGCTTCAGATACGCCACTGTCCCCCAAACCTGTGCTACGTAGCCTCGCCACAAGGCTTGCAGCCGCATCTGCTACACACCGAGAGGCCTCTCCTTGCCTTAGCCCCGCTCGTACTCACCAACCAGCCCAAGCGCGTAAAAACCGTGAGTCTGCCTTATGACCTCAAAAAGGGATTGTGGCCCTAACCCCCCCCGGCCCTCTGGCGGTGCCCTGACACTCCTCAAGAACTTCCCGACCCGAATTTTTGGCGTCTGCCTGGTTTGCCTGGTCTCCGATTTTCGTATTGTGCAAAGCGATCAAGGAAAGAGAGATGGGAGGGATGTGGAAACAATACACCAGAAGATGGATGAAGCTTTTGACGCTTGACAGAGCAAAACAGTATAGATCTCTGTGTTGATTATAATCCCGAAGAGAGATTATATCTCTTCTCTGCATATGCCCACACCATCAGTGTGGCGTGCGTACCTGAGCCACCGCTCTTCAGGGTCCAAATTGGGATCGTAATATAGGATTGAGTGGTGCGCCTTGTCTAATTGCCCGCCACCCACCAGAAAGCGCAAGGCAGAATGCGCTCTTCGACAGATCCATCTTGTTGTATTCTTCGCGACCCCACCCGCGTACGCCGCACAAGAAGCGCCATGCTCAGACTGGCAATCACATGTGATGTGTGATGTAACCCTAAACTCCCTTCAGCAAACATGCCCCATGCCAAGGTCTTCGTTTAGTAGGCACGTTCGCGTCAAGTGCGATGACTGGGATGACCAGGTGACCGAAGTTGGTCTGCAACACAGGCGTGTTTACACACATGACGTCAGGGGATCGAACAGGACACCGGCCATGTGCTGCCATGAGTTCCTGCATGCGGGTGCGCTTTCCGCCAATGGGGAAGCGGGCAGTAGGCCGCAGCTGTAGCCGCCGCTGTTCAATCATTTGTAAGCGTTCGGTAGGGTTGCGGGCGCCCCAGCTCGGGGGCTGTCTGCGTGAAATGGCTGGTGCACCATGATGCATGATGCATGCAGGAGAAGCCCAATGCGAGCCAGAATTTATGGGCTCTGCAGCGTGGCGCCCGTGTGCTACAGTGGGCGGGTGCGGGATGATGGGTGAGCACTGTGGCATGGCGCCCGTTTCCCCGCATCCGCCGCTGGGTGGATAGTTGCACCTGGCAGGGCAGCACAGCACAGCACCGCACCGCCCAGGCACACTTCGTCTTTCTGGGCTTTCCTTCTCGAACCTCATAAAGCTGGGGCCTCCTTCCGCGCCTTCTTCCCCTTCACCACCACCCCCGCGCAGTCGTAGTCATGCTCGCTGCCCAGCTTTTCCGCACTTCCGCTCGCCGTGGTGCCGCCCTGGCCGGCACTCGCGTCCCTGCTGCCACCCGCGGGTACGCCTCGGCCACTGTCGCTGAGCAGGTCCCCGACGTGGACCCCGCGATGTTCAGCGAGAAGGTCGAGATGTCGCCTCTCGAGGTCGGCAAGGGCCACTTTATCAACTACAAGCGCATCTACGACAACCTCCAGATTGTCAAGGAACGTCTCAATCGCCCACTGACCATGTCGGAGAAGATCCTCTACGGCCATTTGGACAACCCCCACACCCAGGACATTGAGCGTGGCGTTTCGTACCTCAAGCTGCGCCCGGACGTGCGTATCTTGCCTCTGTTCTGACACGCGTCCCTGGGCTAGGCGCTAACTTTTTTTCTTGCCTATACAGCGCGTCGCTTGCCAGGACGCTACGGCCCAGATGGCCCTGCTCCAGTTCATGTCGGCTGGCCTGCCCAAGACGGCTGTTCCTACTACTGTGCACTGTGACCACTTGATCCAGGCTCAGGTGGGCGGTGAGGCCGACCTTGCTCGTGCCAAGCAGATCAACAAGGAGGTGTACGACTTCCTTGCTACTTGCACGGCCAAGTACGGCATTGGCTTCTGGAAGCCTGGCTCGGGTATCATCCACCAAATCATTCTCGAGAACTACGCCTTCCCCGGTGGTCTGATGATTGGTACCGACTCGCACACTCCTAACGCTGGTGGTCTCAACATGATTGCCTGCGGTGTTGGTGGAGCTGATGCGGTGGATGTGATGGCCAACCTGCCTTGGGAGCTCAAGTGCCCCAAGGTGGTCGGTGTGGAGCTGAAGGGCAAGCTGTCGGGCTGGACGGCGCCCAAGGACGTCATTCTCAAGGTCGCCGGCGAGCTCACTGTCAAGGGTGGCACTGGTGCCATCATCGAGTACAAGGGCACGGGTCTCGTCCCTCTCGGCTACCGGCATGGCCACGATCTGCAACATGGGTGCTGAGATTGGCGCGACCACCTCGCTCTTCCCCTTCAACGAGCGCACTGAGGCCTACCTCAAGGCGACCAAGCGTGGTGACATTGCTGCGTACGCTTCCAAGTTCCAGAAGTACCTCCTTCCCGACGCCGACGCCTCCTACGACAAGCACATCACCATTGACCTTGACAACCTCGAGCCCCACATCAATGGCCCCTTCACCCCTGACCTTGCTACTCCCATCTCCAAGTTTGCTGAGGCGGTCAAGAAGACGACTGGCCCGAGGAGCTCAAGGTGGCTCTCATTGGCTCGTGCACCAACTCGTCGTACGAGGACATGAGCCGTGCCGCGTACATTGCTGCCGAGGCTGAATCTCACGGCCTCAAGACCGTTTCGGGCTACACTGTCACGCCCGGCTCGGAGCAGATCCGCGCTACGATTGAGCGTGATGGCCAGATGGAGACGCTAGAGAAGGCGGGTGGTATCGTGCTTGCCAACGCATGCGGCCCTTGCATTGGCCAATGGGACCGCAAGGATGTTGCCAAGGGCGAGAAGAACTCGATCATCACCTCGTACAACCGTAACTTTACTGGCCGTAACGACGCCAACCCTGCCACGCACGCGTTCGTTGCCTCGCCCGACATGGTGACGGCCATGGCCTTTGCCGGCCGCCTCACCTTCAACCCCCTGACCGACTCGCTCAAGGGCGCTGACGGAAAGGAGTTCAAGTTCTCTGAGCCCAAGGGCATTGAGCTTCCGGCTAAGGGCTACGACCCTGGTGAGAACACTTACCAGGCTCCTCCTGCTGATGGTGCCTCGATCAACGTGGCGATCAGCCCCGAGTCGGACCGTCTGCAGAAGCTTGCGCCGTTTGCCAAGTGGGATGGCAAGAACCCTACGGGCCTGCCCATTCTGATCAAGGCCAAGGGCAAGTGCACCACCGACCACATCTCGGCTGGTGGCCCCTGGCTCAAGTACCGTGGCCACTTGCAGAACATCTCGAACAACTGTCTGATTGGCGCGATCAACGAGGCCAACGGTAAGGCCAACGAGGTGCAGAACAAGTTCACTGGCGAATGGGGGCTGTGCCAGCGACGGCCATCTACTACCGCGAGCACGGCAAGCCGTGGGTTGTGATTGGTGATGAGAACTACGGTGAGGGCTCGTCGCGTGAGCACGCTGCTTTGGAGCCCCGCTACCTCGGCGGCCGGGCGATCATCACCCGCTCCTTTGCCCGTATCCACGAGACCAACCTCAAGAAGCAGGGCATGCTCGCGCTTACCTTTAAGGACCCCAAGGACTATGACAAGATCAAGCCCACGACTTGGTCGACCTTGAGGGCGTGACGGAGATGGCGCCTGGCTCGACCATCACGCTGGTTGCCCACCACGAGGACGGCTCGGAAGACAAGATTCCCCTTGCCCACACTTACAACGAGGGTCAAATTGGCTGGTTCAAGGCGGGCTCGGCGCTGAATCTGATGGCTGCTCAAGCTGGCAAGGCTTAATTTCGCCGCACCCCCTCCCCTCTCTCCTCTCCTTGTTCCTTCTGCTTTCTATCTAACAGATGGTATATGCATGTGGAAGATGTGGTAAAAAAGTGTGCGAGCTCGCACACCGTCCTCGAGTCTTACTTTTGCATTTCTACCCACATGGCCTTTAGACTTTCGACTGGTAGCCGTCGTGATATAGCATGTTCCAATCTCGGCAGGGGCTTCAAGTATCAAAAGCTTTAAAGCCTTTTGGATGATATCGAACTTATCGACCTTGTGCACCATTCCCAAAATGTCCCCGATGTACCGGTGTTTCCCTTCCACAGCAGTTCACAGCTGGTCTGATGTTACTGGTTACCCAAATGTATTGTTTGGCTTTGAACGTTGATTATCGATGACAGTAAACAGATGATATACAGATGGCACGCGTGCATGTGGATCCATCAATTGAAGCTGATCATATGTGCCTCTCCAACATCCTCCCGCCGGCAGTTGGATGTCGATGGAAGAATGATCATGGAGTGCATTAGTAGTACTGCGGACGAGCGGAAGAACGATGAGGCATGCGGGACGCAGAGTTGGCAGGTGGTTGTGGTGGCCGCGCACCAAGTTTGATTTGCCGGCACGGAACTCGGCGAAGTCACCTGTTCGAACATGCTCCGCCCAGGGCGAGTTGTCCCTGTTGCAATGCCGAGAGTTAATAAAGTTTGATCCCTACCAACCGTGGTCTGGCGCCATCAGTCAAGGGACCGTGCACTCCGGGCACACAACTAGCGTGGGGCGCCGCACTAGACCAGTCTCACCCTCGCTGGATTAACTGCGCTCATGCGTTCCTGTCCATGCCTCAATCAGATCGACCACCTTTCTAGCTTCTTCGGCCCACATTTCTCTGCTAGCTACCCTCCTGGTTGTGTATATAACCACGCACCATACCGTACGGATCCGTTCAACATCAACATCTACCTCCCACCCTTCGCCATGCCCATCACCAGCGTCTTCGCCCGTCAGATCGTGCGTCCTCGCTACCCTATTACGTTGTACCTCCCTGCTGACTCTGTCTCCAGTTCGACTCGCGCGGTAACCCCACCGTCGAGGTTGACCTCACCACCGAGAAGGGCCTCTTCCGCGCTGCGGTTCCCTCGGGCGCCTCGACCGGTATCCACGAGGCGGTGGAGCTCCGTGACGGCGGCAAGGCCTACATGGGCAAGGGCGTCACTAAGGCTGTTGCCAACGTGAACGACATCATTGCCCCCGCCCTCATCAAGGCCAACTTTGCCGTCACGGATCAGAAGGGCATTGACGCTTTCCTCAACCAGCTTGACGGTACCCCCAACAAGGGCAAGCTCGGTGCCAACGCCATCCTTGGTGTCTCCACGGCCGTCTCCAAGGCTGGTGCCGCCCAGGAGGGCCTTCCTCTGTACAAGTACTACGCCAAGCTGGCTGGTATTGCTCCCCCTTACGTCTTGCCTAGCATTGCTTGCAACGTCATCAACGGTGGTGAGCATGCTGGCAACCGCCTGGCTTTCCAGGAGTTCATGATTGTCCCTACGGGTGCCAAGACCTTCACAGAGGCCATGCAGGTCGCTACTGAGGTGTATCACAACCTCAAGTCGGTCATCAAGGCCAAGTACGGCATTGACGCTACCAACGTGGGTGACGAGGGCGGCTTTGCTCCCAACGTTGAGGGTGCCGAGGAGTCGCTGGAGCTGCTTACTGCCGCCATTGAGAAGGCTGGCTACACGGGCAAGGTCCACATCTCGCTCGACGTTGCCTCGTCCGAATTCTACAAGGACGGCAAGTACGACTTGGACTTTAAGAATCCCAACTCGGACCCGAGCAAGTGGCTCACGGGCAAGGAGCTGGCCGATGTGTACCTTGGCTATATCAAGAAGTACCCCATTGCGTCAATTGAGGACCCCTTCGAGCAGGACGACTGGGAGGCGTGGAGCTACTTCCGTGCCAACGCTGGCGTGACGGTCATTGGCGATGACTTGACGGTCACCAACGTGCTGCGGATTAAGGATGCGATTGCCAAGAAGTCGTGCAACGGTCTTTTGCTCAAGATCAACCAGATTGGCACCATTACCGAGTCGATTGAGGCCGCCAAGCTGGCCCAGTCGGACGGCTGGGCCGTCATGGTGTCCCACCGCTCGGGCGAGACGGAGGACACGTCGATTGCCGACCTGGTTGTCGGTCTGGGCGCGGGCCTGATCAAGTCCGGTGCGCCCGCCCGCTCGGAGCGTGTTGCCAAGTACAACCAGCTCCTCCGCATTGAGCACCTCGAGCCCACCTCGACCTACGCTGGCATTGACTCGTTCACCCGCAACAACCAGCCCCCCAAGGTCCTCACCAACCAGCACAAGGCCTAAGTATACCGGTTTGCTGCTCACGAAACGCCTCTCATGAGTTCATGACGATCCTGCTTGTCTGCAAAACATATCCATTTTTCTTGTATACACTAGCAATTAAAGCTAAACAGGCGTGACGTATGCATCGCGTATAGTATTCTGGAAAGCGCTGTACCGATCACGGACAACACCTTAGCCACTGAAGCCCTTTTGCGTTCAATACCCCCATTCGTTTCTTTTGACCTCCGTGAAAGCCGTATCATGGTTGGGTAACCGTTTCCCATGCAATCCCATTCATCCTTCTCCCTTCCTTATTTTAGTGAGTCTTCCACCACACAGTGCAGTTCTGTCAATTGTTCTGTACCAATGTGACTTTCAGTCACAGAGAGTGTGCTATGCAGTCTATTAGATTGTTGGCGAAGATATTCTCGACTTCCGAAATTACATCTGCGCATAGCAACGCCTCATGTATATAGTACGGAGGGATGGATAATGCTGATGCCAGGAATGCCCTTCAACTTTCTGTAAATAACGTTAATGCCAAAAAGAGATGTAAGAGGTGTCGCCACAGATAGGAAGTCTTATCGATTTTCTGGCTCTGTTGGGCAAAGCCGAAGTAGCAGGAAGCGGAAGAGGTTATAATAGGATTGCTCCTTCCGGCACATGCGAGAACTTGCCAGCCGTGCTCGAATAGGATGTCTCACCTCGTCTCTAGCGCCGTTCCAGTCTACCAAAAAACTATTCAGCTTCAATTAACCGTGAGTGGTCCGTCCTCCTGCAAGGGAAAGTACCCCTGTTCTCAGGCGGGTCGAGGTCCAGTCCGGCGTCAGCTCATGACTTCGATTCTAATGCTTAAACGATAAATCTAAGACTAAGACTAAAAGACTATAAAAGGCTTTTAGGCCTTTTCGCTCTCCATTTTCGGGATGGCATCCACCACTTCTCCAAAGAGAGGCGGCCACTTCGGAGGAAGAAGGGGGAAATGGAAAGGGAAGAAGGCCACAAGCGTATGGAACAGATGGGCCACACTCTGAGGGAGAGTTCGGGTACAAAGAAGGTACAGGTCTGCATTATCGACTGTTTTTTCTTTTGGAGCTAAATACGCAGAATGCGAAGGAAGAAACGACAGGTACCATCAGGGACGATTCAGAATCCGCTCTTCACTTCACAGTTGTGAGGACACGCACGGGGCATTAGGCCAAAAGACGGCCGACCAGGTTTTTGTGTGCTGAAAGCTGGACTTTCTGAACAGCATGACATATTTGGAGATGGCTCATCGAAACGCTCACATATGTGTAGTGTCTCTATTACTACCGCGCTCATTCCCCTCCACTCATTGCGCTGCATTCGGTTTGGAAGCGAATGGTGGGAGCCAGATGGTCCTGACTTGTTGGCGATAAAGGCACCAATGGGTTTTCCTGCTTGGGTTGGCTAGTAGCACGCGCCGGACGATGAACGAGCCTGTATGGTAGGCGCGCTTTTTCGTTGTCCCTTGGGTCTGAATAGCTTCGTAAACGAGATATGCATGCAGTAATGAATAACTACCTAACTCCGTCATATGCGTCACAGACAACTGAGATATTTTCATTTCATTTCACTTTTAATCTACTTATCGAAGCTTTAATTTATCGACCATCCCGTACGTTCATCTCGATCATCTCCATTCCCATTCCTATTCTGGTCATTAATTTTTGTTGCCCGTCGTCGCCCATACATATAGAGCCCTGCGGCTGAACCGCTGAAGGAACAAAAATCTTAGCCCTGGGCTTTTGATCGTCGATGATCGATGATCGATGATCGGGTTGGGCAAAAGATCGATTATCGAGAATTTATCTGAAACGATCGATTCGTCGGGGACGACGTGGGGCATCGTCGTGTATATGGGGTACCCGACAGGGGACGGGACGATCGATGATATTCGATGGGTAACTGGGAATCGATAATCGATTATCATTAACCGGATTAACCATGGATTGCACGATGCGTGCGTGGTACTCGAGTGTACTCTTCGATACAGAGAGGCAAGCGCGGAGTTATTAAACCTGTTATCGATTATCGCTTGCGATTATACAACGGAGATGACACATGTGGCACCCACTGTGGAGTCTGTGCCTGAGGCCTGAAGGAGGAGAACGGGAGTACAAAAGTCCTGAGTTACTAGTTACTGAGTAACTGAGTAACTGAGTTCGATCCAATTCGGCAGTAGCGCGCAGCGTAGGGAGTAGGGACTAGGATATAGGACTGCTGATGGCGTGTGACGTGTGACGCGTGACGCGTGACGCGTGACGGTCACTAGGTCACAAGCACTAGATATTTGAGCGCTTGAGCGCGCGCTTGGGCTTGAAAGCTTGAAGCTTGATTCTGAGGCCCGGGGCAGCCCGATGGAGGGCCGGCTGAGAGACGTGCTGGGACGGAGGCGTGACGCGTGACTATGATAATGTGCATCTATGGAGTCGCTCGCTCTGTATGGGAGGGACAGGAACAGGAACACCAGCCCCGTCCCCGGAAAGCTCTCCGCACCATGCATCATGCTCATCGATCATCATGCATGATTCTGTGCGCTTGCGTGCGCACGTTGCATGTGACCGGTGGGCTAGCTCTCACCGGCTCACCCTTGAATGGAGTAATGACTGCCTCCTGGTGCATCTGATGCGGAAAGCTGAATAATCCGCAAGTAGAGCACCAGTGCTGCTTGTTCGGTCCCAGCAGGCCCCCGGTCTGATGCCCCAGTGCCTCAGTACCTCCGTACCAGTCCCCTCAGTACTCAGTCCTGGGCTCGGCACCAACGCACTATTGGCAACTTGTGGTACCTAGGTTCCTAGGGGGTCGCGATTCATGTTCATCGATCGATCATCGAGGTCCAATGTTGATGATGTTTTGGTGCCGCAGGGGGGCAGTAGCAGACAGTGTTGCCATACTTGCGTTCCAAGCGCCAAGCCCCCCAGGCCCCCAGCCCCAAGCTGTCCGAGACTCGATAAGAGCAGATAAGAAAGCTTCAAGTCAAGCTTCAAGATTGGGCCTGAGTCGGGGTAGTTGGCACACTGCTCCTCTGCCCCTGGGCGTCTTTCTCCACCGGGATGCACAACGCTCTGAGCGATGAAGCCAAGGCTCCACTTGTGGCCGTGAGGCTGAGCGCTGAGCGTTCATCAGCGATCATCGATTATCGATTACCGCGCGCCATTTCTCCTTTGCGCTCCGCTTGTTATATAACCCTCTGCCTCCACATGTGCCACGACCTGGCACCCAAAACCCCCACCCAGTTATTGCGCCCGCCTGGCACCTCTTCCACCCGCGTACACCCTAGCGTTCGCACCCCCCACATCTGTCGTGGGCACTCACAGCATGCTTGCCGACACGTACAACGCAACCCTCACCTCCGAGGGTAACATTCAAATCTGGGTTGATGGCAGGCCCAGGTATACAACCTGGGCGACATTGCTTGGGTCATCACTGCCTCGGCACTCGTCATGCTCATGATTCCCGGTCTGGGTTTTTCTATGGCGGCCTGCTTCGCCGCAAAAATGCCTTGTCGATGATCTGGATGAGCATGGCCGTCATGTCGGTCGTACTTGTCGAGTGGTTCTTCTGGGGCTTTTCTCTCTCCTTTTCCGAAACCGGCTCGGCGTTCATTGGCGACCTGCGCCACTTTGGTCTGATGAAAGTCGACCTGGGCCCGTCGGTCGGGTCAGCGAGCATCCCTTCCCTGCTGTTCTGCCTCTACCAAGGCATGTTTGCTGCCATCACGCCCGTGATTGCTTGCGGCGCCTTCGCCGACCGTGCGCGGCTGGGTCCGATCCTGATTTTCACCTTTTGCTGGAGCACCATTGTGTACTCTCCCCTGGCCAACTCAACCTGGAACATGGCGTGGGCTGGGGCAACGTGATGGGTGGTCTCGATTTCGCCGGTGGCACGCCCGTACACACGTGTCAGGAGTGGCTGCGCTCGCCATCAGTCTGTTCCTCGGAAGCGCAGCGGGTATGGAACTGAGCGCCTCGCGTATCGCCCCTACAATGTTTCTTACGTCGTTCTTGGCACTGTGTTCCTTTGGGTCGGATGGATTGGCTTCAACGGTGGCTCGGCCGGGAGCCAACTTGCGCGGTGCAAGCCACAATGGTTACCGTTGTCGCGTCGCCATGGGTGGAATCACACTGGATGTGTTGGACTACCGTTTGGAGCGGAAGTGGTCTACTGTTGGGTTCTGTTCGGGCGTCATCAGCGGTCTGGTGGCCATCACTCCCGCGTCGGGCTATGTTAGCACCCTTCCAGTCTCGTGTTTGGTGTGGTGGGCGCGACGGTATGCAACTTCGGTACGGGACTCAAGACGGTACTGAAGATTGATGATTCACTCGATTTTTGCTGCGCATGCGATTGGCGGGGTGGCCGGTAACGTTTGACTGCGCTCTTTGCCGACAACCGGGTTGCTTCATTCGATCTGTCCGACCCCATTCCAGGAGGCTGGATCAACCATCATTACATTCAACTGGGGTACCAACTGGCCGACTCGTGCTACGGTGTGGGCTGGAGCTTCGCCCTGACCCTTATCCTTCTCTTCCTCATTGATCGCATCCCTTATTGCAACTTCGCGTGAGCGAAGAGGAGGAACTTCTTGGTATTGACCTCGCCCAAATCGGCGAGGAGGCCATGTACCAGCCATCGGAGTCCCAGCTGCCAACGAACTCACCTTGCGGAGACGGTACTTCCCGACCCCGACGGCCACTCGGTTTCGACCGAAAAAGATGGTCCAGCTGTGACGACTGCTTAATTCGCACTTTTTACTTTTCTGCATTATTTTGAGGCATTCGGATACTTGTATCCGTTATCTTGGCGTTTATCCCATGGCCCACCGTTGCTGGCTTCGCCATGGTCCTTGTGCGGTACGCAAGAGTGCCGCTCGTTTCCTTTTGTGTGCGAATATATCCCTCTGACGACCTGTACAACCAGTGCCGCAGCCCGATTCATAGGAGTCTCTGTATATTACTCATGCCAGCGCTGTAAAAACCAATATGATCAACGTCCTCATGATGGCGATGAGGGATCGATGCTGAGAGGGCGATGGTGCAATCCCGGGTGATGGTGGCGGTAATCAGGAAAAGGGAGAGACTCGACCAGGAATCAAGACCACATGGGAGAACTCTGCACGACTGACGTCTCTTCCCATAGTCTTCAGGGATGCATTAACCAGTACATACCACTGAAAGTCGAGCGAAAACAAGACTAAGAGGCAATAGGTTCTACTGTCTATAACTTTAGGGTACGCGATCTGATGGGGACAGCGGACCTGCCTGTAAAACGAGGAAGATGGGCTGGTTTCGCCCTTTTACACCGGCCAATAAGTCGAGGCACAACGGTCGAGGCTGATGGAAGAGGTGCAGACTCGGTTCATACATTCTTTGAGCCGACGATTGTGGAACAACGGGGCCACACCTCCCAGCTCACCATCATCCCTACCGAGCAAGTGAACAAGGCGGGTTCAATGGGGGGATGTGCATCGGGCACGACGGCCCGCAACTCAAAGTTCCCGAAGGAGCAGGTGCTGTAACGGGAAGCACCGAGCCCTATATCCGCTCGATAAGCCTCTCTTGGGAAGTTTACCGACCTTACCTCGCCAATGCTACGAAAGAATAAGTCTTTATGCCGGACGGACGTGAATGACGAAGAAGAGTCCACAGAAAAATGTATTCTTCCCCGACTTCACACTGGGCCTGGTCCTTATTCTTTAGCAAACGGATGAACATGGCCTGCAGTTCCAACGCCGACTCTTGGAGGTAGTACGCCAATTTGGCTGTATCGGATTCGCGAGAGGAAACGCACCATTCAATGTGGTTCTTCTTGATGCAATACGCTACCCCATATCCATCGGCTACGACCGGTCCAAAGCCAAGGAAAGCAAGATACTCTGACGAGATCTGGGAAGTGGACAAGCGCCAGTGCGAGCTTTGCTCAAACGCAGGATCAGTGAAGAGGGCAGGCAAGGGCTCATCTGACCCTACCATCTTCTTGAGACCAAGCAGGTGGCGATCTACTCCTTTGCCGTCGGCGGCAGCCTTTGCGTAACGAATGTGCTGAGTGACTGCCGCTTGAAAGAGCTGGTGGATCTCCTGGTCAGGCACAGTGTGGTCCAGGAAGGCACGGCAGAACGCAGTACTTTCATCCGAACATGAACGAACAACTTCAGTCCTTCCATGGAGGAACTTGCGTGTCTGCGCACTCTCATACACCCGCCGTAGGCCCGCCATGCAACTTGTGATAGGCCAGTTGAATCACCATCTGCACCCAGCCATCCGGGGAGACACCAAAGTTCTTGATTGTGTCCTTGCCGTACCCGATAAAGTTCTGTACCACCACTTCACACTGGCCCATGGTGGAGTCAAACTCAGCCTGCGCCGTCTTGATTGCCTCCTTACTGAGTGGAGGGAGGTCAAAATCAAGTCGCTCGGGTGGAGGGAGGGAAGCCCCACTGTCGCTCGTCCCCATACTGATCTTGCCTTCCGCCACAACGGCGAGGGAAAAGTCATTAAGGCGTAGGGTGGGTGTGCCATCCATGGTGCTGTGTTCACCATTGTAGCCCGACACACCATTTTCAAACACAACAAGTTGCTGCTTGTCAAAGAATCGGTTTAATCCCCCCTTGCCACCTGTCCACGTTGCCCACGCCCTCTGGTTGGGGTGACAGGCGAGTCGTTGTCCAAAGCCAAGATGAAGACAGATGATTCAATTTTCTCCAGCGCCTTGCGATTAAGAGGAGAATGGGCCACGATCAGCTCCCGGGCTTTGGCCCGTCTCGGTTGCCTCCAGTGAGAGCACCTAGGGAATAGGTCGCGGGCTTGCTGCTCTCCGGGTCTTGGAGGATACGTTGAAGCTGCGATCGAATTTCCAGCTCCGACAGTTCCTCTCCCGAGGTGGGATGAAGGAGATCGAAGGACCAGCAGTGCCCATTGCGGAGCACGACGAGGTGATTGTTGGTGGCCGGATCAAACTTGACAGCATAGTCCACTCGGCCCGGGGGATGCGACAGGAATTGAAGAGCCAGACAAAGGAGCTCATGTCCAGCGGGCCATGCTTCCCCATGTCAGGGTCCAGCTGGCCCGTTTCCACGAGGCGGCGGAAAGCAAGGAAGGCCTTTACCAAGACCGGGGCACGAAGAAGGTTGCTCTTTCGGGTGCGGTCATTGTGATGGCAGTAAAAGTAGTTGACATTGGGCATCAAGGCATCACGATAGCCAAAGTACGCCATATCATTCCACACCGCCAACCAACTCGTCTTGGTTTTTGCCCGGGCCTCGAGGCGAGCTTGCAACTTTTGAAAGAGCTGGGCCTCGGAGCCTTCAAGCGCAGCCTGTACCGCGGCCTCGGTCGTCTCCTTCTCTTCCCGTGTCTTATGGAAGGGATTGGTCGACTTGAGGTACTTGGGTAGAGTTTCCTCCAACTTGGGACCGGGAGGTGGGGCAAGTTTGCTTGTCCGGCGAACAGCGGACCCTTGCGGTCCATCGCGGCCGTGTCGGCTCCCTTGAACATGTCGGCACTGCTCACGCGATCCATTTTTGTAGTCGCCCGGAGGGAAGCACTCGTAGTGGTAAATGTCCTGAAAGTGGAAACGAACTGACGACGCATCTCCAGTTGTCTAGAGGACGTGGAGATCACCAAATTCACAACAGCTCGGGTGCTGGTGTGTGGGTGGTGGTGGGGTTGGTGAGACTAAATAAGCACTGACACAGGAGTTGGCGGTAAGCCCAAGTGGTACTTTCGAATAGTGTGCTTTTAAATCAGAACATCTCTCTTCTATCTCCTCGGCAGAGAGTGCGGCTCGAAAGCCGGAGAAGGCTGCATCACCGGGTTAACCAATGGCCCCATCTAACAACGACAGCGTGTGCGCTTGCCCTTTTGCTCGCATCCTCTCACCCCGTCCGACTCTCAACAGACAACACTCAGTTAGAATACCACAGCGCATCGGTACATCCCAACCGCCCCACACCAATTAAAAAGCAGACGGGCCCCTGCTTTAGCCACACAATGTGGGGGTGTGGGATGCGTACAAACAGTGGTATTGATGGGGAGATTAACGTCGACGTTTGCCCCACTCAATCTGTTCTGTACCGCCGTGCCGGCACTCGGTGCAAGACGTCCCGACCGGCGTTCCGATCTCCGGATATCCGATCTCATATGTTCAACGTTCAGTTGAACGTTCAAGAGCTCAGTTATCTGATAGCGTTCTCTGGCGCCTTTTCCGCGACTGGCTCAAAGGAGAGTGGTGGTGCAAACGGAGCAGAGGATAGTCGAATAGTGGTACCAAGGATGGTGATGGACGGCAGGCTCCGCCTTTGATGAAAACGTGAAGAACGACCCGGTTCTCACTACATTCCCATGTTTCCTCAGGTCTCGTGACATCCTATTAGGGTGTGGACGCCGAGATGCGCCATGGCCAGGGGTCTCCTCGGTCACTCCCCATCGCCCCCCTGCCGCACAGGAAAAAGGGAGATGAACCTCACCATTCCACGGGAAGAAGGGTCGTGCTGACACGAGCCCGCGCGCTGCTCAAGCTCTCACCCTGATCTGGCAACCTTTGGTTCGGTGGGAGGCGACAAGTCTTCTCCACGGCGATTTTTGTCGAAGAAGATGACCCAAAGGCGTCCACAGAGGATCGGTGGGAGTAGCGGGATCAAACCAACTTTTGGTCACCCCGTTTGATCCCAAAGTTGACTGGTCCCTGATTTGTTCTATTAGACCCCACTGTTTTTCCCTTTGACTATACTCCCCTTCTTCCTCCGTGTGACTCAACTCGCATGTTCTTCTCTGAGGCACATAGATACCTCGCCCTCTTTCCACTCGATGAATATGATCCTCATCCTTTCCCCCATCTCCATATCTCCTGTTACATCTCGTCACGGATGGGGTATTATTACCGAAAATTTCCATCACGACACTGATCCTACTAAGCTGATACAGCTGGCCAGGAGGGGGCGGCGGGCACGCTCTTTGCCATATGACCATGACCACAAGTCCCAAAAAAACCGAAGGTTCTCAACAGAGTTCGCATCCATCACATCTCCTTAGAAATCAGATACACCTGGTCACACACAGTTGTCAGGTTGCCTGGATCGTGTGATCTGTGCTAACCCCTGTTTCCCCCCTCTTGCCTATGCTCTGACCCTTTCTTTTCTCCGTGTGACTCAGTCCACCTTTTCTGAGGTATACATTTACCTCGCCTTCTCTCCACTAAAATAATATGAGCCTCATCCCATTCCTCATCTTCATCTCCTGTTCGTTTAACCTTTCCAGTTGGCACCTTTTTTGTACACACGATGATGTGCGTCTCCTCTCATGCAGACAGGCATATCACTATTGCCTTTTTGTAACTAGGGACTATATACACTGACATATCGCTGGTTATCATGGTATATTCAGGAGGGAAAAAGTCTGAAGAACAGCAACAAGAACAGCAACAGCAAGACGTCACTATTCTCAAGTTGCTGCGCTGATGGAGGGCGTTGAACGTTGAGTATCATAGTTTGGTGATCTCGCTCCCATTTCCAATTTTTTGTCCCCAGCGTTTCACTCTTTCCCTGGTTCTTCACTTCGCACCAAGTTCTCTGCTCTTGCTCCATCTCCACGAATGATTACCACTTCTAGAACATACATTTTTCCAATAGTAGGGTGGGGGTGTGGTATCTGTTCAATATCGAGTAGAGGGAAGGTGCTCCTATCTACTACTACTATTAACTGGAAAGTGACCAAAATTGGGACACAGTACACCCCCCGTCATACCACAAGACACGGCAGGAGAGGCGTTTTGTACACGCACATACCATAGGTAGGGGGAAGGGGGGGAAGAGGAAGGGCTAAGCGCGCGCTAATCATTAATCAACCACAATCATATGCAGTTGATTGTGGGAGAGATGGTGATAATGGGCTTAGTACTTAGTGGCGATCGAGAGAAAGAAATGGAGCCACCGAGAGGTTACAATCAGGGAAGTGATGGAGCATGGTACTGGCCCCCAGATTCACAGTCTTGCAGTGGCTATTCTCTGCCCATTCCAAGCTGCTATAATTCTTGTTGCGATGCGCGTGTCTTCTTCGCCTCACATGACTTTTTGGCTTCGAGAGCAGGATGTAACATGGAATACATTGCCCCGTGCCAACCTATATACAGCCCCCTCGCAGGCCTCATATTGTCGCATGCCGCATGTTCACATTCACATCATGTCACACTCCATGGAGCCTGGGGCCTGAGCCTCAGGCCTCAGGGCCTCAGGTAGTGTACCTTTGGTGCGTGAGCGCTGTGTGAGCATCTGTTGTGGCACCTCGCAGGAGGGAGGCGCGTGCGGGACGTAATGAAATGTGATCGCATGTAATTCTTCCCCGGTACGATAAGATATGGCCTGGTACCGTAGACGTTATTGACAACGGGCCGCTCTGCAACAGCCACATTCTTTTGACGAGAGAAGAGAACCTGCTGAAGAACTTGAAGTTGTTCGGACGCCAGTTTTACATGCCCCTGTCATATTCTCGAGTGACGTGGTGGCGCGTGATGCACATAATTGGCATACATACACCAATCGTGCTGGACGAAGGCGAGGGTCCAACCGCCGCGCAGTGGGAGAATTGGATCGGAGAGGGAATATTGAGTGTTTGATGGGCCTGTGACATGTTAGGTCTTAGGCCTTAGGGGCTACCGGTATGCATGTACTTGTGGTTGCACGTTGAGACGTTGAGACATCTGACGCGCTGACGCCTGCGTATCTGATGTCTCCTACCGCTGACGCTGATGCACTGATGCACTGATGGCGCTTAAACTGGTTATAACCAGCTTTACTATTATAGCTTTACTATACTCTTTACACTTTTGACTCGCTGTACTACTGTAGCTACGAAGCTTGAAGCTTGAAACTAGCTTGAAGGCGCTCATATGCTGGCGCCCAAGTGGAGCGACCCTCTCGCTCTGTTACAGATGCAGGAAGACAGTATTTGATGAGCTAGGCCATGCTTTCAGAAGCCGATCCATGGATCATGGCATGAGCATGTGCATGTCCAGGGATCGATCAGAACCCATCCAGATATGCAGACCCGTTTTCTGGTCTCCCACGGGCATTCGGCATTCGGCATGATGCATGACGTATGTATACGATGCATGATGCAGAAGCGGTGAACAGTGCCCCCCTGCGGCCAGCGTTCAGCAGGGGCAGCGCAGGGTAGCGCTTCGTTAGAGCTTATTCGCTCAGATGAGCGCCAACGCGCTAACGAGCCGACGCTCTGGCGCGCTGACGCGCTGACGCCCGCCACAGGCTTGCGCACAGACAGCAGCACTGGAGCGCACAGATGACATTTATCCGGGGTATGCGCACAGCACGGGGCGGCAGGGATTTCCGCCTGGGCACTGCGGCAGAGCTCGTTCGTGAGGCTTTTATGCACACCTGCGCGCGCAGAAGCTGTGGCGGCGCGTCCGCGTGTCTCCCCGCCACTCCGACGGCCAGAGATCTGAGTCAGTACTACTCAGTAACCACCAGGCCTCATTCGCTCCCTCCTCGCGGATCAGATGATCACCGGCCACTAGCCACTACCCCCCGCGTCGTGCAGGTTGGCGTGGCTGTATACGCGCCATTATCCTTACCTTCTTTTTCTATAAAGGCGATCCGATCCGCCCAGGGGTATGGGACACTCTGGCTTCTCCATCATCGACACCACCGCCCTTCTCACGTCCTCACTTTCTTTTAGCCATGTCTTCGCCCTTCAACGCAACTGCTCCTGGGGCATCCGAGCCCGTTTCCGTCGCACCGCGTCTTGCGTCCTCTCCCTCGCGTCGTACGCGCGGAAGCAAGAAGAACCAAACCAATAAGTACGTCACGCGCGCTCTCTCTCGTGAGGTCATTCATCAGTGCTCGCTGCTTCTGGCGAAGCTAAAGATTGCTTGTGCAAGCGTGGACTCTTACCATTCCTCTGGCCATTCTCCTATACGGTTGTCTTCCAGAATCCTCTTGGGTCTAATTGGTATCATCTTCTTTCTAGCCATGGCCGCACAGGCGCAGCCTCAGGTTCAGGTACGCCATGTTTGAATCCCTAATCGAACGCAAGGCCCCTCTTTTACTGACGGATCCGTTCTTCCCATTCACTTGTCCCCCCAAAGCCTCCCACTCCTTCAGGGCCATCGCTCAATGCCGCATTGGACCAACCGCTTCCTGACTCTCTCAGTGCTCTTCCCCCACGACGCCGATCCTGAGGTAACCCCCTTGGCTGGTGCTAAACGGAGCCGCGGAGCAGAATCCCCAGCGACAGTATTGCACAGGAGCTCAAGCAGCTCGGATCATCGATCAAGGACAAGATCGATTCAAAGATCAACCAATACGTCTACGATGCTGAAGCGGACGAAATTGCTGTGGCGGATCTGCTGAGCTTCATCGCCGTGGGAGCATGCCCATTCGCCGGGCGGAGCCTACCCATTTGCCCTCTCAACCTCGCCTTCCCGCCGGTCGCTCTACCCGCCACACCAATAAGAACCGTCGCGGAGTTGCGGCTGAGGCTGTTGCCGACCAGCGTTCGTGATATGGATTTGCCATATCCCGATCAATGATGTTCTTTTGCGATCTTGAGAGCTTATTGAGCGCTCAGCCTGAGCGCTGAGCCTGGGAGTACTCAGGGCCGGTAAAACCTGTTTGATGCAATAATTTATCGGCTTGGGAAGGTGTGTTTTGCGTGTATGACAGACACATGAGAGGCAGCATGACACATGATGCATGACGTCGTTTTAGGCTGAATGGTGGTCGGCTATTCTCTCCTGTCAATACTTTCGCCAATGATGCATGATGCAAGTGTTGGCCATCCAACCATCTTTAGGGTCGTAAAAGAGAGGACCGATGCATATCGTCAACAGTCTAAGTATAGTATTGTGGTGGAACGAGATGCGTAATGCCATTGATCGATGGGAGAGATCTCCAGAGACAGGCGGAGCGGGATGAGCTCTCATCGTCAACATGATGATAGACCTCCAAGGCTTTTGGAGACGCGGTGACCACAAGCCCACCCCCCAACCAAAATGGTCCCCGAAGCAGATGAAATGGGCGCGAGAGACAGAGCAACTGAAGTGGGTGGTCATGCAATGCGGGATGCGATGTACAAAAAGAGGTAGGGTAAACGGGAGGATGGGACGATGGGTACGTGGGGGGATGGGGGGATGGGGGGGTGGGAGCAAAGAATCAATGCACAATTGTTAGGGGGGTTGGCCCAAGAGGGAAAGGATCAAATGTATGTATGCTCATTGGCTGGTGGAGAGAGGGTCTTCCACGAGACGGGGTGGATTGGTGACAACCGTGGTCACATCGCCACTATCCGAAGAACGTCGTCCTCCTGAATCGTCCGGTCAGGGGAACTGCTCGGGTCGCCAGCACGAATGCCGAGGCGGCGAATGAGCTCTACCACATCAGCCGTCTCGAGGGGCTTGGTGATGATTGCGTTAAAGACACTGTTGGAAAGCTCGAGCACCCCCCACGAGACTCACCCGACAAGACTGCCTCTCGATCGATCCCCTCGGGGAAGTAAGGCTCGGCTTGCTCAACACTGGCCAAGGCAACCATGGGAACGTCAGAGTTGATGTTGCGGGTCGACTTGATCATCCGTGCCGCGTCTTGACCATCCACCACCGGCAGCGTCAGGTCGACAAAGATCATGACGAACGCCAAATTGCCCATGGCAGCCGTAATGACCGCGCTGCCATCTTTCACGCACACACACTCGCACCCAATTTGTTAAGCACACTCTCCAGCATAGACTGGGCAATGGGGTTGTCTTCACCAATCAAACAGCGCACCGTCGATGGACTCGACCGACCCGATGAGGATGAACTTTCCCCTTCATCAGAGATGGATCGTGAACGTGACGGGGTGGTCGTCACCTTCGGATCGCATCTCCTCCATCGCTCGTCGTCCCCCGCCACCTCACCACCAACGTGCTCACGTGCTCAGTCGCGGAGGCTCCTTCAGACGGTGGCGTACCGGTTCGGGGTCCCGATTGCTGGATGGCGAATGAAGCTCATCGCTATTGGACCGTCGAGGATCATGGAGAGTAGACAGGCCCGGACGCTCCGACGTGTTGCTGCTGATGGACATGTGCCGCATGTGATTGCCGAGAGTGGCAAAGGGAGACTGCAAAGGGGCCTGCTCCGTGGTTGAACCCCCAATTGAATGGGTGCCAATAGGGGTGACTCGGCAAACCTCCTAGCCGAATAGCTGGCTGGATGGCCCGCCATACCACTGCTCGGAGAGCCACTTGAGGCAGACAATGCGCTGGGCTGGTACCCCTCGACACGACGATGAGCAGAGTGCGCCGCCACGGCCGGCGAGGTGGGGGCGGTAGAACGCGATGGGTTTGACCCTTGGGATGAGACTGAGCCTGAAGGTGACGCAGGCCCCGCAAAACTCAGCCGGCCCGCATGACTGGGGGGAGCTCGAGACGAAAGGCTGCGGTTGCGCTGCACAAAGCTGTTGAGGGACCATGGGTGGATGGAGCGGGGCCTGTTGGCCTTGCAGGTGCGCACGGGGCTGGACAGGGGTGACTTGAGCTGAAGCGGCGTGCTTGGTGGGAGAGGGAGGCATATTGAATGTCTCGGCGATGGGACTGGCGGGAAGATTGGGTAGCACCGCTGCGAATCCACCCGCATCTTGCGTACAACTTCATCGTTGGCCTGCTTGAGCACGGGCAAGTTCTTGAAACGGAACGAGCCGAACTGGTCAACGCTCGTGTCGTGCTCCCCATCTTGACGAATGCGACTGCGTTGGTTGCGATCGTCAATTGCTTTGCTAAAGTCGTCACGCGGCCTTGTCCGTTTCAAAGTCGGGTTTCTGGCCCCACGGAGGTCAAAGTAGTCAGTCGATTCTGGATTGTCAACTTGAGGGACAAAGGGCCCTCTTTGGCGGTTAGATTGGCCCAGTCGATGCCATTGAAGAACGGATGGGCTTTGACCTCAGCTGCCCCATTGGCACCCAAACGCTTTTGTGGCCGACGTGAGTAGTTTCTCGATCAGGTCCTTGGCCTCAGGCGTCACACCAAGTTCCTCTTCTTCTTCTTCGGGCATCCACTGCAAGCGGCGACTAAGAATGTTATCAAACACCCGGTCCACTTGTGGTGCATGGAACGGGGGGATGCCGTAAAGGAACTCGTAAAGCATCACACCCAGCGCCCACCAATCAACGGCCATATCGTCCATCCCGAACCCGAATGCTCTCAGGCGCGAGGTAGTCAGGGGTACCAACAAAGTGTTTGGCCGTGTTGGGGTGCCGTCCGAGTCCTTGCCCACCACTTGGAGACGTCGAAGAGGGTGCTGAGGACTCTCCATCGGACGGGAACGAGACCGAGTCGATTGCAAGAGACCACCATCGGACGAGTTGGTGTCACTCCCTGCATCAACGCCTTGACGCAATTGGCTTGGACTGTGAACAGCAAGCTGGGAGAAGCCAGACCCTTTGCCTTGGTCCGGCGAGCTGGATACGCTGTCACTAGCGCTGATGGGCCACGACTCTTTGCGCAAGCCGCTCCCCATTACCGTGACACTGCGCTGATCCTGCTGACGGCCAAGCAGACCAATCTTAGAAAGACCAAAATCGGTCAACTTGAGATGGCCTTTCATGTCGATCAAGACATTGTCAGGTTTGAGGTCACTGCAAGAAAAGGGTGTCAGCTGTGCACACGCTGAACATGGAATGACGTACCGATGAACGATACCACGTTGGTGCAATGAATCGATCCCGTTAACAATCTCCGCCACGTATTGCGTCGTCCACGATTCCGAGAGGACCGAGGGTCTTGACGAGGGATGCCAAGTCTCCACCAGGAAGATACTCCATAACCAAATAGAGGTTGTCCGAGTCGTTGAAGTGAAGAAAAGTTTGACAACAAATGGCGACTGCGTCTGGGTCATGAGAATCTGTCGCTCGCCTTGACGTTGGGCACTTGGTTCTTGGCAATCATGTCCGACTTTTTGAGCACCTTCATGGCAAAGTAATCGCCCGTCGTGCGCTTTTGACCAAGTAAACCGCGCCGAACGCACCCTTGCTGATCGGCTTGATCAACTTGAAGTCTTTGATCGTCGTTGACGTTGGACGAGAAGCAGGCGCAATGGATGGCAGGCGTGGTGACATGGGAATCGAACTGGCCACGAAGGAAGGGCGACCAAAGTTCCCACTCGAGTGCGACATGCTGAGCGTCCGAGGTCCCAGCCATCCCTGCCCATCGGGCCAACGACTGGGGCGAGAAGGAAGCCGAGAAGGCATCCCCACGACTCGGACTATGGTCCATGGCAAAAGAGCCGCGGGTGCCCAGGGCATGAGCGGGGCTGAGGTAGGCATGGTGGGAGTACCTGACTCGGTCGATTCGGGGCGAGACGAGTTGTTGTGTGAGTTGGACGGGATGGGGATAGCTGCCAAATTACTGATTGACTCGCTCATCATGCCTTCCTCCATTGGCGGAACCTCCTGATCGGCATGAGGCGTGGTACTGGGGACTGCCGAAGCGGGCGAAGCTGCGTCGATGCCTTCGTTGGTGTCAGCACGATCCTCAAGCAACAACCCGCCTGTCCGGCTGAGGATATCGTCCATGTTGCCCATTGAGCCACGGCCGACGGTGCTGAATGAATCCCGGGACGCCTGTTCCGGGGCCGGAGCGAAAGGAGCTGGTGCCGCTTTGGGGCTGGCGGTCATCCTCTTCCCCTCCCGCATTGGTAGCAACATCCGTCATCGTCTCAGCAGACTTTCTGCACGGCCTTCCCATTCCTTTCGGACGGTTTCACAGTAGACAATGGTGTTGATCATTCGGTTTACCCCGTTGAGCTTGGCCGAATGGCCGCTTCGCTATCGATCATGAGCGCGTCCAAGGCAATGTCATCCACCTGTGGCTTCACCCACGTCGAGACTTCAAATGCCTTTTCCTCCGAGGCCGGCGAGAGAAGTTGCTGTTCTTCAATGGGCATGTCCTCCTGCTCATCCTTAACTGCCGGCGTGGAGATCGCTGCGGCGGTAATTAGGGCATGCAACGTGCCGTCCAACGCACGAGCGTGAGCCTTGCGGACCAGAGCGGGCTGGGTCTGGCGCAAAGATAAGGACCGATTCAATCCCTCCAGCGCCGATGGCGGTTGCAGGGAAGGGGGCGGCGTGTTAACCTTGACACCATGGTACTCTGGCAGCTCATGACCCTCCGATGGGTTGTCAATGGCCGTGATGATGCTCTGCGTGTTGCGCCGCAGCTCCTGAAGCAGCTCGTTGCGTTCCCCAATTTCCATCTCAAGACGGTGAATCTCGTTGCAGATTTCGCTGTGCTTCTCAAAGAAAAACGCAGGCACAAAGCGTTCGCAGATGCGGCACATGATGGGAGACATGTGGAGCGTAGCGATAAGATGCTGATCGATGGGCACGCCACCCGCCTGGGGACGCATAACCAACGCCTCTTCAGGCTCTGGCGGGGACGTAGGCTTGAAGACCCACATCGTATGCGTCTTTTCACCGGTGGCACGGTCGTGCATGAGCATGCCCTTGCCCTCCATGCGCTGGAAGAGCGCCACCTCTTGCACGACATTGCCCTCCTCGTCCAACACAGGGGCCACCTGGGGAAGACGAAGACGGAACATAATCTCGATCGTGTGGCTGGATGCGCGAGCAACTCTTTGGTCGCAGTACGGAACACATCCTCATCTGCCTCAGCCAGGAGGGGCGAGACGGAGTTTGAACGTGTTGAGCGGCATCCGTACCGACAATACTGCTCCAAGCCGGATTAAGATACAGGATCTCATCTCCATCCAAACCAAGCTCCATCAAGACGTTGGCGTCAATGGGCGCCTTGGCTCCTTGGTCTCCTTGGCATCTTTGCCTTGGCCGGCCGTACGGCTTTCGCCACTAGCCACGCGGTACGATTTGCTCGATCCGCGCGTGCGACGTTGCGCTCGATTTTTGCCTGGTTCAGCGGAGGAGCCAGTGGCGAACCTTCCTCGCCCCGGCTGCTGGCGACCCATGATGGCGCGCACCTTTTTGGAGTTCTTGTGACCGTTGCCCTCGTACGCCAGGGGTGGACTTGGCGTCGCCGGAATCGACGCCAGAGCCGCTCTTGGAGCTGTCGCGCTGGTCTTTACGCGGACGGAGGAAAAAGCGAACGGGTGAGCATCCTTGTCCTGATCCGGATCTTCATCTTCCAGCCCCATTCCCTGCCAATCCGCCTTCTCGGCCGCCCACCACTCGGTCACCCGGCTGAGGGAGGCAATGTGCAACAAAATGTCCACATACCACCTGCGCCCAGGCCAATCCGGGTGCACATCCCATGTCTGTCCCAGCGTTTGCAGCTTGGAAATAATCTCGGAGCACATCCCCGCTCGCTGGGTCAAGGTCGTGAGCGCGTATCGATCATCTCACAGCCAAGACGACGAGTTGTTGCAACACGGGCACATAGGGCAAATCGGCCGATGGCTCTTCCGACCGCACTCTCCGCGCTGGGGAGGTGCGGCGAGGGCCATAGGCTGCGCTGGCGAGCCGGGTAGGGGAGTGGGAACGGGATGTGGATCGCGATGTGGTGCTCGACACGCCGCCCGAGCCAGGGAACTGCGGTCGGGCCCAAGGTAGACGCGGGCGGTACACTGCCCTTGCCGGCAGCCGAGAGGGCGTCAGATCACCCGGGGTCCGCCACTGTGGCTACTGGGGTTCGACGATAAGTTGCTGATGGGCCCCTGCTCCGAGGGGACCAACGTGCCGGATCGATTGGGCGGGAGGGGGCGTGGACAGGTGGTTTGGTCCTTCTGCAACACTCGTTCCCTTCGTCTCAATGTCAGACGGTGAAGCAATATCCACAGGAAGAACACGAGGTTCGGCCTTCTGAGCTTCTGGGGATGTATGAGCTTCTTGGTTCGGCTCAGACACTGAAACAGGAGTGTTAGTGGCAGGACAACGCAAGACTCCCAAGGGAAGCAACGTACCAGACCGGGCAGCGGATCGGGGCCGGATCAACGGAGCGGGGATGTGGAGGTTAGAGGGAGTGCCCTGGAAGGGGTGGATTCCACAGTCAACGTGGGCTCGGAAGGAAGCTCGAGGTTCGCGAGCTGCAGCTCGGAATGTGCAGCAGGAGGAGAGGGTTGGGGGGAAGTTGGACGGGTTCAGATGCTAAGGCAAGCACAAAGGGTCAGCAGGGTGTCAGCGCGTTCCAAACGGAAGAATGGGACGTACCATGGGCGGTCTCATCTGGATCGGCTTGCGGTTCTCCTTCTGTGATTCCCCGCTCGGCATCTCTTCGTCTCTGCACATCAGCCTGAAACATGGCCTCTGTCCCAGGCGGAGCAAAGAGGGCAGAGTTGGG
The DNA here is from genome assembly GCA_003971905.1 of Moniliella sp. 'wahieum'. Taxonomy (NCBI): domain Eukaryota; kingdom Fungi; phylum Basidiomycota; class Moniliellomycetes; order Moniliellales; family Moniliellaceae; genus Moniliella; species Moniliella sp. 'wahieum'. The sequence goes on along the minus strand of RSEE01000031.1, from coordinate 624,942 downwards.
GGGGACACGCATCACTTCATCTTCGTCCGGAGAAGAAAATTCAGACACGCGGTCATCTGCGTCACCCTCATCCTCGTCGTCCGCCTCCGGAGGGGGCGGGTGGAGTCGTTCCTCCACAAACGCATTTACATCGGCCACCACACGGCGCAAGCCTGCATCGCAAGCCCGCTTGGAGGACTGCAAGCGATGACGGATCGTCTGCCACATAACAGTGATGGTAAAGTCGTCCCCATCTTGCCCCGCGGGATCGGGCGCAGAACCGGAAAGTACGCGCTGGGACGCTGCTCCCACGGACCCGGGAGAGGCAGGGGTCGAACCCGACAAGGTCGGGCTGGGACGGGGGTTAAAGCCAAGCTTCCGCACCACAGGGGAAGTCGAGGGCGACTTGGCCGAGTCCGAACCGGAAGGGCCGCCAGGGTATCGGAGGGGCTCTGCTTCGAGGCTGGACTGGCCCCATAGACGCGCGAGGCCACCGACCGATGAGGAGTAGCAAATGGGTCGGACAGACAGTGGGATGACGCGACCGTGGCAAAGGAGTTGCGCGCCGAAGTCGAAGGCTGCACGGACGCTGGCTTCGACCCGTGCGAGGAGGCTTTGTTGTCCACATCCGAGTCCACATCCGAAGGCGCCACGTCCGTCGAGTACGACAGACGACTCGACGCGGTGGTATTCTGGAGTGGGCGGGGTGAGCCACGAGCCGAGTAGTATGCCACTCCCGTCAGTGGTTTTCCTTCAGGTCGAGCGCAGGCGATGGGTGGGCTGCACGGTCACTGCTCGTCGAGGTCCTGCCAGGGGCACCGCCTAGCATGGCAGATGGAGACGAGGCCAGTCCACCCGGTCGAGGTGTCTGCCGGTCCGAGGAAGGGTGAGGACCATTAAGCCGGACTTGACAGCAGACCACCATGCCTCGACTTGGCCCTTGATGCTGCGCGACTTGGCCCCCATATCCGGCGTGACGCGCCCGGTGAGACCATGGGGAGTGGTCGCCGAAGCAGAGATGGGCGCGGACGGGGGCGGGGCAGAGGAAAGTGCACCTGGCATGGACACGGCCCGTCGCTGTTGTTCGGGTGTGGGCAGGGAGGGGGCTAAGAACCCCTGTTGGTCGGTCTGCCCAGCGACTTGGAACCCCCCCGGGGGAGGCATGGCGAGAGCTGATGGCCTGCGCGCCCCAAGCCCAACGCCTTGTGCCCCCGAGGAAGGAACAGGGGGATGGGAATCTTGAATCCCCTCTGTGTCATGCCCTGAGGAGGTCCGTTTACGTTGCTGAATTAGCATCCGGGAGCGCTTGAAGCCCTCGTACTCGTCCATCCAATCCACCCAAGCAATGTCATCCTGTAATGCTGCTGGCGTAGTAGTCCCCGAGGAATGAACGGCCGCCGAAGGGTTGCCCGTTCCTCCCGCCCCAGTGCCCTGGAAGTGCGATTCGGAAGAGCGCAGGCGCGGCACAGACCTGTTCTGCGGTCGTGTCCCATGCTTGCTGGATAAGGAGCTGGGCCCCGACGTTGAGAGACTGCGCACCCTATGGGCTCATGGGGAATCTTCCATTGCCGCACCTTGGACGCACGAGAACGGAGAATGACATGGGCAAAACTGTCCGCCTGTTCCGACGGTTGTCTTTCCAGCAACGGGAGCTCCCGCGCATGGACCGACGACTCGATCCAGGGCGACGGGCCGATGGCGGTGTGCGGCGAGTGCTCCCCGTCGTCCGTCCATCGCCGCTGAAGGGCACGGCCAAACTTATCGGTACCAGAGGAGGCAGAAGAAGGGGCTGGCAGAGCAGGCGGTCGGGCACCTGTACTGGAAGAGCTGCAAGCGTCGCCAAGGCCGGGCACGTGGGATTTCCGGCACGGATGCAGATGGATCTCCATCTTCTGCCCAGTACTTGTCAGGGAGGATAGCGAAGCAGCTGGATGGATCGATCGTTGAACAGGTTGGGTGAGTCGGCCCTGGGTGGGCGAGGTGGGAAGGGAGAAGAGTGGCCCAAAGCTGCGGTCGACTGACGGTGGCGCAAGCGCTTGAATGTACCCGTCGGGCTGGTCCCTCGGCTACTCGATGTCGTAGTTCCGGTTTCCCGTCCGCGGGGGGGGACGCCCAAAGCAGGTGAAACCCATCATTCCCACCGTCGACATAACGGGCGAATGGAACGAGGCGGGGATCGTTGCAGACGACCGCGATGAGGGGCGGACATAGTTGCATCTTCCTGCTCCTCCTCTGCTCCCGCTCTCGCGCCTGCTCCCGCATCGTACCCTGCTGATCTTCCTGCTCCTCGTCCGACGCCTGAGGCGAGTTGGCTGGGGTGGACAAAAACGCACCGGTATGATCCACCTCCGTATGGGCGAACCACCGCGATGCGAAGGCGAGATGAAGAGGGTCAAACTGGCTGTCGGACCATTTTGGGACTGGTGATGTCCCGCGGGAAATGGAGAGCCCAACGGGCCGAGTCAGCGACTCATATGAGACGAAGTGATGCCCCCTTTAGCTTGACGAGAGGATGGTTGCGGGTGGGTGGGTGAGGCGCGGGGCACAGGTAGCGCCCCCGAGGGTTTGCTCGGCGAGCTAGGTCCGGAGGTCAGCCGAGCAGCGGGTTGGCCCCTGTGACTCCCAAGGCAATTGCCAAGGTGGTCGATGTGTGGGGGGACTCGGGGTCTTTGTACGGGCCACAGTCGAAGCCGCCAACATGGGTGGAGGAGCTGGACTCGGGGTGATGGTTGGTGGGGTGGATGAGGGCGGTAAGAGAAGCCTGCGTGTCCAATACATTGTCCGCTCGACCGATGGCCACGGCTGCGCTGTCCTGGTTGGGGACGCTGCTTGGTGGGAGCAGCACGTTCAAGTTGGCTGGGGGAGAAAGGGATTGGGGTGGAGTAGAGTCCTTGGGCCCGGTGGAGGACCGGTTGCGGGGCATCGAGGCGCGGATCGTGCCATCGTCCCAAGTCTTTGCTGCGGGGAGGGAAGAAGGCGAAGGCGAGGAGCTGTTCCGGCTGAGACTCAGACCTGAGGCTTTCTGGCCAGAACGGAGTCCAGGAAGGTTCATCGGTTCTGCAAGATGAGAGCGAGAAGGGCTACCCGGTAATCCGCTTGGCCGCGGGGGTGGATCCGGAGTCGTTCGCCCCCATGACGCAGGGGATGAAGCAGGGCTCCTTGCCGAGCCCGTCAATGCCAAAAGAATATCGTTTTCCACAGGCGGCGAGGCGCCCCACCCTCCCGCTCCGGAGAGGGATTGCGAGATCCCCTGGGAGTGGGTGGCGGGGGATGCCGTGAATGATGGTACGCCGATGAAGAGGAACGGGAACGTGTGCTCGACCTGGACGTCTGCCGGGTACATCCTCTGCCGCTCGTGGGTCGGGGTGCCGATCCCCGAAGAACCAGCCATGGTCGAGGGCAGCCGGGCTGCTGGCAATGGCGAAGGGTTGAACAGATCCCCCGCTCGGTGCACATGGGCGGGAACTTTCTGCAAGCGCATCTCACTTGTCGGCGCCGACTCGGGTTCATCCCTTGCCTCGCCCCTCCGATCCGGCGATCGCTCCAAGTCAGGAAGGGGTGCCTTTCCGAGCGTCGGTGAGTGGACGGACGCAAATGGAGAAATGATCGACAGCCCGAGTCCCAAGTGGGCAGGGAGCCCGCCGCTGACGATGGATTCGATCCCAGGTGGGAGGCCGAGTGCACGTGAGAGTGGGCATGTCGAAAGGAGAGGGAGGGCGAGGACGTGGCATGGGAACAGCCGAGTGAAGGGGGTAATGTGGATGGTTGAAGGAAGGACCGGAAGAAGAAGGCATGCTCGAAGGTGCCACATGGGCAGGGGATAACAAAGCGGTGGGAAGTGGCTCGTCATGGGACCCTGACCAAGACCCCGAAGCGGACCCTGACCCAGACCCAGCCGACAAGGGGGGAGCCTGTGCTGAGCCCATAATGGCCGATTGGTAGGACGCCGGACCGGAGGAAGCAGTGGAAGGCATGGCACTGGGCAGGGCAGAAGGCACCATGGGGACACATTATCAGCAACCGAGGTGGGCGCCGCCCTGTAGCAGGGGTCAGACCCGATACAGCAGCAATAAAGTCCGGATCCACGCCGTCGGGGCCACCAACAGAGACAGAGGGGGAGTGTGAGAGGATGGGGCATGCCCCAAAAGCGAGGAATAGACGTGCTTGGCGCAAAGTTTTGGCTGGGCGAGCCAACCACCGAGCTGGCATAGTCCCCCGACGATGGCTGGCCATGAGCCGCGTGCTTGATGCGATTCTTTGCGGAGGAAGGGAGGGCGAAAGGGCAGTACCCAGTGGGGTAGATCACGGGTGCGCAGCGTGGGCGAGGGGCGCAAGACAACGACTGGTCTGGTCCCAGTCCGGCATCGGTCCAAGGTGCAGCGAGGCCAGCAGAGGAGGATTGGCGGCCATGCCGGCGTGGACCGAAGGGCTGCGGCGCCCGGGTACGATTTGAGCAGCGCGGGGACGATCGAGTGTGGGACGGCGAGCATGGGAGGTGGTACGAGCAAGGGGGATCGGCGCGCCTGGCGTGGCGGGGGGAGCCGCAGGGGCGGCCAGTGCCGCGGGCGCAGCCGCAGTCGACGGAGGGGCAGGGGCCAACGCGACGGGCGTGGCGGAGGCAGGACAGGGGGAAGAGGGAGAATCATCGACGCAGTGGAGGCGGCGTGGGAGAGGCGGGGACTTGTGGTGGAGAGGCTGGATGCGGTGGACAAGTTGGAAGCGTGGCGGACAGGGTGGGCAGCCAAGCGGCGGCCGATGCCTAGGACCGCAGCGGCAGGAGCGGACGACGAGGAGGGGGCAGCAGGCGCAGCACCAGCATCCGTCTCCGCACCGCCTCGGGACCGCCATCGGGACCAGGGTCGGGACCAGGATTGGCGCCAGTATCGGCACCACCATGCCCAACAAGAGGATTGGCGATGGGATGGGCGGTGGGGTTGGCATTCAGCGTCGAGTCGGCATCGGCACGCACCGGCGGGCGGTCGTGGCGCTGGGGAGTGGGTGGGGGCGCGGCGCGGCGGTCGTCCATGGGGGCGGGGGGGGGGGCGAGCGCGGGGCTCGGGAGGAGGCGGGAGGGGAGGATGGGATAGATGGGATGGATGGCGGATGGGGCGGATGGGCGGATGGGGCGGATGGGGCGGATGGGGCAGATGGGGCAGCTGGGATGGGACGGATGGGATGGGCTGGATGAGCTGGGCCGACGGGTGGATGGGCGGCTGGCGGGACGGCGGGAGTGCTGCGCAGTGCGGCACTCCAGTGCTTACAGCTCGGCCGACCGCCAGGCAGCCAATCAGTTAATCAGGCCTCCCGCTTCAAGCCTCGGCAGCCCAGCCCCATCAGGCACCAGCATCACCCATGGTATGTCACCCACCGCTGGGCCCAACCCTACCCGTGCGTACGCGCCCACCAGCGCCCCCAACAGCAGGACGCCTGTGTGGCGGCGGCCCACCCAGCACCGGCCGGCCACTGGCCCCATGCCCCTCCACCCGCCTTGCCCGCCGCCGCCCAGCCGACGTCAGCTATCAACCACCGCATCGATATCCCACATCACGTGACAGCGGGCGCCTGCTGACATGCACTGACAGCTGACATGCGACAGCCGACATGGCATGTGGCATCCGCCTGGCCCTATTCGCTGCAACCAATACCTGCCCGACCCTGGTCGGAGCCCAGGCACCCCCCGCACTGCACATCTCCATACACGTCCATCCCATTCCCCTCCTCGCCCTGGCCCCGCACAACTGCCGATCCCCCCTAGCCCCACTGCACTGACGCGCACGCATCCCTCACGACGACTCGTCCTCCGACGCCAGCTCCGCCAGCTTGCCCCGCGCGCGCGCCCGCGCCCCCTCCGGACTGGTGCCGCCCACCGCCCAGGCCGGGACGTCGCTGGAGCTGGAGCTGGGCGGCATCCAGGGCGGCGGCGTGGACCCGGGGTCGTGCAGGTCCACCCACGCGCCCGGCGCGGTGGGCACGCCTTCGAGCAACCGCTGCTCGCCTCGGCCAACTCGTCGGTCGAACGACCACAGTTGCAAAGCGTATGCGATGTCTTGGTCTCCCCGTTCCATAGCCCACCAACGTAGACCACGCCGGTACACTGGGTGCTGTAGAGCTCATCCCGCCCTCCGCCCATGTCCCTGCTCCTGCTCCTGCTCCGGTCCTGCTCCTGCTCCCGCGCCGCACCAGCCGCCAGCCCGCCGCCCGGCGATCCGGGCACCGTCAAGCTCAAGTTGGCAAACGATCGATTGAAGCTCGAGGAACGTGAGCCGAGAGCAGGGCGTTGCGGCGCAGGCGAGAGGGTCGCGACGGAGTCGAAGCGCCCGAGGCGGGAGGGAAGTGCCCGCCAAACGTGGTGATCGGCACGCCCGACGGCGACATAGGAGCGGTGCTGGACGACCGGACAGGAACGCTGGCGGAAGGGGGGAAGAAGGATGGGCCGGCGCCGAGGGTGGCCCGGCGGTAGCAGAGTGAGCGGGCGGGGAAGGCGGCCGACTGACCGGATGAGAAGGAGTGAAGGCGTGCAGGCGCGGGGGGGTGCAGCGACACACTGGATCCACGCCGCGACAGCGCGGGGCGGGTCCCAAGCTCCGAAGTTGCCTCGGACCGCTCGGGCGACGAGTGCCGCGAGCGCCGGCCCAACGCAGCGGCCAGGCCCGCGCCAAATGACGGGCGGCGCGACCGGCTGGCGCGCTCGTCTCGTTCCGGAGACGGTTCACGGCTGCCTGCACGGGACGCTGACCGGGACGGAATGCGGGAATCCGAGGGGGAGCTGCGGGAGGAGAAGGGTGGGTCAAAGAGGGCAGCGTATGGGCGAGGGAAGTGGTGGCCTTCCATGCGTCGAGTTCGGCCTGCCCCACTGCCGAACGACCGCCCACGCCCGATGTCATCCCCGGTCCCGGGGTGCCAGGCGCTGAAATGGTGGAAAAACTCACCCGTTCGACGGCGATCCTGGACGAGAAGGTATAGGAGCCTCGAACGAGTAGGGGGCAAATGAATGTGTCGTAGTGAACGCACAGCTGGGGATTGCTACGGCCCGGCGCATCGAAAAGACTTGCACCTTGGGTTTACCGTACGATTCGGACCCAGGCCGCTCGTCCAGCACCGACAAACGCGAAAAGAAGGTTTCCACACCAATCTCGTGGGTGATCCGAATGTCCGTCTTGGATCCCCGCACGGTGCTAGGGCGACAAATACGGTGCTCAGGCAGGCGCATAATCGCTTTGATGGCATACCCTTCTCCCTGCCCCTGCGGAAGCCGGGCAGGGCCAGGACAGCATGCTGAGCAAACGTGCCCACCAGCGATTCGCCAAAGGGAGCAAGAGAGGGACGCCCATCCCCTGCGCCACGTCCCGGGGTACCATGTACTGGCTTGCCCGTTTCCGGATCCGTACGCGCAAACCAGATCGTGTCCTTTTCCGAAACGTGTCAGGATGGCGCGCCTTGTAGGGCATGCACCCTTTCTCCCACAGGCGCAACTTCTCCATCGGGAGCTTCAGCCATGCCTTTCGCACCGCACTGTAGATCTCGACGTCTGTTCGAGGAAGACGCGGATGACGTGCACGCTCACCCAGGCGGTGGCTCGGGGTGATAGATCTGGAGCGCAGCCGCCCCGCCCACAGTCAGGGAGGCCGAGACGAGGGAAACGCTCATTGGTCCCAACGCATCGTGAATGTCGTGATACTGTACATCCAGTGCAGTAGGACCACCATCGAAGCAGCGACTTGTGATATGACATAATCTCTTGCCAGTCGAAACGTTGGCTTTCCACGGCCGGCACCGACGGCGGTAGCAGTGAGTACGTAGCGCAAACGGCCATTGTCCGCTCATAGGGGGGGCTGGTAGCAGGGATGATGAACGCATATTCGAATCTGTTTGGTGGCATTGAGGGGGGGGGGGCAACAAGAAGAACGATCAGCAGCTGGCTTCGTTCAAACCAGGTAGGACGTACCCATGAATTCCCTTGGTCAAAAGCAGCCCCTCCTGCTTGACGTTGAGAGACTCGGTGAGGGATACATCAGGCGCATCACGCGAGCCTGGCGAGGGCACCCTCCTCTGGGTCAGGAACCTCCTCGTCCAAAGGAGTGTCCTCAGCGGAGGCAGTGATGGTCAAGTCGCCCCATCAGTGATCGGGGGTTTGGCTCGGTGTACTGGGAGGGGGCGCGTTCGCCGGACCGTTGACAATCTCAACCGTCTTGTTCATGACCATCTTCTCCTCCCAACGGATGCCGCCCTGGGCCGAGGGCTCGGGGAAGGCGAGGGTCTGCAGACCCTGGAGCGTGACCTTGACACCTTGGATCGTGCGCTCCGAGGGGCAGCGGATCTCGACCACGCCCGAGACGGTCTGGTCGTTGCCGGGCATACGGCTGTGCGGCGGCGGCGGGTGGATAAAGACGTCGGGCTGCTAACATGGAGCGCAACCTGCAGGGATGCTGGACAAAGCTGTTGATCATCGCCCGGGCGGGAATGGTGGTGGATGGGGGGGCTGTAGCCGCCCATGCTCGAATTGGGGGAACTTGACTGGTACGTGATCTCGCCGGCGCGGCTGGTCTCAGTCGGTCTCGTGTGCGGCCCCCTCACAGACCCAGTTGCAATTCTTAGGTCAGCATCGCTGCAATCGCCAATGGGACTACTTTGGAGGGCATGTTGAACTTGACATTTCAATTGGCCTCAACGTTGATCAGACCATCGAGGTCATCGATCATCGATCATTCCTTGACACGTTGACGTTTGACGCTGATCGATGGTCGTCCAGCAGGACTTAGCGCTTAGCTCAGCAATCGCTCCTAGCAAGGCGGGCCGATCGGACCAACAGCTAGGTTAGTGTATTTGCGAGTGGCCCACACCAGCACCCCCACAGCCATCACCAAATCATCACAGTAGTTGAAACAATACCGACCTTATCGACCTCATCGGTCTCATCTACATCGCTCATTCTGGGTACAGCACGGTACAGCACCGCCAAAACCCACCCGCATTTTTGCCGCCCATTATATCATCGACCCAGCAGTCTACTGTGTATAGGTCGTGTATGTGACGAGCCTAATGAGATCGGAGATCGGAGATCTCTGAGACCCCAATATGCCGCAGCGAACCAAAAGACGGGCAGAACGGACGATACATACTGATGGTAACCGTTTTTTGGCACATGTGTAGAAGTACACTCCCGGCCTCATCCCTAAGACCCATGCTACCACGGCGAACGAGGTAGTAGTCATCTCGCCACACGAAACATCCGCTTTTTCCCGCTGGATGGAAAAGGAGGAGGATATGCTCAAACTGAACCGTCATTGAGACAGGAATGCGGGCCAGGGGGGGACAACGTCCTGTACGATCAGAATCCCTTGCTCAACAGCTGAGTAGGGTGGCGCAAACCAAGCAAAGTGATTCTTCTTCCCCTGCCCGTTCCAGATAACAGTGGCGCCAGGGAATCGTGCCAAAGTTGTAGTCAATGGGGCGAAGCAAAAAATGTATTTCTTTTGGCGCTCTGCAAATGACGCAACGTTATCGCATGGCCGGGGAGACCAGAATTGTTCGGGGAAGTGTATGGCTTAACTCGCCCTCTGAGGGATGATCGGTCCACAGATTCTAGAACCAAATAACGTCTCAATAGCAAATCACTCGCCTTCAAAACCACCTTGACATCATCATTAATCATTGGTAGGCTGAGCAACAATGTGGGAACCAACGTACCACCTCATATCTCTTCGAAGGGGCCAATGTTTTGTACCCTTTTGGAAATTGCTGGTGCACTTGACTTGATATAACGGGCCGTCAACCTCATACTGGCCGGATTCCAGCACTTTCTTCATCGCTGCCCCGATTTCCCCCAGAGAAGGGTGTCAATGCCCGCCTCTTGGATTCCCTGATTGTTGACTACACGCATCGCGACCAGCAGCGGTGAGATATGATAGTGTGTCGTCAAAAAGTAGGCCATTAATGTGAACCTACGCTGTATATGCAGCCTTTCACTTCAAAAAAGTCAACCTTTGAATAGCATCGTCCTTGTCATCAATTCCATGCTGGTCGTACATGATCGGGGAGACGTGCGCGGCAACCTCGTTGAGAGGTTCAACCCTGTTTCGGAAACCCAACCCCTGGCCTCGAAGCCATCATTCAAAAAGACCGCATCCCGTCATCAACCAGGTCGCCAAAATAAGAAAGAAGGGTGGGGTAAGATGATTCGGGTCGGGGGCATGCCAGTCACCGTTGACCGACGCGACTTGCTTCTTTTTGGCCTTCACCTCCACCATTGGCCACAACGTCGCTAAAACCATAAAGGAACCTTGCTTGAATCTTGCTTTCAAAATCATTGATAAAAGGGGGAAGAGACGACGCGGATTGCAACCCCTACAACGTTTAAGAGTACGGAGCGGGTTACATCCGCCTCAGTAGACCAGAACACCTATTGTGGAAGTTCTTCAGACTTTGAGTAGCGCCCACACCGTGGGGGGTAAGACCGATAAAAGTGTAGTATAATATGGAAGGAAACGGGGCTGGTCCATTATTCGCGTTCACACTGCAAAGATCGACAGACGCACAGTAGGGAATGTTGCGTTATATCAAAGTCAAGTCAATGAAGCTCTGCGCAGAAGAGTTCTCAGACTGGTACACTGAGTACTGACTGAGTGGAAGCAAAAGACGAAGAGTGGGTTGGCCGAGGTTGGCCATGAGCGCCGAGCCCAGAGACGGTGCTACGAAATGCTACTGCGACTTGGCCGGAAGTGGAAGGACGTATCATATGGGAGGCTGGCATGATGCATGATGCATGGTGCACGATCGATGACCGAGCAGGATCAGCGCGAGCTTCCTGAAGCAGCTTTAGCGCTTAGCGCTTAGCCTTTAGAGCTTGGCTTTTAAGCTTTAAGCTTTAAGCCTCAGTACCAGTGTACTCAGTTGCTCAGTGCCTTCTTCAGACGCTAGTCCTAGTCAGTACTGAGACTCAATACTCAATACAGTCAGTGGGCGCAGAACGAATAGTGGCCGTGTGCTGAATGGAGGTGTGGCTGGATCAGCCGGAACGAAGAAGCCGAGTTTGGGCGAGCCACACTGGCGAGCCACACTAGTGCGTCAGGCACCGCTGATACCGTCGTGCCCCCTCTGGTAGAGGCACGGATGGTCTCGCCAATCTCCTTGCCCATGCAGACGGCCAGTCGCGGAGAGGCTGCCGTGACACATTCAAAGCTCTCCGCTTTGTGCCCGTTGTTCTGCCATCTGCGGTATGCGCGTTACGCACTGTTACGCGTTGCGGAGTATCTTCCTCCCTGAGATCCTGAGATCTGAGATCTGACGCGTGGCTGCGCGAAACTCGAGGCCAAGGCGACCTGCCAGCCCCGAGTACAGGGTGGTCTGGTCCTAGGACACGCTGCGATCATCGATCGTCACAAATTCTTGCGCACGCGCCTCCCAGTTGCTCCCAGGTCTAGGCGGCCATCTGCCCAACATGCACAGAAATCAATGAAATGATCACAATCGTTACGGCGATCTTCTGTTGGTGGTGGTGGCGACGGCAGGTGAGCGGTGAGCGGCGACTAGCTTGACTAGGTGACTGACACTGGCAGCGATGTGGATGCCAGTGACTAGTAGTGATTAATGATTAATGAGGCAAGCCAGGCCAAGCCTGGCGCGCTAGGCCAGGCTAGACCGCGGCGGTGGCAAGGGGCTGCAAATGACAGCGGCAAGGCATGGCAGGGCGGCGCGCGCAAAGGCGGGCGGCGTTTTGGGGTGCAGATCACCCACGCATGCAACACTGCTGCAATACGATCGATACGGGACAACACTGGAACAGTCTGGAACAGCATGACTGGCGAGGCGGCCCGTCACAGGCCCGACGCCTGTGTTGCCACCGCGCTCCACACCAGCACAGGAACAGTGTAGCGGTGCGCGCGCATCTGCTGGCGGCCGCCGGGGCACAGGGCTGCTGGACGCTGGGCTGCGCTGGGCATGCGGCAGGGTCAATCGTCAATGGCCTGGCGTGGTTGGCTGAGCGGCAGAGCCCCAGCGCCTCAGCGCGGCTTAATGATTGTTGCTCGATGATCTGCTGGCCGCTCACCACCGGTGACGGTGACAGGTGACATGTCACACAACCACCGCTCCTCCCTGTCCGCTTCGCTCCATCCCGTATCAAAGAGTGCTCCACCACCACCGTCACCTCCCTCTCTCCATTCCTCTCCACCGTTCTCTGGGGTCAACCGCTCGTTCTCTTCCCTTCCCCCACCCTGCCCTCCAACTATGGCCGCTCGCTCTCCCTCTGTCCGCCGCGATGAACTGTACCACAATCTGAGTCTCGAGAAGCCCCCCGTGGACCACGACCCCTTTTCCGACGAGCCGGCTGTGCCGGAACCTGCTCGCCAAGCGACCCATCCGGCGCTCCAGGCCGCAAGGGCCGCCGCCACTGCAGCCCGTGTGCCCAAGGCACCTTCACACGAGCCGGCGATGCCGTCGGCTGCGATGGGCGCACATGGGGCCACCTCCCCCTCGGCGTATGCCCAGCAGTTCCAAGCCCCCACCAGCTTCTCTGATGCTCCGCGCCAACAGCAGCGGCATTCCAAGAAGCCCTCCCTTTTCCGTCGTAGCGTTGTGGCCCTCACGGGCGGGAATCGGATGAGCCAGATGGGCCACCCACACAGCGGTGGTGCAGGCGGGCTGCAGCGCAAGCCTTCGGCGCTGCGCAAGAGCATGGCCTGGCTCTTGGGTCCCCCACCTGCTGTCCGCTTGGCGCCTGGAATTGGAGATACACCTACCATGGCGACGGAGAAATCGGGTCCGGGCAGCAAGGACCCCTTCCTGGGTGGAGGCGGTGAGGGAAATGAATGGGACGTGGATGGTTCCGGCGCAGCGTTTTGGAAACGTTTCTCCATTGCCCAGCGTCACGCCCAGAACCAAGCTGATCCTTTAACTCAACAGAGTAAGGAGTTCGTTTCCTCCCAGAAACGGGCCAACCGTAAGATGCGGATCGGGGTCTACCTCACGCTTGTTTTGTTGGTCGCTCTGATCATTGGACTCGCGGTTGGCATCCCTGCCTCCCACAAGTCTTCCTCTTCTTCTTCCGGTTCGGGGTCGGGCAGTACAAGCAACTCCAAGCGCGCTCTCCTCCACCTGCCCACCGACATTCCTGCTTCGTCAAGTCCAACCGATGCCTCTGGCGCAGCAGCCGCTGTTGAGGCTGATTGGAAAAAGCTCGAGCCAAGCACCAATACCGCCGCTTTCCCTAGCGCCCGCCTTCCGATCCAGGGCCGTACCCACCACAAGTTTGCCCACCGTCGTGCAGCTCAAAAGGCCAGCCAGGCTACGGCATAGCCCTTCCGTTTATTCGCGCTATGCCCGGTGCTTGCGTTCGGTGTCGGAGGGACCATCTCTCGTCGGGCCCAGCACGGTAAGCAAGGTGCCCACCATGTCTCCTCCGGCTATTCAGGTGCTTGATCCATCCGGCCCTCCTGTTCTCATCTTCGGTTCCCTCCAATCATTTCTGGTCCGTGACTCGGGAGGGTTCATGGGCAAGCCTTTCGTTACTATCCCTCCACCCTTCCCACCCTCTCCCCTCTAGCGACAGGGAAACAAGTTGCCCTCACTTGGCATGGGGCTGCCACAATCGTCTGATACCTTATTTCCACGTGACCTGCTCCCCTACTACGATCTCTTCTTCCGTCGGCCCCATGCCTCCACCTCCGCCCCCTTTCACCCCCTCTCCCATTTTATCCCTTCAGACCTTTCCCTTTTCCTTGCCTCGGTCATCCATGGTACGGTGGGGGAAGGCGGCTATAGCCTTGTCTTCCCTGTGATGACCCTGTATCCATCCTTATCGTGGGAGTCCTTATCGTTTACTTACCCCCAGTCTGATATTTTTCTTTTTTTCTACATCTACTGGCCCTGACTCAGAGGCGGACTCATAGTCAGATGGGAATTGTAGTAGGTTCAATATCCATTTCTCTACCAACAGTCTCCGTGAAGACACTCGGGCAGTATTACCTAGCTGGAATCAGCTCCCTGGCCCTATCTCCACTGAGCCACAGGATCAGAAAGGTCTGGAGGCACGACGTCGCGCATCTCTCCGTTTTAGGCATATGCCTCTCCCTTCAAGAGCTTCAAGCTTCAAGCATCAGCACATCAGCTCTAAGTATCAGAACCCTCTCTTCCCTCAAGCTAAGACAGACACTTAATTTTCGACCATTTATTATCGTGCGCGGCTATACTGCCCCGCACCCCTCGCGTCCCTCTTTTTTCAGGTTCGGTCGTCCAATGTGCTTTTGGCACCCCTCAATGTTGAAGCTGTTCAACATCGTCCAACCAACCCCTCCAAGTAGGTATCCGAGGTTGCCTTGGCCCAGAAAGGGGAAACTGGGGGGGACGATCGCGGATCGATCACCGAAAACAATCAACAATGCATGATGCCTTGCTTGACGTGGCACTTTGCAATGTTCACGCGTTCACGGGACAGTGATTAGAGTGACCAACATGGAAGGGCGACGTGGAGGGCGTACACGTGGCCAGTCGACTGGCATTGGAGCCATCTTTGCGTTTTAATGAGGTGGGCTGTCTGGAGCAGCGTCCCGCACTTGCTTCCTTCATCTTTCCATCCCCTCCCCTCCCCTCCCGTCTCTTCCTATGTCGGCCCCTTCTGACCTGCAGGCCCGTCGCCACACTCGCCGCATCGTCCTCTTCGATGTGGATGGCACGCTCACGCTTGCGCGCCAGGGCATCAAGCCTGACATGCTCACCGAGCTTCAGCGTCTCCGCAATACCACCGGCAGCCACGTGGGCTTTGTCGGCGGAAGCGACATGAACAAGATTCGGGAGCAGCTCGAGGTGCCTGGTGGCCCCAAGATGGAGGAAGTGTTTGACTATGGGTTTGCCGAGAATGGATTGACGGCATGGGCGGCACCACCCCGCACTGTACTGCCTCTTGGGCCGGACGAGGACAGTGTCGGTCCAGCGGCGGCTACGCCAGTACGTTCTACCACCCCCGCGCCGACCCGCCCCACCACCCAGTTCGCGCCGGTTAGCTTCATCTCCTGGCTCGGGGAGGATCGGTACAAGCAGTTGGTCAAGTTTGTGCTGCGGTACATCTCTGAACTGGACCTGCCCGTGATGCGTGGCACGTTTGTCGAGTTCCGCAAGGGCATGGTCAACATTAGTCCCATTGGGCGTAATGCGTCTGTGCAAGAGCGTCACGACTTTGAGGCGTACGACAAGATACACCAGATCCGTGCTCAGTTTGTCAAGGCGCTTCAAACCCAGTTTAAGGACTTTGGGCTGCGCTTCGCCATTGGCGGGCAGATCAGCTTTGATGTGTTCCCCGACGGGTGGGACAAGCGTTACGCCCTCCAGCGTCTGGAGGAAGAGTATGCCCAAATCCAAGCGCTAGAGAAGTCCGAGGAGGCCACCACAGAGCTCGTTGCGGACGCCAAGGCCGAGGCTGCGGCTGTGGCGGCCGCCGCCGGTGCACCACGCTGGGATTGGGACGAGATCCACTTCTTTGGTGACAAAACCTATGCTGTACGTCCCTTCTCCCCCGTACCCCGTTCCACGATGTACGCACAACATCCTCTAACCTGTCTTTCTTCTCCAATTAGGGTGGTAACGACCATGAGATCTTCGAGGACGAGCGGACTCAAGGTCACTCAGTCACTTGCCCCGAGGACACCATCTTGCTGCTCCAACAACTTTTCCCTTCGCTTCCCTAAGTCCTTTTGGACCCCGGGCTCTATGCCGCATTGCATTCGCTATGGTCGGTGGCGAAACGACCTCGGGATTGGGTACTGGCAGGCTACCGGCTGAGCACAATGTGGGTGGGAATTACCCTTGAATGGTATGCATATAGAAAGTGGAACGAGCGTCCGGCGGCAAAGGAACACATGAGGCTAGGTAGGATGCAGGATAGATGAAAGGGGAAATCCGAAAGGTAGTGTCAGTGTCGATCGTACTCGGCATAAGTGGGCAGCTCTTGATCGTCCGAGGCAGGCAGGGGCGGCGTAGCTCCCCTAGAATCGGACGCCGGCGACGCTCTGCGAAGCGACACAAGCCCTCTTGCAGCCGAATACGAAGGTGGTTGGGTCGAATGGTGGGGGTCTTCCAGCCCATGTTCATCATCGTGCTCATGGGACCCATGGTACGGTGGTGGGGGTGGAGCATGCCCCGTCTCAAGGCTCGGCCCTCCCATGCCGACCGACGATGAATGCAAGCTGCGAGGGAGGCCGTGGACAAGTACAGGGTGGACGCTATGAGCCGAAGGGCGGCGGCTTGAAGAATTGGAAGAATAGGCGTAGGCAAAGTCCTGTGGAGGAGGAAGAGGGGCATCCGGGGCGGTCGCGTCCCCGAAACTGGGAGGTGGCTCGGAATGTAGGCGGGTACCCGACGATCGCGTCCTAACTTGACCCAGCAGGGTGGGGTTCAAGTTCATCTGGCGAGCAGCCGCTGCTAATCGAAGCCCACGGGATCTGGGTGATTCTCATCAGGAGGTGGAGCTGAGGCGGGAGGGGCATCCCATGAAGAATCGTCCTGCTCGCTTGCACCATCTTCGCCAGTCTCCATTTGAGGGGCGATGGTGACGTGGGCGTCTTCGGGCGCAGCTGTCCAAGCAGGAGGCTGCAGAGGCATGGAAGGCGGGGGATTCTCTGCCCGAGCACCAGCAAGAACTGCATGGGCATCCGCATCAATCTCTTGCTCTTCAGGTGGTTCGCCTGGAGGCGGACGCAAGTCATCATCTTCGTCTCCAGTGGTCCATTGCGGCACCGGCCGCTCAGCCCCAATCGCAGCGATCCGACGACCAATTTCCATGCCCATCCGTAATTCAAACTCATTAAGATCGTCATCTGCCCCTACAGGGGGTGGGGCTTCCTCGGAAGGAGGAGCATCCCATGCAGTTGGGGGATCGGGAGTCGAGATCGCCGGGGGTGGCAAGGCAGGGTCGGTTCCAAGGCCGGTGCCGACAAGAGTATCCCCTCCCGTGGCAACCGCCCGTTGTTCCAGTCCAGGCGCACTGGAGCTGGCACCACCTTCATCGTAGATGATGCTATCTTCGTACCCGTCAAATTCCTCCAACTGGTCAAACCCTTCGAACACACTGCCTCCATGGCCCGAACCGGCCGCTTCAGCATCGTCTCCGCCCCCAGTCAGCGCTTCGGCCGCGCGCATCTTTTCAGCACGTACGCTGTGAAGGGTGTGGGCAACACCGGGGTCTGCCGCACTCCCCTCGCGTTGGTCGAGTGTCATCGCCCCTTCAGCATCGCCATGAAGCTCACTTGCATCGACAAAGTCTTCGGTCCACAACGGGTCACCATCGGAGTTAAGTCCGATTGCTGCCTCGGGAGGTATGCCGGGGAGAACAAATACTTTGCGCGAGAAGCGGATGTGAACATCTCGTGGTCGATCTTCCGATGCACCGGCAGCACGGGGCGGAGACCGTGGTGGAGCAGGTTGAACAGGCAATTTCGCCTCCGACGTGCTGGGCGCAGCCGAATGCCCAACGTGAGAAGAACCATGTCCCTTGGTCTCGTCCATGAAGCTCGCTTCGGCCTCGTGGGACGGTGAGGGGGAGCGAGAGTAGGATCGTGTGGAGGAGAGAACAATGCGCACCCGAACTTCGTACTCCACCTTGTGAAAGAGGGTTTCTTGGCTAATGCTTGCACACGCTGTGCCTTCCCTCTGATGATCGTGTGCCACATCTGCGTCTACCAAGGCAGCAGCATTGGCTTCGGCTTCTGTCTCGGACCAAGTGCCACCCGGCTGGGACGGAACAGGAACGGCGGTATTCCCCCTGTTTGGAGCGCCAGATGAAACGCGCACATCGTACAGAGCACGATCAATCTCTGCACTCGGGGCGGGGGGGCAAGCAATGTTGTAGGGCGAATGGAGCGCCAGACGCAAGACGATGGCCCGGGACGAATTAAAGCGGGCCAACTTGCCCGAGTAGGAGAGCTGTGCCTCGTACACTGTCTGTTTCTCTCTCGCCAAAAGGACGGGATGAGCTGGAGAAGCCAAGCCTGAGCCAGACGCATGGGTTGCTAATGAAGCGGGGGGGCAGGCACCGGCCTGGGTCCTGCGACAGAATGAGAGCAGTGCCCGTAGCATCTTCCTCCTTAGGTGGCTCTGTCGCCGTGATGACCCGCACTAGTCGGGCTTCGACCGAGCGGAGAGACATGCCCTTCTCCGTAGCCAACCCCTGGGGCGGGGGAGGAATTAATACGTTGATACGCATAGGCTCGCCGCGGCGAAAAAGGGTGCGAGCCAATTGGGCATGTACGACGGTAGGATAGCGGGCGGACCAGGCGTGGGGTGCCAGACCGTATCCAGGAGGCACATGAATTGTGCCGGCAGCACCCAGGGAGGGGTCCAATGCTGAATCTGCTCCAAGCCGGTCGCTGGAGGAAGCTGCTGCCGCAGTGGCGAATGAGGTGGAAGACCCGCGGCAATTGGGGAGGGCTCATCAGAGTAGGCGGGTGGCCGGCCTTGTGCCTGGGCCGGCACCTGGGCCGGTGAGAGTAGGCGTGAGAGCGGTCCAGGAGGCATGTACCGTGTGAGATGCACGGGTACGGAGGAAACGACCTTGCGCATCTGCCAGGAAAACGGCTGAGATGGTTGCTTTGGGGCGACAAGTAGCTCGGCCGTAAGGACGTAGCGCACACCCGAGGACGGCAGATGGACACATTGGGGTAGGTCGGGCGTCATACGGAACTCAAAGGGCATCGAGCTCGGGAGGCGTGTGTGGGGATGCTGCTGCTGCTGCTGCTGCTGCTGCTGTTGCCCTTGCGGTGTGGTAGGGGAAGCAAGCTGCGTTTCTGGATCGGGAGGGGTCCAGAGCGGGAGGGAGGCGGAGTACAAAACAGCATGGGAACTGGGGGTGCGTTCGAGTGCGTGCAGGTGGATGCGGACCTGGAGCAGGTCAAATGCAGCATAAATGCGCTCGTCCAACTTGGCCAGCACATCACCGCGGACAAAGGCACTTGTGTCGGGCACGCCCAGCCATCCGTCCTGGAAGGAGGCCGCGTCGAGGTGGGGTGTGACGCTGAGAATCGAATCACCGGCCTCAAGGGGTGCGAGGCTGGGGGCGGACCTCCCCAAGGGTCCGGACGGAATGGGCATGGATGGGGAGGACATCCCAGCAACGGAGGCTGGAGCAGGAGCGATTGCCAGCGGAGGCACGCGACGAGGGGGTGGATGAGGCCCGGGCGATGGTGGTGGTGGTGTGGTGTGGTTGTGGCGGCGGTGGCGGCGGCGAGGGCGGGGTGACCGGTGAGCGGGCTCTTGGCGGGCGTCGGCGACTCGCAGCGACTGACGACAGCCCAGGCTGCGCTGCTGCGCAGTCACGTGCACGGCGCCTCGCACGTGCGTTTCCCATTTCAATCTCCATGCGGTGCCGCCAATATCCGCTGGCAACATTCATGTTTCAATTCCCCAATCGAAGCAGCGCCTTCCGGCTGCTAAGTGCTTAGGCTAAGCGTTAATCTAATCAGAGCTTGAACGTTGAACCTTGGCCGGCTCAGATCTCAGATCGCTCAGATCTCAGATCGCTCAGATCTCACAGAGGTTCAGATCTTCTCAATTCTCCGGCAGACTTCCGCCTTGTCTCGAGCCAAGATGCATGATCCACCCTCCCCGACCGGTTTTGCCAGCGGTCTTGAGCTCTGTCTGGCATCTGACACAGGGGCACGTGCGCGTGCGCCTGCTGCATCATTATCATCGGTCGCCTTATGGTGCCGAATGCCGAGAGGGGCGGGATGAGATCGATGAGAGAGCCATGGGGAGTATGGAACCAAACTCGCGGCCCTGTTGGTATACATATGGTCCACACAAAGCTAACCTTGTGGCGTTGACGAGGCAATCGCTGCTATCGAGAGTGGCTCGATTGTTTGGATCAGCGGGCTTGCGGTGCATCAAAAGGACGAAGCAATTTTGTACTTTGATCGTAATAGGAGGAGGAATGATGAAGGAGAGACACCGGGGCACTAGTTTCCAAAGACGCCAAAGCGGTTTCATTGGGGATAGGAGGGGAACGTGAACACCCGAGTTGGGCGACGAGACTTGTGGGAGGTAGCGGCAGGAAATGTGAGGTCCTCAAAAGTGCGGTTAGGGGGGGGGTGGGAAAGTGACGGGAATGTGAGACTGCTGGGGAGCTGGCAGCATCCGCGGAGGACGTGCTCTCCTGGTGAGAGGGCGCTAAGAGGCAGACGGTGTGGAGGGTAAATGTCGGGCTCTGCTATAACGGAGGCGTCATTATTTGCCCGGTATAGGGGAAGTACTGCATGCATCAGCGAACTCTCTGGGGGGTAAGGTTGTACTGCTGCCGGTGTAGGCGGGGCGTCCGCAGGGCTTGCCTCCATTCTTAGTGGGCAGCAGGTAGCGACGGTGCACGTGAAAGCAGGGGTAGGGGTATCAGGGAGGGGCCTCCCCGAGAAGGGCAGACTTCTGCAGAGGTATACACCCAGGTCTCACCGAGAAGTGCCTACGGATCTCTTCTTTTGCCGGTGATAGTGTGTCATAGAGTTGTGGGAACGAGAGGATATACAGAATGAGAGCCTGAATAGTATTCGCGGTTATATAAGGGTGTTTGTGTCGATCGCCGCCGAGAGCCAACTGGGGCAAAGATATAGGGAATGGAAAGGACCACCTCACGCGCCCACCCAGACAAGTCGTGGCTGTGGGAGGAAGCCCGCATGGGAGGCTGTAGCCACCGGGGGTTGGGTGAAGGGTCCTACGCCGACCTATTATGCAAGGCATCCTCCAGATATATAGAAGTCGAGACGCCCGTGTGACGAAGGTGTTCGGTGTGTGAACTGGCGGACATAGGCGGGGGGGCGTTGGGGATGGGCGAAGTAGGGATAGAGATGTCCGAGGGCGCGGGAGACATGGGACTATATGGAAGGTTGTGAGTGGGTGATGTGTCCCCGTCTCCAATCAACGCATCAAAACAGACCATCCTTCTGTTCTGTGCTTTACCACTACTACCCCTGCTCGTCCTATATTATGTCCATCGGCACCGACAAATATATACCACCGTGGTATTGTGAACGGCAGCGAGAGCACATCCGCCAAGCGGCCTAGCCTTGTCGCCAGCACCCTGCTTGACCTGTAAAACCATCAGTAAGACCTCACCTCTCACTTAATGAAACAGCCGGCAACGACGTGGCACCTGGGAGGCCCACGGGAACTAGGTTTTGTCTGAGGGATGGAGAGCTGAAGACGGAGCTGTAGGACGAGGACGGGAATCGGAGGAGCAACTAAGAAGTTGCTCGTACTGGGTTGTTCAAATTGGCGAGGAGAGTAGGGGGAGACGCCAATGGTACTGGCAATTGGGTGGCCACGCGGTGGCTACCAATTCACATGGGAAAGAGAGGCGACTATACTGAGATGCCGCACGGATATACGTAGAATTGGATAACAGCGCTGGCGGGCTTGCTAGCCCGTCTTCGCCCGTGACACGCACTCTATATTTTTGCCCACCACTGAAGTGATGAAAGTGCTGACCTACAGAATGAGCACCTGAAACATACAGACTCTTCAACGTCTTCAACCGTGTCGGATGTTGAAAAATCCCCCATTGATCGTTGCGAATGTGCTGGATCACTCCCACGCGCTGCAGCAGGACGCAGATCAGCGTTTTGCCCCGCTCTGTTATATCTACTCGGTCCGTGTTTTGGCTCTTGCCTCTCCGGTGGCACCACCGTCTCACTGCTGCGCCTTATCGAGCCCGCACGATTTGGCCAGCGCTTCGTTTACCAAGACGATAATATTTTTGGTGTATTATATACGGAGTTACCGTTTTATAGGACCACAATCCTTGGACGCTCCGCCGACATATCGCGTCGTCGGTCCCGCCTCTGAAGGGCAGCAGCAGCACATCTCGGCTTTTGTCCATGTGGTGTCCTGGGCCACTTCGGCCCTGGTTGGTTCCATCCCCTTGTCAGCGCTCGCTAATATATAATACTTCTCCCGCATGGAAGAAGTACAACCACACGCGCACGCGCTTCACTCGATTCTGTTGCCCAGCCTGTCATGAATAAACTGTTGTCCCCTTTTTTTGAGTCCAACAGCGGCAGCTTTCGAGAGAACGTGCCCCGGCTGGTATCAGTATGTATTGCTACACTGATTTGCCTGAGTCGGTGCCTCTTATAAGAGAACCGCGTTAATGATAAACCTCTCGAACATCATCTCTTCTGGTGACATGGACATGTGACATTGCGACCCTTCTTCAAACAGGCAAGGAGATAAGACTTCTCGGCCAACATATTGCGCACACGCCCTCGTTCCGGCCCTACTACTATGGGGAGTGACAGGCTTACCAAGAGATAATATCGCTGCAAATACCCCCAAGGTGACAATCATCCAGGCTGGGAGGTGGTACACGGTGTGGCCATCAACCTCTCTCAGGCCCAGGGCGGGCCAAGTGTAAGTACTGCTGAAAAGTTGATCTGTTCGGTCAATAATGTCCCTTCTCATGTATGGATGGGTACTTTGCCGGGCGGAGCGGGTATGTATATATGGGTACGAAAAACGTCGATCGAACACAACTGTATGCGTATGACCACAACGGACATGAAAACGAAGGCACTTGAACCCCATCAAATAACTTTGACGGAGCCCCAGACTCAGAGGTGCATCCCTTTTTCTGGCGTTAAGCTTTAAGAGACTAACCTGGATGTAGTAACTATGTGTACCGCGTAATAATAGTGACAACTCTATAGTGACTAGTGATTTAAGGAAGGATAGTATACCAGAATGGCTAGATGATCAACAAGTTAGCCAATCGCCATGGCCATATGCGGGGCTGCGATGCAAGCCAGCTAGACAATCAGGCATGGAATCCAACGAAAGCCCAAATGCTAGATGTATGAACGAACCTGAGGCATTCGTGTCGTGACGAGGTGGACCCGCATGCTCATGAAGCATGAGTGCATGAGTACGAGTGGCGGTTTGAACTTGAGGCTATAACCCTCAGGCAGCCTGAGGCCTAAAGCTTATTGAAGCTTGAAGCTTGTGAAAAGAGCAGGTGTACCATATTAAGTGCGTGCTAAAAAACTCCTCTATCGCGTCCATTAACTCCTATATTGTAACCACATCATTGACAGAGCTTGAGGCTGGGGACAAAGGAACGCTGCGCCTCAACGGACCCGTTCATCCGGCGTGTATGTTGCGCGTTAGCACTAACCCCCTTTAGGGAACAAGGGGAATCGCCAGAAAATCAGGATGTAAGACCGGAGGAACCCAAGGATTTGGGGGGAAACCCTCTGGAAGTGTAGAGCAATGTAATCGCTGTGGTGGTGGTGGTTCTGGTCTAAGCCTTAGGTCATATAATAAGGCCTAAGACCTAAGGCCTAAGGCCTGCATGATTATACTGGAGCCATACAAATGGAGGGCATATGTGTTGCGGCATGTACTAAAGGGAGAGTCACTGTTTGCTGTTCAACGTTCACCGCTCACCGATCAATGTTCAACGTTCAACGTTCAATATGCAATGCGGGGAGATAGGGATTCCGGCACGAGGCGAAGCGAGCATCACATGCATCCCAGACACACACCCTCGCTTCAAAACATCTGATTCTCTGCGCCTCACGAGTCACGCATCTCACACACCTTACTTTAGGCCTTGGCATTATTTGCTTCAAGCTTTAGTTTTACTAGCCATTAGTGACATGTGACAGTTACTCTTCGCTCTCCAACCTTTCGTCCAACTTTTCCTCTGGGATTTTGTGTTCGGGCCCAGTATTGTTTGCTCTTTCCCTCAGGCCTCAGGCTCAGGGAGGGCTTTGGGACTGCCTCGGCATCAACTATCGTCCATTAATCACGCACACTTGGCTGTGTAGTTTTCTGCCCTTTTCCCTGGCTCGCTCTATGGTTTCGGCTCTACTCGACTGGATGTGCTCTGAAAATGACATTGTTAAAGGGAGGGCACCACGGTGGGTGTGTTTCACTGTTGGACGAAGCCGAAGAGACGAAGCCATCGAGC
This sequence comes from Moniliella sp. 'wahieum', assembly GCA_003971905.1. Classification (NCBI taxonomy): domain Eukaryota; kingdom Fungi; phylum Basidiomycota; class Moniliellomycetes; order Moniliellales; family Moniliellaceae; genus Moniliella; species Moniliella sp. 'wahieum'. Next base: position 601,028 of record RSEE01000031.1, on the reverse strand, counting down.
GTGTCCGGTTGAAACCTTGAATGTAAAACGCAGAACCCGCCCCACAGCGCGGATGATGCAGTGGCGAACTGCAATACGTGCACAAGAGAAGGATGACAAGGATGAGGCTCATCTCTGAGAGCGCGAACGCATTGAACGCGTGATGGGCGGATGTTCGATTTCGGAGGCGATCGGTGATATATGATAGACGTCCACGGGGCACACCGGCCGGGAAGAAACGCATCGTCTTGTAAACTTCGGCTGTGCATATTTATGAAAGAAGCTGCTTGAACAAGCAGAATGCGACAAGAACGCCAAGTACCAGGGACGCACTCAAGAGCCGTTTTTTCCCCCTGGTTTTGACGACGCGAGGATACTACGGCACCAAGACAGCGGGCAAGTTGTTTGCGCATTGGAAGGAGTTGGCTACTAAGTCTCAGTGGAAATGGTTCCTCGCTCGGATGTCAACCACGTTCATCCGTGTCCACGCGCGCTTCCTAGGGTACGGGACCGGATGGCGAGAACCGGAGGGTCCTGATATCCTGGCGATCCCCCTGGTTCCTTGACCTTAGTGGCGCTTCCAAGTAACCCCGCAAGATGAACACTTAGGTTTAGACGTAGCGTTCCCCCTGTCCCAGCCTTAAGCTCTGTCAATGATATGGATTCAAAAGAAGCATAAACTATTTTGTACTCGTGTTACGCGTTACTATTAAACAGGCGGTAGCAATGTATCCTGGGACATATGCGACCACAGAGGGATCCCGCAGGGGGTATAGCATTTGTGAAAGTTATTGGGCACGTATAGGCCCGTCAGGTTTATATGTGATCAGAACTCTCAGTGTCAGTGTGGCACCCAAGCTTTTTTCGCGCTATACTTAAAGCATGCCAGTGAGGTGCGAGGCCTGAGGGGCAGGAAATGCCTCACACGCCTCACCGTGAGGGGTCACCGTGACCGATGGTGATGCATCATGCATCATGCATCATGCATCATGAGTCCGGCGGTTGCCCCCCATACCAGCAGACACGATAGCGAACAGGGCGCTGTGGAACGCGTGGCAATGGACCGCCGCGTCTGCCACGTACTCTTCGGGTCGGAGGAGGAGCAACAGATGAGATGCCCGAGAGGAGAAATTGCACCATATGCGTGTGAGTAGCATGGGCATGGGCAGTTGCGCATCTCCGACCTTCGCTTCCGGCGGGCTTCACACCGTCGAGCCCTAGTAGTTAGTAGCTCATAGCCGCTGCTCCTGCGACATGTGTGCACGACAGGTGAGGAGGCAAAAAGATGTGTGATGCAGAAGCCTGAGGTCTGGGAATGAGGCGCTCACGAGCGGCGCCGTGCCCCGGAGGAGCGCCCTGGGGAGCTTGGTGCGGAGACCAGTGCCACGCCCAGCGGCTCGGCCCAGCAGCCGCACGCCCCGTCCGCACCGGGGCAGTGTCGAGTGCGTCGTGCCATTGTAGCGCTCTGTATTGGCCTATATTTGTTTCATACACGCACACCCACCGGCACCTGCCAGCACATCCCACGCCAGCGACCGCATTCGACGGCTCGGGCGCTCTGGCCTGAGCCTCAGGACTCTGTCAAGGTAGCGTGAAGGGGCCCTGTCACATGTCATCGATCATCGATGGTCCGCCGCCGGCATTGGAGCACACTTCTTGCCGCCTCCTTTCCCCCATGGGCCTCTCGTTCGCATCGGCTTATAGCTCAAATCCAGTGCCTCATACCATATGTCTCCCGCCTTCCACTCTCCTTCGCTCTACCACCATCTCTCTCCTCCCCCGACCTGGCGACGCGCCCTCGCCCATGAATCCCGGCTCGTCTAGTACACCCCTACATCATGGCTCCCGCCACGCGCTCCACAGGCCGACTGGTCTCGCTATACCGCCGGATTCACCAAGCCGTCACGAGAGCGGTGGTGTCGGCGTCGGCCTGTGGCGATCCTTGCTTCACGACCTTCCTCTGCGCTCTTCTCATGGTTCCTCCGCGAGCCGCTACAGCTCCGACGACAGCTTTGGCGGCACCAGCGTCGACGACGACATGTGGGATAAGGTTCGTTCCTTGCCCGCCGCTGCCGCCATCCTATGTTGCATGGGGATCGAGAATTCCATCCAAAAGTGCTGACTTGTTTTTTCTTCCCTGTAGAACGATAATAAGTTCTTGAGCGATTTGAGTGCAGAATCAGCTGTACTTGAGGGCAGCCCCGTGGAGCAGTGTAAATTGCCAGCATCCATGTTGGATGTTCCGTTTACTGTACCTGTTGCAACCAGCATAGCATCGTCGCCAATCAGCTCCTACTCCTGCTTTACCTCATGCCTCTGCCAACGCCGCCGACACATCCCTTACCAGCCTTGAGAATCGACCCTCCTCAACCGAGGAGCTCGGGTTGCAGACGGCGTCTTTTTCTACCCCTACAGGCGCTCTGACCGTGGACGACACTGTCATTCCTGTCTTCCAGCCGGAGAGCCCTCCGCGTCGCTCCCCCTCCCATCCATTGGGCGGTAGAGGGCCCCTTAAAGCAGTTTCACTCGGCAATCTTCACGGGTTGCACGAACATCATGCGAGGAAAGCTGTCTCCCCACGGAGCGGACGCACAGCCAAGTTGCCCGAATTTGGTTCACCCCCGTCCCTCTCGGGAAAATTCGCCAGGTCGGAATGTTCCCTCTCTCCAATGCCATATAAACGGCACGGGTGGATTAAGCCCGATCCTCCCCCTCTGCCGGCCCTTGATACCCTCAACTTGCATCTTAACTCCTCGGACACCCGAGTTGTCTCCCCAACATCTCCGTTGCCTGTGCAGGCAACGGCGCATGGCGCTTTCTCTATTCCCCAAAGCTGCTTCTCGCCATCAACCCCTATCCAACCTGCGTCCACCATGGCACCATCATCATTAACCACTGTCCCTCCAGTAGAGATGATGTCCGACTCTCCTTTTCTGGCCGCGCCGCCAAAGACTACAACCCCATATCGGGCTCATTCTCTCGGCCCGATTCCATCCAGCGGGGATGGTACCGTTTCGAATGATTTGGAGCCCAGTGTCTTTTTGTCCAACAGGCCCTATACGACTCCCAATTCGGTCGAGATGGGACGCCAGAAAAAGGGCAAAATTTGCCCCCCAGTTTTGTCGTCGAAAGAAAACGGCCAATTGTGGGACTTCCATCATCGTTCTAGCTGGCGCAAGGAACGGTCTGTTTCCACGCCCGACTCGCCCAAGCCTTCAAAAGGATTTCGCAAACCACTTTCCCTCGCGGGGTTGCGGCACGTTGTGCCACCTCAGCACCTTCATCTCAATCGATCTCCTGGCTCATTTTCTCCACCCTCCCATCACAACACGAAAAACTTCTTGGCCAAGGAACCCTCTAGCCCTGGGGTGTCGGCCATTGGCGAAATCTCAGCTCCCATGCCAATTCCTACACCGACGGCGTTGCCATCGCCTATGATCGTTCCGCTGACGTTGCGAGAACGTCGCGCCACCTCTGAGTCGTCTTCGCGATTTCCTCGCCGTGGGAAAGCAGGTGCAGCGGAGGAACCAGTGTCCTCTCCTTGCCCTTGTCCACCTCGGTCCCCGGTGGGCTCAGCACCGCAGGGTTCACCCATGCCCACAACTTACATCCCAACTGACTTGCCCTCGATACACGATCACTCTGCTCCCGCGCCCGAGGCCGAAGCTTTTTCCCAGGACGCACGCATCGCAGAGGTATTGGACAAGCTTGGTCTCACCCCGCCTCCCCCTCGAACACGCACCCCTATTTCGTATGTCAGGGCGGGACGGGGAATGCCGGTGCCGCAACGGCCTGGATCGGAATCCAGACATGCGGGCCAACAAGTGGCTCATGGTTCGACGGACACCAATGCCCTGGAGGCGCTCTTATCTCCCCCGAGAGAATCTTCGCCCTGCTTGAGCTCGCCTAAACAGGGCAGCCCAAGGTACCCCAACACGAAACGGTATGCGCTCCTGCCCGATCTGTATGTGCCGCAAGCAAGGGACCTCAAGCCGCTCCCCCGTCCCCCGGACGAAGAAGAGAAACACGGAGAAGAAGAACCACTGGGCCGACGCATCTTGTCGCATCTGGCCAGCAGGACCTGACCTCCGGCCTGCCACGCCCCTCTTACTTCTGATTCGCACCCACCAACGCCTGTTGCACCGTCGCGTTTGCCGTCCAGCGCACCTGTCCACCCCGACTCGGGCCGGAACCGGGTCGCGATCGGTACGGCGCCTGTGATGATGTACCATCGTCCTCGCCCTACCCCTATTTACCCTCGCTCGTACCGCCCTGACCCTCCTGTTTTGCCGTCCCAGACGCCGGCACCCACGGCTCCCTAACCCATCCGTCTGACCCAATGTTTGTTGGTCTTATGGGGTCACGGTACGGCCCTGATTTTTGTCACGATGTTTCTCTCGTATCCGTTCTTTCGAATGCCATCATACTCGTGCCGCTCATCCTGTATTGCCTCCTCCTGTTTGTTCGGTATAGGGGTGGTGCGGAGGCGAGCGCAACAGGAGTACTAGGATGTCTGCGTGGGTGAGCGTTGTTTGGAAGAGGCGAGAGGGAGACTGGGCGCGAGTCGTGAGAAAAACGCCGCCCCGGGGGGCTCCCATCAGACCGCGGACGCCCCAGAAGGGCTGGGCTGGTCTCTCTAGCTGGTGGGATGGCAGTGGCTGTGCAGGCCGTGTATGGGTCCCGATGGTTACTCGTTGCGCCGCCACCGGCCATCCGAGTTGGATTGTCCCCCGCCTGAGCATTGGAATTTTGACGTTGTAAGCGCTTCGCTTGTGGAGCGCCTGAGCTATAAGCGAGCGCCTTAGGCCTTATGGCCGGCAACCTCCGGCGTGCAGCCCGCCGCAAGGCACACCTTACGTCATATGTGCCACGAGCCGCCAGCCCGCTCTCAGACGCCGTGGGGGCAGTGTCAGCATGTCAGCGCTGAGGGCGTGCTGGCTCAGCGCTCACGCACTACTCACTGAGCACTGTATCAGCACACCACACTCAGCACTCAGGACACTCAACTCAGCACTCGGTGTCCTGTGTGGATACGCAGAACCAACTGCCATCGACGATCGAGTACCGGCAAGCCATCCCCTCGCCCAACCAGCAAGAAGCTCGGCTGTGTTTGCTCCGCAGCACCCACCCCGAAGGAAATCATTCTTGGCCCCACCACCTTCCTCGTCACCATGCCTCCACGCCGCGGCGCTGCATCGCTGCCCCCCCCTCTGGCCGCCCGTGCTGGGGCCGCCGTTCTAGCCTGGGGCATGACCTTGCCTCCCTTCTTGCCACCTGGTGTGCGCGCCGCGCCGGCACCTCCCTTTGGCTTGGACCGATCGTCACAGCTGGAGGGGCCTCCTGTCCAGCTCCGCGCAAGCGATGGCATCTCCCCCTTCTGGTTGGCCCTCATCATTGTCTTGTCCGCCATGGCCGGCGTCATGTTCTTGGTCCTGCTGATTGTGTTGCTGGTACGGCGGAGCGCGGGGATCGCGCTGCGCGAGGACCGGCTTCCGACCAACATTATGCGCGAGGAGACGGACGCCGCGGCGCGCCGTTCCGATGCGGAGCGAGAACGAGCGTACCTTGCCAGTTTGGGGCCCGGCGCGCACCGGATACGGACGCGCCCAAGCGTGGGCGCGCACTCACCCGCTAGGCAGTGTGCCGACTGAGTTGACGCCGCCTCAGATGGTGACCATCCAGGAAAAGGGCGTGCAAGCGTGGTCCTTTGAACCGGACTACGAAGCCAACCCGCCTGTTTACGTCCAGGGCCGGACCGAAATTACGTTTCTCGATGATGGCCATGGCTTAGCCCCCGAAGAAGGTGGGGCTGTGAGCGTGCAATCCAACTTGCCCCTTCCGAAAACGAATGAGGTGTATTATCTCGAGGTCAAGATGTTCCGCAAGCCCGAAACGACCAATGTCGCGATCGGCTTGGCAACCAAACCCTACCCGCCTTTCGCTTTCCAGGTACGTTGTTTTCTTGGGTCGATGGGACGAGGGGGCATGGCTAGCTAACGCGGGCTGAGTAGGTCTGCTCAAGTATTCGATTGGGTACTTTAGCTTGGATGGTACGCGGTGTCACAATGCTCCCTGGAACGAAATGCCCTACAGCGTGCCGTACCGACAAGGCGATGTGATTGGTATGGGCTACCGTCCGCGGTTGGGTCGGGTGTTCTTTACGCGTAATGGCAAGCGCTTCCATGAAGCTTTTGTCGGCTTGACCAACCACGACTTTTTCCCCACCTTGGCGGCCGATGGGCCGGCCGAGGTACATGTCAACCTAGGTCAGGCTGGCTTTGTCTTCATCGAAGCTAACGTTAAAAAGTGGGGGTTGGCACCGATGGTGGGCAACTTGCCCCCTCCCCCAGCCTATGGGGCCGAGGGCGGAAGCGTGTTGATCCAATCTTCCGATGCGGCTCAGGGCACCTCGGCCTCGCTCCTCCCCACTGCCGGACCTGGACACCCATTGCTCCCTCCACCACCCATCTCGCCGTTGCTCGGTGCTGCGGATGCGGTCCGAGCCCCGCTACAGCGCAGCATTTCTCCTCATCTGCTGCCCCCCCAAGGGGGACCTTTCCATTTCCGACCTCAGCGAAGGGAGGAGGAGGACCGCGTATCGCTTGCCCCTTCAAGCCCTATGCTGTCCCCCCGCTCGAGCGGGGTGGATATCTCCTTGCACTCGCTGGCTGCCCCGCGCAGCGGACACGGCATGACCAGCCACACCACTACCCGCGCCGCGCCCCGGCGAGCTTCTCCCCCGCCCTACTCGGCTTTTGGGGAAGAGCAAGACGGCGGAATGTGGACGGCACTGCGCCGCTGGATTCGCCCCGGAACCAGGAGGGGCGTGCAATTGCCCCTCTCCTCCTCCACCCCGCCCCCGCCCGATGTACCCGCCGCCGCACCCACCGCACCCACCGCACCAACTATCCTGGTGCACGCCCCTGCGCCCGGGGAGCCCCGAGGGTAAATGGGGGAAAAGGATGTGGGGACGATGTGGGCCGCGGGGATGTAGGCGGCAGAGTGATTGTGTACCGAGTGTATACCCTTGGCTATAGTACGTGTGAATCGGACGTTTGTGTGTGCAGGAATCATTGGCTTGTTGGGGGCGCTGTCCAGCAGAGTGCTGTGGTCGGGCTAGGCGACGAAGGCGTCGAGGAGAGGTTAGCAGCTGGATGAGCGACAGTCTTATCTATCTGTGAGATGGGGGGTCAGGTAGTGTTGCACATGTCATACCAGACGTAAGTAGAGAGGCATTAGTGCGGCAAACCATATCCTGAGGTTGAATTCCACTTGTTAATCTATAAGCGGATCTCAATCTTAGTACGATAGCCACAGGCGCAGCTCGCTCCGGTGCCGGGCCAAGCAATTTCTCTGCAATGCAGCATCTTTTCTCCCTTGGGAACGCCATCACGGAGCCACTCACCATCGATGGTCCATGCAGCACGAGTATACTGTGCCACCGTCTCCACAAGTGGAAGGGCATCGCCCTCTCACCCTCCCTATACCCACTTGAAGCGAAAAACCATAGCAGCTCCAACCTGCGGCCCTGCCCCTCAGCCTTTTGTCTGCCAGTTTGACACCCATGTCTGCCTCAGCTAGGAGGATGAACCCGGCTCCATCGCTTGTCGTTAAAAATTTTCGTCCAGTGCCCACACCAAATATAGACCTTTCTTCCACTTCCCTCGGGCAGCGGATTCAATTCACGCTTTTTGTTGTTCGGAGGCGCAATCTACTAGGTCATCTTCGTCCCGCCATGCTTCTGCTCGGATAAGTTTCCTGGTCAGTGATAACGAGATACAACCACTGGTTCGGGGTCTTTGTTATTGGATAACCCATTGGTGCTACGCTGAGGGCGGTGCCGGCGTGGCGGTGGAGGTGCAGGCGGTGGGGAGATGAGCGAGGGATGCCGACGGTGGATGGATGATGTGCCGAAGAGGAGGGCCGGCGGGAGGGAGGCAGCGGCAGCCTGGAAGACTGCGGCGCTGAATTCGACGTAGTCGGTGCTAGTCACTTGACTCAACACGAGGCAGCAGGTGGCCCCAGGCACGGGTGTGCGTCGGCTAGGGTTGCCCCAGCTGGCCCTGGCCCATTGGATGCGGGCGCAGGGGGGCAGTGTGCGAGGCGCTGCAAGCGCGCTGGGACGTTTGGATGCCGCCTGCAATCGGCCGTGCGGTGAGAGGGCGCACGAGCGGTGATTACTGATTGCTCGATTACGAGGGCGTTGCCTGCCGCCGCGCTGCCCAGCCGCCCTTGCATCGTCCCAGCCGCCGCCCGCATCCGACTTGGGCAGCCCGCCCGCGGCAAATTTTTCTCGAGCCCCCACCTCCACCTCTCGCTTCTCCTCGCCCCACTCTTGCGCCTGCCAAGCATCCCCCCCGGGAGGACCTCCCCCCACCATGCCCGGTCCCGCCCAGCACATCGTGGCCGACGCCGAGTACCAGGCCCCCTTTGGCCCGGCCCAGTCCGTGCCCGCTCCCGATGCCGCCCCCAAGGAGCAACCCCCCATCCAGCTTGCTGCCTCCCCTTTCTTCACCGATAAGGAAACCGCCGAGGCCGCTGCATGGATCCATGACGGCGAGCCCGGTGCTGCTCCTCAAGCGACGAGGCCACCTACTCTGCGCCCGTCGCTGTCGGCGGCTCTCGTGCTCGCCGCGACAGCCAGATTGGCCACTACAACGACCAGGGCTCCATCTTCGATGGCCCTTCGGCTGGAGCTGTGCCCAGCTACACCTCGTATGTATCCGTCCTCCCCCCCCCATCTCATGCGCTTTGGTCTTCTGCAGAGCCTGGTGGAGGCATGGATGGGCTGACCTTTCGTCTCCTCCGACCCAGAATGCATCACCAGCCTCCACACCCTGGTTTGACGAGCCGTCGCTCCTCGTCGGTCACACGCTTTCCCATTCACCTGTGCTGCGGCGCACGCGCCGGACCAGCATGGCGTCCGCTGGAAGCGCCGCAGGTCCCAGTGTCATTCCCTTGGTCCTGCCGAGGAGGGCGTATCGGGTGCCCTGCCCACGCATCGTCAGTCGAGCCAGTTTAGCCGTGCTGGTAGGGCGCGTCACTCCCGCGATGGTCATGACGACATGGTGGTGGGTTCGCGTCGGTCCAACCAGGGTTTCCTGTCTTCCATTATGAACTCTCTTCGTGGAGACGAGTCACGGCGGGACGAAGAAAATGCACCGGTTCGGCGTGACTCAAACGAGTCACTCGGTCTGTCCGAGGATGGGTACGGCCCTTACATGAACTCGGATGACGCTCTGTCCAGTGGTGGCGACTCTTCCCCCTCGGCATTCACGACGACCAGTCCAGCTCTGACGAGGACCGTGGGGGGTTGATGCCCTCGGCCTTTGGCACCCTGGGTGGACGAGGCGATCCTGTCTTTGGCGACCACGATGCTGGCGCCCCGGAGGATGAATTGGACCTCGACCTTGCCGACCTGGAGCGGGAACACCATTACCTTCACCAACACCCCGAGGTCAGCATGCATGCCTTTTCTGGGGTGACAACGAGCCCCTCCTGGCTGGGAGCGCGCTGGATGACGGTCCCCCCACCGCCGAGTCGTTGCAGCGGGAACAAGAGGGCAAGACGTTCCTCGACAAGTCTTCTCAATCCCGGCAACAAATTTACCTTGTGGAGGAGGACTCGCTCATCCGCCTGACAGGATATCAGATCGTGCGTTTCCACCACCTGCTCTTTATGATCGCTTCGGTCTGCACGTTTGGGTTGTTTACTTGCTGGCACGTTGGCTCCCACGCCTTCGGCTCAAGTGGGTTTGCCGCGAATGCGACTTTGTCGATGCCGAGTTCGTGATGGTCACAACCGAATGGGGAGACCTCTTTGAAGCGAAGATGAACACCATTCCTTTTGCTCGCCCCCTTGCTACGGTATTCCCTCCCGACTTCTCATTTGATCCTCCCTCAACAGCGTCCGACTATCAGGCGGCGTTGAGCCAGCGCACCAAACTGTTCCAAGCTGCCACTGCCAACGGAAACGGCAAGCAGGCTGCGAATGGTACCCAGGCCTCCTGGTCGAATAATCCCTATGCAGGCACAGATACTGAACAACTGATGGAGCTCAAGTTTCTTGACTACCGCTACACCCGTTTTATTCTCCATCCGCCTTCAGGGCGCCTTCGTATGGCGAAGGACTGGCGTGATGGCGGTTGGACCTCAGTTAAAGCTGTGGCGCAAGGCGTGAGCGACGACCAGCTGGAAGACCGTCACATTGTGTTTGGGCCGAACGCGATCGACATTGAGGCCAAGTCGGTATGGGCGTTGTTGGTGGACGAGGTGCTGCATCCGTTCTACATGTTCCAAATCGTTTCAATTGTGCTCTGGAGTGTGGATGACTACTACTACTACGCATTTTGTATTGCCGTCATTTCTCTCGCTTCGATTACAACGACTCTGATCGAGACCAAGTCAACGGTGGAGCGGATGCGGGAGATGTCCCGCTTCTCCTGCCCCTCAAAGTTCTTCGGGATGGCGAATGGCTCACTCTCGACAGTTCCACCTTGGTTCCCGGGGATGTGTACGACGTGGCTGAGCCTGGTTTGCTTCTGTTCCCTGCCGACTCGGTGCTCTTGTCGGGCGATGCGATTGTGAATGAGTCAATGCTGACAGGGGAGTGTTCCGGTCTCCAAGGTACCAGTGACGGATGCTGAGATGAAGTTGCTCTTGACTCCTGGCAGTGAAATTTCGCCCGAGCTGGCAAGACACTACTCTTTGGAGGCACACGTATTGTGCGCATCCGCCCCAATGGGGGGGATTGGCTGTGCCTTCGTCGGACAATGAGGACCAAGCGAATGCACTGGCCATGGTCGCCCGTACTGGGTTCAACACACACCAAGGGAGCCTTGGTGCGCTCCATGCTTTTCCCCAAGCCTATGGGGTTCAAATTCTACCGTGACTCGTTCCGCTTTATTGGTTTCTTGGCCGGCATCGCCTGCGTAGGCTTTACCATCTCGGGCGTGGGCTTTGTGCGTATGGGAATTGCTTGGCACCTGATCGTTGTCCGTGCGCTGGACTTGATTACCGTGGTGGTTCCCCCCGCCTTGCCAGCCACGATGAGCGTGGGGACAGCATTTGCCATCTCACGTTTGCGCTCCAAGGACATCTTTTGCATCTCCCCCAACCGAGTTAACATGGCGGGCAAGATTAATGTGTTCTGCTTTGACAAGACAGGGACGTTAACGGAAGATGGGCTGGACGTGCTTGGTACCCGCACCATCTCGGCACGTGAGAACCGGTTTTCCGAGCTGCACGAGTCAGCGGACGAAATGCCAACGGCGGACAATGCGCCCAAGGAGGACCGGGAGGCGCGCAAGCTGCCTCTGCTTCATGCTTTGGCCACCTGCCATTCGCTCAAAGTTGTGGATGGAGAGGTGATGGGGACCCATTGGATGTCAAGATGTTTGAGTACACGGGATGGACGTTGGATGAGGGGCGAGAACGCTCAGCGCGGGCGGCAACAGGCACCGGATCGACGGCCAAGGATGGTAAGGCGCGCTTGACCGACCGCCCTCCTGCCCTAGTCCAAACGGTTGTCCGTCCGCCTGGCAGCGGTGAGTTTGATGTGGCCGACGCTTTGCGCCCGGGCAAGCGTGCCCATTTCCTCGAGTTGGGGGTGCTGCGGACGTTTGAGTTTGTGAGCCAGTTGCGACGGATGAGTGTGGTGGTGAAGCGGATGCGATCCGACTCGATGGAGGTATTTGTCAAGGGAGCGCCCGAGGTGATGGCCGACATTTGCCTTCCCGAGTCGTTCCCGGCCGATTACGAGGACCTGTTGGCGTACTACACCAAGCATGGGTACCGTGTTATTGCGTGTGCAGGCAAGTCGCTTCCCGGTCTGAGCTGGGTCAAGGCCCAGCGCATGACCCGTGCCCAGGCCGAGTCGCAGCTACGCTTCCTTGGCTTGATCATCTTTGAGAACAAGATCACGGGCACCCCTTCTGCCATTGCCGCCCTGCGGAACGCCCACATTGGCACCAAGATGGTCACGGGCGACAACCCTCGTACGGCAGTGAGTGTTGCGCGCGAGTGTGGCATGCTGGGGCCGTCGACGGCGGTGTATATGCCGGTCTGGACGGGGGCGGAAGGTGGCCCGTTGGAAGGCAAATCGATCGAGTGGCAGAACGTGGACGATGAACAGCTGAAGCTGGACCCGTGGGCGCTGAAGCCGTCGGACGTTGACTTGCACGTTCTCCCTCTCGACGAGAGTGGCGGACACGATTATCAGCTTGCGCTAAGCGGAGATGTGTTTCGTTGGATGGTGGACTGTGCGCCGGTGGAGACGGTTCGGAGAATGTTGCTCAAGGGGGCGGTGTTTGCTCGCATGTCTCCGGACGAGAAACACGAGCTGGTAGAGCGGTTGCAAGCCCTTGGTTACACGGTGGGCATGTGTGGCGATGGAGCGAACGATTGTGGTGCGCTCAAGGCGGCTGACGTGGGCATCTCTCTCTCGGAGGCCGAGGCGTCGGTTGCTGCGCCTTTCACGTCCCGCCAGCCGGACATTGGATGTGTTCTGTCGACGATCCGAGAAGGGACGGGCGGCGAGGTGACGAGCTTTGGGCTTCAAGTACATGGCGCTCTACTCGATCAGTTCCGTCCATCACCATTCTCTACTCGTTGGCTGCCTCGTTGGGCGACTTTCAGTTCCTTTACATTGACCTCTTTATCATTATTCCCGTCGCTGTGGCCATGGCGCGAACCGAGCCATTTGAGCACTTGCGACCAAGCGGCCGACGGCCAACCTGATGAGCAAAAGGTCCTCACCTCCATGCTGGGCCAAGTGATCATCTGTGCTGAACGCAGTTGTTGCCTTTTTCTACATCACGGCGCAGCCGTGGTACGACCGCCGGCGTTTGACCCGGACAGCATGAACGTGGTCAACCGCCCAACTCGGCGCTGTTCCTCGTATCCTCTTCCAGTACATTCTCGTCGCCGCCGTGTTTAGCGTCGGTCCGCCGTACCGCAAGCCCATGTACACTAACCCGATGTTGCTGGCCTCGTTGTGCCTCTTGACTTGCTTCTCGCTCTACGCGCTCTTTGTCCGCCACGGCTGGGTGTTTGACATTCTGGGCCTGATCGATTTGCCTGCCTACGTCCACACGAGCTTGTTTGTCCTCGTGCTCATCAACACGCTGCTCTCCTTTACGTTTGAGGCGTACCTCGTCGCGCCCGTCGCGCGCGCCGTCAAGGCCCTCTCCCGCCGCCTCCACCCGCGCCACACCCTCGGTCGCTCCTTGGCCGCCGTGGGTGTGATCCACTACCACCCTTCCCGCACCTCCCAGAGCCCCCCACCTACCTCGTCCAAGCTGTACAAGGCCGTGGCCCAGGGCATGGCCAACGAGAGCACACCCGCCTAAAGCCTAAAGCCTGAAGCCTGAAGCCTAAAGCCTAAAGCCGAAGCCTTCGTTGAACCTGCAATTCCAAGGTGTGAACTTGGTTGAGCTTCTTGTCGATCCTCTCTCGTATCTCGTATTTCGTATCTCTCCCCCCCCCCTACCCTTCAAACTTCCAATCTACTACTGTTGCCTTGCGCCTGTCCAAGCCCAGCGTACCCTCCCTGCTTGCTAATCAAGCTTGTTTAGCTCGTTTTGCCAGATAACAGGGACGTGCATCCTATAGTACAACTAAGCTCCCCACCAACCCGGCGCCCAGACAAATCAGTGGCGAGAGCAAAAGGGGACCCAAAAAAAAAAGAAACCGGACCCAGACACGACGTGCGGGACGGGAGGGACAGGGTACCGCGGGTACCGATTAGCGGGTAGCGGTTACCAAACCGGATCGTAGCTAGCAAACGCGCTCGGCCCGGGCTCGGCCAGCCGGTCGCGTTAAAACCACCTTGACATCATCATTAATCATTGGTAGGCTGAGCAACAATGTGGGAACCAACGTACCACCTCATATCTCTTCGAAGGGGCCAATGTTTTGTACCCTTTTGGAAATTGCTGGTGCACTTGACTTGATATAACGGGCCGTCAACCTCATACTGGCCGGATTCCAGCACTTTCTTCATCGCTGCCCCGATTTCCCCCAGAGAAGGGTGTCAATGCCCGCCTCTTGGATTCCCTGATTGTTGACTACACGCATCGCGACCAGCAGCGGTGAGATATGATAGTGTGTCGTCAAAAAGTAGGCCATTAATGTGAACCTACGCTGTATATGCAGCCTTTCACTTCAAAAAAGTCAACCTTTGAATAGCATCGTCCTTGTCATCAATTCCATGCTGGTCGTACATGATCGGGGAGACGTGCGCGGCAACCTCGTTGAGAGGTTCAACCCTGTTTCGGAAACCCAACCCCTGGCCTCGAAGCCATCATTCAAAAAGACCGCATCCCGTCATCAACCAGGTCGCCAAAATAAGAAAGAAGGGTGGGGTAAGATGATTCGGGTCGGGGGCATGCCAGTCACCGTTGACCGACGCGACTTGCTTCTTTTTGGCCTTCACCTCCACCATTGGCCACAACGTCGCTAAAACCATAAAGGAACCTTGCTTGAATCTTGCTTTCAAAATCATTGATAAAAGGGGGGAAGAGACGACGCGGATTGCAACCCCTACAACGTTTAAGAGTACGGAGCGGGTTACATCCGCCTCAGTAGACCAGAACACCTATTGTGGAAGTTCTTCAGACTTTGAGTAGCGCCCACACCGTGGGGGGTAAGACCGATAAAAGTGTAGTATAATATGGAAGGAAACGGGGCTGGTCCATTATTCGCGTTCACACTGCAAAGATCGACAGACGCACAGTAGGGAATGTTGCGTTATATCAAAGTCAAGTCAATGAAGCTCTGCGCAGAAGAGTTCTCAGACTGGTACACTGAGTACTGACTGAGTGGAAGCAAAAGACGAAGAGTGGGTTGGCCGAGGTTGGCCATGAGCGCCGAGCCCAGAGACGGTGCTACGAAATGCTACTGCGACTTGGCCGGAAGTGGAAGGACGTATCATATGGGAGGCTGGCATGATGCATGATGCATGGTGCACGATCGATGACCGAGCAGGATCAGCGCGAGCTTCCTGAAGCAGCTTTAGCGCTTAGCGCTTAGCCTTTAGAGCTTGGCTTTTAAGCTTTAAGCTTTAAGCCTCAGTACCAGTGTACTCAGTTGCTCAGTGCCTTCTTCAGACGCTAGTCCTAGTCAGTACTGAGACTCAATACTCAATACAGTCAGTGGGCGCAGAACGAATAGTGGCCGTGTGCTGAATGGAGGTGTGGCTGGATCAGCCGGAACGAAGAAGCCGAGTTTGGGCGAGCCACACTGGCGAGCCACACTAGTGCGTCAGGCACCGCTGATACCGTCGTGCCCCCTCTGGTAGAGGCACGGATGGTCTCGCCAATCTCCTTGCCCATGCAGACGGCCAGTCGCGGAGAGGCTGCCGTGACACATTCAAAGCTCTCCGCTTTGTGCCCGTTGTTCTGCCATCTGCGGTATGCGCGTTACGCACTGTTACGCGTTGCGGAGTATCTTCCTCCCTGAGATCCTGAGATCTGAGATCTGACGCGTGGCTGCGCGAAACTCGAGGCCAAGGCGACCTGCCAGCCCCGAGTACAGGGTGGTCTGGTCCTAGGACACGCTGCGATCATCGATCGTCACAAATTCTTGCGCACGCGCCTCCCAGTTGCTCCCAGGTCTAGGCGGCCATCTGCCCAACATGCACAGAAATCAATGAAATGATCACAATCGTTACGGCGATCTTCTGTTGGTGGTGGTGGCGACGGCAGGTGAGCGGTGAGCGGCGACTAGCTTGACTAGGTGACTGACACTGGCAGCGATGTGGATGCCAGTGACTAGTAGTGATTAATGATTAATGAGGCAAGCCAGGCCAAGCCTGGCGCGCTAGGCCAGGCTAGACCGCGGCGGTGGCAAGGGGCTGCAAATGACAGCGGCAAGGCATGGCAGGGCGGCGCGCGCAAAGGCGGGCGGCGTTTTGGGGTGCAGATCACCCACGCATGCAACACTGCTGCAATACGATCGATACGGGACAACACTGGAACAGTCTGGAACAGCATGACTGGCGAGGCGGCCCGTCACAGGCCCGACGCCTGTGTTGCCACCGCGCTCCACACCAGCACAGGAACAGTGTAGCGGTGCGCGCGCATCTGCTGGCGGCCGCCGGGGCACAGGGCTGCTGGACGCTGGGCTGCGCTGGGCATGCGGCAGGGTCAATCGTCAATGGCCTGGCGTGGTTGGCTGAGCGGCAGAGCCCCAGCGCCTCAGCGCGGCTTAATGATTGTTGCTCGATGATCTGCTGGCCGCTCACCACCGGTGACGGTGACAGGTGACATGTCACACAACCACCGCTCCTCCCTGTCCGCTTCGCTCCATCCCGTATCAAAGAGTGCTCCACCACCACCGTCACCTCCCTCTCTCCATTCCTCTCCACCGTTCTCTGGGGTCAACCGCTCGTTCTCTTCCCTTCCCCCACCCTGCCCTCCAACTATGGCCGCTCGCTCTCCCTCTGTCCGCCGCGATGAACTGTACCACAATCTGAGTCTCGAGAAGCCCCCCGTGGACCACGACCCCTTTTCCGACGAGCCGGCTGTGCCGGAACCTGCTCGCCAAGCGACCCATCCGGCGCTCCAGGCCGCAAGGGCCGCCGCCACTGCAGCCCGTGTGCCCAAGGCACCTTCACACGAGCCGGCGATGCCGTCGGCTGCGATGGGCGCACATGGGGCCACCTCCCCCTCGGCGTATGCCCAGCAGTTCCAAGCCCCCACCAGCTTCTCTGATGCTCCGCGCCAACAGCAGCGGCATTCCAAGAAGCCCTCCCTTTTCCGTCGTAGCGTTGTGGCCCTCACGGGCGGGAATCGGATGAGCCAGATGGGCCACCCACACAGCGGTGGTGCAGGCGGGCTGCAGCGCAAGCCTTCGGCGCTGCGCAAGAGCATGGCCTGGCTCTTGGGTCCCCCACCTGCTGTCCGCTTGGCGCCTGGAATTGGAGATACACCTACCATGGCGACGGAGAAATCGGGTCCGGGCAGCAAGGACCCCTTCCTGGGTGGGGCGGTGGGGAAATGAATTGGACGTGGATGGTTCCGGCGCATCGTTTTGGAAACGTTTCTCCATTGCCCGCGTCACCCCAGAACCAAGCTGATCCTTTAACTCAACAGAGTAAGGAGTTCGTTTCCTCCTCCAGAAACGGGCCAACCGTAGATGCGGATCGGGGTCTACCTCACGCTTGTTTTGTTGGTCGCTCTGATCATTGGAACTCGCGGTTGGCACCCTGCCTCCCACAAGTCTTCCTCTTCTTCTTCCGGTTCGGGGTCGGGCAGTACAAGCAACTCCAAGCGCGCTCCCTCCACCTGCCCACCGACATTCCTGCTTCGTCAAGTCCAACCGATGCCTCTGGCGCAGCAGCCGCTGTTGAGCTGATTGGAAAAGCTCGAGCCAAGCACCAATACCGCCGCTTTCCCTAGCGCCCGCCTTCCGATCCAGGCCGTACCCCCACAAGTTTTGCCCACCGTCGTGCAGCTCAAAAGGCCAGCCAGGCTACGGCATAGCCCTTCCGTTTATTTTCGCGCTATGCCCGTGCTTGCGTTCGTGTCGGAGGGACCATCCTCTCGTCGGGCCCAGCACGGTAAGCAAGGTGCCCACCATGTCTCTCCTCCGGCTATTCATGCTTGATATCCATCCGCCCTCCTGTTTCTCATCTTCGGTTCCCTCCCTCTCATTTCTGGTCCGTGACTCGGGAGGGTTCATGGGCAAGCCTTTCGTTACTATCCCTCCACCCTTCCCACCCTCTCCCCTCTAGCGACAGGGAACAAGTTGCCCTCACTTGGCATGGGGCTGCCACAATCGTCTGATACCTTATTTCCACGTGACCTGCTCCCCTACTACGACTCTTCTTCCGTCGGCCCCATGCCTCCACCCCTCGCCCCTCCCCCCCTTTCACCACCCCCTCTCCCATTTTATCCCTTCAGCCTTTCCCTTTTCCTTGCCTCGGTCATCCATGTACGTTGGGGAAGGCGGCTATAGCCTTGTCTCCCTGTGATTACCCTGTTCCATCCTTATCGTGGGAGTCCTTATCGTTTACTTACCCCCAGTCTGATATTTTTCTTTTTTTCTCATCTACTGGCCCTGACTCAGAGGCGGACTCATAGTCAGATGGGAATTGTAGTAGGTTCAATATCCATTTCTCTACCAACAGTCTCCGTGAAGACACTCGGGCAGTATTACCTAGCTGGAATCAGCTCCCTGGCCCTATCTCCACTGAGCCACGGATCAGAAAGGTCTGGAGGCACGACGTCGCGCATCTCTCCGTTTTAGGCATATGCCTCTCCTTCAAGAGCTTCAAGCTTCAAGCATCAGCACATCAGCTCTAAGTATCAGAACCCTCTCTTCCCTCAAGCTAAGACAGACACTTAATTTTCGACCATTTATTATCGTGCGCGGCTATACTGCCCCGCACCCCTCGCGTCCCTCTTTTTTTTCAGGTTCGGTCGTCCAATGTGCTTTGGCACCCCTCAATGTTGAAGCTGTTCAACATCGTCCAACCAACCCCTCCAAGTAGGTATCCGAGGTTGCCTTGGCCCAGAAAGGGGAAACTGGGGGGGACGATCGCGGATCGATCACCGAAACAATCAACAATGCATGATGCCTTGCTTGACGTGGCACTTTGCAATGTTCACGCGTTCACGGGACAGTGATTAGAGTGACCAACATGGAAGGGCGACGTGGAGGGCGTACACGTGGCCAGTCGACTGGCATTGGAGCCATCTTTGCGTTTTAATGAGGTGGCTGTCTGGAGCCGTCCGCACTTGCTTCCTTCATCTTTCCATCCCCTCCCCTCCCCTCCCGTCTCTTCCTATGTCGGCCCCTTCTGACCTGCAGGCCCGTCGCCACACTCGCCGCATCGTCCTCTTCGATGGATGGCACGCTCACGCTTGCGCGCCAGGGCATCAAGCCTGACATGCTCACCGAGCTTCAGCGTCTCCGCAATACCACCGGCACCACGTGGGCTTTGTCGGCGGAAGCGACATGAACAAGATTCGGGAGCAGCTCGAGGTGCCTGGTGGCCCCAAGATGGAGGAAGTGTTTGACTATGGGTTTGCCGAGAATGGATTGACGGCATGGGCGGCACCACCCCCCGCACTGTACTGCCTCTTGGGCCGGACGAGGACAGTGTCGGTCCAGCGGCGGCTACGCCAGTACGTTCTACTACCACCGCCGCGCCGACCCGCCCCACCACCCAGTTCGCGCCGGTTAGCTTCATCTCCTGGCTCGGGGGGATCGGTACAAGCAGTTGGTCAAGTTTGTGCTGCGGTACATCTCTGAACTGGACCTGCCCGTGATGCGTGGCACGTTTGTCGAGTTCCGCAAGGGCATGTCAACATTAGTCCCATTGGGCGTAATGCGTCTGTGCAAGAGCGTCACGACTTTGAGGCGTACGACAGATACACGATCCGTGCTCAGTTTGTCAAGGCGCTTCAAACCCAGTTTAAGGACTTTGGGCTGCGCTTCGCCATTGGCGGCAGATCAGCTTTGATGTGTTCCCCGACGGGTGGGACAAGCGTTACGCCCTCCAGCGTCTGGAGGAAGAGTATGCCCAAATCCAAGCGCTAGAGAAGTCCGAGGAGGCCACCACAGAGCTCGTTGCGGACGCCAAGGCCGAGGCTGCGGCTGTGGCGGCCGCCGCCGGTGCACCACGCTGGGATTGGGACGAGATCCACTTCTTTGGTGACAAAACCTATGCTGTACGTCCCTTCTCCCCCGCTACCCACCACCCCACCCCCCCCGTTCCACACGATGTACGCACAACATCCTCTAACCTGTCTTTCTTCTCCAATTAGGGTGGTAACGACCATGAGATCTTCGAGGACGAGCGGACTCAAGGTCACTCAGTCACTTGCCCCGAGGACACCATCTTGCTGCTCCAACAACTTTTCCCTTCGCTTCCCTAAGTCCTTTTGGACCCCGGGCTCTATGCCGCATTGCATTCGCTATGGTCGGTGGCGAAACGACCTCGGGATTGGGTACTGGCAGGCTACCGGCTGAGCACAATGTGGGTGGGAATTACCCTTGAATGGTATGCATATAGAAAGTGGAACGAGCGTCCGGCGGCAAAGGAACACATGAGGCTAGGTAGGATGCAGGATAGATGAAAGGGGAAATCCGAAAGGTAGTGTCAGTGTCAGTGTCGATCGTACTCGGCATAAGTGGGCAGCTCTTGATCGTCCGAGGCAGGCAGGGGCGGGGCTCCCCTAGAATCGGACGCCGGCGACGCTCTGCGAAGCGACACAAGCCCTCTTGCAGCCGAATACGAAGGTGGTTGGGTCGAATGGTGGGGGTCTTCCAGCCCATGTTCATCATCGTGCTCATGGGACCCATGGTACGGTGGTGGGGGTGGAGCATGCCCCGTCTCAAGGCTCGGCCCTCCCATGCCGACCGACGATGAATGCAAGCTGCGGAGGAGGCCGTGGACAAGTACAGGGTGGACGCTATGAGCCGAAGGGCGGCGGCTTGAAGAATTGGAAGAATAGGCGTAGGCAAAGTCCTGTGGAGGAGGAAGAGGGGCATCCGGGGCGGTCGCGTCCCCGAAACTGGGAGGTGGCTCGGAATGTAGGCGGGTACCCGACGATCGCGTCCTAACTTGACCCAGCAGGGTGGGGTTCAAGTTCATCTGGCGAGCAGCCGCTGCTAATCGAAGCCCCGGGATCTGGGTGATTCTCATCAGG
This sequence comes from Moniliella sp. 'wahieum', assembly GCA_003971905.1. Lineage (NCBI taxonomy): Eukaryota > Fungi > Basidiomycota > Moniliellomycetes > Moniliellales > Moniliellaceae > Moniliella > Moniliella sp. 'wahieum'. Next base: position 580,393 of record RSEE01000031.1, on the reverse strand, counting down.
AGGTGGAGCTGAGGCGGGAGGGGCATCCCATGAAGAATCGTCCTGCTCGCTTGCACCATCTTCGCCAGTCTCCATTTGAGGGGCGATGGTGACGTGGGCGTCTTCGGGCGCAGCTGTCCAAGCAGGAGGCTGCAGAGGCATGGAAGGCGGGGGATTCTCTGCCCGAGCACCAGCAAGAACTGCATGGGCATCCGCATCAATCTCTTGCTCTTCAGGTGGTTCGCCTGGAGGCGGACGCAAGTCATCATCTTCGTCTCCAGTGGTCCATTGCGGCACCGGCCGCTCAGCCCCAATCGCAGCGATCCGACGACCAATTTCCATGCCCATCCGTAATTCAAACTCATTAAGATCGTCATCTGCCCCTACAGGGGGTGGGGCTTCCTCGGAAGGAGGAGCATCCCATGCAGTTGGGGGATCGGGAGTCGAGATCGCCGGGGGTGGCAAGGCAGGGTCGGTTCCAAGGCCGGTGCCGACAGAGTATCCCCTCCCGTGGCAACCGCCCGTTGTTCCAGTCCAGGCGCACTGGAGCTGGCACCACCTTCATCGTAGATGATGCTATCTTCGTACCCGTCAAATTCCTCCAACTGGTCAAACCCTTCGAACACACTGCCTCCATGGCCCGAACCGGCCGCTTCAGCATCGTCTCCGCCCCCAGTCAGCGCTTCGGCCGCGCGCATCTTTTCAGCACGTACGCTGTGAAGGGTGTGGGCAACACCGGGGTCTGCCGCACTCCCCTCGCGTTGGTCGAGTGTCATCGCCCCTTCAGCATCGCCATGAAGCTCACTTGCATCGACAAAGTCTTCGGTCCACAACGGGTCACCATCGGAGTTAAGTCCGATTGCTGCCTCGGGAGGTATGCCGGGGAGAACAAATACTTTGCGCGAGAAGCGGATGTGAACATCTCGTGGTCGATCTTCCGATGCACCGGCAGCACGGGGCGGAGACCGTGGTGGAGCAGGTTGAACAGGCAATTTCGCCTCCGACGTGCTGGGCGCAGCCGAATGCCCAACGTGAGAAGAACCATGTCCCTTGGTCTCGTCCATGAAGCTCGCTTCGGCCTCGTGGGACGGTGAGGGGAGCGAGAGTAGGATCGTGTGGAGGAGAGAACAATGCGCACCCGAACTTCGTACTCCACCTTGTGAAAGAGGTTTCTTGGCTAATGCTTGCACACGCTGTGCCTTCCCTCTGATGATCGTGTGCCACATCTGCGTCTACCAAGGCAGCAGCATTGGCTTCGGCTTCTGTCTCGGACCAAGTGCCACCCGGCTGGGACGGAACAGGAACGGCGGTATTCCCCCTGTTTGGAGCGCCAGATGAAACGCGCACATCGTACAGAGCACGATCAATCTCTGCACTCGGGGCGGGGGGGCAAGCAATGTTGTAGGGCGAATGGAGCGCCAGACGCAAGACGATGGCCCGGGACGAATTAAAGCGGGCCAACTTGCCCGAGTAGGAGAGCTGTGCCTCGTACACTGTCTGTTTCTCTCTCGCCAAAAGGACGGGATGAGCTGGAGAAGCCAAGCCTGAGCCAGACGCATGGGTTGCTAATGAAGCGGGGGGGGCAGGCACCGGCCTGGGTCCTGCGACAGAATGAGAAGCAGTGCCCGTAGCATCTTCCTCCTTAGGTGGCTCTGTCGCCGTGATGACCCGCACTAGTCGGGCTTCGACCGAGCGGAGAGACATGCCCTTCTCCGTAGCCAACCCCTGGGGCGGGGGAGGAATTAATACGTTGATACGCATAGGCTCGCCGCGGCGAAAAAGGGTGCGAGCCAATTGGGCATGTACGACGGTAGGATAGCGGGCGGACCAGGCGTGGGGTGCCAGACCGTATCCAGGAGGCACATGAATTGTGCCGGCAGCACCCAGGGAGGGGTCCAATGCTGAATCTGCTCCAAGCCGGTCGCTGGAGGAAGCTGCTGCCGCAGTGGCGAATGAGGTGGAAGACCCGCGGCAATTGGGGAGTGAGGGCTCATCAGAGTAGGCGGGTGGCCGGCCTTGTGCCTGGGCCGGCACCTGGGCCGGTGAGAGTAGGCGTGAGAGCGGTCCAGGAGGCATGTACCGTGTGAGATGCACGGGTACGGAGGAAACGACCTTGCGCATCTGCCAGGAAAACGGCTGAGATGGTTGCTTTGGGGCGACAAGTAGCTCGGCCGTAAGGACGTAGCGCACACCCGAGGACGGCAGATGGACACATTGGGGTAGGTCGGGCGTCATACGGAACTCAAAGGGCATCGAGCTCGGGAGGCGTGTGTGGGGATGCTGCTGCTGCTGCTGCTGCTGTTGCCCTTGCGGTGTGGTAGGGGAAGCAAGCTGCGTTTCTGGATCGGGAGGGTCCAGAGCGGGAGGGAGGCGGAGTACAAACAGCATGGGAACTGGGGGTGCGTTCGAGTGCGTGCAGGTGGATGCGGACCTGGAGCAGGTCAAATGCAGCATAAATGCGCTCGTCCAACTTGGCCAGCACATCACCGCGGACAAAGGCACTTGTGTCGGGCACGCCCAGCCATCCGTCCTGGAAGGAGGCCGCGTCGAGGTGGGGTGACGCTGAGAATCGAATCACCGGCCTCAAGGGGTGCGAGGCTGGGGGCGGACCTCCCCAAGGGTCCGGACGGAATGGGCATGGATGGGGAGGACATCCCAGCAACGGAGGCTGGAGCAGGAGCGATTGCCAGCGGAGGCACGCGACGAGGGGGTGGATGAGGCCCGGGCGATGGTGGTGGTGGTGTGGTGTGGTTGTGGCGGCGGTGGCGGCGGCGAGGGCGGGGGTGACCGGTGAGCGGGCTCTTGGCGGGCGTCGGCGACTCGCAGCGACTGACGACAGCCCAGGCTGCGCTGCTGCGCAGTCACGTGCACGGCGCCTCGCACGTGCGTTTCCCATTTCAATCTCCATGCGGTGCCGCCAATATCCGCTGGCAACATTCATGTTTCAATTCCCCAATCGAAGCAGCGCCTTCCGGCTGCTAAGTGCTTAGGCTAAGCGTTAATCTAATCAGAGCTTGAACGTTGAACCTTGGCCGGCTCAGATCTCAGATCGCTCAGATCTCAGATCGCTCAGATCTCACAGAGGTTCAGATCTTCTCAATTCTCCGGCAGACTTCCGCCTTGTCTCGAGCCAAGATGCATGATCCACCCTCCCCGACCGGTTTTGCCAGCGGTCTTGAGCTCTGTCTGGCATCTGACACAGGGGCACGTGCGCGTGCGCCTGCTGCATCATTATCATCGGTCGCCTTATGGTGCCGAATGCCGAGAGGGGGGGATGAGATCGATGAGAGAGCCATGGGGAGTATGGAACCAAACTCGCGGCCCTGTTGGTATACATATGGTCCACACAAAGCTAACCTTGTGGCGTTGACGAGGCAATCGCTGCTATCGAGAGTGGCTCGATTGTTTGGATCAGCGGGCTTGCGGTGCATCAAAAGGACGAAGCAATTTTGTACTTTGATCGTAATAGGAGGAATGATGAAGGAGAGACACCGGGGCACTAGTTTCCAAAGACGCCAAAGCGGTTTCATTGGGGATAGGAGGGGAACGTGAACACCCGAGTTGGGCGACGAGACTTGTGGGAGGTAGCGGCAGGAAATGTGAGGTCCTCAAAAGTGCGGTTAGGGGGGGGGTGGGAAAGTGACGGGAATGTGAGACTGCTGGGGAGCTGGCAGCATCCGCGGAGGACGTGCTCTCCTGGTGAGAGGGCGCTAAGAGGCAGACGGTGTGGAGGGTAAATGTCGGGCTCTGCTATAACGGAGGCGTCATTATTTGCCCGGTATAGGGGAAGTACTGCATCAGCGAACTCTCTGGGGGGGTAAGGTTGTACTGCTGCCGGTGTAGGCGGGGCGTCCGCAGGGCTTGCCTCCATTCTTAGTGGGGCAGCAGGTAGCGACGGTGCACGTGAAAGCAGGGTAGGGGTATCAGGGAGGGGCCTCCCCGAGAAGGGCAGACTTCTGCAGAGGTATACACCCAGGTCTCACCGAGAAGTGCCTACGGATCTCTTCTTTTGCCGGTGATAGTGTGGTCATAGAGTTGTGGGAACGAGAGGATATACAGAATGAGAGCCTGAATAGTTTCGCGGTTATATAAGGGTGTTTGTGTCGATCGCCGCCGAGAGCCAACTGGGGCAAAGAAGTATAGGGAATGGAAAGGACCACCTCACGCGCCCACCCAGACAAGTCGTGGCTGTGGGAGGAAGCCCGCATGGGAGGCTGTAGCCACCGGGGGTTGGGTGAAGGGTCCTACGCCGACCTATTATGCAAGGCATCCTCCAGATATATAGAAGTCGAGACGCCCGTGTGACGAAGGTGTTCGGTGTGTGAACTGGCGGACATAGGCGGGGGGCGTTGGGGATGGGCGAAGTAGGGATAGAGATGTCCGAGGGCGCGGGAGACATGGGACTATATGGAAGGTTGTGAGTGGGTGATGTGTCCCCGTCTCCAATCAACGCATCAAAACAGACCATCCTTCTGTTCTGTGCTTTACCACTACTACCCCTGCTCGTCCTATATTATGTCCATCGGCACCGACAAATATACCACCGTGGTATTGTGAACGGCAGCGAGAGCACATCCGCCAAGCGGCCTAGCCTTGTCGCCAGCACCCTGCTTGACCTGTAAAACCATCAGTAAGACCTCACCTCTCACTTAATGAAACAGCCGGCAACGACGTGGCACCTGGGAGGCCCACGGGAACTAGGTTTTGTCTGAGGGATGGAGAGCTGAAGACGGGAGCTGTAGGACGAGGACGGGAATCGGAGGAGCAACTAAGAAGTTGCTCGTACTGGGTTGTTCAAATTGGCGAGGAGAGTAGGGGGAGACGCCAATGGTACTGGCAATTGGGTGGCCACGCGGTGGCTACCAATTCACATGGGAAAGAGAGGCGACTATACTGAGATGCCGCACGGATATACGTAGAATTGGATAACAGCGCTGGCGGGCTTGCTAGCCCGTCTTCGCCCGTGACACGCACTCTATATTTTTGCCCACCACTGAAGTGATGAAAGTGCTGACCTACAGAATGAGCACCTGAAACATACAGACTCTTCAACGTCTTCAACCGTGTCGGATGTTGAAAAATCCCCCATTGATCGTTGCGAATGTGCTGGATCACTCCCACGCTGCAGCAGGACGCAGATCAGCGTTTTGCCCCGCTCTGTTATATCTACTCGGTCCGTGTTTTGGCTCTTGCCTCTCCGGTGGCACCACCGTCTCACTGCTGCGCCTTATCGAGCCCGCACGATTTGGCCAGCGCTTCGTTTACCAAGACGATAATATTTTTGGTGTATTATATACGGAGTTACCGTTTTATAGGACCACAATCCTTGGACGCTCCGCCGACATATCGCGTCGTCGGTCCCGCCTCTGAAGGGCAGCAGCACACATCTCGGCTTTTGTCCATGTGGTGTCCTGGGCCACTTCGGCCCTGGTTGGTTCCATCCCCTTGTCAGCGCTCGCTAATATATAATACTTCTCCCGCATGGAAGAAGTACAACCACACCGCACGCGCTTCACTCGATTCTGTTGCCCAGCCTGTCATGAATAAACTGTTGTCCCCTTTTTTTGAGTCCAACAGCGGCAGCTTTCGAGAGAACGTGCCCCGGCTGGTATCAGTATGTATTGCTACACTGATTTGCCTGAGTCGGTGCCTCTTATAAGAGAACCGCGTTAATGATAAACCTCTCGAACATCATCTCTTCTGGTGACATGGACATGTGACATTGCGACCCTTCTTCAAACAGGCAAGGAGATAAGACTTCTCGGCCAACATATTGCGCACACGCCCTCGTTCCGGCCCTACTACTATGGCCGGAGTGACAGGCTTACCAAGAGATAATATCGCTGCAAATACCCCCAAGGTGACAATCATCCAGGCTGGGAGGTGGTACACGGTGTGGCCATCAACCTCTCTCAGGCCCAGGGCGGGCCAAGTGTAAGTACTGCTGAAAAGTTGATCTGTTCGGTCAATAATGTCCCTTCTCATGTATGGATGGGTACTTTGCCGGGCGGAGCGGGTATGTATATATGGGTACGAAAAACGTCGATCGAACACAACTGTATGCGTATGACCACAACGGACATGAAAACGAAGGCACTTGAACCCCATCAAATAACTTTGACGGAGCCCCAGACTCAGAGGTGCATCCCTTTTTCTGGCGTTAAGCTTTAAGAGACTAACCTGGATGTAGTAACTATGTGTACCGCGTAATAATAGTGACAACTCTATAGTGACTAGTGATTTAAGGAAGGATAGTATACCAGAATGGCTAGATGATCAACAAGTTAGCCAATCGCCATGGCCATATGCGGGGCTGCGATGCAAGCCAGCTAGACAATCAGGCATGGAATCCAACGAAAGCCCAAATGCTAGATGTATGAACGAACCTGAGGCATTCGTGTCGTGACGAGGTGGACCCGCATGCTCATGAAGCATGAGTGCATGAGTACGAGTGGCGGTTTGAACTTGAGGCTATAACCCTCAGGCAGCCTGAGGCCTAAAGCTTATTGAAGCTTGAAGCTTGTGAAAAGAGCAGGTGTACCATATTAAGTGCGTGCTAAAAAACTCCTCTATCGCGTCCATTAACTCCTATATTGTAACCACATCATTGACAGAGCTTGAGGCTGGGGACAAAGGAACGCTGCGCCTCAACGGACCCGTTCATCCGGCGTGTATGTTGCGCGTTAGCACTAACCCCCTTTAGGGAACAAGGGGAATCGCCAGAAAATCAGGATGTAAGACCGGAGGAACCCAAGGATTTGGGGGGAAACCCTCTGGAAGTGTAGAGCAATGTAATCGCTGTGGTGGTGGTGGTTCTGGTCTAAGCCTTAGGTCATATAATAAGGCCTAAGACCTAAGGCCTAAGGCCTGCATGATTATACTGGAGCCATACAAATGGAGGGCATATGTGTTGCGGCATGTACTAAAGGGAGAGTCACTGTTTGCTGTTCAACGTTCACCGCTCACCGATCAATGTTCAACGTTCAACGTTCAATATGCAATGCGGGGAGATAGGGATTCCGGCACGAGGCGAAGCGAGCATCACATGCATCCCAGACACACCGACCCTCGCTTCAAAACATCTGATTCTCTGCGCCTCACGAGTCACGCATCTCACACACCTTACTTTAGGCCTTGGCATTATTTGCTTCAAGCTTTAGTTTTACTAGCCATTAGTGACATGTGACAGTTACTCTTCGCTCTCCAACCTTTCGTCCCTTTTCCTCTGGGATTTTGTGTTCGGGCCCAGTATTGTTTGCTCTTTCCCTCAGGCCTCAGGCTCAGGGAGGGCTTTGGGACTGCCTCGGCATCAACTATCGTCCATTAATCACGCACACTTGGCTGTGTAGTTTTGTTTTCTGCCCTTTTCCCTGGCTCGCTCTATGGTTTCGGCTCTACTCGACTGGATGTGCTCTGAAAATGACATTGTTAAAGGGAGGGCACCACGGTGGGTGTTTTCACTGTTGGACGAAGCCGAAGAGACGAAGCCATCGAGCGTGTCCGGTTGAAACCTTGAATGTAAAACGCAGAACCCGCCCCACAGCGCGGATGATGCAGTGGCGAACTGCAATACGTGCACAAGAGAAGGATGACAAGGATGAGGCTCATCTCTGAGAGCGCGAACGCATTGAACGCGTGATGGGCGGATGTTCGATTTCGGAGGCGATCGGTGATATATGATAGACGTCCACGGGGCACACCGGCCGGGAAGAACGCATCGTCTTGTAAACTTCGGCTGTGCATATTTATGAAAGAAGCTGCTTGAACAAGCAGAATGCGACAAGAACGCCAAGTACCAGGGACGCACTCAAGAGCCGTTTTTCCCCCTGGTTTTGACGACGCGAGGATACTACGGCACCAAGACAGCGGGCAAGTTGTTTGCGCATTGGAAGGAGTTGGCTACTAAGTCTCAGTGGAAATGGTTCCTCGCTCGGATGTCAACCACGTTCATCCGTGTCCACGCGCGCTTCCTAGGGTACGGGACCGGATGGCGAGAACCGGAGGGTCCTGATATCCTGGCGATCCCCCTGGTTCCTTGACCTTAGTGGCGCTTCCAAGTAACCCCCAAGATGAACACTTAGGTTTAGACGTAGCGTTCCCCCTGTCCCAGCCTTAAGCTCTGTCAATGATATGGATTCAAAAGAAGCATAAACTATTTTGTACTCGTGTTACGCGTTACTATTAAACAGGCGGTAGCAATGTATCCTGGGACATATGCGACCACAGAGGGATCCCGCAGGGGGTATAGCATTTGTGAAAGTTATTGGGCACGTATAGGCCCGTCAGGTTTATATGTGATCAGAACTCTCAGTGTCAGTGTGGCACCCAAGCTTTTTTCGCGCTATACTTAAAGCATGCCAGTGAGGTGCGAGGCCTGAGGGGCAGGAAATGCCTCACACGCCTCACCGTGAGGGGTCACCGTGACCGATGGTGATGCATCATGCATCATGCATCATGCATCATGAGTCCGGCGGTTGCCCCCCATACCAGCAGACACGATAGCGAACAGGGCGCTGTGGAACGCGTGGCAATGGACCGCCGCGTCTGCCACGTACTCTTCGGGTCGGAGGAGGAGCAACAGATGAGATGCCCGAGAGGAGAAATTGCACCATATGCGTGTGAGTAGCATGGGCATGGGCAGTTGCGCATCTCCGACCTTCGCTTCCGGCGGGCTTCACACCGTCGAGCCCTAGTAGTTAGTAGCTCATAGCCGCTGCTCCTGCGACATGTGTGCACGACAGGTGAGGAGGCAAAAAGATGTGTGATGCAGAAGCCTGAGGTCTGGGAATGAGGCGCGCTCACGAGCGGCGCCGTGCCCCGGAGGAGCGCCCTGGGGAGCTTGGTGCGGAGACCAGTGCCACGCCCAGCGGCTCGGCCCAGCAGCCGCACGCCCCGTCCGCACCGGGGCAGTGTCGAGTGCGTCGTGCCATTGTAGCGCTCTGTATTGGCCTATATTTGTTTCATACACGCACACCCACCGGCACCTGCCAGCACATCCCACGCCCGACCGCATTCGACGGCTCGGGCGCTCTGGCCTGAGCCTCAGGACTCTGTCAAGGTAGCGTGAAGGGGCCCTGTCACATGTCATCGATCATCGATGGTCCGCCGCCGGCATTGGAGCACACTTCTTGCCGCCTCCTTTCCCCCATGGGCCTCTCGTTCGCATCGGCTTATAGCTCAAATCCAGTGCCTCATACCATATGTCTCCCGCCTTCCACTCTCCTTCGCTCTACCACCATCTCTCTCCTCCCCCGACCTGGCGACGCGCCCTCGCCCATGAATCCCGGCTCGTCTAGTACACCCCTACATCATGGCTCCCGCCACGCGCTCCACAGGCCGACTGGTCTCGCTATACCGCCGGATTCACCAAGCCGTCACGAGAGCGGTGGTGTCGGCGTCGGCCTGTGGCGATCCTTGCTTCACGACCTTCCTCTGCGCTCTTCTCATGGTTCCTCCGCGAGCCGCTACAGCTCCGACGACAGCTTTGGCGGCACCAGCGTCGACGACGACATGTGGGATAAGGTTCGTTCCTTGCCCGCCGCTGCCGCCATCCTATGTTGCATGGGGATCGAGAATTCCATCCAAAAGTGCTGACTTGTTTTTTCTTCCCTGTAGAACGATAATAAGTTCTTGAGCGATTTGAGTGCAGAATCAGCTGTACTTGAGGGCAGCCCCGTGGAGCAGTGTAAATTGCCAGCATCCATGTTGGATGTTCCGTTTACTGTACCTGTTGCAACCAGCATAGCATCGTCGCCAATCAGCTCCTACTCCGCTTTACCTCATGCCTCTGCCAACGCCGCCGCACATCCCTTACCAGCCTTGAGAATCGACCCTCCTCAACCGAGGAGCTCGGGTTGCAGACGGCGTCTTTTTCTACCCCTACAGGCGCTCTGACCGTGGACGACACTGTCATTCCTGTCTTCCAGCCGGAGAGCCCTCCGCGTCGCTCCCCCTCCCATCCATTGGGCGGTAGAGGGCCCCTTAAAGCAGTTTCACTCGGCAATCTTCACGGGTTGCACGAACATCATGCGAGGAAAGCTGTCTCCCCACGGAGCGGACGCACAGCCAAGTTGCCCGAATTTGGTTCACCCCCCTCCCTCGGGAAAATTCGCCAGGTCGGAATGTTCCCTCTCTCCAATGCCATATAAACGGCACGGGTGGATTAAGCCCGATCCTCCCCCTCTGCCGGCCCTTGATACCCTCAACTTGCATCTTAACTCCTCGGACACCCGAGTTGTCTCCCCAACATCTCCGTTGCCTGTGCAGGCAACGGCGCATGGCGCTTTCTCTATTCCCCAAAGCTGCTTCTCGCCATCAACCCCTATCCAACCTGCGTCCACCATGGCACCATCATCATTAACCACTGTCCCTCCAGTAGAGATGATGTCCGACTCTCCTTTTCTGGCCGCGCCGCCAAAGACTACAACCCCATATCGGGCTCATTCTCTCGGCCCGATTCCATCCAGCGGGGATGGTACCGTTTCGAATGATTTGGAGCCCAGTGTCTTTTTGTCCAACAGGCCCTATACGACTCCCAATTCGGTCGAGATGGGACGCCAGAAAAAGGGCAAAATTTGCCCCCCAGTTTTGTCGTCGAAAGAAAACGGCCAATTGTGGGACTTCCATCATCGTTCTAGCTGGCGCAAGGAACGGTCTGTTTCCACGCCCGACTCGCCCAAGCCTTCAAAAGGATTTCGCAAACCACTTTCCCTCGCGGGGTTGCGGCACGTTGTGCCACCTCAGCACCTTCATCTCAATCGATCTCCTGGCTCATTTTCTCCACCCTCCCATCACAACACGAAAAACTTCTTGGCCAAGGAACCCTCTAGCCCTGGGGTGTCGGCCATTGGCGAAATCTCAGCTCCCATGCCAATTCCTACACCGACGGCGTTGCCATCGCCTATGATCGTTCCGCTGACGTTGCGAGAACGTCGCGCCACCTCTGAGTCGTCTTCGCGATTTCCTCGCCGTGGGAAAGCAGGTGCAGCGGAGGAACCAGTGTCCTCTCCTTGCCCTTGTCCACCTCGGTCCCCGGTGGGCTCAGCACCGCAGGGTTCACCCATGCCCACAACTTACATCCCAACTGACTTGCCCTCGATACACGATCACTCTGCTCCCGCGCCCGAGGCCGAAGCTTTTTCCCAGGACGCACGCATCGCAGAGGTATTGGACAAGCTTGGTCTCACCCCGCCTCCCCCTCGAACACGCACCCCTATTTCGTATGTCAGGCGGGACGGGGAATGCCGGTGCCGCAACGGCCTGGATCGGAATCCAGACATGCGGGCCAACAAGTGGCTCATGGTTCGACGGACACCAATGCCCTGGAGGCGCTCTTATCTCCCCCGAGAGAATCTTCGCCCTGCTTGAGCTCGCCTAAACAGGGCCCAAGGTACCCCAACACGAAACGGTATGCGCTCCTGCCCGATCTGTATGTGCCGCAAGCAAGGGACCTCAAGCCGCTCCCCCGTCCCCCGGACGAAGAAGAGAAACACGGAGAAGAAGAACCACTGGGCCAGACGCATCTTGTCGCATCTGGCCAGCAGGACCTGACCTCCGGCCTGCCACGCCCCTCTTACTTCTGATTCGCACCCACCAACGCCTGTTGCACCGTCGCGTTTGCCGTCCAGCGCACCTGTCCACCCCGACTCGGGCCGGAACCGGGTCGCGATCGGTACGGCGCCTGTGATGATGTACCATCGTCCTCGCCCTACCCCTATTTACCCTCGCTCGTACCGCCCTGACCCTCCTGTTTTGCCGTCCCAGACGCCGGCACCCACGGCTCCCTAACCCATCCGTCTGACCCAATGTTTGTTGGTCTTATGGGGTCACGGTACGGCCCTGATTTTTGTCACGATGTTGTCTCTCGTATCCGTTCTTTCGAATGCCATCATACTCGTGCCGCTCATCCTGTATTGCCTCCTCCTGTTTGTTCGGTATAGGGGTGGTGCGGAGGCGAGCGCAACAGGAGTACTAGGATGTCTGCGTGGGTGAGCGTTGTTTGGAAGAGGCGAGAGGAGACTGGGCGCGAGTCGTGAGAAAAACGCCGCCCCGGGGGGGCTCCCATCAGACCGCGGACGCCCCAGAAGGGCTGGGCTGGTCTCTCTAGCTGGTGGGATGGCAGTGGCTGTGCAGGCCGTGTATGGGTCCCGATGGTTACTCGTTGCGCCGCCACCGGCCATCCGAGTTGGATTGTCCCCCGCCTGAGCATTGGAATTTTGACGTTGTAAGCGCTTCGCTTGTGGAGCGCCTGAGCTATAAGCGAGCGCCTTAGGCCTTATGGCCGGCAACCTCCGGCGTGCAGCCCGCCGCAAGGCACACCTTACGTCATATGTGCCACGAGCCGCCAGCCCGCTCTCAGACGCCGTGGGGCAGTGTCAGCATGTCAGCGCTGAGGGCGTGCTGGCTCAGCGCTCCGCACTACACTGAGCACTGTATCAGCACACCACACTCAGCACTCAGGACACTCAACTCAGCACTCGGTGTCCTGTGTGGATACGCAGAACCAACTGCCATCGACGATCGAGTACCGGCAAGCCATCCCCTCGCCCAACCAGCAAGAAGCTCGGCTGTGTTTGCTCCGCAGCACCCACCCCGAAGGAAATCATTCTTGGCCCCACCACCTTCCTCGTCACCATGCCTCCACGCCGCGGCGCTGCATCGCTGCCCCCCCCTCTGGCCGCCCGTGCTGGGGCCGCCGTTCTAGCCTGGGGCATGACCTTGCCTCCCTTCTTGCCACCTGGTGTGCGCGCCGCGCCGGCACCTCCCTTTGGCTTGGACCGATCGTCACAGCTGGAGGGGCCTCCTGTCCAGCTCCGCGCAAGCGATGGCATCTCCCCCTTCTGGTGGCCCTCATCATTGTCTTGTCCGCCATGGCCGGCGTCATGTTCTTGGTCCTGCTGATTGTGTTGCTGGTACGGCGGAGCGCGGGGATCGCGCTGCGCGAGGACCGGCTTCCGACCAACATTATGCGCGAGGAGACGGACGCCGCGGCGCGCCGTTCCGATGCGGAGCGAGAACGAGCGTACCTTGCCAGTTTGGGGCCCGGCGAGCGCACCGGATACGGACGCGCCCAAGCGTGGGCGCGCACTCACCCGCTAGGCAGTGTGCCGACTGAGTTGACGCCGCCTCAGATGGTGACCATCCAGGAAAAGGGCGTGCAAGCGTGGTCCTTTGAACCGGACTACGAAGCCAACCCGCCTGTTTACGTCCAGGGCCGGACCGAAATTACGTTTCTCGATGATGGCCATGGCTTAGCCCCCGAAGAAGGTGGGGCTGTGAGCGTGCAATCCAACTTGCCCCTTCCGAAAACGAATGAGGTGTATTATCTCGAGGTCAAGATGTTCCGCAAGCCCGAAACGACCAATGTCGCGATCGGCTTGGCAACCAAACCCTACCCCGCCTTTCGCTTTCCAGGTACGTTGTTTTCTTGGGTCGATGGGACGAGGGGGCATGGCTAGCTAACGCGGGCTGAGTAGGTCTGCTCAAGTATTCGATTGGGTACTTTAGCTTGGATGGTACGCGGTGTCACAATGCTCCCTGGAACGAAATGCCCTACAGCGTGCCGTACCGACAAGGCGATGTGATTGGTATGGGCTACCGTCCGCGGTTGGGTCGGGTGTTCTTTACGCGTAATGGCAAGCGCTTCCATGAAGCTTTTGTCGGCTTGACCAACCACGACTTTTTCCCCACCTTGGCGGCCGATGGGCCGGCCGAGGTACATGTCAACCTAGGTCAGGCTGGCTTTGTCTTCATCGAAGCTAACGTTAAAAAGTGGGGGTTGGCACCGATGGTGGGCAACTTGCCCCCTCCCCCAGCCTATGGGGCCGAGGGCGGAAGCGTGTTGATCCAATCTTCCGATGCGGCTCAGGGCACCTCGGCCTCGCTCCTCCCCACTGCCGGACCTGGACACCCATTGCTCCCTCCACCACCCATCTCGCCGTTGCTCGGTGCTGCGGATGCGGTCCGAGCCCCGCTACAGCGCAGCATTTCTCCTCATCTGCTGCCCCCCCAAGGGGGTGACCTTTCCATTTCCGACCTCAGCGAAGGGGAGGAGGACCGCGTATCGCTTGCCCCTTCAAGCCCTATGCTGTCCCCCCGCTCGAGCGGGGTGGATATCTCCTTGCACTCGCTGGCTGCCCCGCGCAGCGGACACGGCATGACCAGCCACACCACTACCCGCGCCGCGCCCCGGCGAGCTTCTCCCCCCCCTACTCGGCTTTTGGGGAAGAGCAAGACGGCGGAATGTGGACGGCACTGCGCCGCTGGATTCGCCCCGGAACCAGGAGGGGCGTGCAATTGCCCCTCTCCTCCTCCACCCCGCCCCCGCCCCCCCCGATGTACCCGCCGCCGCACCCACCGCACCCACCGCACCAACTATCCTGGTGCACGCCCCTGCGCCCGGGGAGCCCCGAGGGTAAATGGGGGAAAAGGATGTGGGGACGATGTGGGCCCGGGATGTAGGCGGCAGAGTGATTGTGTACCGAGTGTATACCTTGGCTATAGTACGTGTGAATCGGACGTTTGTGTGTGCAGGAATCATTGGCTTGTTGGGGGCGCTGTCCAGCAGAGTGCTGTGGTCGGGCTAGGCGACGAAGGCGTCGAGGAGAGGTTAGCAGCTGGATGAGCGACAGTCTTATCTATCTGTGAGATGGGGGGTCAGGTAGTGTTGCACATGTCATACCAGACGTAAGTAGAGAGGCATTAGTGCGGCAAACCATATCCTGAGGTTGAATTCCACTTGTTAATCTATAAGCGGATCTCAATCTTAGTACGATAGCCACAGGCGCAGCTCGCTCCGGTGCCGGGCCAAGCAATTTCTCTGCAATGCAGCATCTTTTCTCCCTTGGGAACGCCATCACGGAGCCACTCACCATCGATGGTCCATGCAGCACGAGTATACTGTGCCACCGTCTCCACAAGTGGAAGGGCATCGCCCTCTCACCCTCCCTATACCCACTTGAAGCGAAAAACCATAGCAGCTCCAACCTGCGGCCCTGCCCCTCAGCCTTTTGTCTGCCAGTTTGACACCCATGTCTGCCTCAGCTAGGAGGATGAAACCCGGCTCCATCGCTTGTCGTTAAAAGAATTTTCGTCCAGTGCCCACACCAAATATAGACCTTTCTTCCACTTCCCTCGGGCAGCGGATTCAATTCACGCTTTTTGTTGTTCGGAGGCGCAATCTACTAGGTCATCTTCGTCCCGCCATGCTTCTGCTCGGATAAGTTTCCTGGTCAGTGATTAACGAGATACAACCACAGTGGTTCGGGGTCTTTGTTATTGGATAACCCATTGGTGCTACGCTGAGGGCGGTGCCGGCGTGGCGGTGGAGGTGCAGGCGGTGGGGAGATGAGCGAGGGATGCCGACGGTGGATGTGGATGATGTGCCGAAGAGGAGGGCCGGCGGGAGGGAGGCAGCGGCAGCCTGGAAGACTGCGGCGCTGAATTCGACGTAGTCGGTGCTAGTCACTTGACTCAACACGAGGCAGCAGGTGGCCCCAGGCACGGGTGTGCGTCGGCTAGGGTTGCCCCAGCTGGCCCTGGCCCATTGGATGCGGGCGCAGGGGGGCAGTGTGCGAGGCGCTGCAAGCGCGCTGGGACGTTTGGATGCCGCCTGCAATCGGCCGTGTGCGGTGAGAGGGCGCACGAGCGGTGATTACTGATTGCTCGATTACGAGGGGCGTTGCCTGCCGCCGCGCTGCCCAGCCGCCCCTTGCATCGTCCCAGCCGCCGCCCGCATCCGACTTGGGCAGCCCGCCCGCGGCAAATTTTTCTCGAGCCCCCACCTCCACCTCTCGCTTCTCCTCGCCCCACTCTTGCGCCTGCCAAGCATCCCCCCCGGGAGGACCTCCCCCCACCACCATGCCCGGTCCCCCAGCACATCGTGCCGACGCCGAGTACCAGGCCCCCTTTGGCCCGCCAGTCCGTGCCCGCTCCCGATGCCGCCCCCAAGGAGCAACCCCCCATCCAGCTTGCTGCCTCCCCTTTCTTCACCGATAAGGAAACCGCCGAGGCCTGCATGGATCCATGACGGCGAGCCCGGTGCTGCTCCTCAAGGCGACGAGGCCACCTACTCTGCGCCCGTCGCTGTCGGCGGCTCTCGTGCTCGCCGCGACAGCCAGATTGGCCACTACAACGACCAGGGCTCCATCTTCGATGGCCCTTCGGCTGGAGCTGTGCCCAGCAGCTACACCTCGTATGTATTCCGTCCTCCCCCCCCCCCATCTCATGCGCTTTGGTCTTCTGCAGAGCCTGGTGGAGGCATGGATGGCTGACCTTTCGTCCTCCGACCCAGATGCATCACCAGCCTCCACACCCTGGTTTGACGAGCCGTCGCTCCTCGTCGGTCACACGCTTTTCCCATTCACCTGTGCTGCGGCGCACGCGCCGGACCAGCATGGCGTCGCTGGAAGCGCCAGGTCCCAGTGTCATTTCCCTTGGTCCGCCGAGGAGGGCGTATCGGGTGCCCTGCCCACGCATCGTCAGTCGAGCCAGTTTAGCCGTGCTGGTAGGGCGCGTCACTCCCGCGATGGTCATGACGACATGGTGGTGGGTTCGCGCGGTCCAACCAGGGTTTCCTGTCTTCCATTATGAACTCTCTTCGTGGAGACGAGTCACGGCGGGACGAAGAAAATGCACCGGTTCGGCGTGACTCAAACGAGTCACTCGGTCTGTCCGAGGATGGGTACGGCCCTTACATGAACTCGGATGACGCTCTGTCCAGTGGTGGCGACTCTTCCCCCTCGGGCATTCACGACGACCAGTCCAGCTCTGACGAGGACCGTGGGGGGTTGATGCCTCGGCCTTTGGCACCCTGGGTGGACGAGGCGATCCTGTCTTTGGCGACCACGATGCTGGCGCCCCGGAGGATGAATTGGACCTCGACCTTGCCGACCTGGAGCGGGAACACATTACCTTCACCAACACCCCGAGGTCAGCATGCATGCCTTTTCTGGGGGTGACAAGAGCCCCTCCTGGCTGGGAGTGCGCTGGATGACGGCCCCCCCACCGCCGAGTCGTTGCAGCGGGAACAAGAGGGCAAGACGTTCCTCGACAAGTCTTCTCAATCCCGGCAACAAATTTACCTTGTGGAGGAGGACTCGCTCATCCGCCTGACAGGATATCAGATCGTGCGTTTCCACCACCTGCTCTTTATGATCGCTTCGGTCTGC
Organism: Moniliella sp. 'wahieum'; assembly: GCA_003971905.1. Taxonomy (NCBI): domain Eukaryota; kingdom Fungi; phylum Basidiomycota; class Moniliellomycetes; order Moniliellales; family Moniliellaceae; genus Moniliella; species Moniliella sp. 'wahieum'. The sequence goes on along the minus strand of RSEE01000031.1, from coordinate 563,246 downwards.
ACGTTTGGGTTGTTTACTTGCTGGCACGTTGGCTCCACGCCTTCGGCTCAAGTGGGTTTGCCGCGAATGCGACTTTGTCGATGCCGAGTTCGTGATGGTCACAACCGAATGGGGAGACCTCTTTGAAGCGAAGATGAACACCATTCCTTTTGCTCGCCCCCTTGCTACGTATTCCCCCCGACTTCTCATTTGATCCTCCCTCAACAGCGTCCGATCAGGCGGCGTTGAACCAGCGCACCAAACTGTTCCAAGCTGCCACTGCCAACGGAAACGGCAAGCAGGCTGCGAATGGTACCCAGGCCTCCTGGTCGAATAATCCCTATGCAGGCACAGATACTGAACAACTGATGGAGCTCAAGTTTCTGACTACCGCTACACCCGTTTTATTCTCCATCCGCCTTCAGGGCGCCTTCGTATGGCGAAGGACTGGCGTGATGGCGGTTGGACCTCAGTTAAAGCTGTGGCGCAAGGCGTGAGCGACGACCAGCTGGAAGACCGTCACATTGTGTTTGGGCCGAACGCGATCGACATTGAGGCCAAGTCGGTATGGGCGTTGTTGGTGGACGAGGTGCTGCATCCGTTCTACATGTTCCAAATCGTTTCAATTGTGCTCTGGAGTGTGGATGACTACTACTACGCATTTGTTGCCGTCATTTCTCTCGCTTCGATTACAACGACTCTGATCGAGACCAAGTCAACGGTGGAGCGGATGCGGGAGATGTCCCGCTTCTCCTGCCCCGTCAAAGTTCTTCGGGATGGCGAATGGCTCACTCTCGACAGTCCGCCTTGGTTCCCGGGGATGTGTACGACGTGGCTGAGCCTGGTTGCTTCTGTTCCCTGCCGACTCGGTGCTCTTGTCGGGCGATGCGATTGTGAATGAGTCAATGCTGACAGGGGAGAGTGTTCCGGTCTCCAAGGTACCAGTGACGGATGCTGAGATGAAGTTGCTCTTGACTCCTGGCAGTGAAATTTCGCCCGAGCTGCAAGACACTTCCTCTTTGGAGGCACACGTATTGTGCGCATCCGCCCCAATGGGGGGGGATTGGCTGTGCCTTCGTCGGACAATGAGGACCAAGCGAATGCACTGGCCATGGTCGCCCGTACTGGGTTCAACACCACCAAGGGAGCCTTGGTGCGCTCCATGCTTTTCCCCAAGCCTATGGGGTTCAAATTCTACCGTGACTCGTTCCGCTTTATTGGTTTCTTGGCCGGCATCGCCTGCGTAGGCTTTACCATCTCGGGCGTGGGCTTTGTGCGTATGGGAATTGCTTGGCACCTGATCGTTGTCCGTGCGCTGGACTTGATCACCGTGGTGGTTCCCCCCCTTGCCGCCACGATGAGCGTGGGGACAGCATTTGCCATCTCACGTTTGCGCTCCAAGGACATCTTTTGCATCTCCCCCAACCGGGTTAACATGGCGGGCAAGATTAATGTGTTTGCTTTGACAAGACAGGACGTTAACGGAAGATGGGCTGGACGTGCTTGGTACCCGCACCATCTCGGCACGTGAGAACCGGTTTTCCGAGTGCACGAGTCAGCGGACGAAATGCCAACGGCGGACAATGCGCCCAAGGAGGACCGGGAGGCGCGCAAGCTGCCTCTGCTTCATGCTTTGGCCACCTGCCATTCGCTCAAAGTTGTGGATGGAGAGGTGATTGGGGACCCATTGGATGTCAAGATGTTTGAGTACACGGGATGGACGTTGGATGAGGGGCGAGAACGCTCAGCGCGGGCGGCAACAGGCACCGGATCGACGGCCAAGGAAGGGAAGGCGCGCTTGACCGACCGCCCTCCTGCCCTAGTCCAAACGGTTGTCCGTCCGCCTGGCAGCGGTGAGTTTGATGTGGCCGACGCTTTGCGCCCGGGCAAGCGCGCCCATTTCCTCGAGTTGGGGGTGCTGCGGACGTTTGAGTTTGTGAGCCAGTTGCGACGGATGAGTGTGGTGGTGAAGCGGATGCGATCCGACTCGATGGAGGTATTTGTCAAGGGCGCCCGAGGTGATGGCCGACATTTGCCTCCCGAGTCGTTCCCGGCCGATTACGAGGACCTGTTGGCGTACTACACCAAGCATGGGTACCGTGTTATTGCGTGTGCAGGCAAGTCGCTTCCCGGTCTGAGCTGGGTCAAGGCCCAGCGCATGACCCGTGCCCAGGCCGAGTCGCAGTACGTTCCTTGGCTTGATCATCTTTGAGAACAAGATCAAGCCGGGCACCCCTTCCGCCATTGCCGCCCTGCGGAACGCCCACATTGGCACCAAGATGGTCACGGGCGACAACCCTCGTACGGCAGTGAGTGTTGCGCGCGAGTGTGGCATGCTGGGGCCGTCGACGGCGGTGTATATGCCGGTCTGGACGGGGGCGGAAGGTGGCCCGTTGGAAGGCAAATCGATCGAGTGGCAGAACGTGGACGATGAACAGCTGAAGCTGGACCCGTGGGCGCTGAAGCCGTCGGACGTTGACTTGCACGTTCTCCCTCTCGACGAGAGTGGCGGACACGATATCAGCTTGCGCTAGCGGATGTGTTTCGTTGGATGGTGGACTGTGCGCCGGTGGAGACGGTTCGGAGAATGTTGCTCAAGGGGGCGGTGTTTGCTCGCATGTCTCCGGACGAGAAACACGAGCTGGTAGAGCGGTTGCAAGCCCTTGGTTACACGGTGGGCATGTGTGGCGATGGAGCGAACGATTGTGGTGCGCTCAAGGCGGCTGACGTGGGCATCTCTCTCTCGGAGGCCGAGGCGTCGGCTGCGCCTTTCACGTCCCGCCAGCCGGACATTGGATGTGTTCTGTCGACGATCCGAGAAGGACGGGCGGCGCTGGTGACGAGCTTTGGCTGCTTCAAGTACATGGCGCTCTACTCGTTGATCCAGTTCACGTCCATCACCATTCTCTACTACTCGTTGGCTGCCTCGTTGGGCGACTTTCAGTTCCTTTACATTGACCTCTTTATCATTATTCCCGTGCTGTGGCCATGGCGCGAACCGAGCCATTTGAGCACTTGTCGACCAAGCGGCCGACGGCCAACCTGATGAGCAAAAAGGTCCTCACCTCCATGCTGGGCCAAGTGATCATCTGTGCTGTAACGCAGTTTGTTGCCTTTTTCTACATCACGGCGCAGCCGTGGTACGACCCGCCGGCGTTTGACCCGACAGCATGAACGTGGTCAACCCGCCCAACTCGGCGCTGTTCCTCCTCCTCCTTCCAGTACATTCTCGTCGCCGCCGTGTTTAGCGTCGGTCCGCCGTACCGCAAGCCCATGTACACTAACCCCATGTTGCTGCCTCGTTGTGCCTCTTGACTGCTTCTCGCTCTACGCGCTCTTTGTCCGCCACGGCTGGGTGTTTGACATTCTGGGCCTGATCGATTTGCCTGCCTACGTCCACACGAGCTTGTTTGTCCTCGTGCTCATCAACACGCTGCTCTCCTTTACGTTTGAGGCGTACCTCGTCGCGCCCGTCGCGCGCGCCGTCAAGGCCCTCTCCCGCCGCCTCCACCCGCGCCACACCCTCGGTCGCTCCTTGGCCGCCGTGGGTGTGATCCACTACCACCCTTCCCGCACCTCCCAGAGCCCCCCACCTACCTCGTCCAAGCTGTACAAGGCCGTGGCCCAGGGCATGGCCAACGAGAGCACACCCGCCTAAAAAAGCCTGAAGCCTGAAGCCTAAAGCCTAAAGCCGAAGCCTTCGTTGAACCTGCATTCCAAGGTGAACTTGGTTGAGCTTCTTGTCGATCCTCTCTCGTATCTCGTATTTCGTATCTCTCCCTCCCCCCCCTACCCTTCAAACTTCCAATCTACTACTGTTGCCTTGCGCCTGTCCAACCCAGCGTACCCTCCCTGCTTGCTAATCAAGCTTGTTTAGCTCGTTTTGCCAGATAACAGGGACGTGCATCCTATAGTACAACTAAGCTCCCCACCACCCGGCGCCCAGACAAAATCAGTGGCGAGAGCAAAAGGGGACCCAAAAAAAAAAGAAACCGGACCCAGACACGATGCGGGACGGGAGGGACAGGGTACCGCGGGTACGATTACGGGTAGCGGTTACCAAACCGGATCGTAGCTAGCAAACGCGCTCGGCCCGGGCTCGGCCAGCCGGTCGCGTCGCACCGAGTCGGACGACGACGTGGCAGCCGGTGCGACGGGCGAGCGAGGGGAGCGGTCCGGGTCCGCGGAGACGGGGGTGCGGGCGGGGGCGGAGGAGGCCGGAGCGGGAGCGGGAGCGGAGCCAGCGTCGGTGGGCGGACGAGGGACGAGCCAAGGAGCTGGGCGGAGGAACGGCGTCGTACGGTACGAATAGTACTGCGTTCCTGGTCCGGGGTACTGCCACGGGTGCAACATTGGTGATCCACCCAAGGAAACGCGGGCCCCGCGCCCGTTGCGGGCCGGGAGCGGGGCAGAAAGGGTGGGGAGAAGCCTGTGGGTTGCGTGGGGGGGTAGGGCGCGTAGACCGATCCGAAACGGTTGCCAGCGTCCAGCGGCTTGGGCGCAGAGAAAGCTGGCATGCCGTGCGGCACAAGGTAGTCGCCTGGACTGGATAACGGCATTGCGGGGGAGGGGTAGTACCCGTAGCCGTAATCCGGGGCGTATTCGCTGCTCCATTCTTGGCCTTCCGGCGGGAACGAGACGGGCGAGACAGAGGCCGATGCGGACGCAGACGCAGACGCTACTCGGGTCCCCAACCCAGGTGGAGCGGGAGCGTCGATCCAGTCATCGTGGCTGCATGTTCCGTCCCGTACCCATGCGGACCTTGGGGAGGAGCGGCACGTGGCTCCGGCCGCCGAGAGCCGCGAGCCGGGTCAGAGGTAGGCACCCGTGGGGAGGAACCTGCTGGGGCTGCCTTCTCTGACGCTGGAGACGCCTTTGCGACCTCAGCAGTCTTGGTCGCAGTGACCGGCTCTGGATTGGGAAGCGCATGTCCACTAGGCTGGGCCCAAACTTGCTTGATCACTTCGGACGTCACATCCGCCGAGTCACTCCGGCCCGAGCGGGCGTGTCGTCACGATGGGAAAGTTGAGCCCCCATGTATGACAGGTGGTTCGGCCAGACGACGTGCCTAAGGCCAAACAAGTGGGTCAGAAACGGAATCACTCGCGCTTGAAAGATGAGGAGAAGCGGGGGGGGGACGTACAGAGTACCATCCGACTCGCTTCCAACAGGTGCTAAGCCATCGCCCGGTCGGATCGGATGGGGGGCAGGTGGGAGACCATGCCGCCCATGGCCCGGAGCAGCGATAGCAGTCACAGGGGAACGCGGGGCAGAAGAAGATTGTTTGAAGCTTTGATCGTCGCCGGAAGGAGAGGGCCAATGAGATCCAGGTTGGCGAGGGGGCAAAAGTCGAGACGAGGGGGACGCTGGGACAGCGAGGCCAGAGAGAAGGGAAGGGTCGCCAGGTTGAGAAGAAACGTCGGGAACGGGGATGCGCCGTAGACAGAGCATCCTTGTTGTTTCTGCACTAGGGAGAAGGGTTGTGGGCAGTTCTGTTGGACTAGTGTCGTTAGTAGAGCCCAGATGGGAGGAGCCTTGCCCGGGTGTGTGCTCAGTTGCTTGCCCGGTAAGGCGATTTGGGTGGAGCAAGGCTCTCCTGCTTCCGTAGTCAATCCCGACACGGCCATCAATGAGGACGGGAACAGCTCCTCCTGCACCCATTCTTGGTCGGGAGGCGCACTGGCCACGTCCAATCCTTGGACAAGAACCGAGCCAGACGCAGGCTGCTCCTGCACCACTTTTGGCTTGAGCCCTCGTGCCAACCAGCGGCGAGGCAGACGGACGCGGGATACAGTGGGGGGGCGGGGTAGCACCCAGCCGTCCTCGGGAATGGCCCCGGGGGGGAGAGTTGGGCACCTCGGTAAGAAGACGAGGCGAGGCCACCGTGTACGTCGGCCCAAGGATCGGTCAGACTGCTGACGCGCTTGGGCCGGCGGTCAAGCGCACGGGCGACCTTGTTCCTGAGACGGGCGAGTTGTACGGCAGAGAGCTGGCCCCGCGGCGAATGAAAAGAGGGCAAGTGGACGACGAACCGGCTCCACACGGGCCGCTTGTCGGACATGTCAAACTTGCTCACATAGTCCCACACGGGCCGGATAGCCGGACGAGGCAAGTGCAAGTTGGCTGCGCGGAGGGGGAGGCGCTTGGTGGGGGGAGTACCGCAGCGCTCACTGCAGTTGACCTGGTTTCTGTCGTGAGTCGAGAGGGGAAATGAGCCCGTGCCCGGATCAGAGGAGGCGAGGACGAGGAAGTACTGGGCAAGGTCACCGTCGGCTCTGACGCACCAGAGTGATTCTGGTGAAGAGGCGCCTCATTCGGGCGTTGGGGCGACGCGTGCTTCGGTCCATTCTCCACCGCGACGGGAATGGAATGTGCCTTGGCTGCCTCCAGCTCTTGCAGCAGGGTATCCCTTTCGGCCCGTACCGCTGCCAATTCCCGCGCTTGCTCTTCCTTGTTAATTGGCTTAGAGGGAGAAGAAGGTGGCCGGCGTGGAAGCGATGGGTTCGACGGCAATGTAGGCTTCGTTGCCATTTGATGCTTGAACCCCCGCCTCTCCCCCTTTCTCTGCAGAGCCAGTGTGGGAGGAACCAACACGGGGTGTTTTCTTGCTGTGCAATGCAGAGCCAGCCCGCGCTTTGTTTTCCTTTAGCTTGCGCTCGGCCTCGATTTTTTCCGCCAAGGCCGCCCCCCTCGCGCGAGCCCGATTCGCCTCCTCTTCCCGCCTCTTTTCCTCTTCGGCGCGACGTAAACGGCACGTTCAATGGCACTGTGGTCCGGAGGCCCCCCAAAAGCGTGCGGCGCGTGGGCGAGGCAGCAGGCAAGGAAGTAGAAACCGTAGATTCTGGTGGAACCGAAGAGGCACCCGTGGGTACTGAAGGTACGACGGGTGAAGTCGGGGACAGAACAGAGGGCGTGCGGGGAGGAGAGTGGGCTGTCTGTGCAGTAGGTGGAGCGGGGGCAGTCTCCCTCCCTTGCAAGCTGCGCTTCACGCCACCCCAAGCGGGAGGACGATGTGCATCTGCTGGAGCACGGTCGCTACCGCCGGTATGTGTGAAAGGACGCGCGGGACTGGTGGGGATGTAATAATAGACGAGTGGACGGAAGCCGATGCCGATGCTTGCGTGTGCGCTGGGGGGTGGGCAGCATGAGATGACTTGGATTCGGGCACGGACACGGGCGTTGCAGGGTGGGCGTGGGCGTTGCCTGGGACTTGGGCTTGGGCTTGTCCACCTTATGCCCACTGGGCCATGGGGCTTGTTGAGGGCGGCATATCGTTGCGCCAGTGGTCCCCATCCCCGGATGGCGGTTTGGGCCTGAGCCTGGGCGGCAGGGTCGACGACGGGCTGCTGCGGGTGAGAGCGGGGCGCGTGCGATGGGAGGAAACGCGATGTCTGGTAGGCTTGGGACGAGCGGGCCGGGAAGCGGGGGAGGGTCTCGTCGTCAAAGTCAGTGACACTCTTTTGGCCACAGGAGGTTGGTGGGGCCAAGATGCTTGGGGGGGGCGTGTTTGGGATGTCGAGGAGCAGGGGACGGGGGCGAAAAGGAGGGGGGGTTGGAAAGGGGGAGGATGGTGGGGTGATGAGGTCCTCGTCGTCCAGCTCGTCCCAGGGGGGCCCAAAGGATCGAGAGTGAGATGGGGGGGGGTGGGAGCCAAGGGCGTTGTATGTGAGCAGATTGGCTGCGGCGGAGGGGGGGCGGGAGGAGGGGAGGAAGAGGAGGTGGTAGGCGGCGGGGCGTGCTGGGGAGAGGGGGAGGGAGAGGGGCTGGTCGGGGGGGGTGGGCTTCGGCGTGGGCTTCGGCGTGGGCCTCGGGTGGGTGCGGCCGGGGGGTGGGGAAGGCGGCGGAGGGGATGGCGCGGCGGAAGAGGAGGCAGGGCGGGTGGCCCAGGGGGCGGGGGTGGGCGGGGGAGGCGGAGGTGCGGATGGGCGTGGGTGCGGGCCAGGGCGGGGGGTAGGGCGGGTGTCGGCGGCGGCGGCCTTCTGGCGGAACTGGCGGGAGATGCTGGCGGAGCTGAAGACGCGTGGCTTGGGCGCCGCGTCGGCCATGGTGGTGGTGGTGGTGGTGGTGGTGGCGGTGGTGGCGGTGGTGGTGGTGGCGGCGGGGGGCAAGCGAGGCCACGCGAGGGCAGGCGGTGGGGGTTGGTGAGTAGCAGTGGCTGGTGCGTGTGAGTTGGCTCGGCAGGGGAAGGGTGACGCGTGAGGATGACGCTGCCCCTGGCTGGAGCCCACCAGACGTACTGGCTGCTCCCCACACAGGCGCCCAGCCGCCGCCATTCCGCCCCCCCATTTACCCCAACCCCACCGCGCCTTTTTTCCGCCGCTGCCTGCCCCAATCTGCGACCACACCCTGTCAACACTAAGATCCTCATCATCATCACCAGCATCACCAGCATCACCATCATCACCGTCATCACCAGAGACAGACAGACAGTCGACGCCAAGCACATGCCACCCGCCAACCTAGGCTAAGCGCTCGCGCTCCCACTGGCTCCCAGGCTGTGGAGCAGGTTGTCCCAATGCTGAGCCGAGTGTTGGTGCAGGCCACTTTGCTCGCCGTCAGCTCGGCCAAAACATCGTGAAGTTCACGCTGCTTTTGTCCTGCACCACCAGCGACTCGGAGAGGACTTGGTGGGAGAAGGTCCTGAGCACCTTCTCACTCGTCGTCACCGCCGCTTGCAATTCGTGCATGCGAACCTCGAGTCGCTGCATGCGTTCCACCCGTGTTTGTTCCTCGTCCACGCCACGTAGATGATCGAGTTGGTCGCGTAGGTATCCCGTGATGCCCGCAGCGCGGACGCCGCCCGAGGCACGGCCATAGGCCAACCCGCCCAACCGTCGCGTTCGGCCGCAGTCACAGAATAGTAGTGCGTCAGTTGTTCCACATCAATCTGCTTTGCTTGGCGAATGAGCAAAACGCGTTGGTAAGCCTGGGCATAGGCCACGAGCGCTTGTGACACTGGGCAACGTGTTGCGTACTGCGCTTCCTATCTGTCCGCACCATCTTGCCCATCTTCCGCGTATCGCCAAACTGCCAAAAAAAGGGCCATGCCGTCTCCAATTCGAAAACGCTTTGAAGGCCAGCGCCAAGTCCTCATACTCGTCTGCCAGCGCTGTCATCATGTCATAGCCATCAGAACAGGTTAGTCGTTTTTCCTCCCCGGATCCGTTTCCTGCTTTCCCTCTGTATCGACCGGCCCAGGCCTCCAGAGACACGACAGCACATACCCGCCGCATGCGATCGGTGCCGGCTCACCACGCCATCAAGCGCCGCCAATGCTTCCTGCAACAAGTCCAGCTGATCCGAGATGGGAACAAATTGCTCGTCCGGTTTCTTTACCCGCCCCAGCGCAGTCACAATCTTGTCGGACAAGCTATTGAGCAAGCCAGGTGCGACCGCTGCATTGCCCATTGCGGACAAATTGCTCTTCCGCGCCGACATGGCGGAGTGGGTGTGCATGTCAACCGCCTTACAGTGACGAGGAGAGAAGAAAGAGAAAAGATAAGAAAGAAGGTCAGTTCTGGTCTCATCATCTCCAAGAAGTGTGGGCGAGACGGGACGTACCCACTCGTCAGACGAGAGGAAGGAGCAGAGCAAAGGTGTTGCATCAGGGTTGGGTGGCGGCAGAGTCGTTGGAGAAAGATGTCGAGGTCGGTGGTGCGACGGCGGAGAAAGGGGGGACTGAACCGGTCGCCCGGACCAGTACTCCATCCGATGTTTTTCAGGCAATGGCGGCACCACACACGCGGCAAAGTCACGGACCAACGCATGGTGCAAAAACGCAAAGTCCCGTACCGTCGCCTACGCGCCCATTCACGGTGGGCAAAGTGGGGCAGGTTGGTCTGGCCTTGGATCAAGTAGGTAACGTACACATCTTCTTCCTCCTCTTCTTCAGGAACCGTCATCTCTACCTCCGGGTCCTGTGCCCCCCTCGAAGAGGCCAATGAGAAAACCGCCTCATCTGCCTCTGTCCCAGGCGGCGCAGGTAAAAGTACCCCTTCTCGTTGCGGTTGGAGGACTTGGACTCGAAGGTACCCGTGCCTTCCCGGCGCCTGCACTTCCAGCTTCAAGGGAGACGAGCAGATTGGGACCAGGCTTCCGGCTCGCTGCGGACGAGCGGCGGGGACGAGGCAGGGTGGGAGGAAGGAGGACACGTGGAGGGTAAGGGAGTGCGTCGGCGCCGGTGCCGGCTCTGGGGCAGGGGCAGGAGGAAGCGCGGATGTCGATGCCAGTGCAGAGGGAGATGCAACGGATGGAGTGGGCATTGGTGCCAGAAGACCGACCAGCGCGCTGGGGGCCGACTAGGCTATGGGGACACCGCGGATGGGGAGGGAGAGGGGGGCGTGGGGAAGCCACCAGGAGCAACAAGATTGCTGGCGACCTGATGGGCATGTGTGCAAAAATCGTGCTGATTATGGAGCGGCAACGTTTAACTAAGAACGTTATTTATCTACGCCGGCGCTCAACGATCTCTGTTGCCTCTCACTGATCTCACTGGCCGTGGCACACCGACGCAGTGCTGCGCAGCACTGTCAGTAACCAGTTGCTCTCCGCCACGCGCCACTCGCCCCTGCCACCAATTTCAAATTTCACTGCCGAAACAGGCCATGCCCCGTTGAAACGTTTCACTCCTCTCCTTCCCATAAGCGTATAAACCCCGCTGACGTAATCCCACCTGGCCTCCACATGCTCATTTTTTCTCTTTTTCTTCCCCAGACGTTGTGAGATGCGGGCAGCCCTTGTCCCACCACCTCCAGCCGAGCACTCCGCGTTGCACTTCCAACCAGCCACTCGCCCTCGCTCTTGCGGAAGCCCACTGACCCATCGTCGTTCTATACCAAGGGTAAGCTATTTGTCTCCACACCCTCCCCCCCATCTATCCTCGTCGTGCCGCGTCGGGGATGTGGGCCTATGGTGATGATCCCAACTTTGACCGGAGTCTCGTTAGTCTTACCCATCATGGGGAAAAGTCAAGTTCCATTCAAGTTTCAGCCTTGTCTGATCTTTCTACAGCTGCGCGATGGACAAAGCGCTGACCATCTTTCTTCTGTCTTTCTCAGGGCTGTACTCTGTTGGCGCGATTGGTTGGCGCCGTCCGGTCGAGGCCAACCTCGCCATCGACTGTATCCGCCAGTTCCCTACTGCGCATGGTATGTACCTTCCCTGCTATCATGGCTGACCTTCAATTCATGTCTCCTTCACTCGGCCGTGTATGGTTCATCTTATACCACAGGGGGAGCTCTTAATAGTTATTGGTGTCGAACGGATGCGACATGGGTAGTCCTGACCGACGGCCTGATGACCTTTGATTGACCTAGTTGATGGCTCTCTTGGTACCGTGTTCTAGAGTGATGATGTTGGTATTCGTTGAACGTTGACACGAACATTGAAGCTTGAATCCAGCCACAACCACACCTGTCCCGGAACATGGTTAGTACGCCTCTCCGTCCAAAGAAAGTGCCTCATATCAGCCATGCGAATTCTTATGCATGCCACGTCTATGGCCGATCGGATGGTCCACTATAGGTATAACCCCCTATATACGTACGGTCCTCATACCCAGCTACCTTGGAGTCAGTTATCATGACCCCCCGCCCCCGCCGACCCACGGGTCCCATGCAAAAACACTTGCCCCCCCCCCTCCCCTTGGATGACGGTCCGGACAGGCTGCCCCTCCCCGGTTCCGGGGAGTGAGGTCGGAACAGTCCACTCATGGGACTTTGGTGCTTGCGTTTCTTTCGTGGTAGGGGTGCCACTGGACGGCATGGCAAGGGGGTTGTGCGAGCGTGGGCGACAAGCGGAAGGTATAGGGTGAATCCAGAATGTCCACTAGCAGAATGAATTGCAGACCTGTGGCTAAGACAAAAAAGGTGCGCCACTACGTCGGGTTAGCTCAGATGGGAGAGCGTGAGATTGAAGTTGTCTTCAATAGCAAATCCGCCTGGATTCCTCAAGGTCCCCGGTTCGATCCCGGGACACGACATTTTTGTTTGTTGACATGGCACGCTATACTGTGTATTCGGGTGCCTAGCACCAACATCCTCTCTATGCTATCTTTGAATGTTTTCATGGACTGGCCCCGGACTGGAGTCCAACCCACAATTTTAGGGGTGCTTTCCCTTAGAGAGAGGACAGAGGCCACTCATAGTTGGTCGAGTCTGAACACCGCTGGCAGATCCGCACGGAGCTCGAGACGAAGCGGGGGGCCTCTCAATTGTGGGGCATCGACTGGCGTGGCAAAAAGGTTGCGTATGCGCCCGAACGAGCAAGACTAGCGTGCCTGTATTCTGTGGTCCTGTGGAGAGGATTGGCCAGAAGGTTGGCGCAGACAAAGACAGGGTATATCGGACCGGTCATGTCAAGGAACAGCTCGACGCCTGTGGGATAGCCGCGGGATCCGTACAGAGACTGAAGACGAAATGAAGATAAATGAAGACGAAATGAAGACGAAATGAGGTACCAGAGGAAAGGGGCATGGATCAAGCGGTTAGCTCTTCTCGGGCGAGTGCGAAGGGGTGTTGTTCAGAGCTGGGGCGCTGGAGGGCTAGCTAGTGGCCTCTGCGCTCGGGCTGAGCACTGCCATTAACCCATTGTAAAGCGCGCAGGCAGCCGCTTGCCCAACAGTGGCTTGGCTGCCCCGTGCAAGCTGCAGGCCCTCGGTGGCACATGCACGCACTGCGCCAGTGCGATCCGCGCCGAGCCTCCCACGGCAGATGCAGTGCGCAGCAGGCTGTGCCGATGTAGGCAACGTGCACCGCGCCCGCCGACAGTGGCGCCGTGGCCAGTGGGGCGGCACACTTCCCTCGGGGCGACGCCAAGCATTCGCTGCCAGAGAGGCGCCGAGCCTGGGCGGCAGAGGCTGCGCCTGTGCGGCCAGCGTCACGGCAATGTGAGACGCGGACGTGCCCCACGTGGAGGGAGCAAGGGGCGCAGTGCGCTGCCGACAATGGCGCGCGGCTGGCTGCGGGCGCGCCCAGGCGGCCAAGTGCTGCGTACTGCCCCACAGTCTGCGCCACGCCCGTCACCCAGGCAGCCCCTGGCCAGAGACTGGGCCCATGCGCCCCGATTGCTGTGGTGCACGGCAGTGGTGCCGTGCCGGCGGCCCTGCAGCCCCCGTGCAATTTCACAGCAAATGCGAGTTTCGGCGATTGGCTTCGTCTCAGATCCCACCGGCGCACTGCGTGGCGCGGCTGGGTGGCCCCGACCCACCACCACCACCACCACCACCACCACTACCTTCTCTCCGCCCCCCCCCCCCCCCACTCTCTCCTGCCGTGTGCAGTGCCTGCAGCCGCCCCTTCCCTCCCCGCCCACCCGCCTGCCCACCTAGGCCACTCTCGTTTCGCGTCCGCCTCGCCCACCATGGCTCGTCGGACGGACCTGTCGTCCAAGACGTTCATCCGCATGCGCGGGCAACCGCAGCCGGACACGTCCATCCCCATCGATGCTTCCATTGCTGCTCCACCGCTCCGTGCGCCCACCACGATGCGCCGCGCCAAGACCCTCACCCGTCCTGAGCGCAGCCACCCCAGGCACCCATGATCAACCCCCCCGACCAGCCTGCCGCCAAAAGTGGCATTAACTGGTGGTCCGTCTACGCCCATATTGTCACATTTTGGGCTCCTGGGGCCATTCTGGGTTCGTGTGGAATCAAGGACAAGCCCTCCCGCCAAGCGTGGCGCGAAAAGGTCGCCCTCTGCTCCATCTCGCTTCTGATGGGTGGCTTTGTCATCTTCATCACCATCGCCCTCACCGCTGCCTTCTGTCCCGCTTCGGCTCAAAACACATCCAACAAGTTCTACAGCCTCAACGACCGCGAGTACAGTGGCATGCTCGGCATCGATGGCTGGATGTTCAAAATCGGCAACGCCCAAGTCCCTGACAGTACACAGGTTGGCTTCAACCTGTACAATGTGTCACAGAATGCTCCGGGTACCGACATTAGCTTCCTCTTCCGCCGCGACGCCCCTTCTTGCACTGGCCTCGCCTATGCCGCCGCCAAACTCGACACGTGCAACGTTAATATCAAGGCAACGGGCCAGAAACCCGGCTGCGTTTCAGGTCCCTTGACGGCGGACAACCTGGCTTCCAAGAAGTTTGAGAATTCGACTCGCCAAGTCGGTTGGAGTTGGCCTGCCATCACCGTGGCCAACACGACCAACTACATTGTATGTGTCTTCTTTCCCCCTCTTATGTTTTTTCTTCACACTGTGTGCTAACTTCACTTGGCGTGCACAGGTTATTGATGGTACTGTGTTGGACATGGATCCCTACATGTCGGCCTACCCAGACCCTGTTCCTAATGACCCCGTGGACACGATCATTCGTGCCGTGGTCACTGATCCTGCGGGAAGTGGAAAGGATGCCACCGCGTTGCTTTACACCCAGCCCAAGTGGAGGAACACCTTCAACTGTCTGCGGGAGAAGTACAATGCGGGCAAGATCGACAAGATCACGCCCGGTTGCTTCTTCACCCAACTCGTGCTCTACTCATCGTTGGTCATCATTCTACTCCTTATTTTCGTTCGCTTTTTCATGGCACTCTACTTTGCCTGGTTCGTGGCAGGACGAATGACCGACAAGCCCCGCTATGATCAGGGCGCGCCATCCCCCTCACTCAGATGCCCGACGGGGCTATGTCGAACGTCAACAACCCTGGTACGGCGCCTTGGGCTACTGCCTCCCACGGCGGCCTCCCCCCTGCCACTGACATGTCTCTTGCTGGGATCGGCGATTCGCCCTACATTGTCACCCTCATCACGTGTATTCAGAGGGAGAGGAAGGCATCAACAACACGCTCGCTTCGCTCTCCAATTCGGACTACCCCGACAACCGCAAGCTCCTCTTTGTCGTTGCCGACGGCATGGTCACAGGCCATGGCGAGGCACAGAGCACGCCTGATACGTGCGTGGGACTCCTTGATGCGGACCCGCGCTTTGGCACCCCGACACCGATGAGCTTCCCTTCAGTTGCAGGAGGTGCTAAGGCGCACAATATGGCCATGGTGTACGCTGGGCACTATACCAAGTGCCCAGGCCACCGTACGCCTATGGTGGTTGTGGTCAAATGCGGTACGCCCGAAGAGGCGCACGATGCCAAGCCAGGGAACCGTGGCAAGCGCGATTCGCAGATGATTCTCATGAACTTCCTGCAGCGGTGCACGTTCAATGACCCCATGTCTCCTCTCGATTTTGACCTTTTCCGCAAGGTCCACACCCTCCTCGGTGTCACTCCTGACTTTTTCGAGCTCTGTCTTATGGTGGATGCGGACACGAAGGTTTACCCGTCCGCGATGCGTATTTTGGCCGACTGCATGTCTCATGATCCCATGATTATGGGTGCCTGTGGGGAAACGCGAATCACCAACAAGAATCAATCCTGGGTGACGATGATTCAAGTGTTTGAGTACTTTATCTCCCACCACAACCAAAAGGCATTTGAATCGGTCTTTGGTGGTGTGACCTGTCTCCCAGGGTGTTTCTCTATCTACCGCATCAAGGCCCGCAAAGACATGGGCGACGACTGGGTCCCCGTCATTGTGGCACCCGAGATTACCCGTGAATACAGTCAAGGATCAGCTCATACGCTTCATCAGAAGAACCTCTTGCTTCTGGGCGAGGACCGTTTCCTGACGACGCTCATGCTGCGTAACTTTCCTCAACGCAAAATGGTCTTCTGCCCCCGCGCCCGTTGCAAGACTGAAGTGCCAGACACATTCAAAATGCTTCTATCCCAACGCCGTCGGTGGATCAACTCGACGGTGCACAACCTGATGGAACTCGTTTTGGTCCGTGATCTCTGTGGTACCTTCTGCCTTAGCATGCAATTCTCTGTGTTTATGGACCTGTTCGGTACCGCCTCGCTGCCCGTCGCCATCGCTTTGACCTACACACTCATCATTCGAGCCTGCATCAACCCGCCCAAGGACTTCAGTGACGCCATCCCGCTCATGCTCTTGGCTGTGGTTTTGGGTCTACCCGGTGCTCATCGTACTGGCCACGCGCAAGGTCACGTACGTTCTGTACATGTTTGTCTACCTCATCGCGTTGCCAGTGTGGAACTTCATTCTGCCTGTCTACTCTTTCTGGCACTTTGACGACTTCTCTTGGGGCGAGACGCGTAAGGTCGAGGGTGAGGCCAAGGGTGCTGGCCACGGGGATGAAGCGGCCGCGGCCAGCGTGGCCAAAATCCCCAAGCGCCGATGGGAAGAGTGGGAGCGCAGTCGTCTTCGCAAGCTCAAGCGCGAGGCTAAGCGGCGGGCTGAATTCGAGGCCCAGTTTGGCCAAGCGTTTGTATCCAATGGTGCTCCTGGGTCGCTGGCCCCTGCTCCCCGTGTGGCGGACGCCAATGGCTTCCTCCGTCCAGCTACTCGCCTCAGTCAAAGCTCTACGTCCGATGGCTCCGAGGCCGAAGATGACCGTTGGGGCGCCGACATTGGCGGGTACGACGAGACCCAGCCTCCTCCGCCGCTACTTGCTCCCTTGGGAAATCCTGCCATGGGGGCTAGCACCGAAATGATTGGCACGCATGACATGGCTGCCATTTTGGACAATGGTCAGTGGTCTGACGATGAGGAGACCCGTCCCTCTGCCCCGCCTATGCCGGCTGAGCCGTGGCAAAAGGAACATTCGTTTAGTCCCTATCCTCCTTTGGCCTCCTACCCTTCCCAGGGTCCTGACATGAGCACGACGAGCAAGCATGTCTCTTACGCGCCCCTTCCTTCACGTTCGCCCAACGTGCTTCCTCCCGCTTCACCCGCCTACCCGCATGCTTCTAGCATCGAGAAGGCTCCCACGCAACACGTTCGCAACCGCTCGCGTGGCACCTAATCTTCCAAGGCCTGGTCTTGAGGGCCGCTCTGATGGAGCAAGGCCCCATAGCTTTGTGGCCTCTAGTTTGTTTCTTCATTTTTTTGCGAAGGGTTTGTGCCTCTTTTTTCACTTCCTTGTGCTATCTTTTGCACTTTGTTCGCTTTGCACCCCGGGTTCCCCGCATCAACAGTATCTCCCCCCCCCCGCCCCCCCACCAACTTCCTTTGCCCCGTGTCCGCATTTCCCCTTCCTTCTTTACACAACGGTCCTCTTCCGCGTGGTTTGGTTGGTGCCTCTTCGTCTTCACGTTCACTCTTTCCCCACAGATGTATTCCTCCTTGTGGGACCTGTTCCCAACCCTCTCGTTTCCCTCTGCTCAATCAATCCCTCCTCTCTCCCACCAGCTTTGTTCGCACCCTCTTTGTCCTCCCTCTCGTCTAGTCTCTCGCTCTACCCGTCTTGCCACGGACTCCGATCCTCCACATCAAAGCAACAACGTTCGTTTGGACCCAGCTGATGAGGAAAACGGTGGGAAGGGAAACAAACATGATCGACCAAGGTAGGAAAACAGGACTTAGGCAAACCCAAACCCTTCACCTCCCTCGTGCATGGCTGTCAAGAGTGATTGGCGCAGCTTGTCATACGAGTCGTACTGAGGCAGGTCGAGTTGGTTGAAACAGGTGTGACTGGCGGGCAGTCGATTGTCCCCATAAGCCTTGTGGATATTGAACCGCTGGGTGCCTTGCACACCTTGCAGGTGACCAAACCCCTCGAGCGGGACCTTGGACGTACCCGTGATGAACTGCAGCAGTTTGGCCTTTTCGGTCTGGTCAAAGCTGCGGACCGCACGCCAGAACCATTGGATCACCGGGTCGGCCGAGCTGTATCCGTGCAGTTCGGTATTGTTCTTCCAGCTGTCAACCTCAATATCGGGCAAGCCCGAGATGAGCAGCTCGAGCTCTTGCTCGGTAAAGATACGAATCAGCTCGGGGGGATAATGTCGTGGAAGCCCTTGAGGAAAGCGTTGATTTGCATCTGGATTTCCTTGGTCAACCGTTGCTCAGTGACAAGGCGGACGTATTCCACCTTATTCTCCTCAGTCACGGGGATAGTAAGGCCCTTCGGTTTCAATTCGATTGTCCTTTGCACACCAAAGTCCTCGGAATCGACGGAAAAGGTCAGGTCCAAGACGCCGTTGATGTCGTTGTTAAGCATCCACTCTAGCGACTTGAAGTATTCGGGATCGATCGCTTCTATGTCGCGGTAGTCGACCTTTTTCCCCAGGATGTGCTTGTAGAAGGACCGGCTAAAGTAGGCATCCAACAATCGGTTGTCGTAGATGGCTTTGCCAATGATGCGCCCCACAAAAGTAAAAAAGGAAAGATGCTCCTCGTTGACCCAACTCATCCGATTCGGTTGGAACGTGTTGCGGTCGGCTGCACAGGGGGCAAACAACGCGTTGTCCGGGTTGAACATGGCTCGAGCCAAGACGCTGAACCACTCGCGCGTTACACCGCCCGCATCGACACCTTCCTCCCCCGAGAATCGTACGTTGAGTTTGCCATGCTTGATTTCGGGGCCCGAGTGGCGAAGGAAACGATACGAGTCGTAAAATACATCGCTCCTGCGTACAGTTAGATTGAGGGTGGTGTAGTGCTCTCGGCGACCTTTGTGCAATTGCTGGGTAAAGTAATTGCGCTTATTGTCAAAGTCAAGCGCTTGCGGGTTCTGGACCATCAGAGAGAAACTGCCGCTCATCAAGGAAGGGTTCTGCCGGACCATGGTGTTGAGGATCTTGCGATGCTTCTCGGTGAAACGGAAAAAGTTTTCAGCCATCACCTCGGTCGGGGTGCGGGGCTCGACCTCCGAAGCGGGTGCATCGAGCGGAGGGCTGACACGCTGCCGACGACGTGCTTCAAATGCACCTTCCACCGCTACGTGTTTGGAGACAACCATCAAGCTCTCAATCAAGGGGAGCAACACCTGTGCTGCCGAAGGATCGTCTTCCAGCCGCGTCAGCGCCTCCGACAACCGTGCCCACAACGGTTCAAAGTGAAATTGCTCGTAAATCTGAGCGAGCTCGGCTTCATTGGCGGCGTCTTGGCGGTGGGCCGCCTCAGCGTCCTCCTTGGAAGGCGCTGCTTGGCGTCGAGGTCCACCAGGGCGCATGCCAGAGAAAATAACGTCTAGGAGCGAGGGCGCATCGGTGGAGCCCATACCCATGCCCATACCCATACCCATACCCATGCCGCCCATGCCCATCCCCATGCCCATCCCCAGCTCGCCTGGTGGAAGGGGTGGAGGCAGTATGGAGCCGGGGATGGGGGAGCTGGTACCAAAGGCAAGCAGGGACCCTCGGGGGCCGTCGTCCTCGTTGCCAACAATGGTGTGGAAGAGGCCGGAGGTGGAGGAGAGCAGCTCGGAGGGGACGCCGTTTCCACCGGGGGTGCTGTTGGGGGGGTGGCGGGGCATGGCGGGAAGGAGAAGGGGGGGGGAGGGACGGAGAGACGGAGGGAAGGAGGGAAGGAGAGGAAGAGGACAGCGGAGGAGCAAGCACAGCAGGCCGCGGCGGTGGTCGGGGCGCGAGAGAGTGTGCGGGAAGAAGCGCCACCAGGAGTCGGACGCCAACACAAATCCAGCAGAGCGCAGTGGTGGCGCGACAGACGGGCAACGACCGGAAATCGCAAATTACATCGCCAGCCCCTCCCCGGCGGAACTCGGCCCACGCCACTCGGCGGAATTGCACGCTCCGGTGCCCCTTTTACAACCACCTCTCCGCATGCCGATGTTGCTTTGATATAGTATAGTACAGATGTGCATGCTCTCCCCCCAAGCGGTCTCACCTGGTTGTAGCTTGCAACGTCCCGTTCCTGTCAAAGAACCTCCAGAGACCATCACATCCAGGTGGGGAAAGAGGGAGTTATTCCTGTTAACTCAGTGCAACTTTTGAACCACCCCAGAAATGATCAAGAAAGTCGCACACCACCACCAAAACACTGCAACGAAGAGAGAAAGAAGCTGACGCTGTTCTAAACCCCTCGTTATTATATCAGAGCCCCACGGACTGGAGCAGTAGGGGTACATGAGGCGAATGAGAGTGTGAGAGCCAGGGGGGATGGTGCGCTGGATGAGAAACGTTGTGGGCGCGCTAGGACCTAATACCTGGGACGAGAGCTGCTACCTACCACCTACCACCTACCCGGGGAGGGCGGAGGCGGAGATGGGAAGAGCCCGCAATAGAAAGACCGCCGATGTTGGGTACGGTCATGCGACCAACACAGACAGACCAAGGAGACAAGCAGGGTGGCAACGCAGATGTGATCATGACGTCATGGTGCCATTCCGCCGGCGGCCTGCATTCCGCTGCTGGGGAGAGAGATGAGATCTGAGAGATCGAATATCGATGGGGTCAGACCGAGGAGGCGGGGATCTGAGAGATGGGAGGGGCTGTGGGTCAAAGGCCGAAGAAGAGCGGTGGGCTGCCTGGTGTGCTGCTTTGCGCAGCTGGCTGCGATCTCCACTGGGATCCACCAGTGGCCCACGTTTCAGCTCTCGGATCTCAGATGCGCAGACTCTTGCTTTTCTTCCGCCGCCGCGACCGCTTGTACGTCACGCGTCGCTGCGTCACCTCCCCACGCCCATCCCCCACCCCTCTGGAGCAACAGGACGATCGATGAGGCAAGGATCGATGAGAATGACGCATGGTGGTCGCGCGTCAACTGTCGCTTTGAAGCTGGGACCAGCGGGGACTCTGGAAGCTTGACGCTTGAAGCTCATGAAGCTAGTATGGTTCAACGACGCCAGGCACAACATCGTGCCTTTTGGATCGGGCCCTAGCCAGCCTAGCTAGGCCTAAGGCCTAACCTAACCCCCCCTGTGGCTTGGAGCAAAACGTCACATGCACATGTCACATCCTAACCACCCGCCCTACTTAGACAGCATTGGATATTGATTGGTCCGTCGCTTAGCCCATCGACCACACGCACAACCCTCCAGCACTCCGTTCCACCCGGACGCGTTCCTCCTTGCATACCAAACCTCCCGCCGCCCCACCCCTTCTTCCTTGCCAGCCGCCGCCACCGCCATGGACCCTAGCTGGACGGATGGGCAGGACGTGCTGTGTGTGGCCAACAACACAGGGCCTACCGATCGCAGCTTCCGCTCTGGCTCTGGCTCTGGATCCGGTGGAAGCAGTGGCAACCAGTCTGACAAATCGTCCACTGGCTCGAGCCTGCACCACTCGGTGTCTGAAGGCTCTGAGCCTCAGCCTGAGCCCAACAACTCCGAGGCCGATACTGCGCCCCGGCTCGGTCCCCACTGTCTTTCACGTGGCTGCCTCTACGGCAGCCAAAGGTACCCCTCCTCCGTTTGTCGAACGTCCGAATGGCGCTGGGTCGAATTCGCATAGTCCCAAGGACAAGGACGAACCGTCGGAGGCTTCCTCGCCACGGTATTCCAGGAATCAAACCGTCACGGACTCCGCTGCATCGTTCCTACCGAGCAGGGAGGGAAGAGACCGTGGTAGTGGCGCTTATGGTTCGACTGACCGTACGACAGCCAGTGCCATGGATGGTACTGCAGCAGTACCGTTACTACAACCAGGAACCGCATCCGTCATTGACCGTGAGGGGCGGTCCATCCTGATTGTTCTGCTCCGTAACGACTTGCGCATTACCGACAATCCCCTTTTCACCTCTGCCCATCGTGACCGTGCGCCGCCACCGCCGACTTGGATGGGCCAGAATCTGCATTTCAAAGCGCACGGTAACAGTATGCGTTTGGGTCAAGCTCTCCTTGGGCCTGGCTTACCCAACCACACCCTTCAAGGGATTGATGGGGGTGTCTTTGCCGACGAGTGGAATCTGGCTTCCCAGTCACAGTACATTCTTCCCTTTTTTGTATTTGACGAACGGACCATTGAGCTTTCGGGCTTGCCCAACTACGAGCGCAAAGGCCCCGAGGCCCGCACGCCGACGTATGGCTTCTGGAAAACGGGTGGTTTTCGTGTTCGGTTCATCGTGGAGTGTGTGGCGGACTTGCGGCAGAACCTGCTCAAGCGTGGTTCGGACCTACTGATCCGCTTTGGCAAAACGGAGGACGTGCTAGGCGAGTTGGTCGCTTCGCTGCAAGCTCAGGGTGACTCTGTCGAGGGAGTATGGATGCAGAAGGAGGCCGCATCCGAAGACATTGAGATTGAGAACGCTGTGGCTAAAACTCTGCACAGTCGGCAGGTACAGCTCAGCTTTGCCTATGGGAAAACCCTGATCCACCCTGCCGACTTGCCGTTTGACATCAAAGAGACCCCAGATGTCTTCACTCCCTTCCGGAAGCGGGTCGAATCGCTAGGAAAGCGTATGGTCCGCTCCACTGCTCATCCTCCTGCTCGTTTCAAGCCTTTCCCGCTCCACATTCACGACACGCGCAACTACTCACTTGATATCGACCCTCATTCGGACATTAATGGTGTCCTCAATAGTGGGCACGCTACGGCCAAAGTCTCTCGCCCGCCTACATATGCAGCAGCCACAGGCCAAGTCAACGAGGAAACCGAGACTATCTCCTGGGATGACCTGATGAAGTTCCTTCTTCATGCCATCATTCAGCCCCAGTGTGCAGAAGCCCTGAACGACTATGCGATGCTCACCTCGCGCCACACTGCATCGGCCTTCCCCTTCCGGGGCGGAGAGACGTCGGCCCTAGAGCGACTAGAGTGGTACTTTATTCGGGGCCGAATGGCTTCGGGCCCTGCGGCCAAGGAACGTCTTCCGCCTGTGGCCCGTTACAAGCAAACTAGAAACAATCTTCTGGGATCGGGATACAGCACCAAAATGTCGCCGTTCCTTGCCTACGGTTGTATCTCGGCTCGGCAGATCTGGGAGGTTTTGGACCAGCTCGAGGAACGACTCGGGGAGGACCAGAACACGTATTGGGTCAGATTCGAGCTGATGTGGCGCGATTACTTTTTCCTTGCAGCCGCCAAGTTCGGCGATCTTCTCTACTCCCTGGGTGGCTTCGAAATGATCACCGACCCGCCCCAGGCGGAAAAGAAACAGTCTTGGTGGAAGATGTGGGACCCTTTGGCTGACGAGCCTAATAACCACGTCACTCGTCTGCTCGAGGCCCGCACAGGCATTCCATTTATCGATGCCAACGTGACCGAGCTGCGCGAGAGCGGGTTTATGTCCAATCGTGGACGGCAAAATGTGGCTTCGTTCTTGTCCAAAGATTTGGCCTGCGACTGGCGGGTCGGGGCCGAGTTCTTTGCTAGCCATTTGATTGATTATGATGCGACGTCCAACTACGGCAATTGGTACGGACCCCCATTGCTTGTTGTATAGATCAGCCACTGACCTTCCTTTTGTTTCTTCATACAAGGCAATATGTCGCTGGCGTTGGTAATGATCCCCGCGCTTCTCGCCAATTCAACACCATCAAGCAAGCCCTCGACTTTGACTGGCCTGGAGATTACGTGAAGACATGGCTTCCCATTTTGCGCAACTTACCAGTCGAGTATATTCAAACACCGTGGCTCTTGTCGGATGAGGAACGGTGGCAGTATGGGTTGAAGAGCTCGGATGCCAAATCTTCCATCACTACCTACCCTTCTCGGCCTATGATTGAGCTCGACTCGTGGCGCAAACATTACGACCGCCGTGGAGGTTCAGGGTCCAAGATGCGTGGCAACCCGCAGGAGAAGGTTAAGGACGTGACGGAACGGTTCCGTCGGTTGAAGCTGTTCCATTCCCATGCTCACAGTCACAGCCACAGCCACGAACACCACCACCACCATCATCACCACATGGATGCAGGGAGGACCACTCCCGATGTCTCTGGCTTACCCTCGAGATGGAAACCGACAGCGGGGCTCTGGGAGCGCAACCAAGCTGCGTCGGAACTGGATGGCCGAGGACAAGGAAACGAGAGCACCTCGAGTGGAGGTGGAAGTGGCGGTTCGAAAAACGAGGGGGGCAGCTCGACCTTTGGAACGGACAGTTCATCCAGTCTGTCCCTGGGGTCGATGCCCTTGCGCATGCCGGCTGCGCCCAGGTTCAATCGCCACCACCCGGACCGTCGGGTTATCATCAGCGATCCCTCGTTGACATCGCTTTCGAACGGCTCTTCAGGCAACACATCATCCTCTCCTTCCTATGCCACTCCGCTTGGCACGCCCCCTAACGGGGTTCCTCTCTCTGTTGGCGTGTCTACTTGGGACGTACTGCATCGGTCCCGTCGGCCGCCTGCTCCCGAACCGTCTACCCGCTCTGCTCCTTACTTGCCCCAACAGCGTGGACCCATACAATGGTATGCGCAACGACGATGCAGGGCAGTACTCTGATCGGAATGTGCCCCTCAACCCTCTCGGAGTTTCGGCGGCATGCCCCCCCGTCTTTCTTCAACGCTCGACCCCAAAACCCCCTCCCGTTGGGGATATTATGGTACTGGTGATGGCTCCAGTGTAGTGACAGTCCCGCCATCCCAAGCTTCCGGGGCGTTCCCAGGGCGTCAGGAAGGGGAAGTAGCCGGAATGCGTTCGCCACGATGGACCGGAATCAGTATGCCATTCCAAGTGGACCTGTGCAATCGCCTGCACCGCACAGTCTGCGTAAACCCGCTGGAGACAGGGGTGGAGGCGCTCCAGGGATACGGACGTTGAGTGAAACGCACCCCCATGTCCTATACGCCACGACCCACGATCAGCACAGCTCATGTATCCTCCTCTGGCCCAGAAATTGTGCGATGACGGCGAGTGCATCGGCAATAGGACCCGGCGCTACGTCGCAAGCCTCAATTGGCAGAAACCAAGTGACGTCCACCTCGTCCGTTTCGGTTTCGGCTTCCTCTTCTTCGCCCATGCCACGTCGGCCCTATTCCTTGCCGCAACCCTGGCCCCGTTTCCTCCCTCCCGCCCAACCCGTACCGCGCCCACAACACAACTACATGCCCACTTCCCTTCCGGATCAGGAGGCGCCTTGGCTTGCTGATGCCCCCCGCTCCTACGATCCATATGATCCATGGAGGCGGCATGGATGAGTGTGGGAGAAGAGGCAGGCAGCTCTCATGTCGTTGCGGATGAGAACATTTCTTTGTGCACATTATTGTTCGTCTAATTCGGTCCACACCACCAATCAGTCATGCCGACAGGCCACCGATTCGATAGGAGGAGGGGTATAGTTCCAACGCAGGGGTGGCGCCTCAGGCCCACAGGCTCCTCTTTTTGGATCTGAGTAACTGTTCTGCGGTGTATAACTCTAGTGAGAGGAGGGATAGCTGGTGTGTTAATGAGCGGGTTTGAGATGCATTTTTACACTGTGGGACTTTGGTTTACTAGCAGACGCCCTTAGAGGCATCGACGCGCCCTCGAGATGACGGTCACTGCGAATTGTCGAGTTCGTCCAATCTGTTGCCTGTATATATATTGGCAGGCCGTTGCAAAACACGTCGAACACGCCGCGGCCAGAAAGAAAGACGTGAAACTTTCATGTGTTGGAACTGTGCATTTTAATGGGCGGCAGACGCGTTCAGTCGGGCTCGAAAGCTTTCGCCAAACCCCATCACCAGCACCACCGCCGCCACCGCCTCTGCCGCCAGCAGCTGCCGGCCATGTCCAGCATCCACTCGATGCCATACCCCGTGCCGTCGAGCGGCGCAAGGAGGCCTTTCGAGCGGTGACGGATGGATCGGCGCGCATCCTTGCTCCTCCTTCTGGTCCTGGCGGCCGAGAGGCAAACCAAGACGGCGCTGGCGCTACACCCGACGCGTCGGAAGCTGAGACGGCCGGTAGGCATGCAATGCTTCGTCTCCTCGCCGCTGAGTACCTCCTACCTCTTCTTCCTGAACATCCTGAGAGGCCTGCGCTCCTTGCCGCCTCGCTGGCCTCCCCCCGCCCTTCCTCCGCATTTGGCCCACAAGAGACACTCGAATTTTTTGTACGCAGCGACCAGTTTTCTTCCCTCTTTGTTCACCGCTTTCAACTTGATCCAAACCACCCGAGGATCAGAATCAATCGGCACCCGTGATGATCTGGATCATCCCTCGTCTTTTGGTCGCCCACGCCGCTCTTTTCTCGCATCCTCCGTCTGAGCCCGATCACCTTGCTCTGGCCAGTAGTCTTGCCCGCTGGACAGACAGTTTGTCAGCCAGGCCAGCCTACTCACTCCCTCACGCTCACTGATCATACCAATATTGCGCTCTGCTTTTGCTCTTGCCCTCCGTGCTTTTGTCTTGAGCCGTCCCCGCATTTTCCTTCAAGGATGCCGACGTGGACGCTGTGTGGCTGACCGCCAAGCTGTGCCCCCTCCTCTTCCTGGTGAAGCGGTTTTGACCCTCCTCCCCGATGGCCTCACCTTCGCCCCTGCTCCAACCCCCAAGCCAGCAGAAGTACGAGTGCTATGGCTCAAGGAGGATAACATGAGTCTCAGGGTTGATCTGAGTGTGTCGGATGTCCCTTCTTCGGAGGTGGAGTCATCGACGCAGCAGCAGCAGCAGCTCGTTTTGCCAGATCCATTTTGTCTTCTTTGGTCATTATCCTGGCACCCCTCTCGCGATCGGATCCCAAGACCTTTGCCACACTGCCCATGTCTGTCGCTAGGTTTTGGCTGGACAATTGGCGGCTTGATTTAGCCACTGTTTCCGCCCTCCCCCCGGGGGGCTGCCTGCCAGCCATGTGCCAGCCTCCATTGCTGCTGCCCGCGTGGCTGCGGCTTCCGAGCTGGTTCATTTAGTAAAGGACGGAATGACTGGCGTTGCATGTCATGCACCCAGCGCAGTCGAATTTGCTCTGGCTCAAGTTGAGGTCTATGTGCCCTTCACTGCGCTCGGAACAGCATTCAGATGGATTTCCTCCTAACTCTGCGTCCGAGGCAGATGTGTACGCCTTGCTCGCTATCCTGAAAGAGACGACGAGCCTCCTGCAAGCTGTCCGAGGCACACAATCCGACCAGCTCATTTCGACAGTCCGCGCCCTGCTTTTGCCTCGGGCAGC
Source organism: Moniliella sp. 'wahieum' (assembly GCA_003971905.1). Taxonomy (NCBI): domain Eukaryota; kingdom Fungi; phylum Basidiomycota; class Moniliellomycetes; order Moniliellales; family Moniliellaceae; genus Moniliella; species Moniliella sp. 'wahieum'. The sequence goes on along the minus strand of RSEE01000031.1, from coordinate 536,477 downwards.
TGACTTGGCCACCTTTGTCACCTCTCCCGTTTCTGTATCCGACTCCGCCACTGAAACAAGTGCGTCAGGCTCGGTGGAGGGTGCGACGACAATCGGTGGCGGACGATATTCTCAATTGGAGTAGGGCATATGCGTGGGAAGCGCTCCTGTTCCTTGCCTCACCCGCTGGGACGAAGGGCACACCCAATCGCACCATTCTTGCCGACGCTGTGGCCCGTTTATTGACGGTGCAGGCGGCCGCTCACCCATCCCAGAGTCAACCTGCGCTGACCTTCCTTGCTGCCCCTGCAGCTGATGGGGCACCGACCGCCCCGCCCCAGCGTGGATGCTTCCATCGCAAGTGTATGACACGCGGCTCTTATTAACAGCTCCTGAACCCGCCACCACCGCCCACTAAACGCTCCTCAGCCATGAACCCGCTGTAAATGGTGAGCGGGGGGGGGGTAAACGAGCCCGGTCTACATCTTACTCTCTGGGCGGTCGCCTTGCTGCCCGACCAGGCCCAGATTCGCGTTGGACTTTGGAGGAAATCCTAGCCTCGCCCGCTTTACCATTGGAATGGCGGACAGCGATCAGTTTGCGCGGGCGGCGCTGCGCATGTGCGCGTATGCTCATGGTGTTTTGTCGCCCGCGGGAGCAGCGCAGAACCCAGGCAAGTGGACTTGCTCGGTGTGTGATGCCCGCATTCCATCCTTGAGCGCCATGGCAGGCTTGACTTTTGCATCGGGTTCTTCGTGGCGCACCCATTCGTTGACGGGGGCCAGTCGGGTTCTTTCCTCGCGCCGGACGAGCATCCGCCCCTTCAAACCGCCCCAATTGCCGCACCTGACGCCGGTAAGGCTTTGGACCGGATCGTTGGATCGCTCAAAGCTGTGATGAGCAGGCATCTCTCTGCCTTCGGTTCTCCCTCTGCTCCGGTGGCCACCGCTCCTACACAGATGGTAGCGGACGACAAAGTCGGTATGACGGGCGCTGCACGAGCACTGCAATCTTTCCGCCGCATCTTGGCCCATTGCGAGGAATCGGCTGTGGACGACATGGATTACATTGCCCTATTTGAGATGGTCAAGACGGCCTTGATCGTCCGTTCGCGCGCGTGCAATGTGGCGGCAATGGCGTTGTTGTGTACCGTGGGGCGGCGCTTTGAGTATTTGCACACTGTGCGCAAAAAGGCTCATGCTCTGCTCGTTCTCAACTGCATCAGCGCTGCATACACAGCTTCTCTCCACTTCCGACTCACGCATCGTTGCTACCACGGTAGAGAGTTTGGGGCGTGGGGCAACTCAACTCGGACACGTTACTGGAAAAGCGCTTCTGAAACTGGTTGAGTCGCTTGGTTCGGGGCCTTACACAGCAAGCTTGGCGTATACCCAGATTGCTGCACTCGCCCGCTACAAGGGAGGGACTACTTTCCAACTCCTGCTCCCTTATATGGGACAACTCAGTGTTTTGGTGGTACTCAAGTCTGAGACGGCCCCGTCGTTGCTGGAGGATGTCCTACGCCTGACAGGGGTGAGCAAGTCCAAATTCTTGCAAGCTACCAAGAACGACGTGGTTCCGGCGTTGATCAAATCCCAGCAGCTCAAACTGTTACAAGACATCGCCAAGGATCTGGATGTTAGCGTTATTCAGCTCTGCAAGGACACCATGCCCTTCATTCTTTATTCAACGCTGTTGGTGGACCCTCGAACGCGACAAGGAGTGATTGACCAGCTCACTGGTATGTTCCCTGGCCAAGTCACCTTCCTCCAGCTTCTTCGTCCATATTTAGCGGATGTCCTGGGACAGCTCGTCTTGGCCTCGGGCAGGAAGAGAAGCAGAAGTGGGCGCTGCCAGCCCTGGAATTTGTCTACACGACCAGCATCTCTTCTCGGAGTGCTCATCATGGCACCAACAAAAATCAGCCTTCATTCGATGCCTGGCTGGGCGGCGAGGCGATGGCTATTCATTCTTGGCTCTGTGAGGAATTGGACGGCACGCATGGACGTCGGTCCGACTCGGATCGCCGTGTGGTCATCCAAGCCTTTGCTCGCCTCATCGACATCTTGGGTTGCCATGTCTCTTCGATCATCCCTCAAGTACGTTTTCCCTTCTTTCACTTTGCTTCTCCTTCCCTGGTGGACCAGCTGACCTTGATTTGACTACAGCTCAACACGACCCTCACTTCGAGTCTCAATAAGCCATCTTTGCGGCTAAGCGTGTTGCGGGCCTGGAACACGCTTTTGGCAGGACTCCAAGCTTCGCATATGACTTTGTACCTGGGGCAGACGATGGCTACCTTGGCCACAATCTGGCCCCAACTGGACGAGCAAGAAAGTCGCAAGCTAAGGCAATGGTGCTCGGCTTGATGAAGCTCCCTGATACAGCCGACGGTGCGGACGTCAATGGGAACGGCGACCTTCAGGGGCCAGGAGCGGCTGCTCGTGCTGTACTGGCGCGCGTGCATGTGTCGGGACCGATTCTGGACTCCATCCCGGCCTGGGCAGATCTTCGCCGGACCCATGCTCGAGGGAGGCAAGCGTGCCGAAATCGAGGCATTCTTGGACGACCTGGCTTCTGACAATGCAGCGCTCATCCTGCAGGCGCTTACTGCGTTACGCCAATTCCTGTGGGACAACAAGTTGTTTCTCCATGCCCTCACATCAGGCAACCAGTTCGACCCCTTGGTGGGGCGTTTGCTGGCCACGCTATTGGCCATTCCTGCCCGGTTGGACTTTGCTTCGACGGTAGAGCAGAACGAGTTGGCGTTCGAGTGCTTGGCCTGTTTGGTGCGGTGGATCCAGACCGTGTTGACTTGACGGGTGGACCAAGTGAACGTATCTCGACGGCCATGGTGATCAACTTTGATGACGAAGACGAGGCAGCAGACTTTGCTCTATTGCTGGTGCGGGATCTGTTGGTCCGTGCGTTCCGTACGACGGACAGTTCTTCCCACCAAGTCAAGCTCGCATACGCTATTCAGCAGCTGCTCAAGATTTGTGGCTTCACGCCTGCCTTGCTGGATGCTGTTCCGCAAACCCAACAGAGCCAGAATACGGCCGTGATGGGCAAATCGGGCAGAGTATTGGCGCGGTGGAACAGTCTCCCCAGCCATTTGCTCGACACAATTGGCCCTCTGCTGGGCTCGCACTACAACGTGTATTTCAAGGAGGGACAACCTCGGCCTCTGCCGTTGTGCCAGTCGAGCAGCACTTATGCGGAATGGCTACAGAATTGGACCAGTCTCTTGATCAAGGCAACCCGACACACACCTGCAGCCGCCATCTTTACCGTGTTTCGGCCTGTGGTGTTGGAGCACGACTTATCCATCGCGCAGTATATCCTCCCCCACCTCGTCCTCGCCGTCTGGTCCACGGGTGCAGACAGCAGAGACCAGATCCACTCGGAGCTCCTTGCTGTCCTGCACTCCCTGACCGAGCCCCGTCTGTGTCGGTGGGACAAGATCAGGTTGGGCAACAGCCCACGATCCTTAAGATGGCTCAGACCGTGTTCGGCATCTTGGATCACTTGGGCGTCTGGCTGCGACGTAAACGTATGGCAAAAGTGGCCATGGCCAACGCCCGATCTCGTTCACATCGGTCTGGGGGGCGTGTTCCCAGCGTTCGAGAACAGGATAAGGATAGCCATGCTATCATTACGATCGAGTCGGTCCTGGACAACATCCGCCCTTCAGTCCTCGCCCATGCTTCCTTTGAGACCCAATCATGGGCCCGGTCGCTGATGCATTTCGAGCAGACGGTCCGCATGGTCACTCGTGTTATGGGCGAAAAGTCCTCAACCTCGGAAGCGAACCGACAAATGGGTGGGATCAACGCAGGGCTGCCTCGGACGAGTTGCAGGGTGTATACGAGAAGATGCATTGCATTACGCCGCTTTGGATGAGCCCGACGGTATGGAGGCATCACTACATTGGTTGTAGACCCTTCACTGGAACATCAGATCCGCGAACACGAATCGACAGGCCGCTGGACTGCTGCCCAGTCGTGCTGGGAGCTCAACTGCAAAATGACCCAACAGATGCCGATCTGCACAAGGGTTTGCTCAATTGTCTCCGCAACTTGGGGCATTATGGTACGTCTTCTTGCCCCCTCAATCCTTTTTTGACATCGTTGGGATGGAATGCTGAACCGCGATCTTCTTGCAGACACAATGCAAAACCACATCCGTGGTGCCTCAGTCAGCACCCTGAGTGGCAGACACTTTTGGCCTCGTATGAGGTGGAAGGAGCTTGCATTCTCTCCAATTGGGAGGAAGTGGCGCGCCTCGTAGATTTACCATCGGCCACGAGCGACAAGCATGCCTTGGCCCGCCTGCTACTCGCAATTCGCATGGACGACTCGGCTACTGTCCAAATTGCATTGAAAGAAGCTCGAAAGCAGTTTGGTGAACCTATGGTCGGATCTGGCGAGCCCAAGTACGAAAGAGTATACGAGTCAGTTCTCAACCTCCAAGCCATCCAAGACCTTGAACAAATCTACACCCAAGCCGCCCTCCGCCTGGACGAGACGAAGATGATGCTGGCCTCTAGAGTTAATTCAACCTTGCCATCATTCCGGGTCCGTGAGGTGCTACTCAGCGCTCATCGGTCTGGTTTCAATGCCTTGCGCTCTTCTGCGCTCGATCCGCGGGACCCAGTGGCAGCAGCTTGGGTGCAGACCAGCAAATTTGCCCGCAGGGCTGATCATCTCCAGACAGCTTACAGCGCTATGCTTCAAGCAAGCGCAACAACTTGGTGCCCAATTTGCCTTCATCCAGCGCGCCAAACTTCTCGTTCGCGATGACCAACTCCAGTCGGCGATCCAAGTGATGAATCACGCACTGGCCGGAATGGATTTGACACCTGCTGCGTTGTCGGCCATGTCGAGTGGAGAACGGACTGCGGCGGCCAAGGCATCCTTGCTGCGGACAAACATCATGGAACGTACTGGGCGGTACAGCCGCAATGACCTGCTTGACAGCTACATGAAAGTCAACGTCATCGACGATAAGTCCGAGCGGTCGTGGTACGCCCACGGTCACTACGCTGACTGTTCGCGTGACTCGAGCGATCAAAACCCGTTGCTGTGGACCAGACTGTGGTCCGTAGCTTACTCTATGCGCTCAACTGTGGGACCAAGTACTTCTTTCGTACACTGCCTCGGGTTCTTACGATCTGGTTGGACAATGGCGAGGCTCCTGCTCTGGTGGCAACCTGTTCGGAGGCAAGCCCGATATTTCTGACACCGCAACGAGGTCGTTTGTGGAGATCAACACCCGCATCGCCAAGGCTTCTGTGCAACTGCCGGCCTACCAGTGGCTCGCAGTTTTCCCTCAGCTGGTATGTCGGGTGACACACAAAAACGAGCTGGTATGGAAAACGTTGCGCCGATTATTATCAAGGTGGTTCAGGAGTACCCGCCCAAGCAAGTGGGCCGTGGTGGGGGGGTACCAGTCGAATGACAGCGAGCGTCGGCGCCGATTTGCTACGATAATTTCCAAGATCAAGGTGTCCACGACCGATATGTCCGTGCGCGGAGCAAACGGAAGCAAGCAGGGCAGCACCAAGCACAGAATGTGCTCAAGCCGTGGAGCAGGCGACTCACATGGCGCACGAACTTTTGGTGCTCTGTAACCATGCTGTCTCGAATGGCACCAAGACCTTGTGCGATGAAACGTGACTTCCCCAGGCTAGTAGCGCTGCCTACCGATCATCTGTTACTCTCTGCCTCTCCAGTCGTCCCTGATTGTTTCCCTCCCTGCCACCAACTTGATTGACCCCAGCATCAACCTTTCTCCCGCCTGACTTGCCCCGCATTAAAGGTGAGTTAGATCTTCCCCCCCCCTCTGATCTATTCTCTGACTGTTGCCTTTTCTATCCAGCCTTTGACGATGTATCGAGGTGATGTCCTCTCTGCAAAACCGCGTAAAATTACCATCTACGCCAGTGACGATCCTCGTTCAACTTCCTATGCAAACCGAAGGACGACCTCCGGAAAGACGCTCGCCTGATGGATTTCGACGCCATGATCAACAAGCTACTTCAGGCCAACGCCGATTCTCGTCGACGTAACTCTACATTCGCACCTATGGCGTAGTTACTCTTAACGAAATGTGTCTGATCGAGTGGGCCCAACACGATTGGCTTGCGTCACATTCTCTCGGCCCTGTACAAGGCCCATGGCATAACACTCTATGTGTGTACCCTACTCTCTCGTGTCTCTTCGTTTTTCTAACTTTACTCTTCTTTTTGCTTTCCAGTCCAACGAGATTAAAGGCTTATTCGACCAGATTCGGGCAAAACCAAAGCATGCAGCCGACATCTTTACCAACAACGTCCTACCCATGTAAGTCCCGTTCTTGGGCAATCGTTCATATTCTGACTGATGTTCTGTACCCAGATATCCCCCGTGTTCCACGAGTGGTTCCTCGCCTCGCCAACTTTCCCGGAGCCGTCGGCCTGGCTCAGTGCACGGTTGAGCTACGCTCGAACGGCCGCAGTCATGTCCATGGTGGGCCATGTGTTGGGCCTGGGCGACCGGCACGGCGAGAACATTCTGTTCGACGCAAGCTCGGGCGATACGGTGCATGTTGACCTCAACTGTCTGTTTGAAAAGGGGCAGACATTCGAGATCCCGAGCGCGAGTTCCGTTCCGCTTGACAAGCAACATGGTCGATGCTCTGGGTGACAGGCGTTGATGGCGTCTTCCGGCGTGCTGCGGAGGTGTCGATGACCATTCTGAGAGACAACAAGACTCGTTGATGAGCGTGCTGGAGGCCATGATCCACGACCCGCTGGTGGAGTGGGCGCCTTCGCACAAGAAGAAGGCGTCGACAGGGGCGTCGTTGCGCCTGGACGAAGCGCGTGCGGCGCTGACCACGGTGCGCAATAAGCTCGAGGGATTCAAGCGGCGGCAAGTTTCGTCCGAGCTGCGTCTGACCACGCCCAACTTGGTCGATTCGCTGATCCGGACGCGACGTCGCCGGTCAACCTGGCGTTGATGTGTACGTGTGCTGGGCGCTGTGGAGGGTTGCTGTGTGATGGCTGACGTGTTTGGCAGACATCGGATGGGCCAGCTATCTATAAGCTGCCCAAGCGACGACGGCTGGTGTGGGGCGCATTGCAGACGTGCCATTTGTGGCGGAGTGGGAGGGACACTTGAAATGTATTCAGTGGGCCTCGGTGTTGCGGTTGAAACATTGGCCTGCGCTGAACTGAGCCTGAACGCACTGCCTCTTGAACGTTGCAAGAGGCAAGCACCCGGCTTCAAGCTGCAATTATTAATGGCCTACGTAATGTGGTGCATGGGCAGCGTGGGGCAGTGTCGGGATGTGCAGCGGGGGCCGACCCGACACTGGGCGTGCGCTGGGCAGCGGAACTTACAAATCGGCACGGCGCAAGTCTGGCCCGGCCAGTGCCGGCGCTGGTCAGGCGGGCGGCCGGCTGGGCTGGCGCTGCTGGGGTCCGTCCGCCCACTCGTCTTCTTGCTTCTCACAACAAACGACGCGCTCGCACTTCGAGGCGGTGACGATGGCCTCTTTCCTCCGCTCGGCTGCCGGCCGCGCTTCCACGCTCGGTGCCCAGGGCGTACGTCCTCCTCCGTCTGTCGCCCTTGTCCCCGCCGGCCTCGCTAACCCTGCCTGCCGCCATCAGACTCGCTTTGCTTCCACTGCTGCCCACGCTGCCCCGGCCCAGGCCCCCTTCTGGGCCTCGCGCGCTGCTGCGTACGGTTCCACTGCTGCCGTCGTCGGTAGCATCGCCCTCTACGCCGCTGCATTCGGCGAGGCTCCCTTTCTTCCCGCAGTGAGTGCCAACGAGAAGGACGACTGCACCCGACCGCCTACCCCTGGCCGCACCTCGGCCACTTCGAGACGTATGACCACGCCTCGATTCGCCGCGGGTTCCAGGTGTACCGTGAGGTGTGCGCCTCGTGCCACTCGCTTACTCGTATTGCCTGGCGCAACCTGGTCGGTGTCTCCCACACCGTCGACGAAGTCAAGGAGATCGCTGCCGATTACGAGTACCAGGACGGGCCTAACGACGAGGGCGAGATGTTCACTCGCCCGGGTAAGCTGGCCGACTACATTCCTGCCCCGTACCCTAACGACGAGGCATCGCGTGCTGCCAACCAGGGTGCCTTGCCGCCGGACCTTTCGCTCATGGTCAAGGCCCGTCACTCGGGTGCCGACTACATCTTCTCTCTTTTGACTGGCTACGTGGACCCACCAGCTGGTGTGCACGTGCCCGAGGGCATGAACTTCAACCCTTACTTCCCTGGCACCCAGATTGGTATGGCCCGCGTCCTGTTTGACGGGCTAGTCGAGTACGAGGATGGTACTCCGGCCACCACGTCGCAGATGGCCAAGGATGTTGTGACCTTCCTCAGCTGGGCCGCCTCGCCGGAGCACGATGAGCGCAAGAAGATGGGGTTCCAGTACATGATCATTGCTTCCACCATGCTCGCCCTTTCCATTTGGGTCAAGAGGTACAAGTGGGCGTCGATCACCAACCGCCGGCTGCAGTACAACCCGCCCAAGCACTGATCGGGTGATGTCTTCTGGCATGTTGCCCGTTCTGGATCTTGCGTGGATCCCAAGTGCTTTTGGCCATCTGGAATTTGAGATCGGATCAACACAAAGGAGAGCCTAGGTTCGCTTAAATGGCGAAAGTATGCGTAGCGATTGAGGGCCCGCATTGGATGACGGCAAGATAGGCGAGAAAATAAAACGTAGTGCCATACGCGCTTGTCCACAGAGCGATCCCTCGCGTATACAACCTGCATAAGCGATGCTGAACCAGCCAGGCTCAGTCGTGTGAGAGTCGTGAGTGGCTCAGCCTTTTGCAGCCGACAATGAGGCCTAAACGCCTACGCGTCCTCCCTCACCCCCACCACCGCTCCTCTCTTTACCACTCCTCCCCTCGACCGCGTACGTCGCCGCTCACCCCAGTTCCTCAATCGACGTGTGGCAGGGAGATACCACGGGCAGTCCGCTAACTTTCTAACCCCTTTTTCGCCCTTTTCCCCCACCCCATTTCACACAGCGGACAAGACGCATTATACTCCCCCATTGCCATGTCAGCAGAAGCTACTAGATTGTACCTGGCGGGGCTTGCCTTGACCGTTACTAGGCCCGAATCAACACTACCGCCGGCAGTTGATGATGAATTGAGCAATTCTTTACCCCTTGAACCAGAAGTAGGGGAAGTTGCGGGTCAAGGAACCTCTGATGATACAGGAAGCGGGGATGCTGGAGAAGCGGTGCCTGAGTTTGAGGACCCTCTCGGTGTTCAAACCCGACCCATTGACGAGCAAAGGGCCTTGAAACGGAGACGCCGCCAAATCTCCATCGACGAGGTGGAGCGAGGTAGTAATATGTTTCACGAGGTTGTTCGTCGCATTCGCCAGTGGAGCAGCCAGACTGGCAGCCCTTCTGGAAGTGGACCTGGCGCAAGCCCTTCCCCTGGTAGTGGGGTTGTTGCATCCCCATGGACTGCTGGCAGTGGAACGAGCACGATCGTTGCTCCGCGCCAGCAACAAGAGGCAACGTCTGCCCCCCAGACTTCTGCCGATCTGCAGGGTTCACTCCCTCGTCACGTTGAGACTGCGCATCCGTCCGCCCCCCTTGAGAATGAGCCAGAGCATGAAGAAGTGCGTGGCACTTTAGGGCATGCCACACTCAAGGTGGGTCGGCTGCTGTGCAGTCCGAACCGCCCATACATCATTGGATGAACAGGGCCACACCCACAATGAAGACCCTAGCAGCGCTTCTCTCGCACAAAGCATCCAAGAGTCCTGGCTGCCTGTGCCTCGTCCAAGTCATCGTACGAACCCCCCTCCTACCCACATTCGGTATCAACCGACCGCTGGTGCAGGCGACGCTACTCTGGAAGGCGATCCTGCGATTCCCCGCGTGCGCCCTGGCGCACCTCCTCCTGCTCCTCCTCCCACGGACCCGGATTTTTTGGTGGGAAGAATGAACAATGAGGGGCGCAGAGAGGGCTGTTGTAAATGCGAACATTGCTGTGGTTCAATGTGTCGAATCGTCTAGGGGTATCGCTACCACACGCGCCTGAATGCGCATGAGGGCGAAAAGATTGACCCAGGCGACAAGCCCTGATCCCTGCGCAGCCACCCCCCGTTCTTTTATATGTGTTTAGTTGCCGCGCAGGATATCCAACAAGCCTTGGTTGGTGCATCCGTCTCCATCCTTCACTTTACGTTACAACACGTTATTCTTTGTTACCGAGACTCACATTGATACACTTGAGCATGTACATCGGGCGGATCATGCGCCTCCTTCATGAAAGGATGGGCAATGTACGCGCTCTTTTAGACAATTCAAGTACAAGACGGAAGATAGAACCGTCATACAGTGTTGCACCACAATTCCAAAGGGCGGAGGGGGCGTCACTCAAATCGTGAGCTGAGCAGCATGTATATAACCATCACCGTGCACACCTGGCAAATATACTGGGTGCCCCCATGGATGGGGACAACTGCCATGCATGTAGGAGTGAAGAGACAAAAGGAGAACAATGGCGCATCATATTTGTCCTTAGTAGGGAGATATATACGTCCGCGATGCAGGATAATGATAGAAGAGAAGTCTTTTGCATACAAACACACCACAACGGTAGGGTACAGATTATGCTAACACTAACACTGTAACACTGCTGTAGAGAGGGTTACTGTCATGGGGCGGCCCCCGCCAGGGGGCTCGCACGGGTTTATGAGGTACATTCCCTTTTATTAGGACACGGTAGGTCGACTCACGGTAGTTTCGCGCTTGGACTATAGTTGATGCATCCGAGCGGGGCTAGGGACGACGAGAGGCCTTTCGGCGCGAAACTGAGGCGGCTGTAGTGTGGCAAGACTGCGTATGCACCGGCTTGGGAAGTAGTAACGTGGCTAAAGCCTCTGAGACTTAGGGACGGAGGAGGCAGTGGCGGGCAAACACTGCCAGAACTGAGACTGGACGACAGGGACGGCTGTCGACGTGGCTGGAAGAGAACTTACGCGAGGAGCTGGTACGGGGACTCGGCGCTGAAGGAAGAGGCTCGCGCGACTGGACGGATAGAGAGCTGGAGGACGAGGTCGGAAGAGGAGGTGGGATGTTGGAAGGGGATTTTGCTTTGGATGCCGGAGATGGTATTCATTCAGGCTGCATGGAATGGTGCCTTTTATATACCAGAGGCGGAGGAGAAGCTATCACACGGTAAACCACGCGTGATGAGAGGAAAGAGACGCAAAAGGGGGCAAGGAAGATCTAGAACAGGGTCATACCCACATCCGATGGGAATGTGTGTGTGACCCGTCATGGAGCTAAGTAAGAGGAGAGGAGGCTGCCTGTACTGCATCAATTGGCTGGGAAACGCTCAGGGCTCGGACAGGATAGGCGGGAAGGGACAAGAGTATACTGAAAAGACGAAAGAGGACGAGAATGGAAGATGGGGAAAAGGATCCCCCCACCAACCAGGGGTCAGGCTAGATCAAAAGGGAAAACGGATGCAAGCTGAGGGGGCGTAGAAAGGAAGACGCGTTAAAAGGGGGGGTTGCCGCAGATACAATAGAGAAAGGAAAAGGAAGTGGGACGGATGCGACAGTAGTCGCAAAGATCCTGAAAAGTTGGTGGCCTTATTTCGGCCATCCGACTTGGACTTGGGCGGAGAGCGCCTATCATGTCGCGCGCATGCATGGCCCCTTGGCCACCGTACCTAATTTAGCTATAACCATCATATTGCTCGTATCTTATTGACCAACACAAAGTTATCTCTCGGGGTGAAAAAATATGGTAGGCGTATATCAATCGACAAAAGCCTATTGGAACGAGATCCCGATGTGTACTGTCATAACTTCGGCTGATCTCGCTCCCATTCCAATTTCTTTGTCGCGAACGTCTCGCTCCTTCCCTGTTGTTCAGCGTCGCACCATGTCATCTGCTCTTGCTTCTTCCGACGAGAGTGCTCCATCCCTTAGCTTAGTCCCGACTCTAGTCTTCCTCTCATTAGCCCCGACTGTGATAGGTACATTAATGCCACATTTCCTCTGATGTTATATAAGGCTGAGACAAAAAAATGTTGCGCGAATCAGGCAGCGCACTCATTGGGTGTGTGGTGCTTGCTCTCGTCAACGTTCAACCCAATAAGGAAACCAATGGAATCGCCAGCAGTCCAGAACCTTCGGGCACACACCATTCTCATCTCAGTTCCAAGCCGCGCCGGATGTTGCGTGGGATACATGAAGATCACATTTAATGTGTGGGAAAACATGCCGGAGACTCTATACCATCCAGAGCGCCTGATCACGAGGAAGATTAGAGAGGAAAAATACGTGTGTTGGTGGGCTTATTGTCGAACGCCGACGATTTCAGTGCGCATTGGGGGTCACCGGTCATGTGGTATAATATTCATCAAGGTTCAAGCACGCCTTTACACGTTTTCTCTCTTGTGAATGTAAGTTTTGCTAAGGCTTTCGTCCGTCAGTGACCCAAAGACAGCCACTGAGAGGCCACCATGCGGTCACGCAGTACAGTCATATCGCCACCAAGTGTACTTGGTCATGTCCTGTGGTATACGGCTTAAATTTCTTCCATGCGCCCTTATCTTATTTCCTCCTGTCTCAAGTGCATCATTAACGTCGTTCGGCCCGACATAATTTGATGGTGGAAGCACGTCGCATGCCATACGAACACCAGAGAATCACAATATAGGGAGAGTAGACACCAAGAAAGCGTACTGAGAGGGCGAATAATTAAAGGGGACGAAGCAAGATAGGTGCCTCTTTTCTCTCGCTTCCGGAGGGTATATATTCTATTTTGTCGAGATAAGATGGAAGAAGATGAGATTGATGGCCACATTTGTCGCAGTATCCTCTCTATCTTCTTCATTTTTTTCACGCGTTTCGCGTTTCTGTCTGTTATTGACTACCGCTCTTGCACGCCCTGGCGCTTGGCCTCATGCAGCAGCAGCATGCACTTCAATGCCTATGCGCCTATGATATTACCATCAATCGCACCATCCATCACCCATCACTCATCATGCATCATGCCCGCGCGTGGTTCTTTGGTTCGATAGCTGATATGTAACTAGTAACTGCAAGTACGATTGGGTAACGAGACTGTCGTGGGGCCCAGCAGAGCCACCCGACCAAGGGAAGTAGTAATACATACGTACCGTTTAAAGTTAACCCGTACCGCGCACGTACGTCGTACCCCCCTGCTCCGCATAATACCGAGACACCTATAGGTGTTTTTGGTTGAACGTTGGACGTCGTGGTAGGCATTGAATACGAGAAAGTGCATTCGGATGAGGTTGACGAGGTCGATCGGTGATCGACCGGAAACCTGGTGCGTACGCCAAGTTCGTCAAGTTTACGATGGATCTATTTGATAGCGATGATCGATCTCTCGACCTTACGCACGCAATACAATTAGTCCCACGCTGACGCTGAAAGAAGAAAGTGCTTGGAAGTCGATAAAGCCTACTTCCCACCACGTTCACACTGTCAACAACATCATATGGATTTGAGAGGCGCATTACATCGAGAGAGAATGCTGATGCAATGAAGAATGTGTCGCTGCGTTTTTAAATCTGTTTTCTCTTCTCGCTTACTTTTCTTTTGGTGTTCATACGCGTGACGGTTAGGAATACGATCACGAGGAAAAGAGCGAGCTCGTTGAGCTTGAGCTGAGCGCTGAGCCTCAGCGCTGGCTGAGCTCAATGATTAATGACGGATGGACGTGACGAACGTTGAACGGCAGCCACATTACTGGTGGTCACATGGTCACACACACACGTTCCTCTTTTTATCCCGATGGCGAAGGCGGCCTCTGCTATCACATGTCACATTTCACACCTCGAGCTGAGCCCTCCCCCCTCCCCCCCAGAGTATCTCATCGGACTGGAGACGTCTATCGATCTCTCCGCAAAAGTCTCAGACCCGACTTTGTCGGATGAGCTCCGTATAAGGAGAGGAGAGGGGCACTGGACAACATACAGGCACAAGAAAACTGTTGGGTTTTCTTCCCAGATCGCAGGCCTCAGATCATCGATCACCTGCTTTTGTTGTTGATGCAGAAGATGGGTCCCATCACTGTGTTTGTGGTACAGCCATGCCTTTTTTCCCCGATAGTTTGTTTCTCAGCTAAAAAGTCGTCACAGTGAAGATTATAATGCACTGCTTATACCCCTCAGGCCTGATGAGTGCTTTTGAGGCCATCTTGCATCGACGATCGCAAAACATATGATCAACCCAAAAGCTGAAAAGATGCGACGGCGAAAGGCGGGTGTCCATGGAAAAAGAGGACGGTGAAGAGAAGGGCATTGTTGGTGTTTTGGCTAATACCAGCTGGAGACGGAAGAGAGAGAACACTCCCCCTGACATACAACAGTAACTACAAGAACTAGTAAGCGCGTTTCAAGCTTCCAAAGGCCCCATGACAAGCCCCTCGATTCCCCCTGTAGTGACATGCGATGTGGGGTTTACATGTTACAACATGATGGGATCCGATCCTGAGATGATCGATCAGAGTTGGACGTGGGGAACGCGGAACGGACGATCGATGATCAATATCACTATTTCAATCATTAATCACCGGGGGGCAAGGCAATATGCACGCGCCGCTTTGCCAAGCCCGGAAGGTGTTTTAAATTTTACAGGTGCTTCACAGGTGAGCCACTCTCGCACAAGCCACACCTGTCCCTGGGTGAAAACAAGGGGAACTGGACGTCTGAGATCTGAATGTCTATGAGTTTAAAAGTTTCCGCTGTATTCCACTTTGCACTGCGGCACATGTTCAGGTTTGAAGCTTCAGAGCTTCAGACCCTTGAGGGCCTCAGGCCTCAGGCCAACTGAACGTACCGACCATCAACTGTACGTACGCAGTTATCATCATGCATCCTTGACACTGTTCGCTGGATTCACTAGTCGCCTACTGTATATCGCTATCAATTGCTAGTTGTTATCAATATCAGGCTTGAGCTTGAGCGCTTGAGCGCAGAGCTTGAGCTGAGCTTCAAGGCTCAATAAGGCGCTCAGGCGCTCACGCGTCACGCGTTCACGTGCACGCATTGTGACAAGCATGTGACAAGCATGAGGCTGAGGCGCTTGGTGCGGTAAGGCGCTGAGGCCTGGGGCGATGACGTTCTTGAGCGTAACGCGTGAGAGAAGCCCCATTTTTTGGCCAGTGGGCCACGTATGTAGCGGTTGCTCCGCGGTACTATCAACGTTCAACGTATCAGACATGTCGGCCGAAATGACCACCATACTCAAGTACACTCGGTACTTCGTTTGGGTACCGAGTACTCAGTCAGTGTACGACTCACAGTACTCAGTCTGAGCGCCCTCTGAGAGATCTGAGCAACCAATACCACGTGAATAACCTTAGCACAATGTGCACAGAGAGAAAGGCGGGATGCCGGCAACGATAGGTGTGTGGCGTCCGCGGCCTCCCGCCGACGAACGAACAACGCTTTCCGTGTGCACTGTGGTTGGTATATTGCCGTGATAAGTATACAGCCGAAGAGCGCGTTGATGCATGGTTGACGCGTTGACGGACCATGCGGAACGGTATGCGTTTTCCGCAGCAGAATAGGGGTGCGATACGAGGCGGTACCCTCTTTTGCTAGTAGCAAGGCTTGGTCATCGATGTCATGGATTGCGGCTGGTTCTTTCCATCGTTCAATGGGGCTGCGATCGAAACGATGCGAGATCTAGTGACCATCTCTACCACAGGTAGTACCAACGCCCAAAAGAACGGAGACTGGCGACCGGTAAGCGTCACGCGTCATGCGTTATGGGGACGCGCCACACGTCACGCATTCCGCCTGTCACACGCACGGCACAAGTGCCGCCAGCGCATCGGCCGGCCGCTAGGCGCTAGGTGACTAGCAGCGGTCACCGGTCACCGGTCACGGGCATTGGTCATCGATCATCGACCATCTGGCCAGTGCATCCCGCGACGGTTCCGATCGCAGTGGGGAGCTGTAGCCGGCTGGAGCAGATACCCCATGTCACACATTTTGGGCCGCCCAACGCAAGAGCGGAGGGCTCAACAGCACAGCTACCGCGGTTGGGTGTTGGGGCGCGTGTTTGTTCTTGGGATCTGGAAGGCCTGGTTACCGGTTATGGGACAGGTGGGCGCTGTGGGGCCGCCGGTGAGCTCGAGATGGGGGCGTCTAGATGACCGATCGATGGCTGGTAGGGGCCTAGTGGCCCAGTGGCCGCAGCCCCGTTAGGACACCCCAGTGTCGGGGTCCCCCGTCCCCGCCGTTTGTGCCGAGCTCTGTTGCCGAGAGTCCACAGCGCTGAGGCACGGAGGACGACGACCATGTGTGAAGCATGTGGGCGGATGGGGGAGGCAGGCCGAGACCGCTGACATGCGCTGACACCCGTCGACGTCTGATGCAGGGGGGCGGCCTGGTCTGCCGAGGGTTGAGCGGCGGGGCGCTGCTGAGCGCAAGGGGTGGCCCTTATGCTTTGCGTGGTGCTGCTTGTGTGCGGCGTGGGCTGGGGCGTCTGCAGCAGCGGCTAACCCACCTGCGCCACACTCTCCACCCGATGCAGGGGCAAATGAAATTGGAGCTTCTTCGCTCGGCGCGCTGCTGCGGCCCGGCGGACAGGCACAGTGGCGCGGTGCGGCGGCGTGCGATGTGGCTCCCCAGCAGCTCGGCTGTGGTGGCTGCTTGGCGGCCGATTGGGTTTGAGGTTGGGCGGCGGCAGTTGGGCTGGGGCGTGCCGGCTGGTGCGTGTTGGGCAGCAGGTAGTTTAATTGGGAGACAATCGCAGCCATCGCCGCGCACTGCCAGCCTGCGTTGTGCATGCATGCCCGCCGCACCCCAATCCAAGCTCGCTTCCCAGCCCCTCCCCTCGCCTGCGCACCCGCCTCCCCCGACCACCACACCACCACCACCACCGCCACCACCCCCTCTCCCTCGCCCGCTGGCTGCGTCCCCCACCCTCGCCCACGCGCCCCCGCACCCACCTACGCCCCCGCTTCATCGCTCGCCCGCTGTCCCACACGACCACACCAGCCCTGTCCTGCTACTAGCCCCCCCCCCCGCTCCTACCCACCATGCCCGCTGCCGACGTCGCCACTGTCCCCCACTTTGTCGGTGCGTACTCGCCCCCTCCTTCTCCCTGCCCCTGAGCTAACCTCTCTGCCCCCTCCCAACCCCAGGCGGCAACCCCGTCGAAACCGCTGCTCCCTCCGCTGTGACCGACTTTGTCAAGCAACACGAGGGCCACTCCGTCATCACCCGCGTACTCATCTGCAACAATGGTATCGCTGCCGTCAAGGAGATCCGCTCCATCCGCAAATGGGCGTACGAGACCTTTGGCCAAGAGCGTGCAATCGAGTTTGTCGTCATGGCCACCCCGGAGGACCTGTCAGTCAATGCAGAGTACGTATGGCCGACCAATACGTGGAGGTACCCGGCGGGTCCAACAACAACAACTATGCCAACGTCGACCTCATCGTCGACATTGCCCGAGCGCAGGCGTGCATGCCGTGGGCTGGCTGGTACGTTTGCTATCCTTCCTGCTTCTTCTCTCCCTCCTCCCCACTGCACTTTCTGACACTCTGTTGATCAGGGGCCACGCCTCTGAGAATCCTAGGTTGCCGGAGCAGCTGGCGGAGAGCAAGATTATCTTTATGGGTCCGCCAGGCTCCGCCATGCGCTCTTGGTGACAAAATCTCCTCCACCATTGTGGCCCAGCACGCCGAGGTACCTTGTATGCCTTGGTCTGGCTCTGGCATTACGGAGACGATCATGTCCGACGCTGGCTTCCTCACTGTTTCGGACGATGTGTATGAGAGCGCTGCATTCATTCGGCCGAGGAGGGAATGGCAACTTCCGATAAGATTGGCTACCCTGTCATGATCAAGGCTTCTGAGGGTGGAGGAGGCAAGGGCATTCGCATGTGCTCAAAGCCGAAGACTTCACTCAACTCTACACGGCCGTTCTCGGCGAAGTACCTGGATCCCCCGTCTTTGTCATGAAGCTGGCAGGCAAGGCTCGCCATCTAGAAGTTCAGCTTTTGGCTGACCAGTATGGCAACGCGATCAGCATGTTTGGCGCGACTGCAGTGTCCAGCGCCGGCATCAGAAGATCATTGAGGAGGCTCCCGTCACCATCGCTAACGATCAGGCCCGGGAGGAGATGGAGAAGGCAGCGGTGCGTCTCGCCAAGCTTGTCGGCTACGTCTCTGCTGGCACGGTAGAGTGGCTCTATTCTCCAGACTCGGGCGACTTTTCCTTCCTCGAGCTCAACCCTCGTCTGCAAGTCGAGCACCCCACCACTGAGATGGTTTCGGGCGTCAACATTCCTGCTGCTCAGCTTCAAGTGGCCATGGGCATTCCGCTTTATCGTATCCATGACATTCGCACACTTTATGGCATGAATCCTAAGGGCTCAGAGTTGATCGACTTTGATTTCGACGATCCGCCAGCTACTCGACCCAACGGAAGCCGCAACCCAAGGGTCACGTTGTCGCTTGCCGCATACACAGAGAAAATCCCGACACTGGATTCAAGCCGGGCATGGGTGCGTTGACTGAGCTCAATTTCCGTTCCAGCACCTCGACATGGGGGTACTTTTCCGTCGCCTCGAATGGTGCGCTGCATGAGTACGCCGACAGTCATTTGGTCACGTCTTTGCCTATGGTGCGGACCGGAGTGAGGCGCGCAAGCAGATGGTCATTTCGCTCAAGGAGCTGTCGATTCGCGGCGATTTCCGAACCACAGTCGAGTACCTCATCAAACTTCTCGAGACGGATGCATTCGAGAAGAACACCATCACCACGGCTGGCTCGATGGCCTCATCCACGACAAGCTTACCGCCGAGCGCCGCCTAATAGCTGGCTATCATTTCCGGCGCTGCGGTTAGGCCTTCCTCTTGTCGCAAGAATCTATCAACGAGTACAAGACGATCCTGAACAAGGGTCAAGTCCCGCGCGTGCGACGCTCAAAACGGTCTTTGCGATTGACTTTATCTATGAGGGTGAGAAGTTCAATTTCACTGCCATGCAGTCGTCGGCCCAAGAGTGGACTTTGTACCTTAATGGTGGTCGGACCCGTGTCTCTCTCCGTCCCTTGTCCGATGGCGGGTTGTTGGTTGGCTTGGCGGGCAAGTCCCACCCCGTTTACTGGCGCGAGGAAGTGGGCATGACCCGCTTATGATTGATGGAAAGACCTGCCTGATCGAGCAGGAAAGCGATCCGACGCAGATCCGCAGTCCCTCACCGGGAAAGCTGGTTCGCTTCCTGGTCGAAAGTGGGGACCACGTCGTTACTGGCCAAGCTATCGCCGAGATTGAAGTGATGAAGATGTATTTGCCTCTTACTGCTGCCGAGGATGGGTTGGTGACATTCCTCAAACAGCCCGGAGTCTCCTTGTCCCCGGTGACATTATTGGCATTCTCTCTCTCGACGATCCGAGCCGCGTCCAGCATGCCAAGCCATTTGAAGCTGTTCTCCCCGACTATGGTGCCTGTCATTGTTGGCGCCAAGCCCCACCAGCGGCTTGAGTACTTGGTCAACACGGTCAACCATGTGCTCGATGGATTTGATGAGTCGTACTTGCTCCACTCGGCGATTCCTGAAATGATCACGCTGTTGCGGAACCCCGAGCTGCCGTACAGCCAAGCCAATGCCGTTCTTTCCACTCTGGCTGGCCGCATCCCCGGCAAACTGCAGGACCTGTTGCGCCACAACATTGACACGGCCCATCAGCGTCACCATGCATTCCCTGCCTTGCGTCTGCGCAAACTGAGCGAGAACTTTGTCCGAGACCAAGTCCAGGCGCCGATCCAGGCCAGATCCTTACTACTCTCGCCCCGTTGCTTGAGGTTTTGACCACTTTACCAAGGTCTCGAGACGTACGAGCTGAACGTGTTGCTGGGATTCCTCCACAAGTACTACGAGGTCGAGTCGCTATTTGCTGGTGAGGCAGACAAGGTTCTTTTGTTGCGTGAGGCGCACTCGGACGATCTGGACAAGGTGGTGGAGTTGCAGTTTTCTCACAATGGAGCGATTCGCAAGAATGCCTTGGTCATTTCTCTTTTGACCAACTACATCAAGGGTGCTCACTCAACGTCCAAGGCAACCAACGAGCAGCTCACCACTGTCCTTTCCGAGCTTTGCAGCTTGCAATCCAAAGAGTCTGCTCCTGTCTCGCTCAAGGCACGTGAAGTGTCAATCGAGGCCAGCTTGCCATCCCTCAAGGACCGCTCGCTTCAGCTCGAGACGATTCTCAAAGCTTCTGTCATGTCATCTTCGTATGGTGGTTATGCGGAGTTCCATGACCCCGTCCTTTCGGTCTTGCGTGAGGTGTCTGATTCGACCTACTCTGTGTACGATGTGTTGCACTCGTTCTTTGACCACCCGGAGCAACACATCATCTATGCTGCTTTGGCCACCTACATTCTCCGTGCTTATCGAATTTACAATATCACTTCGATCGACTATGAGATGGTGACATTGATGCTGATGAGCGCGGTCTGGCCACCTGGTCCTTCACGCTTCCTCAAGACGGCATCCTGTCCCAGAACGAACTGCGCTCTCTCCAGCGTTCGGCGTCGGCTTCGGATTTCCAAGCCCTCTCCCCCGGCTCGATTGTGCCTCAGACGCGGCAAGGAGCAATCACGAGCTGCGACAGCTTGCAGGGTCTGGAGAGGCGCTGCAGCGCTGCATTCAGTCTTTCAAGATGAGTACCGCAACGTCTCCCGTTAATGTGGTTAATGTGCGATCACGCATGCCGACGAGATTGATGAGGCCACGGCACGGGAGGCGGTGGTGCAGGCGACCAGAAGTTGGGGGCAAGTTGGCCCGGGCCAAGGTGGGGCGGGTGACCTATCTGCTCTGCCACGAGGGCCAGTACCCTTACTTCTCCACGGTCCGTCTGCAGTCTGACGGCACGTGGGAGGAGGAGATGCAGATTCGCAACATTGAGCCTGCGCTCGCTTACCAGCTGGAGCTGGAGCGGCTCACCCAGGAGTTTGAAATTGCTCGGGTGCCCGTCCCGTCGTCGACGATCCATCTGTTCTATGGGCGGGCGAAGAGCAACCCGTCCGACTGCCGTTTCTTTGTCCGTTCTCTTGTTCGGCCTAGCGGACCCAGGGGACTTGGGGTCCTACTTGGCGCACGAGAGCTCGCATTTGGTCAATGAGATTCTGGACTTGGTCGAGTGGCCATTGGCCAACCCGAGTACCGCAACGCCGACTCGTCGCACATCTTTGTCACGTTCATTTACAACATGGATGTGACACTGGAGAATGTCAAGAAGGCGATCAACTCGTTTGTGGCGCAGTATGCTGATCGCTTCCATCGTCTTCGCATCACCTCGACCGAGGTCCGCATCCCCATTCTGATCGAGGGCCAGTACGTGCCGATCCGCGCGTTTATCACCAACCAGAGTGCCTATTCCGTCCAGTACGACTTTTACTCGGAAATCGACACCCCGGACGGTTCCGCTTGCTCAACTCGCTCAATGAGCCCGGTACGCCAGCACCCCGGCATGGCCAATCGGTCTTTGCGCCCCAGTCGGCCAAAGTGGCCTTGCAGAGTCGTCGGTCGCGCGCCCATGCTTGCAGACAACGTTTGCGTACGACTTTATCGATGTGCTGCGCCAAGCGCTGCGGACCGAGTGGGCGAGCAGTGGCCGTCCCAACCGTCCTTCGGAGCCGGTGCAGGTGGCCCATGAGCTGGTGCTCACGAGGCGGGGAACTGCGGGAAGTGGAACGGGCCCTGGCCTGAACAAGATTGGCATGGTGGCATGGCGGATCGAGATGCTGACGCCTCAGTTCCCCGAGGGCCGGGAGATGGTGTTGATTGCCAACGATGTGACGCTTCAAGCTGGTTCGTTTGGTCCCAAGGAGGACCAGCTGTTTACGCTTGCGTCGCAGCTGGCCCGGGAGCGTGGCATCCCTCGCCTGTACATCTCGGCCAATTCGGGCGCTCGGATTGGGGTCGCGACCGAAATTCTCAACTCGTTTAGCGTCAAGTGGACCAACGAGGCGGACCCGGCCAAGGGATGGGAGTACCTGTACCTCGACGAGGCGGCGTACCGGCAGTGGAGAAGGATGCTCCGGGGCGTCTTGACGAGCCCCGGTTGCAGGAGGACGGATCGGTGCACCATGTGATCACGGACATTATTGGTCTCTCCCAGAACGGGTTGGGCGTGGAATGCCTGTCGGGCTCGGGCTTGATTGCGGGCGAGACGAGTCGTGCGCGCGACGAGATCTTTACCGCGACGATTGTCACGGGTCGTTCGGTGGGCATTGGTGCCTACCTGGCCGCTTGGGCGACCGGGTGATCCAGGTGGACGGATCGCCGCTCATCCTGACCGGGTACCAAGCCCTCAACAAGCTTCTGGGTCGTGAAGTGTACACGTCGAACCTCCAGCTCGGTGGACCACAGAGTACGTTTTTTTTTCCCTGTTTTGTGCAAGGAGTACTAACCCACCTGGATGAACAGTTATGTACCGCAACGGTGTATCGCACCTGGTGGCGAAAGATGACTTGAAGGCGATGGTGCAGGCGCTCAAGTGGATGAGCTATGTGCCTGCGCAGAAGAATTTGCCCTTGCCTCGGTTCATCAAGGACGACACGTGGGACCGCACCATTACTTACACCCCGCCCAAGGGGCCGTACGACCCGCGTTGGATGCTGGAGGGCAAGACGGAGGAAGATGGCACCTATCTCTCTGGTTTCTTCGACAAGGGTTCGTGGCAAGAGACGTTGGGCGGCTGGGCGACGTCGGTGGTGGTGGGCCGTGGTCGGCTGGGCGGGATCCCGATGGGCGCGATCGCGGTGGAGACACGTACGTGGAACGCATCGTGCCTGCCGATCCGGCCAACCCAATTCGCAGGAACAGCGCATCATGGAGGCGGGCCAAGTCTGGTACCCCAACAGCGCGTACAAGACGGCGCAGGCGATCGCCGACTTTAACCGCGAGGGCCTGCCCTTGATCATCTTTGCCAACTGGCGTGGCTTCTCGGGTGGACAGCAGGACATGTTTGACCAAGTTCTCAAGTACGGCTCGTACATTGTTGATGGCTGACCAACTACCGCCAACCGGTGTTTGTCCACATTGCCCCCAATGGCGAGCTGCGCGGCGGGGCGTTTGTTGTGGTTGACTCCAAGATCAACCAGGATGGCTGATGGAGCTGTCGACGGATGTGACGGCACGCGGGGGCGTGCTGGAGCCCGAAGGCATGGTGGAGATCAAGGTGCGTGCGCCGCAACAGCGCGCCTGGATGGAGCGCCTGGACAAGACGTACGCTGCGCTTCGCGCGGCCAACGCGGGCGATCCAACGACCAAGACCCAGCTGGCCCAACGCGAGGAAGAGCTGGCGCCCGTGTTCAATTCGATTGCGGTGGCCTATGCCGATGCGCACGACAAGGCCGGCGGATGGTGAGTGTCGGGGTGGCGGAGGCCGTGCTGACCTGGCCCGAGACACGGCGCTACTTTTACCAGCGCTTGCGCCGGCGTTTGGCCGAGGTGGGCATGCAACGTCAGTTGCAAGCTGCCGATGCCTCGCTCTCGGCCGCAGCGAGCTTGCGTATGGTCCAACGCGCCTTGCTCACTTCCCTCCCCGAGGACGCTTCGGACGAAAAAGTGGCCGACTTGCTCGAGTCGCCCCAGGCACATGCTATCCTCGCCTCTTTGGCGGCAGCGTTGGACGAGCAGAACTTGCTCGACCGCCTGCGCACTGGGTCCTGACGCGCGGCAGCGCATTGCGCAGCGCCTGGCTCAGGCCTAAGTCGATCTGCTTGGCGCGTATGCCCCATGTTTCCCACCTTGCATCCTTGGTAATGCAGCATTGGGGGTGCCGCCCTATCGCAGACGGGGTGCGATGGCTATGCCCCAACTTGTAACTAGACTCTTGTTTCCCCTCCCTGATTCCTGATCGCACTTTCTTCCCTTTAGGCTTTCTCTTCCGTCCTTACTTTCCTCGCTTCCGGTTTACTCTCGGTTTTTGTTCTCTGTCTCGTGTCTGTGGCAATTGAAGACGATGTGGCACATGTGACATGGGAGGTACGATTGGATTGGGGACTGACTAGGGTCCATCGAGGTGGCGATGACTGGCGATGCTGGTAGCTTGGAGATAGAGAGTCAGGCTTGAGCCTCAGACCCTCAGGGCCTACCTCACCACGCTGAGAGGCGTCCGTGGAACGGAACGAGGCCGCAGCGCTGAAGGCGGAGGTGGGGGGGGGGGACAGGAACAAGCGTGCCCAGCGGGGATCAAAATACGGTACAAACAACAGGGAAGGGTTGCTGCCCCCACCAGGGCATACGACAGAAAGGAAAAGGGACAAAAGCCAAAGTGGGAGCCGTGCGCAGGAAGGTCGTGAAGCTAAGTACCGATCAACAAGAGGTGAGGCAAGGTAAGACGAGGGGATGAGGTGAGGGGATGTGAGGAGGTAGGTGCGGGATGGGACGGGACGTTTTGATCACTTGCTGTCGCTCGCCTCGGGCTCATTCAACAGTTCCTGAAGCTTGGTGCTGGCGAGTTTGCGTCCATGACGGCCATGGTCTTTGTGTGAGGCAGCCAATCGTGCCGCCTGTACGTCTTCCTCGTCCACATCAAACGTCAGGGCGGGGGAACGCGCTGTTCTGCGACAATGGCCTGGATTTGGTCATTGGCCTGGGCGAATTTGCGCGCAGCTTCCTTGCCTGCCTGCTGAGCTTGGTGGGCCGCCTGCACCGCATCGACACCAGCGACGGCGGTGAGGGAATCGTACACTTTGCGTGCCTCTTCGTAGCGCACCTTGTCTGTTCTGCTTTAAAGGTAGGGTTGTTTGCGCTCCTCGGCCAGCTCGCGCCACTTGGTAGCAGCCAAGACGCTTTGCTTGGTCGTCTCGGCTTCGGCATCAAAGATTTCCTTGGTCATTTCGGGCGAGGCGCGAATGGAGCGCAGGAACAAAAAGTAGGCCGACAGGGGCTTTTTGGGCGCATGCGGGTCTTTGAGGTTGGACTTGCGGCTCTTGCCCGACTTGCGCTGTTGCGTCCGATAGGCATTTTCCAACTTGATGTCGCTAGGACTGACTGGCATGCCACGCTTTGACATCCTCTTCCCACTGCGCTTTGCGCCGCAGCGATTCTTCATAGTACCGCCTCCGCTCCGCCTCGGGCAGGCATGTACTGTTCCCCGGCACTGCGCGCGACATGCGACACGTTCAACCGTTCCGTCGGGTTCTTACTGCGCAACTGGGCAATGTACTCGTTGAAGTAAATCTGCCATGCCGACGGAGCCTGCTTTGGCGGGCGCACATGGGCCGAGCCATCTTTTTGAGCAAGGGCAACTCCTTTTTCTTAAACTTGCGCTCGGCTTCAGCCACTTCCTTGGCGCTCTGGGGCCGTTTGGCCTGGCCGCAGCTGGGCCGCCGCTGTGGCAGCAGCTCGCGGCCGCTTGGTCGTACCCTCCCACGGGGGGGACCATGCCCGCAGCAAAGTAAGGCGGATGGCCATAGGGGAAGTAATGTTGCGCCGCGGCGGCCGCGCGGCCGCTTGGGCTTGGGCGAGCCGGAAGCCGCGCCGCCAGCGGCGCGGCAGCTGCACCCACCAGCACCAGCGGTCATGATGCCCGGGTTGACCATGTTGAAGTTGTTGCCATAGCCCGGGTAGTACATGTGCTGGTAGTTGGGCGGCATGCCGCGTAGCTGTACCCGCCCGTCTGGCCATCGTAGTTGAGCGTGTAGCCCTGGGCTTGGGCTTGGGCTTGGCTTGGGCTTGGGCTTGAGCTGGGCTTGAGCTTGGGCTTGGGCTTGGGCGTGGGCGTGGGCAGCAGCAGTGGCCTGGTCCATGGCTTGGATTATATCGACGGAGTGGGCGCGGGGGCGGTGCGGGGGCAGGAGGGGTGCTGGGGGGCGCGGGGACTGGGGTGGTGCGGGCGGGGGAGAAGAGGCAGGCGAGGCAGCGTGCTCCTGCGCAGCCATGCCCACAGACTGGCGGGGCGGCGCCCCACTCAGTCACTATTCAATCCGCAGCGCCGCGCTGCTCCCGCCCGCCACTGCCTCCCTGCCTGCACCCTGCCCCCGCCGCGCCTGCGCCTCTGTTCCGCCTCGTTCCGCCCCCCCTCCGCCTGCGCATCAGGCATCACGTGCAGCGCTGACCTAACCCATGCGTCGGCCGCGGCGCCCCAACGCACAACACATTTGCCTGCTTCTGCTTGGGCCACTCGCCGCTGGCCACCGCACGCCCGCGTGCCTGGCCCGCAGTGGCGCACACTCGCCCCGTGCACCAGCCCCCACTTGAACGTTGGCCGCGGAGCTGTGGCACGACTCGTGGCATGCGACCCGGGACGCGTCCCTCGGCCCCATCCCGCCGCCCGCCCCGCCCCACCCACACCGGCGCCGTGCGGGCGGGTGCGCATGACCAGTGACGCGTCACACTCGTCACACACGGGTGGGCGGCCGGTGGGTCGGTGGGTGGCCAGGCACGCGTCAGGCCTCAGACCTCAGACTCAGACGTCAGGCACTGGCCAGGCCAAGCAGCGCCCAGCCTGCCCGCGCCAGACAGCGCACACAGGCGCCATGCCGCCCTCGCCGCGACGGGCGGTGGGGCGGCGCGTGGCTGCGCCAGTGCGTGGCCGCTACTCCGCCGGCCGCACATCGCAGGCGCCGCCCAGCCAGCGCAGTCGCAGGCGGCTGCCCGTGACATGTGACATGCGACATGCTGCATGCACTCAAGACGAAGTGTCAGCTGTCGGCGGCGTGCTGCGAGCGTGTGGCCTGCGTGCTGCGTGCTGCCTGCTTGCCACGGCGCAGCAGCGCTCTCTGGCTGGCGTGGCGCGCAGCTAAGCAGGCTGCTCCATCGGAACCCCCTTGCTTGTAGCTTGCTTGTAGCTTGCTTGTAGCTTGCTTGTAGCTTGTTGCTTGCTTTAGCTTGTTGCTTGCTGCTTGCTGCTTGCTTGTCGCCTACTGCTTGTTGCTTGCGCCTGCTCCTCCTCCGACGGATGCCCTGGCATGCCGGCTGCATGCACTATGCCCGCTCCGCCGCCGCCGCCCCGCCATCGCAAACGCAGCCGCAGCCGTCTCCACCCGCGTCCCCGCCACCAGCCTCCGCCCACTCCCACTCCCGCTCCCACTCTGGCTCCGGCTCCCTTAGCCTCGGCCTCGGCCTCGGCTTCAGCTTTGCCCGCACCACCCGCCTCCTCCGCCGCCCCTCGCCCTCCCGCCCACCCCGCCCTCGCGCTCCGCCTCCCACCCGCCGCCCCCTCTGCTCCACCCCAGCCTCCGCCCCGCCAGCCGTCGCCTGGCACCTGCCCCCCCTCCCCCCTCGCACCACTCGCGACATGCTCCTCCACCACCCCCCCGCCCTTACCCCTGGCACCCCGGCACCCCCACCCCCCGCACCGCCCCTGCCACACTCGGCCCGCCTGCGCCCGACTCCTCACCAGACCTCCCAGCCGCCTCGCAAGCCGCTCCCCACCCCGACCCCCGCCGCGCCTCCATCCACCCCCGTCTCTCGTCCCAGGCACCGCCTCCGACCAGCCCTCCTCCTTCTCCTCACCCAACGACCCCGACTCTCCCCCTCGGACCACATCCCCTCCGACCTAGGGGCTACCCGCCGTACCAAAAGCTTGCCCCTCAATGCCCTCCCCTTCGCTCCCGCATCCGCATCCGCATCCGCCCCTGTCCCTCCCCTGCCCCCCCTGCCCCTTCTTCTGATGCCCACCAGCCTCTCTCCTCCGACCGGGGCGTCCTTCCCCCTCCGATCATCAGCCCGCCCTCCGCCCTCACCCTCCCTCTCGCCCGAGCCACATCCACCTCCCAGCCTCGCCACGTCGTCCTTTGCTCACATCGTCTCTCGCTCCCGAACGGTATGTAAACACATCTCTCCCTCCCGTGGGTCCCCAGTGAGGGAGGCCCTTCCCAACCCTGCTCGGGCCAAACCAGAGTGGTACTGATCCTTGCCTCCTCCAGCCTTCGCCTCTACCATCGTCCCAGTCGTCAGAACCCCTCACCAAGCTGCCCGCGCACCTGCATACCACCGCCGGCTCTGACCATCTCCGCCCCACCTCTCAGGGTCAGGGTCTTGGCCTGGGCCTGGGCCCCCCGGCGTCCCTTCGCCCTTCTGGGCCCGGCCCTCGCACCGCCAGCGCCGACTCGTCCTCCGCTTCCTCTCGTGTTAACCGTCCGCTCGGGCCGATCCGGTTCCCTCTGCTCTCGCACGACCTTTCTTGGCCATTGGCGGCGAAAAGAGTATAAGGATGACCCCATCCCTCTCACCAGCCTCGCATGCAGCACAAGCAGACCCCCCTCGCCTCGCCAACCATCTCCATCTCATTCACCTCCTCTTCGTCTCTCACCTCGCCCGGCCACGGCAAGCGAACAGTTACGCTTACCTGCCGCGTCTGGCCTCCCTGCCCTCGAGTCGGGCCAATCGTTTTTCGAGGCTACCCCCGTTTCCGACCAAGCTTCTTCACCTGCGCCTACCCCTCCCCTAGGATCGACTACGCCCGGACGTTCCGGGGCGGAGAAACCCGAGCAATCCCATTCCCGCTTGCCCGCATCGGACCCCATATGGATGCGGTTGTCCCACACGAACCATGCCGATTCGCCGCGCCTTGGGTCCCAATCGCTTCCTCCCGAGCCCCAACCGACCAAGGCGCACTCCCGGCAGCCGAGTCTCCCCATGCTTCGTCTTCGTCCAAGCTGCCCCGCCTCGTCCCGCTTTCCACGGGGCCAGAGACGTCGCCGGAGCCACCCAAGCCGCCCAGCAAGGCGCTTGTGGCCAAGCGAATGAAACTCTACGCTGCCCTCACCGAGCTGGCTGATACCGAGCGCAAATACGCTGACGATCTGGGTATTCTCGTCTTGATCTTTTTCGAAAACTTGCCCGCTCAGCGTACTTTGCCCCTCCTTCGTCGGTGGATGAAATGTCGTTGGCGACGCACGGGGAGGCAGGACAAGACGCCTGCCCAAGTACTGGCCGAACATCAAGTTGCCGAGCAACGATGGAAAGTCAAGTCAGTTACGCGCAACGCCGAGGCCATCTTGCGGCTGCATCAACTGCTTTCGCTCGACTGGATAAGGTCTTGTCCGACTGTAGTATTCTTCCCCATGGCCCGCACGACGCGCACGGAGTGCCTCCGCGACCCTCTCGGGATCCAAGGATGTTGGTCAGGGCGGCCTTAGCGCTTCCATCCCCGTTTTAGCTATGAGCCCCGCGTTGGACCAAGCAGTGATGGAGGTGGCGCATGAGCTGGCTAAGATTGTTCGTACTCTACTCCCCCCTCCCCCCCTTGAGCCCCTTGGCCCCTTGGAACCCTTATAATGGCTGTATAACGGTATTTTGGACGACTGACACTCTGAATATTGCAGGCGCCTCGGATGGCCATCTACAAGCACTACTGCTCTCGCCACGCCGAGGCTCTCGAGTTGATCCACGAGGCCGAACGGCACGCGGCCGATTGGGCTGGCTATGAGGACGCGTGCTCAGACATGCTCCGTTGGCAGTCGGAGGCTGCGCACAAGTCGGCTGCGGTCGCGGAAAAGCATCGCGCCCAATCGCAGCTTCAAGCTGCCTCTCACCTCACTGCAGGGGAGGACACTGCAGGCACCACCACCTTCTCTCACCCCCCCTGGTAGGCAAGACGGATTCCAGTTCCTCCCTGCCCGCCGTGCAGGGTTTCACGTCTGATTTGGATGCTGGGCCCAAGGGCAAGGAGAACTTGCTCCCCACCAGCCCGCTTGCTAGTTCGACAGGCAGCTCGGCGCTTTCTACGCTTGCCTCTAGCACTGCCGTCTCCACAGCCACGTCGGTGCCCAGCCTGTCGCCTGCCTCGGCAGGAGGGAATGCGAGCAGCGCGCCTTTGGGTGCCAGTGCAGCTCCCGTCCCCAACACCCGTCGAGGTCCTCTTTTGCGTTTCCACGATTTCTTTGTCAAGCCCGTGCAGCGGATTATGCTGTATCGCCTGATGCTGACTACTATCCGCAAACAAGTGGCGGGCTTGCCTGAGTCCGAGGCCAGGACGCAAATGCTGGTGGCTGTGGACGAAGCGTTGGAGGCTGTTTCGCTTGCTGCAGAGCAGGTGGACGAGGCGGGAAAAGAGCGGGAGCGAGAACTGTTGGCCGAGATGGTGGCTTTGCGCATCCTCCCGCACCCGGTCTTGACGCCCCTCCTGTCCGTCGTTTGGGGCCGGTGGTGATGGCGGGACCACTGCAGGTGTTTTACCATCACGCGCAACTGGCCCCTGCCGAGGTGCCAGTTCGGTTCAAGTACCTGGCGCTCGTGCTGTACCATGACCTGATTGTTTTGGCCAAGGTGCGCAAGAATGGGGCGTACGAGGTGCGGCATTATGGTCCGCTGGCGCGAGCGAGTGTGACCACGTGGCCGTACATGAACGACCCTTGCTCCTCTCCCGCTCCTCTACCCATTTCCGTCTCACCTTGGCCGGCGAGCACCACCTCGAGCTGGCCGCGCTCAACGAGCGAGAACGGACCTGTGGCTAATGACGATCGAACGTCAAATCAACCAAGCCAACAATCCTGACGTGCCCTCCCCAGCTCGTTGCGCCGGGGCGAATCCTTCCCTTCCTCTTTCCCCCTGCCCCCGTCTGCGAGTCCCCTTCGCACCGACCTCGACGCGAGCCATCCCCCTTCCTCCTCCTCCCCTCTTCTCACGCCTTTGGACCAACCCAAACCTTCCCTCGCCTTCCCCGCGCGTCGCCATTGCCGCCCAAAGGCTCAGCCATTACCCCGCACACGGCAATGCTCAAACCCGATCCGTTGCTCGCCGTGTTGGGCGCGGCGCTTTATCCCGCTTCCGCGTCCCAAGGCACAGCGACGGCCTCGGCGCCGAACGGGGAACTGGACGGGGCCTCGGTCCCGGGCGCTGGGGCGGGGGGCACCGCATCCTCCCCCTCGGTCGAAGGGTTGATCAAGGCCTGCTCATGGGCCCAATGTGCTTCGTCGGATAAGCACATGATGATGTCGGCCACGTGCGTTGCGGTGCACCAGCCCACCGCCTCGACCGCCTCGACCGCTGCGTCGGGATCGGGCGCGTCGTCGGCAGCCGGTGCACTGGGGCGTTTCCTCCCCGGCGCAACTCTTGTTGCGCGCCTCGGCGCCCACGGGGCCGGGGACAAGGACGCTGACGGGTCCTCTTCTGAGCCACGCAGGGCATCCCGCGCGCGCTTATCGTCTACGCCGCTGTTGCCGGGTCCTATGATGGGGGTGGGTGTATCCGGGGCCACGTCGGGATCAGGCTCGGCAGTGGTGGCGGCAGCACGGATGCAGCGGCGCAACTCGATTGGCGAGTACACGCTCTTGGCCCAAGCGCATCCGACCAAAAAGATCCGCGTCTTGGACATTGCTTCTACCTCGGCCGATGCGCTGCCGTCGCCATGGGACAAGGAGGGCAAAGAGAAGGAGCGAGAGGAAGCCAGTACGCCCTCGCTGCGTCCGGCTTCGGCCTTGGCCAGTGCAGCGCTGGGTGGTGCGGGGGCGTGGCGAACCAAGGTGCTGGCGGGGCAGGAGGCGGGCCTGGCTCCAGCGCGGCCTCGGTCGGTCCCGAACCCGCTACTGCCCAGGGTAGCAGCTAGTCTTACGCTCGATTCGTGGCGCATGCCATTCCGAAGGAAACATCCGTCGCTCACCAGCACACCTAGTACGGCGGCCCTCCTTGCCGCGCCGACAGCTGGCTCGGCCGGTGCATCTGCCATGCCGGCCGTGCCGCATCACCTTCCCCAGCTCGGACGACGATCCTGCGCCCGAACCCGCCCGAGCCATTCCCACCCGCCCCCGAGCTTGTCCCCGGCTCGGCCGCGGCCAACTTGCTCTTCAAGCACAAGCGCAAAACCACCACCTCACTCACCGCCCTCTCCTCCTTGGCCCATGGCCACGCGCCCAGCCGACGAAGGAGCAGCGAGGACCGCGAAAAGGACCCGAAAGAAAAGACAAAGACAAAACCCAGGACAAGGACAAAGACAAAGAGCGAGGCATCATCCGTCCCCGTCTGCCCCGCGGACGGAGCAAGACCCCACCCCCGACCGACAAGGCGGCCGCAGTCAAACGCCTCCTGGCGCCGTTCCATCATAAAGACCGCACCGTCTCCGCGCCTGGCTCGCCCGCGCCCGCGTCCCAGCCCCGGTCCGGGTCGGGGTCCAGGTCCGGGTCAGCAACTGGTTCAGCGTCCGGTGCAGGGTCCGGTGCAGGAGCTGGGTCCGGGACGGGGTTTGTCGTCGCGCGGGTACAAGGTGTCGCCGTCGGTGGCCAGTCGGTTGGTCGAGACGCGCGCGCCGTCAGTGGACTTTTTGCGGCGCTAAGTAACTGTCGGGCGTGTACCTGGACCCATCCCCCCCCCCCCCCTTCCCCGCGCCACCGACAATCACAGTATCAACGCCCGCAACTGCACCTCCCACCCCAACCCCCCCAAACTCAAACCTCCACACACAACACCTCCAAACTCAAACCCCCAAACCCAAACCCAAAACCACACACTTACACATACACGCACACGCACAACGCACAACGCAGGTGGCTAATAGGCAAGGAGGGATGTGCGTCGATCGTCGATCCAGGCACCTAGGGCTCGCTTTTGGGCGGGACCGGTGCCACCCTCCTTCTGTCCTATCCCCCCCCCCCCCCCCCCGCCCCCACCTTACCTTACGGCGTAACCACCATTATTTTCTTTCCCTCTTCGTTTCGTTTCGTTTCGTTTCGTTTCCTTTCGTGGCGTGTTTTGTCTTTTCTTGTTTCCCCCCCTTACCGCTCTTTCCGTCTCCTCTGCCCTCCCCTCCCCCTCCCTTCCTCTAAAAAGAGCCACGCTCGCCTGTCGCTTCTGCTTTCCCCCTTGTCCCGCCAGAGGGAGATACCCCGGGAGAGATCGGTGGGTGCGCCCTGGGATCTCAGTCGATGGTTTTTCGTGTCACGTGGTTCATGCGGTGTGGCTAGCTGGGTTGGGTTGGGTTGCGGAGGCAGTCGACGGCAGGCGGGTTGCCCTTGGCAGGACACGGCCGTAGGTTGCAGGCGTCAGTACGAGTAGGTCCCCAGGAAGCGACTGTGGCATTGGAACCATTATCATGTTGCCCTGGGCGCCGAGCGGGCAGGCTGGGGTAATGTAAGTACGTACTGGGTTAGCAAGGCGGGCGGAATGGCTGCTGCCCAGCCGCTTTCTCAGCGCTCAGCCTCTCCCCCGCATTCCGCCCTGCCTTCTTCGCCTGCCAAAGGCAGCCGGCGCCGCCAGCTCGGCTGCTCCCGCGCCGCCGCGCCGCTTCTTGCCACCACCACACGAGCACAGGTGCCAGTCCCACGCACACGGCGCACGCGAGTCGACCATGCCGTACGTATCTCTCTCCGCTCGCTCTTGCTCGCGCTCTTGCCCCGGCTGCACCCGGACGCGACGCACGCCAACTGACCTCTCGCCTGCCCCATGCCCCTGTACGAGCTGTTCTGCGTCGCTGCGTACTCGGCCCAGTCGGCGCCGCTTCGGACGCTGCTCTCCAACACCTCCAACACCATCATCACCAATGGCGGTGTTGTGCGCGGCATGCAGTACTGGGGCCGCCGGCTGCTGCCCCAGACCATGAAGCGCAACCAAGTCACTCATTCCGAGGCGAGTGAGTACCCAGACTCCTGTTCCTGTTCCTGTTCTGTTCTTGTTCCCCCCCGCCCGACCTGCTGCTGCCGTGCTGTCGTGCTGCCGTGCAGTAGGGTTCCACCTACCTCGTCTTCCTCGACTGACCCAACTTACCTACCCCGCCCCCGTCTCCTGCTTCGTGCTTTGTGCCTCCTTTGCTCAGCTACTTTATCATGCAAGTCGATACCAACCCCACCACGTTGAACCAGATCCGTGCGCGTATGCGGTCCGACCCGCGCGTGCTGCACTTTACTCCGCTTCGTCTGGGACGCAAGGTGAGCGAGGTGGTGCCGTCTCCGTTCCCCACTCGACCGGGTGGGCCGGTAGGCTTGGGTGGCAAGACGATCCGGTAACCATGCCGGCATGGTCAGTATGCATCTATCTACCGTGTCCTACCCCTGTCCTGGACAGTCTGCCCAATCCGTCCCATCTACCGGACCAACATGACCCACAGACGGGAGGGAGAAACCGGATGCGGAGGATAGATGATAAGGACAGGAAGTGTGCGAGGGAGAAGGGGCTTAGAAATCATCGTCGTCATCGCTGTCGCTTAGGAAGTTGGCCTTGCCTTTAGCTCTGCCCTTGGTCGTGGCCTTGGGAGGAGCTTTGGCTTTGGCCTTAGCGCTCGACTTGCGGGGCGCAGGCTTCTTTTTGATCATGCGGTCCTTGGAGAGATCGTCCGCCTTGGGTGCACTGTCCTCCTCGTCGCTCGGTACCACCTCATCCTGATATGCCTCTTCCAAATCCGGCACGTCCGCCGTCCCGATCGGCTTGGCCTTGGTCACGACCGTGTCGCCCTTGTAGAGCATAATCGGGTGGTCGCTACTGTTGTATTTGCGGGTAAAGGCCGCTTTGGCTTGGGGTTTGATCTGCTTCAGTATCTGCTCCATGTCTTGCGTTCCGATCCCCAGCTCCAGAATGGCGTCTCGGTCATCGAGAGTAAAGTAGTAGTCGTCCATCGTACCAATCACCTCCTCTGCCCCATCGGCACCGTGGCGGAGTAAAGGAAGCGTCATTTCGTCAAACAAAACCGATTCGTACGACAAGGCAATCTCGTCCATCGACGCTGACGCCACTGACCGCATCCGCGCCCCAATATCTGCCAAGGCGCGGCGCAGCTTTTGTTGTTTGCTGTTCTGGCCAAACCAGGCTGGGAAGGAGGCAAAGTGGGTACTGATCTTACCCGTGCATAGCAGGCTGGCGCGACGGTCGAAAGCATGGCATGGGCTGGCATGAGAGACCAGTGCTGTTGCGTGCCATGGATCATCCCGTCCATCACGTCGCCCAGGGAAATCGAGTCGGCAGCACGGGAAAAGTTGAAGGTTTTCAAGTTCGCGACGAGGATGGCCAACGGTAGCCGAGGGCACTTGCTTAATATAGTTCTCTTGCATAAACAGCGGCATCATCATCGAGTCTTGAAAGTAGTAGTTGGCCTTGTCGTTGAGAGTCTTGCGATTGGTCGCGTTCCACATATAGGGCCCCGTCAGCTCGCCATAGAGGGTCCAAGGGGTGGATGCCCGGCTTGGTGTTCTCCGCGCCAAATTGCTTGCTCTCGTCAAAGCTCATGGTCTTGTTGGTCAGAGCCCATGTGGAGAGCATATTGATACACTGACGAATGTCGCCCTGGCTGCTTTCCACCAGCGAGTGCATCACCGGCGGCGGGATCTGCAATTTCTCATTGTATGCGATGGACATCAGCCGGGCCTTGACGGCACCCACGTCGGGCTTGCGGAAAGTAATGTCGAGTGTGGTGTGCTCAAATGGCTTCATCTTGGGGCTGCGACGGTCATTGCAAATGCAAATGATGGGGATATTCGTTTTCTTGATGAGTTGGTTGATCGCCCCTACGCCACCGCGATCGCCCCACTAAGCCCGTCCACCTCATCCATGATCAACACCGTCTTATCCGTGATGGGCACCTCTTCTCGGCCAATCAGAAATGTCTTGCCTGTATTGTACCAGCCATCGAGGTTGGAGTTCCAATCACTTGTGACAGCGACGCTTCGACCAACTTCTTACTCCGTGCGTCCGAGGCATTGAACTCGACGGGGGTGTATCCGGTCAAATGGGCCACCAAGTGCGCGGCGCTCGTCTTGCCAACCCCAGGAGGTCCAGAGAGTAAGACGGCACGGAAAGAGCCATAGAACTTGGGCCCCGGCCGCTTGAATTTTTTTGCGTGCGGTCGCCCACTGTTCGAGCCATTCCTTGAGTTTGGTCACACTCGCCTTGTTGCCCACCAAGTCGCGTTCACGACGAGGTGCATACTTGGTCGTCCACAACTGGTTCTCATCGTGTCCACCCAGCTTGCCCGCCCCACTGGCCGAGCTGCCTAGCTGCACCTCCTTCGTCCCTTGGTCCCCTCCTCGCGCAGCCCCCTTCTTGGCTGGTGAGGCCAAGGCGTCCTCTTCGCGCATCTCGCGTGCCACTTCCTTGATCATCTCTTGGTCCCTCTTCTCTTTGGCCTTTTGCTCCTGGGTTACCTCGCCACCTTGGCTGTTGCGAATCAAGGCAAAGAAGCCATCCTCGTCAATTAACTTACACGGTAACTTGCCACTTTTGATTTTGTTTAGCTTGGACTTGCCCGCGCCCGAACCTAAGACGACATGAGTCGTTTTACTACTTGGGGCACCCGTCACGCGTGCACCATACCGCTTCGCCAGACTTTGCGCCTCCTCTCGTCCGATCGAACTCAGATCGCCCGTAAACACAAAGACGAAAGGCTTGAGACAGTCGGGCTTGCCCTCGGGATCTCCTTGGACCCAGGCGCGGCAGGCGGCGCACTGTGCTTGCCCGGAATCCATTTGCCTGGCGGGGCAGCCTCATCGACAAACCGCTCCATTGCATCCTCCACACTGAACGACGGCACATTCGCCTCGTCCCGCACTGTAGACCAAACATAAGGGGTTAGCTCGTCCCTCTTGTTCTCCGCATTGCCATGAAGCGGAGGAGTAGGGCGCACCTGGTGTCTTTGCTCCCGGCTTTTGCCTCGGTGCAGAAGACTTGGGCGCCGGCTTGGGCGATGGCTTGGAAGTGCGAGCGGCGGGGACAGCACGTTTCTTAGGTACCGGCTGGGCCGGTTCCGAGTCAGAGTCCGACTCGGACTTGACGATCGCCGCACGTTTGTGGGCCGTCTTGCCATCTCCCTTTACCGCTGGCTCGGTTCAAACTCGCTGCCATCGTCCGATTCGCTCTCGCTCTCAGGAAAGGCGCGCTTCTTGCTCGGCGCCGACGCCGAAGCCGACGCGCGGGGGGGTTTGGAGGTAGTCCTGGATTTGCCCAGGGCACGCACGGGCTTCTCGTCGTCGCTGGACGAGTCGAGGACCATGGGCTGGCTGGCTACGGAGCCGGTCTTGGCGGGCTGGGAAAGAGGAGAGAGGAGAGAGGGAGGGTGGTCAGGACAGAGCGAGCGGGGGGACGCAGCACACGTACGGTGGCGGTGGATGCCGAGGCGCCAAAGAAGGACTTGAGGCCCCGCTGGCCCGACTCGGGCTTCTTGGGCGGCATGCTGGCGGGGCGCAGAGACAGGCGGGCAAGAAGCAAGCGAGCGGCCGCTGGGGGTTGAAGGTTAAGCTCAAGTTCAGCTTGAACGTCAGGCTTGAAGCCCACAATAATACCCGTCGCGCTTGGGCCAAGCGCGACGCGTGGGCGGAATGGTGCGTTCCGCCGCCGCCTGCCCATCCGCATCCTCCGCCTAAAATCGTCGACGCCATCGGGCAGCGCTGGGTCGCCACCGCCACCGCCACCGCCCCCGACCGCCCCCAACCGCCCTTCCTGCCTGCCCCGCTTTCCCCATGGGTCGCGCCGAAGCAGGCTCCGCCAAGGCGCTGGCCAACGCGCAAAAGGCGCGTGGCCTGACCAAGCTGCGGTACTACTGCCAAGTGTGCTCCAAGCCCTGCCGCGACGCCAACGGCTACAAGTGCCACATCCAGTCCGAGGCGCACATGCGCCAGTTGCAGGCCATCACTGGTGTCGGTGGCTCCCAGGCGGGTAAAGTGATCGATAAGTTCAGCAAGGACTTTGAGCGGCAGTTTGTCAACCTGCTCAGTCGCCGCTACGGCACACGCAGGGTCCGCGCCAACCTGGTCTACAATGAGTACATCCAAGAGCGCCATCACCTGCACATGAACGCTACCCGCTGGTCCTCCCTTGCGGGCTTTGTGCGCCACCTGGGCCGCACGGGTGTAGCCAAAGTGGAGGAAGACGAGCAGGTACCCCATTCGTGGTACATCCAGTGGATCGACAACTCGGCGGGAACTCTGGCTCGCCAAGACGCTGCGAAGAAGATGGATCGGGTGCGGCTGGACGACGAATCGCGCCAGCGCAAGATTTTGGAGCAGCAGGTTCAAGCCGCTCAAAAACTTGCTGCGGAGCAAAAAGGCCGAGCAGGATCCAGGCAAGAAGAAGAAAAACACAAGCTCGACCGTACCCAGGCTTCGGCACCCATCAAGATTGGCTTTGCTACCCAGCTCAAAAAGCCAGTTGACGCATCCGCCTCGCCTAGCACGGCAGGGGCATCAAAATTGGGTTGGGTCCGCCCAAGCCCGCGGGGGGAAACCCATGGGTCTGAATGCATTCCGTGCGGCCTCCAAGGCGGCCGCAACCTCTTCCGCTCCCTCAGCCGCCCGGTGCGCAAGAGTGCGTTGGATGACCTGGCGTCCGAGATTCAGCGCAAGCGCGCTCATGAGCAAGATGATCGGCACTTGAGCAAAGGCCACGGAGCTAGGTCGACTCGCTACGTTCTACCCCCCTTGTTGCTTCACCTCGCTTCTGCTGTACTTGTATGCATATGACACTTTCCTGCGCAAGCATTGTGCCCTTTCTCAGGATCCTGCAGTGGACAAGGTAGATGGATAGACAAGAAGAGAGGGCTACATGAATACCAGGCAAAACAAACATTCACTTTTTCTTGCCTTTCTTGGAAGTCTTGACGACCGTCGCACCCCGCGTCGCCTCTTGCCCGCCCGACATCCAGTCCAAGTCCTCCTCGGCAAACGCAAAGTCGTCTTGGGAGAACTTTTTTTGGAAGCGGCCCAGTTGACCTTCCATATCGACCGCGACACCCAACGCATTGGACCGCTCTGCCAACGGGTTCCACAGCGGGTGGTTCGTTGGGTCCCTGGTCAACCGCATCGCCGCACGAGGAGGAGGAGGTAAACACGTCAATCGACGATCCATCGTTCAACACGATCGTCATTGGGAACTTGGACACGGGCCAGGCGTATGCAACTTGGTTGGCCTGCCCATCGTCGGTGCAGACGTGGCAAAGCTACGCGCCAGGGCCAAGCCAGTGCTGGTGCTGGTGCTGGGACTACGCTGAGGCCGCCGAGCCAGGGTGGAAAAAGGACGGGCGTTCGACACGCCCGCACCGCCTGCTCCCCCGCAGCACCCCACTCCCGAGCTAGCGAGCTTCTTACTGGCCTTCTTGATATCTTCATTGTTGCCCACTCCGTGTCGGGGTGATCCTCAGTCCTGCCAACCCGACGACCCGCACCAAAACAGTCAGTACTCAAACTCGAAGCAGTTGTCGCACAACACGGCGGGAAGGGTGAGGCGCCACGTACGGTACGCGCCCGTCGCTTCTTGCCGTACGCCTTGGACGATGTTGTGGCGGAGATAGCGCAGCCCTTCCTCCCATTCCTGCACCTTGGCCGCCACCGCATCCTCGCCCTCCCGTGCCGGGGGCAGAGGCTGTTGGAACTGGGCGCGCACGTGGCGGAACCATCCGGCGAGCGCACTGGGGTCGCCCGCAAAGCTGACTTGGCCCTGCTTGAGCGCACGGCGGTAGAGAGAAAGGAGGGTGCGGTGCTGCTGGGGCGTAAGGGCGGGCATGGTGGGCGCTCCTAGCCGCGCTCGGGGGGAACGGCCAACGCAGTCACTCGGGCCCGAGTGTACAAGAAGAGGGACGGCCCCGACTGGGCCCCAACCAAGCCCATCTTTTTGGCTGAGTTGCTGCGGCTGCGCCACGCGAAGGCCGGCGAGAGAGCTTGTTCCGCGCTCTTCCGCCCCTGTGCTGGCCACCGCTGCTTGGACCGCAGGCTGAAGCTGCCAGGGGGTGGCAGAGTACGTAAGCACACCTTGTATCATGCAAACGTTCAACGTTCAACTTATGTGCATCCCGGTCCGATTCCGATGAACATGTCGATGAGCCTCATCGATGTTCAACGCACGCTGAGTTCCTTGAAAGCGAACGTACTCTCGTCATCGATCATCGAATTGATCATCCCCATCTGCATCCTCCATCCATGGTCGCTTTGCTGCCTATCTGTCCGAACCATGGCCTGCCTGCCATCCACAAGGCCCAGCCCATGCAGCGCTCAGCGGCCCCGATCCCCCCATCCGTCCCGACCAGTCTATACCTACGGAGATGGTGAAAAAAGGGGGAAGGAGGGGCAGACGCAGGCTGGCGCCGTGCGGGCACCGATGGTGTCTAATATAGCACCCACGCTGCCCCGGACAAAACAGGTGTGTGGAGTATGTAGCTACAGCCACGCTGAGTACGTACCACTCTTGCTACATGTTCCCCTACCATGTTCCCGCTTGGCGCTTAGCCTGTCCAGCGCTTAGCGCTTAGCGCTTGCGCTTGCGGGGGCGTTAGATCTAGGCTTAGAGCTTAGGGGGGTCGGTCGTAGGCGTTGTAGGCCTTAGGCCGCAGGCCTTTTAGGAGGCTTTAAGCTTTAGGGGTCTTGTGCGCTCCGGCCCAGCGCAGCAAGCGGGTGGAGCGGACTCCACAGCGTCCACACAACACTGATACGCGCTAGCAGCTTCTCACTTCAAGCTTCAAGCTTCAGCTTCACATGATATCCGTCTGATATCTCTGGGACATCTGAGGGTCGGACGCGCTAGCGCCGTGGGCTTTCAGACGCCCCATGGGCAGTGGAGGTACGCCCCCCCCCACCGACAGTCAGGCCTCAGGCACTAGGTCCGTGCGCCAAAGGCAACCCTTGCCTTGTTCCCTTTGCTGGTTTCTCGACAGAGCCACTGATATGGGACGTGTGTTTTCATCCGTCCAACTTCGTTTTCCCCTACCGTGGCTCACTTATCTTCTCTCGTTCCCACCCTCCACTTGCCCACCGTCACCTCTCATCTCACCGTCCTCTCTTGCCTT
This sequence comes from Moniliella sp. 'wahieum', assembly GCA_003971905.1. Lineage (NCBI taxonomy): Eukaryota > Fungi > Basidiomycota > Moniliellomycetes > Moniliellales > Moniliellaceae > Moniliella > Moniliella sp. 'wahieum'. Next base: position 495,812 of record RSEE01000031.1, on the reverse strand, counting down.
TGACGTTTTGCATTGTGTTTTTGGCATTGTGGTGTCTCCCCACGAGTCAATGGCCCCCGGTCTCATTGTACGTTCCTTCCCCGCGCCCGCACCAGCTTTCCTCTCTGGATAACTCAGTGCTCATGCAAGTAAAAATTCCTAACCCCCCCCCCCCCCCACTCCTTTCCCTGGCATACCACCAGTCCTAGCTCCCTCTCCTCCCTCCCACCCACTGTGTTTCTTCTGGCTCATGCCTCCTTCTGTCCTACCTCCACCCATGCCGCAGGTGACCGCCACGCCCGAGCGCCGTAAGCGCAGCTGGATGGCTCCTACCAACACCATCACCAGCAACAACAACAATCTCAAGCCCTTCACCGACCCTTCTCTGCAACGCCCGTCCCACCGTCGCACCACAGCGCACGAGGCGCCATGCACCTCTGCTGCTCGCGCCCAGCGAGATGCCAGATCGGAACCCAGCTCGGACGCGCCCCGTTCCCGCATGCACGGTCCGGGTCCTACCCCTGATGGAACGAAGCAGGCTCTCGATCTCGATCCTCCCACGTCCCTGGTGAGTTGCCTAGCCAAGGCAACCCGCAAAGTAACCTACCTGGCAGCTCACCCCCCTCATCCGTGTCCTCACCTATTGAAAAGAAGGGAAGCGCAAACGCAAACGCAACCGCAACCGCAAGCAAAAGCACAAGCACAAACGCAAACGCAGCATCAGGTCGGCCGCGCAAACCGCTCAAGTCGCGGCAGGAACTGCACGACGAGCTGATGGCAGCGCAAGCGGACCTGGACTGGCTCGAAGATAATGTGTGTGCGATGTGTGCCAAGCCGGCGGCGGGGCGGCAGCTGTACTGTTCCTCGGTCTGCCGCGCCAGGACTTGGGCGGGGGTGGGGGCCGGAGAGCGGCGGGGGATGCGGATGCGCGTGCTGGCACCCGTACTGCGCGTCCCGCCTTGGGCGCACAAGCCTGCTTCCACACCCGTCTCCGTCACTTGGCACCGCAAATGTACTTCTCTTCCTCCCCTCGTGCCGAGCCGGAGGTGGGGGGAGGCAGGGTCCGTCTCGGTGTCCGACTCGGTCGCCGGCTGCGTCCCCCATGCACGCACGTTGGACTAGCTGACTACGACGGTGCCGCCCAAGCAGGCCTCCGTCGGCCTTCGCCCACCCCCCAGCCCGAGTCGCACTTGGAAGCTCTTCTGCCTGGCATGCGGGGCAGGCGAGACGTCCGGCAGTGGGTACGGGGCGTAGACCTGGACCCAGACCCACGGGCATCAGACAGCTTGGATCCCCCACCTTTTCCTGGCTTGGCCGCTGCCGCCGCCTGCCCACCGAGGGGGTGGCCTACGGTACACGCGCTTACCTTCGCGCGCCTCGCGCCCGCCTCCCGTCTTGCTCGACTGGTGCCTGGCAGGGGGGCCCAGCGCCTGGGCGCGATCGCGATCGCGATCGCAGTGGGGGCACCGGCCCACTCGCTCCTTCGCCCCAGCCGACGACCCATCGTCTCCTCCTCCTCCCCTCGGGCGCGCCACTCTTGCCACGGACCCCGACCTCCTCTCCTCCACCTCACCCGATACCGGCGCCACCGTTGAGTCGCCCCATCCGTCTTGTCCTTCGCCTTCGCTTTCGCCTTGGCACCGACCCATCCCCTGGGTCCCAGTCCCAGACGCCTCCGCTCGGGCGCGCGCTCCCCGTCGTACGTCCCTCGACCTCGACGACCGCCTTACCGCGCACGTCGCCCACCCTACTCTGTCGCGCCCCCCCCGCGTGCTGCTCGGAGGCGCCCGTCGCCAAAGCAAATAGCTAACGAACAACGAACAACGAAGAACGGTCAATCAACAATTCAGCAATCAACAATCTGTCAACCGCATCCACCGACGTGAAACTACGCGCCTACCCTGCCCCTCCGCCCCGCTGTCACCTGTTGTGATGAGCAGTACTGAGATGGATGGGACAGGCCCTCTCCTCTGCCAGCTGCCTTACCCCCGCCTTACCCGTTTGCCCAGCGCCGGAAACTGATTGAAGGAGAGGTTAGTCGCGGCGGCGTTCCTAGGGTCTCACTTTCCTTGGCCGGTATACTTGGGAGACCTGGACGGTGCGTTTCTTCTCTCTGCTCCTTCTCGTCCTCGCGCGCTGTTCCGCCGTGAAAACAGCGCGTATTATCGGGATTACGCGGCAGTCTGCGTTCCGACCATGCAGCAAATCCTATTCCTTCTCTACCCAATATCCATCCTGCCCGGGGTGTAGGCCTCAGGCTTCAGGTCAGGCCGCACCGAGTTCGGGCAGAATACATAACGATGGCAGGAACCGATTCGACCTATAGTCTTCACGTGGTGGTATCACATCTTGAGAATGAAGAAACCGATCCTCACCGTACCGTACTGTACCGCCGCCCAGCAATCCTCCGGCTTCAACTGGTATGCAGCCCCGTTCCAACGTTCTCTCCGGTGCGAAGTGAGACCGAAGGGCAAAAGGAAGGGGTTCAGAAGAGGGCAGGTCAACCGAGTTTTGCCATCACCGCTGCACAGCGGGAACTAGATCCATCCATAGCTAGCTCGTGGTCCTTTTTGTTTTCAACATCTATTCAATGCTTCAAGCTTCAAGCTTCAAGCTTCAAGCTTCGTCGGACATGTATTCCGCACGATTGCCTCCCCAGCGAGAGGTGGAGGTACCAGTGTGCGGCTGGGGCGGGGCACCTGGGTACAAAAATGCATCCTCTCCCGCCCCGTCGCTCTTACCGAGCCTATCTGTTTAATCGAGAATCGTCGGCTTTAGGAAAGCCTACGGGGCGAGGCGATGCCCCACGCACAGGACCGAGCACTTCGATCACGTTTCCATGCCACGCACTGAACCGGCGAGGGGCTCGCGCTGGCTCGGGTTCGTCGGCGGGGGGGAGGGGAAGCAGCATGGTACCCCCCTCTCCTCTCTGCTGTGCGAACCCATGCAGGCGAGGAGCGAGGCTCTAGGGGGAGCATGCTGCGGTGGGCATGGCTGCCATGGCGACAGCGCAGAGCAGGTGGGCTGGTGGGGGCGAGCAGGGAGGAAGGAAGCAGGCCATATGTTTGCACAGAGAAGCGCAGGGCAGGGCAGGGCAGAGCGCGTGGAGCATCACGCATCTGCGTCTGGCAGGGGTGAGATTGAGATTGAGATCTGAGAGGCTGGGCAGACAGGGGAGGGCGAGAGACGGTGCCTGTCGCAGGCACCGCTTCGTGACTAGTGGCTCGTGACGCGTGACGCGTGACTAGAGTGACTAGTGACTAGGTAGTGAGTTTCGATAGGGTTTCGAGTATCGCGTATCGCTGGTCGGCCGATAGTCGATAGGCAGGGGCCATGCGGTGCGTGTGTGTCGTGCGACCAGAGCGGCGCTGGGCCTGGGTGGGCGGGCAAATAGCGCGATTAGGAACCGCATGCTCCGCCGCCAGCGTGGCCGCGGGGCGTGTGGTGCGGTGGGCGCAGACGCGCGCGGTGCCGGCTGACCAATCGGACGAGGCGGTGCGAAATGCAACGCGAGGCGAATGCGATGCAATGCAATGCGATCGATGCAATGCGATGCGCCGATGCGCTTATCGGCCAGACAGCATGCTTCGCGGCTGCCACGGCCCGCCTGCCTGTCTCCGCCCGCAGCCCCTTGGCGTGTGTGTGCTCCCCGCCCAGACGCCCAGGCACGGCGCCGCCCACGCCCCCAGCCTCGGCCGGCCCAGGCCCCGTGCCCGCTGTCCACCACGCCAGTGTGCCCAGCCACGCCGTCTTGCATGCTGCATGCACCCCCATGCATCATCCATCGGGCATGCGCACCTGCGGCAGGGGGGCAGTGGGCCGCGCTGTGGCCAGGGACGGGTGAGCGCTGACTAGTGACGAGGCCGACAGACCAGCCTGGTTTGTGCGACGCAGCGAGCGCATCGCAGGAGAGCCGGGCGCTGGCCGAGCCAACAGGAACGGGGGCCGCGGCCGAGGACCAGTGAGTGACGGCGAACGCCCCGCAGAAAAAAAGCATCCTGCGCCTAGCGCCTATCGCACCACGCGCCGGCTGGCTTAAATTTTCACCGCCTCCTCTTTCCCTCCCCCCTCCTCTTCTTTTTCGCCTTGCTGCTCCTGCTCCTCGCTCGTCGCCGCGCCCACCATGTCCGACGGCGCCCTGTCCAAGAAAGACCTCAACGAGAAGGACGTCGAGCTGGTCTCGTCCCTGGCGAGCACTATGCCGATCCCACCAGCGCCCGACGATGCGGCTGCCCATGCGCCGCTCGGCCGTCGCGACGGCAACTTTTTCCAGCGCATGCTCTACTGGGAAGGCCTCCTCGACCAAAAACTCGGCGTCGAGTCCAATGCGATCGAACGCATCCTGCCGGAAAACCGGACGGGTACACGACGCCAACTCATGCTCATGTCGGTCTTTTGGGCCAGTTGCACCATGGTCCGTCCTTAGTCCCCCGGCCTTGCCCTTGCCCTTGCCCTTGCTTTTGCCCTTGCCCTTTCCACTGGCTCATTGGGGACGGTTTACAGACTCATTCTGGGCGCTCGCATTCGCCTTATTGGCACCGTACTAACACCCTCTCTCTGTCCCGCTCTCCTCGCCCCACAGAACCTGTCCTGCTTTAGCACTGGCCTGATTGGTCCTACGATGGACATGAGCCTAGGCCGGTCGATTGGCTTGACGTGTGGTGCGACGCTGCTGGGCTCGATGCCGGTGGCGTGGTGCGCGACGTTTGGACCGGAAAGCGGGCTGCGCCAAGTATCCATCTCGCGCTACTCGGGGCTCTGGTTTTCTCGCATCGTCGCGTTTTTGAACGTGATTGTCAATGGCGGCTGGTGCGTCGTGGCGTGCATCTCGGGCGCGCAGGCGTTGGCCGCCGCGGTGGGCCACAGCCTGTCGGTCGCTGCCGGCACCATCGTCTTGGTCTGCATCTCCTTCTTCTTTTCCGTGTTTGGGGTGAATGGGGTGATCAACTACTCGTCCGTGGCGTGGGTCATCATGTTTGGCGTGTTTTTGGCCATGTACATTCAAAATGCGGGCAAGGCAGAGCTGGGTCCGTCGACAGCGACGGGGCTCGAGTTGACCGGCAACTCATTGACGCTTTGGGCCATTGTCTTTGGCTCGAGCGTCAGTTGGAGTTCGATCGCGAGTGACTACTTTGCCGTGTACCCGGTCAAGACGTCGAAACCGCTCGTGTTTGCGTTCAACTTGTTTGGCATCTCGGTCCCCACGGCGTTTGGCATGGTCCTGGGCTGCTGCTACTCGGACATTATGGGTCGCATCCCCTCGTGGCAAGCCGCGTACGACAGTAACCTCCAAGTCGGTGGGCTGATCCTACAGGCGCTCCACCCCTTGCCCTGGGCTAAATTCGCCTTGGCCATGGGCATGCTCAGTTCGCTCGGCGTGCTGGTCATCAGTACCTACTCGGTAACTCTTTCCATCTTGCAATTTGCCCGCCCGCTGCAGTACGTTCCGCGGATCGTATGGACGCTGGCGACTGAGGTGGTGGTGGCGGTGCTGGCCATTGCCGGGCGCTCGGCACTGCAACAAGTGTTGCAGAGCTTCTTGGGCATCATGGGCTACTGGTCCTGCATCTTTATTGGCGTGATCATGATGGAACACTTTGTTTCGCCGCAACTACCGCGGCTACGACTGGACCATCTGGAACGATCCTTCGCGCCTGCCCATCGGCCTCGGCGCACTGTTTGCGTTTGCGTGCGGGATTGCCGGCGCGGTGGGGTGCATGAGCGAGACGTGGTACGTCGGCCCGATCGCTGCCAAGTTTGGCGGAGAAGGAGGTGACGTCGGCTGGCTGCTCTCCTTCTTCTTTACTGCCATTGGCTACATCCCAGCCCGCTGGCTCGAGCGACGCTACATTGGCCGCTGAACCCATGTCACCCCAGTGTCCCAGCGATCGAGCGCGAGGCACGCGCTGCCCATGTCACTCGTCGCGCCCACCTGAGCGTCCCCGCCGAGGCTTCCTCGCCTCGATCCTCTTGTAAACTTACCCTTCCCATCTTGGCCCTCTGCCACGGTGCGGTATGGTGCTCGCCCCAACTGCCACGCTGCTACTATGCAAACCCGCTTGATCCTCCCCTCCTTTCCCCCCCCGCTCGCCCAGGCCAGCTCTCGCCCAGTCTCGCTGGGCCCTTTGTGCAATAACGATCTATTCTACGCTCTCATCCTCGTTTCAGCTCGATGGCTCCAGGCGCCAGCCGATGGATAGGATCGCAGGTCGCGATAGGTGGGGTTTGGCACGCTAGAACTCCCACGTCGCACGTCGCACATCGCGCGGTGGTGCGAGGGCGCATATGTGGTGCCTGGTTGGCGATACATGGGAAGGTAAGACGCGAATGCGGGGAGGCAGGAACGCGCATGGGGGGAGCAAGCAAGGCCAATACTTTGGTCAATGGAATGTACGTGCAGTGCTTGCCTCGTTGAAGGGACTTGGCCAGGGAATGAGTGAAGCAATGGGATGCGCCGCCACCCAGGGGCGGAAGAAAGAGAAAGTGTAGCAAGCGGCTGTGACATGTGATGGCAGCAGTGGCCGAACACAGGGCATATACACACTGCATCCTACGCCCTAACCGACTGAGGCATCGCATGCCACGCCAAGACGGATGGGACGGGGTTCCCGCGCCGCGTCCTGCCCATGTCCATAATGGAGTTGGGTCCTAACGCCCGCCTTCCGATTCTCGGTTTCCGATTCCCGACTGCAATGGGTAAGGGACCGACGGCGCGTCCGCATAAGGTGGTGTTGGGAGACTAACGACAGCGAAATCGTCGTTATCTGTTGACATCCGTCCTAGGACCGCGCGACCCTGAGTCACGTGAGTCAGCTTTCATTCCTTCCGAGCTCGCACCAGTCTTCTGGACGAGTCAGTCGCAGAAGCTTCTTAGTCCAATACGACGTTCAGTGCTCACATTCTGTGGTAGTAGCGAGGCCGACAGAGTTACATCCTTATCTGCTCATCCCTGAGCTGGCCAAAACTACACCCACAACCATGGGCGCCAACGCTAACACCGATCTCTCGGTCAGCGACACCACAATGGTGAACAAGCGCGATTACTGGACACCAACCGGTCGCGATCCGCCACCGATTGGCACCGACAACGAGGAACTCATGATGCTTTGCGCCGAAGCGCACCTGTGGTTCAAGAAGACGAACGACATCGATGTCGTTAAAGAGAAGATCAACAGAGCTATACACGACAGAGCCGAGTGGCTTGGATGGAAGGACGAACCTACGTCTATCACGACAAACTGGGTTCGACGGGCTACGAATTTTGTGGTGCAAAACATCCACCAAATGGAAACTCAACCCAACGCAACTTTGGGGGCACCTACAGGCGCAGCCTCGCGACCCGAGTACGACCTTTACAGATCACTACGCGAGTCTCCCACCAAGAATATCAAGTGGCCTGATCTGAACAAAGACCCGTCCGCCTACAGCGCTTGGGAAGACGAATTTCTCTTCGCGATAACAGATGCCCACCCCCACGCAAGCGACGTCGTCCAGAATGGTCGCAGCTCCCGCTACTTCACCGAGGACCTCGACAGACGCTTGCACAACCTTCTTAGGGAAGCCATGCCGTCAACCCTCTTCCGGACGATCCGCACCCACCACGAAATATCATGCACCCAGGACACGCTGAACATGCTGCGTCAGCGGTATGGATATACGCCTACCGCAAACAGAGGGCCTCTACTCATTCGCTACTTTTCGGCCGACCAAGGAAACCGATCGGGTCGAGACTACCTCGACTACATGGAAGAGATCAGTGCAAGCCTGACGCGAGCGGGCATCCCACTTACGGAAGAGCAGGAACGCACTGGGATCCTACTCGGCTTACGCGACATGAGCATTCGCCAGCGTGAAGAGCGCTCGAGTCTAGACAAGTTACGGCAGGCCGTGATGGACATACCAGCCGCCACGTATCCCGGTGGAGAAAGGAAGAGAAACGGAGGCAAGCCGGTCAACGGAGGAACGCCTTGGACTCGACCCGACAGCGGGGGACGACCCACCAGCGGGGGAAAAAACTCCAGCGGGGGCAAAGCCGGCGACGACAACCTCGCGGACACAAAGACCAAGGGGCAAGACCGCACCAACCAACCCTGGCGCAGCGCGACGTCTAATAAACCTGTTGTCCCTCCGCGCAACCCAGGCCGAGCCAACGCTCACGTCGCTCAGAGAGCGAGCTCTCCCGAGTCTGAAGTGATTGACGTTGATGCGGGCACAGCTGACTACTAGGAACTCGGGGGCGAAATGCGAATCATCCGGGCATTATATGACAGTGGGGCATTCCCATCCATTTGGAAAGACAAATCCGTCTTCACATCCATGACCCCTTGCGACGACGAGATAGAGGTTGCTAACGGGACACATGTAAAGGCGGAAGGACGAGGCACGGCCACAATCCGTATCCGATGCTTAGGAGGACACCAAATGGAGATAAAACTCCCCAACAGCCTATACATGCCCCGTTTCAGCCGAAATCTCGTCAGTGTAGCACACCTGTCGAACACCGGAATCGCATCATACTTCGCCCCACACCAGAAGGGTATCTGGCTTGGTAACCCAGGATCCACCCTACGAAAAGTAACCGGCAGTGACTATCAATTCACGATCTTACACAACCCGCGAACGCCACCCACACCCCTGCGGGCCATGGCGACCAAACCGATCAAACCGGCCGACCCACCCTCAACCCCAAACTCCCTCGCAGCATCCCTGGCCCTGGACCACGTCTCTAAAGCCCACAAACGCTGGAACCACGCAGCCATCGACCTCCTCCCCTGGCTTACACGATCGGAAACCGCAGGCCTCCGCGTCACAGCCAAGCATATCTCCCTCTGTCGTTCAGAGTGGGATTGCCCAACATGCGCGGTGGCACTAGCGACAGCATCGCCCCATCCGAGCCGGGACCGCCTCCGATCCAAAAGACCTTTCGAGGTCCTCCACGTCGACGTAGTAGACCTCCCCCGGGTAACCGGCATGGGGCACGGATACGCCCTCGTCGCCGTTGATGACTTCACGCGGTACGTCTTCACCACAGCGATCCCGACAAAGGGCGCTGCAACGAAGGAACTGCGGAACCTCATATTGCGGGAGCAACGCTACGGCCCGGACAGACTGCTGCGGACTTTGCGCACGGACAACGCCCCCGAATTGACAAGCGCACTGCAACCTTTTCTGGACGAGCAAGGCATCACGTCAGAACGGACAATCCCGGGGCAGAGTGCTAGCAACGGTGTGGCTGAGCGTGCCATCCGAACCATAACGACTCGTGCAAGGCAGTTGCTCTTGGGTACAGGTCTTCCGACGTCGGACTGGTGGGAACACAGCCTCCACGCTGCGTGCTTCACCCAAAACCAAATGCCACTCAAAACATCCGGGGAAGACAACAAATCGCGATTTGAGCGATACAAAGGCCACGCATACTCGTTACCGATGCAACCCTTTGGCCGCGTTGCATACCTCCATCTGCCCGAGTCACGCCGCGAGCACAAGCTCAGCGCGCGGGCAGAGGAAGGTATGCTGGTAGGATACCACCATCAGCGCGGATCAAAGGGATGGCTCTTCGCCACATACCAACCATCCCTGGGTACCTTCACCTACCGCTGGTCGAAACCGTACAAATGGGGCAACGCCATCTACCCCCATCTCCACCCCGACCACTTCCCACCCGACATCTCCAAATCACCTCAAATTAAAATCGACAGTGAAAAAGACGCTAACCCTACTCCGCCAGCCGCGGCAGCACCCATGCCCCGAACCGCCGCCACACCCCAGACACCCGCTCCCACCACCACCCCCCCCCTCCGCGCCGCTACCCCCTCCGCCAGCGCACCACCCGCACCTCCCTCGACCTGCACACACTCCCAATCGCTGACGACCCCACCGACACGACCTACCATGCTCGTGCTGCAGCCGCCACGCCCCACTGCGCCGCACCAGAGATCGGCATCGCCCGCCCCCTACCTGACACATCCGCCCCCCCGTTTGCCGACACAGTTCAACCTCCCGAATACGCCGCCATGACTGCTCTCAGCGCACCCATCCACCCGGACACGGTTCAGCTCACCAAGGATGGCGTACCCCTCGCTCCCAAGACGCTCAAGGGTCTCGAGACTCACCCCTCCTTTGCCATGGTCAAGCAGGCTATGGCCGACGAGGTGGCCACACTCGCGCGATACGGCACCTACGAGGCTACGTACCCACCACCGGGTGCACAAATCCTCATAGGACTATGGCGCATCACACACAAAGACGGACGCCGAGGGCCGGTTCCTGCGCCACCGCGCGCGCTTTGTCGCGGGCGGACACCAACAATCGGCCGAGACTTGGGGCCAGACGTTCGCACCATCGGTGCGCACACCTGCCATCCTGACCCTCGTCGTGCTGGCCGAGAAGTATAAGTTTGGCCTCTTCTCGGCGGACGTCAATGCAGCGTACCTGAACGCCCCCCTCGAAGAAGCAGTCTACATCCGCCCACCCCCCTACTTCCCCGAAGCGGGTGGTCGCGTGTGGCGTCTCAAGAAGAGTCTATACGGGCTACATCAGAGCGGAGCAAACTGGGCACGATACATCCGGAACCTGCTGCGTGACAAGCTCGGCTTCACGCAAAGCTTGACCGAGCCCTGCTTGTTCGTGCGCGCTGCACCACCGGGTGAGCAGATCCTCCTGGCGGTCCACACCGACGATCTGCTCCTCGCATGCAAGTCACACCAAAAGTACGAGGAGTTTATGGCCGAGATAAACACACACATTGATGTTCGTGGTAACGGTCCCCTTCACTACCACCTGGGATGCCAATACGATCGGATCGGTGGGGAGCTGTACCTGAGCCAACCAAAGTTCATCGAGGAAGTGGTGGCAAAGCACCACATCAAAGCCCCGTGGATCCGGACTCTCCCACATCCCGTACGGATGATACCGCCCCGTGCCGACCCTGAACCCCCATCCCTCCCAGCCTTGCGCAAGGCATATCAGGGGAAGATCGGATCGGGACTGTGGGCTGCACGAATGGGCCGGCCTGACTCCCTCTTCGCTATCACGGCCCTCAGCAGAGCCGCTGCCGACCCATCGCAGCAGCATCATCAAGCAGTCGATGACTTCCTTCGCTACCTGTACCATACTCGAGGAAAGGGCCTGAGGTTGACCCCAACATCAGATGCACCGGCCATTGCGCTGTATACAGATTCCGACTTGGCGGGAGATCCCATCCAGGCACGCTCCACATCTGGATGCCTACTGATGGTGTACGGTGTGCCGGTGTCGTGGCGATCCATTCTTCAGCCGAAGAGCGTTACCAGTACCGCCGCCGCCGAATATACGGCAGGATATGATGGACTGGTTGACGCCAACTATGTCAAGAACATCATGATCGAGCTTGGGGCCATCGGCGAGGGTACACCCATTCATTGGTATTGCGACAATAAGTCTGTCGTCGATCTCGCCCACAAATTTGGCAGCACCGGCAAGCTCCGAGAGCTGAAGATCCGGTACCACAATGTACGGCAACACGTGGACTCGGGCGAGGCCATACTTGTACACATCCCCGGCGAAAGGAACCCAGCGGACGTCCTCACCAAGCCTCTCGGCCGTCCCGCCCTGACAAGCCATCTTGCTCAACTCCGCGTCGAGGAGATGGATCCAGTCCACATGACTGGGCCCTCCGGTCAGCGGGGGTGTTGACATCCGTCCTAGGACCGCGCGGACCCTGAGTCACGTGAGTCAGCTTTCATTCCTTCCGAGCTCGCACCAGTCTTCTGGACGAGTCAGTCGCAGAAGCTTCTTAGTCCAATACGACGTTCAGTGCTCACATTCTGTGGTAGTAGCGAGGCCGACATTATCAATCATCTACGTCGTATCTGTTTCCAGCGCGAGGGTCCGCGCCCCTGTGTGTGGGGGGGAAAGTAAAACGCTACGGCTGGCTGGGACCGAAGGGTGGGTCCTGGGATGCTGGGAGGACAAGAAAGATGGATCGCGGAGGACACATGATATGCCATGGGAGAAGGGACAAGAAAGAGGCAGATGCATTGGGTGCATTGGGTGCATATCGGTGCATTATAGTTGGGTTCCCATCTCCAGCATGAGATAGTACAGTGTCATTTTGAGGGCAAGCGGCTGGCAAGGTAGGTGCATGCACGCTACTACGCTACTACGCCACTACGCCACGCGCGCGGCGGGCAGGGCCATCCCCCTGATGCTCGGTGCTCGGTCCTCGGTTCTGGGTCCTGGTCCGACACCTACCGAGGAAACCAATCTGTTCACTTGGCTTGCCTTAGTTCAACTCGACGTTTTGCAGCGCTGGGTCGGCATCGACGAGTTTGCCCGGGTTCATAATGTTGAGCGGGTCGATCTGGTTCATGATGGTTCGGTACAGGGTGAGGGTACCCTTGCCCAGCTCGTGCTCAAGGAACTCCTTTTTGCCAATCCCCACCCCATGTTCGCCCGTGGCCGTACCATCGAGATCTTGCGCGTGCCGGACCATCCTGCACCACCTCCTTCACCCTGGCCAACGTTGCCGCGTCCCGCTCGCGATAGATCAGGAGCGAGTGCTGTGCAGAGCCGAGTCAGTCAGTCAGTTTATCCTGCCCACTCGGGCTCGGATTCCCAATTGCCCAATACGCCATATACGAGAAAACCGCGCGCGGGTTGGGGGGGGAGGGGGGACGTACAAAGTTGCCATCGCCAACGTGGCCCAGGACCGGGCCATACAACTTCTGCTCCTCAATGTCGTTCGACACGCGCTGGATCAGTTCGGGCAGCTGGCCCACTGGCACACACATCCGTCACCCAGCGCGCCAGGGCCGAAGCGGTCCTCGGCATCCTCTGCCTCGGGTTCCACGGGCTTGGGGTACGACATGGCGGACCAGAGGCCGACCTTGCGCGCGCGCCAGAGACGATCGATTTGCTGCTGATCATCGCCGTACTGGATGTGGCCGGGCCATGTGCTGGAGCAGTTGCTCGGCCAATTCCCAATCGGCGGCAATGTGCTTGGGGTAGGACCTTGAAGTTTGACAAAGATTGTTGGTTTCTCTCCCCCCGGCAAATGGGGCGCGTCGGGGTCGTCGGCGGCAGCGCGGTTGACGGCGCCTACCATGGCGGCATCCATCAGCTCGACACATTGGGGCTGCATGCCCGACTTGAGGATCGCACCGGATGCCGCCACGGCGCTTCGACGGTGGGGAAGGTAGCTACGACGACTGCTTTCGGAAGCACTGGTTCCAGGCGCAGCGTAGCGCCACAATCACCCCCAGTGTCGCCTCGGAGCCGAGGAAGAGTTTGGTCAGGTCGGACCAACGGAAGACTTGCGTGCGCGCGAGCGCGTCGTCACCACCTCCCCCGTGGGCAACACCACCGTCACACTCAGCACATGGTCCCCCTTCATCGTCCCGTACCGCACCGCGTTCGTGCCACTGCATCCGGTGGCCGCCATGCCCCCAATGCTGGTTGGCCCAGGGTCAATGGGGAAAAAGAGGCCCGTGCCACGCCGTGCCAGCTCCTCGTTGAGCTCCTCCCATCCAATCCCCGGTTGCACCGTCACGTCCCCATCGACCTCGGAGAGACGAAGGATGGACTTCATCTGCACAAAGTCGAGCAAATGCTGCCCCGTCCATCCAACTTGGGGTCGGGGCCGGACGTGTGGCCCTCGAGGGAGGTGCCACCGCCATAGGGCACAATGGGCACATTGTACTTCGAACACGCCTGCACCACCGCCACCACGTCCTCCGTCGAGCGGGGGAACACAATGGCCGCATGCGGCGGGTAGAAAGGTGGACCAAGGCGACGAGCCATGGGCATCGGTTTCCATTTTTGAGCGTAATCTGGCTCGGTTCCAACGCCGCCTCAATCTCCCGCAGCGCCGCGGGCAGGTCGTGCACCGGCGGCGCGCCAGTCCCGGGCGGGGGCTTGGCATCGAGCTCGGTGTGGAACGCGTCCTTGTGCGAGTGGGGCGTGGTGGGCAGGAGCCAGGAAGCAACGGCGCCGAGCACGAGCGTGCCCAGCACGCCGGCGCGCACCAGCTGGCCGGTCGTCAAGGGTTTGGAGGTGTGCAGCGCACGGGCCACCGCGGGGCGGGGGGGCAGGCGCGTGCCGCGGGCAGAGCCAGCGGCGCAGAGCGGGGGCGCACAGGCAGGCGGACAAGCATGGCAGGCACAAGCGAGGCCGAGGGGCGGTGGAGGCGGAAGGCAAAGGCCATCCGCAGCCGTCGGGCAGGCTTTATGTTCTGTCAGGCGGATGGCCAACGGCGGGGAGCACCGGGAGCACCCCGGCCAGCGTGCTTGGTTTGGACAGTACAGTCTGGGCACTCAGCGCAGGCGGCCATGGGCCACACAGGCGCCGTGCGCGTGCTGGGTTAAACTGTGTGATCGGGTTTAGCCGGCTGGCTGCGCTGCAGCAATGGCGCCACCTGGATTAGCCGCCTGCGCAACTCGCCCCATAACCCTACCCCATTGTCCTTGGTTGGACTTGGTCGTCTTTTCGCCACCCACTGCGGGGTCCGTCGGGAGAAGAGCACACCCGGCCTGACTGGGATGGGCCAGGCCCCCCGGACCCAGAGTGGCTAACGGAGGACAAACTGCATAGACACACTGGAAAGAGATAGGGCGACAATGGATATGCAGCAGTACACACAGACGAAACAAAATCATCAGGCTGCTCGATCGTCCAACGTCCGTGGCCCACGAGCGCACACTAATACACAGAAGAAGACAGCGGGGACAAGTTTCAAGCGTCAAGAGCTAGCGCCTAGCGCGGCGCTGGGTGGCAAGGTCCAGGACCTCGCGTGCAGAACCAGTTTGGTCTCGACCGAGCGCAGCTGGGTATAAAAGAGAGCGAGGGGCAAGAAGGGGCCCAACACAGCTGCGACGCGGACGTGGTTGAGGATGATCTCCAACGAGCCATACAGGTTGACCAGATCACTGAGCACCTCCGTGGTTCGTCGGCGAAGATGGCAAGGGAGAGGCAGCCGGCCACAGTGGCCGCTCGCACCATAGCTGCCGTCGCTCGCGCACGTCCAGGCTCCGCAATTCCATCTGCCACACGGGCAGGTTGTGGGCTTCGGCCAACCAGTCCGCTTGGAGTGCCACCTCGGCCAACTGTTCTGCCAATTCCTCCACCTCGACCGGACCATCCGCCATCATTCCTGCTGCTCCCTCTGCACCTTCTCCCCCCACCCCCCCCTGCCCCTTCTTCGGCCCGAGCGCGAGGCCCGAGTTGCAATACCAGCTCAAATGCGCCCATGGAAGGTGAATGTCGGCTTGCCTTGGTCGGTCGCGCCGGTCGGCGGTTCGCGACGCCACGCGACGGGTTGGGTCGCATCGCCCCCCCGACATGGTCCCCCTCTGCCAGCACCCTGGGGAGGGTGGGGGCACCACAGCCCATCCAAACGCGCAGATGGGAGGGAAGCCAGCGGACGAGCTTGCGTGCTGGACATGCGAGCAAAAAGACGTGTGTCCCCTCACGAACGAGGCGACGGGACGAGAGAACGATTTGGTCCCAAAAGATCCAGAGGTGCGAATGACCAAGCCAAACCATAGTGCGCAGCAATGCGAATGCCACCACCAGGGGGGCTCCCAGCGTGGCTGCAGCTTGCAAACGGGCAAGGAGGGCAACGCGTCCGTTGCTTGCGTCTGGGCTACCCCGACACGGCATCCCACGGCTTGATGTGCCCTGCGGGCAACGTGGTCGTGCACGTCAAGTCGCGGTAGACGTCGAGAGGCGTCCGTTGTGCCAAGCTGTCCTGCCGGTCCAACAGAGCCCGCACCAAGCGCCGTACACCTCGGCTGCCGTATCGTTGGGCACTGCCCAGGGCGCCGAGGTCCAGCGGGATGTAGTGGCGGCCCGAACCCGCGCGACGGTCGTGCTTGCCCGCGCGAGCGGAGTCAGCAGGGAATCAGCTATGATGGGCAGGCCCGGTGAACCGGCCAAGATCTGGGTGAAGAGCAGTTCTTGTCCCACACCCGACCGGCCGTACACGAGCAAAGGGTAGCCCCCCCACCAGTCGGCCCAGTAGGGCCCCAGCAAGGCGGACCCAGCCGCAAGAATCACTTGCACTACCCATCCTGCCACCACTCTTTGTCGCGACCGGACAGGCACGTGGGCCCAGGCACGATGCGCGGGAGTGGTGCGGCAGCTTGAAACTGTTGGCACAAGAGAGCCATCAAGCCTAGCAGTGCGATCCGGGCTAGTAGGAACAACCCGTCCCATTGTAAGTGATGGGCATCAAACATAGCGAGCATGCCGGCCCCGAGCGGGCCAAGCCATCCACCAACGCCCTGCCTCCTTCGGACAAAAATACCCCCGCGACCTGAAGCCCAAGCCTGAGCACCCACGCCCCCAGCGCGAGGCCGAGGAAGCGATCCATGCGGTCCGGCACTCAGACGCATCCGGTTCTCGCGACCAGCTTTCGTCGTGCACCGGCAACCCATGCGGTTTTCCCATGATCAGCACGCATCGACCGTTCCGGATGCGTGTTAAAGGTGGCCGTGTAGATATGCGAATGGTGACCTGACGAAGGTAAGGCACGGTATCTCGCTGGGCTGCGCCAGAACGGACAGCTGGTCGGAGGAGCAGTCGGTGGGGCGGTGCTAGCTTCGATCAGACTATCAATATCCAGGTCGGCTGGATACCGTACAGGGCGCGGGTCCCCCCCCAAAACGAAAGGTCGTCCTGCGCATCTTCTTCCGTAACGTGGAACAGGGGCAACGCCAAGTAGTCTTGCTCTTTGGATAAAGGGTTCAGCGAGGAGATTGCGGGGGCACGTTGGTGGCCTTCAGGCGCGAAGGGAAAAGCGATAGGAAAAAGGAAACTGGGGAGAACTTCGTTGATGGCGAAGGACTCGGCTCCGAGGTACAAGCTGGACAAGCAGCGGGTCGGAGGTATCTTGCAACCTCCAGGGCTCAGGCAGCTCCACCCATACAGGGTCCCTCCGCTTCGACTCGAACACACGCCGGATCGCGTCCAAGCTTGAGCGAGCAAGCGAGCCGGTTGGTTCGCGACGCCAATTGAGCGAGTCGCCAGGACGGCCGGGGCCATAGTGGGTGATGGTGATCAACGGCCGGGTGTCGGCGAGATGAATGCTGTACGTGAGCTGGGGCGGGGAGGCCAACGTTTGGAGGGCAGAGGTGGTGGGTGCCCAGTGTCCCAAAAGTGGAATAGCCGAGACAGCCACCAGACCTAGGCATAAAGACAGCCCCAAGGCAGCAATGCCGCGGCAACAGCCGTAGCGGCTTGCAGTAAATCGCCCAAACGGCTGCCGAGCCCCCGCGAGGGGGAGAAAAGCGATAGCGCATACTACATTGGGGACACGCAGCGGAAGCCGTAGAGCTGGTAGAGGAGTGTCGCCAACGGTTCAGGCATCCAACGTGGATCCAGGCCACCGAGCCACTGCAGAGACAGGGCGCAATCAGGGGGCCCAGCACGCCACCAGCCCCATCGTCGGCAAAGGGGTCGTTGCCAGTCAGACATACGCGGCAACGGGGTTCGTCCCCGTCTTCATCGTCCGTGTGGCTTTCGACAGGAGTGGAAGGCGCCTCGATCCAATGCTGGTGCTCATCGGCTGGTGGCGGGCCAGGCGGAGTCGAGGGTAGAATGCGCTCACGCACTAATACCTCGGCAGACCTGCTGAGGGGGCGGCGGGCGCATCCTCATGCACGGCGGGACGCAAGGCGGGAAGGTACCGAGCATCTCCTCAATCTCGAGGCGCTCGAGCAAGTCCTGGCCAGGCCCATGGCGAGACCCGGCCTCAGCATCCATCGCGGCTCGTCGAGGCCAAGGGGGGCGGCGCCAGCCAGGTGGGGTAGCAGTGGCTGGGGGCAGATGGCGGATGGCAGGGCAGACATCACTCCTCATCACTGGAGAATAGCAATCAATTCGATCAATGATTAATGATGGTCATCGATCATCGATCATCTATCTGATCGGTCACCGGTCATCGAGGTTATCGACTATCGACCGAACAAGCTCAGTTTTAACGACACCAGCCTCCCCACTACGTCTCGGTCGGCCGGCAGACGCACGGATTGGATCAGCATGGCCTCCATACCAATGCCCCCCGCCGACGCAAACGCTGAATCAAGAGGCAGAAGAGGGCATCCTAACGGTGCCTGCGACCGCCATGCTTGCAGACTTGGAGCTGGACACTAGGGCCGTCGGTGGCAAGGAGCACCGATTCGGATTGGGGGTACGACCGCTACTTTGCGGCGTTGCGGGTCACAATCTGGAAGCCCATTCGGGGAGGGGGCAGCAGGCGGGCCGATTTGACCGCCTCAAGCAGCGCCGGCCGGATGTGATTGCCATGGGTCATTTGTCCAATTGGGAGGGCAAGGTAAAGACGTAGCTGGAGTTGCCCAGGTGACGGGCAATAAGTTGGAGGTCCTGTTGCGCAATTGCAGGGTCCCGTTGTCGCTTACCAATAACGTGCTACTAGTAGTCTGACGACAAGATCTTGGGTCAAGATGGCAGGGGCGGGCGCTGCCCGAATCAGCTGGGCACAGTGCCCCGTTTTGGAGGGTTGGAATGGCCCGGGTGTCCCTGGCAAGTCGTGCGCGAGTTCGCACCCCCCCCACCAAACGGCTCAGTGCTCAGTCTGCAAACAGCCAAGCCAAGCTACACCGCCGCCTGGCATCAAACACCTCGCTCTTTCTTTTCCCACTTCGTCCTCGTTCCTCTCGCACCCTCCACACCTTCATCCTCCTCCATCGCCACCGCAATCCATTGTCGGTGCTCCTTGCCGTTCACCACGTCGTTCCTAACCTGCAACCTGTACTCCAACAGCACAACCGACCCTTTTCGTGTACAACAGCGACCCCCTTAATGCGGTAGATGATTGTTCTGAATAGACCATGATGCAAGCAGTACTAGGAATATTGGGAAACGCATGAGATCTGAGAGGACGGCGTGAGGTTGAGGCGTGGGGGGGGGGGGAGGGTGAGGGTAAGGAAGGTAGGGTGGGGGGAAGCGGTAGCCCTCCCATATGCTTTACTTGTGTCCCTTTTTGCGGGCCACTGCTCGAGCGCGAAAGGCCGATGCCCTTCCCTCAAAGCCAGGTCGAGCAGCTTTGGTCTTGGCCTTGGTCACGAGGGGGCGGGAGGAAGAGGAAGAAACTTTTCGGTTGGGCAGCGACTTGGGTCCATGCTTAGTGGTTTGCTTGGCTGATCGTGATGGGTGCGTGGGTTGTCCGGGTTGGGTAGGTGGCGCTTGGGGTGTGTGTTGCGCTGGTTGCGTATGTTCTGCGTGTGACTGAGCGCCCTCGGCACCCACCTGGTTGCGTTCAGCCCCGATCGGCGGGTTGGCTTTGCCCTTGGACCGATCTTTGTGGGCGCTGGGCTGTAGATCCCGCCCAGGCACTTCGCCCTGCAGGCATGATTCTTTGTCCCCCGTCTCCTTGCTTGTCCCCGGTCCTGCCCCACCTCGTTTGCCCGCCTTGCGCTCCGCCTTGGGCTTGCGAGAAGGAACAACGGGCAAGGTACTTGCACGTTCCGACAGAAAACCCGGTTGTGTGGCAGGAGGGGGGTCAGCTACCGCATGGCGTTCTTCTCTGGCGTCCACCTCGGCCACAGAAGGTTCCTGTTTCTTCTCCATGTCGTGACTGGGATGCTGGTTTGTCTCCGCAGCTGGTTCTGACGCGGCGTGGGAATCAGGGACAACAGGTTCTGGAACCCAGAGAAGAGGGTGCTTGAAACTGAACTCGACCATGGGCGAGCGAGCGGACGGAGCAGAGAAGGCAGGCGAAGCGCACGAGACCAAGGAAGCGCACGGACTTGAAGCGGGCGCCGAGGCAGCGGCTGCCGCGGCGGCGGCCGCGGTGACTGCCGCTGCACGACGAGCTTCTTTCCGTTCCCTTCGTCGCCGATCCCGCATCTCGCCCCGCCGCCTGCGTTGGGCCAACAAGTCGGCCACACTGCCAGTTGGCGCCTGCTCCAGGCCTGCTGTCCGCTCCTCCCCACGCCCTTTTCGCGTAGCGCGCAACGCCGCAATGCGCGCCTGCAGACGAGCACGTAGATCCCCCGTGCTCGCACCTGATCCACTTGGCCCTCCCTCGACCCGCTCCGTCGGTTCCGTTTCCGTCGCCGCGGTCGATGCGTCATCGTCGGCACTGCGTTTCCGTTTGCGCACAAAACAGTCGTCCCCATTGTGCATCCTCACCTCCTCCTCCTCGTCCACAACAAAAGGGAGAGACTCATTTTCGCTCTCTTCTTCCCCTTCCTCTTCCCTGTCCCCCCATCTGGGAATCGAGCAGCGCAGCTGCACTGTGCCGGTACGGTGGCCAAGGCGTAGCAGCAGGGGCTACCCCCCGCGTCGCAGCCATTGGCAGTGGCGGCACCAGCTTGTGAGTCCGCTCCAATTTGGACAGCTGGGCTGCTTATTATTTGTGGCAGCGGGGCGCGGGGGTGGGGGCCAGTCGGGGGTGGCCACTTGCGCTGAGGGGGCACTGGCACTGGCACTGGCACTGGGGGGGGCGAGGGGAGGGCGAGGGAAATGGGGGGAGGGATGGCTGTGGCGGTGGAGCAAGAGGAGGCGGCGGAGGCGGCGGAGGCAGTGGAGGCAGTGGAGGCGGTGGAGGTGGGGTCGGCGCGGGGAAGGTAGTAGCGGGTGGGGATGAGGCTGACCAAGGAGGCAAAGCTGGATGCGACCTGAGGCACAGGCGGCGGAAGGCGGGGTGCCACTGGACCGACGCAAAGGGGAGCGGCGGTGGCGGAGCAGCGGGCGGACCAGAGGCCGAGGGCTAAGCAGACGGCAGATCAGTGGGCCGCCACAGACAGATGCGCAAGAGGGGGACAGCACGTACCATCGCTGGGGGGCGGGGCAGAGAAGAGGAGAAGGAGGAGGCGGCCAAGCCGGACGAGGGGGCGGGAGCGTGGGCGGCAGCAGAGGGACGGAGGGGACTGCGTGGCCTGGGCGGCGCGGCGGCGCGCGCGGGGGTGCGGGGGGAGGGGCTGGCCATGGGGGGGCAGCAGAATAGGCGTGAGGAACGCAGCGGCAGGTGTTGGCTCCAAGCACACATTGGCCCCGCCGTGCCCCGCCAGCGCGCCGGGCTGCTGTCTGACAAGCTGCTTTTTTTTTTTTTGTGCCTGCCCAGTGCGCCAGCCCTCCGCCGGGCGGAACGGATGGCACGCATTCCGCCCGCACGCCTCGGGGACCCAAGAGATTTACCCCGCTGTGTGTGGCGGCGCGCCACGCGGGCAGCGGGCGCAACAAGCGCTGCCACGCCGATTGCGTCGATGGCTTTACATTCATGCATTATTGCTCACCAGCCCCACCGTCTGCTGCTTCAGCCCCCTCCTCCATAGGTGGCAAAGGGCGGGAAGGAGAACCAACTCTGCGGGGTGCCGTACGCCGTGGTGGCTGCGGCGCCGCGCCAGTGCCGAGCAGCCGGCATCTGAGTCGACGATCCGACGCGGACCGGCCCTGCCCCCGGCCCCGCACCCGCACGCACCGGAGTCGAAGAGTCCGAAGAGGTGGCTGGTTGCCAAGTCGTCATCCCGGTAGCGACGAACCCGGTCCCGCTTCGGCAGCCCGAGCAGAAGGGGTAGACACAAGTGGGGTGCCACCCGGGGAGGACAGTGTGGGCAGAGCGCCAAAGCCCGGGGGTAACAGGGAAGACCAAAAATCGTCGTCCATCAGTTCATCGGGGTTGACTTGGACGGGCGGTTGGACGGCCATTGGGTGCGAGGCAGCAAATTGGCAGCCAACAAGCCATCGTCCCTTCCTCCTGGCATGCGCGGCAGACCCATCAAGAACTGCGCCGAGGCTGCGTGCCCCAGTCGAGGACTCGAGGGGTTGGTCGGGGGCCACAAACTGTTTCGGGCGGGGTCAGCAGCGAGCGGTAGCGGTAGGTACATCGGTCGCCTCAGCCGGGGCGGGCGCCACGGTGCCTGGTTCGCCCGAGTTGAAGACTCAGCGGTTGAGGGAGGGAGGCTAAAGAGGTGAGCGAGGGGAGGCACGCTGCTGGGCACCTGCGTTGCGGCGAATCGGTACGACCATCATGAGCCGCGAGCACAGTCTTGAGAAAAGTGGCGTAGAGGTAAGGCGTGTGCGATTCGCTAACTGCGATCGTGGCAAAAAAGTTTGCAGACGCATGACCAAGGCAGCAGATCACCGGGTTGCTGTACCCGGCAAAGACGGGGCGCGCCAACTGAAAAAAAAGAAGGAAGGGGATGGACCAGAAGGTGCAGCAGAGCAACAGGTCAACTGCTATCCAACAGAGTACAGACACTCTCTGGAAAAAGACGTACCTTTATCAAGAAGACCGCCGCGTACGCAATCATGAGGAACTGCGAGTCGGGCGCGTACGTAGTTCGGGTCCCAAGCTGGCAGCACACTTGATGATAGACAAGGCAGCGTTTTTGCACAGATAATAGTCTAGGTTCCGGTACCACCAAGGAGGAGAGACAGACACAAACTAGTTAGCCAACAGGTCAGCTCCTCACAGAACAGATCAACGTACACATTGGCTTCTCCACCTCTGTTGTCGAGGGCTGGTCCAAGAACCGTTGCAGCCAAACGAGTTGAGCAACAGCACTCCGTAGTGGTACCGCAACGGCCCGACACGGACCAAAAAGTAGAGCGCTCGGGCAACCATTTGGCTTTCGGGGGGTGGGGTGCCGAGGGTGAAGCTGGTGTCGTTCGTGCCTTGACTGAGAATTTGGAGATGGCGGACGCTTCCTCGCGAGCCGCTTTGTCCTTCGAGGGAAAAGAGGCGGGGCGTATCGTTTACGCCGGGGCCTCCCAGCGGGCTGGGGGGAAGGTCTTGGAAGCCATCGGCAGTGTACATGGTCTGCTTTTCGGCTTGCCCCTCGGGCTGTTGGGACTGGTACTGACGTAGCAGATCTTCAAAATGCCACAATTGGCGCCACTCGTCGAGCTGGTGATTGAACATGCGGATGACAGAAGCAAAGTCAGCCTCACACGCAAGCGAGGGCATGGATGTGTGCAGAAAGTCCATCTGCTTGGATTGGATGCGATGCAGCTCTGTCAGCCCGGCTACCCCCACGTCCCATGGTTGAGAGAGGTGCTGCATGCACCACGTCCGAACCGAACCAATAATCTTGTCCTCCTGTACAGTGGACGACTTGCCATGTGCGACGCCATCATCCGGTCCACAATAAAGCAGGATCCACGTCCGTTCGCGATTCAGCACGTCCCGCTGTTGGTCAACGTGTCCAAGGAGGGGGAAAAGCGGGTTCCCGGGGGCAAAGGGCGATCGAGGTTGATGTCGGTCGCCATACGGATGCCCAAGCCCGAGTAGAACCAAGTTTTGTCCTGCTCAAAGCTCGGCGACGACCCCATAGAGAGAGAAGAAGATAGCCTTGGGAGATCTCCATGCTCTTCCACCCATTCTCCAAGATCATAGTGCTGCACCGCTTCACATACTCAAGTGCCTTACTGTGCAGGTCGGGGCGCTGCATGTAAACTTGGAGGCAATCATGGTAATCACTGCGAACAAAAAGGGCGAACGGGAACGGACCAAGTTAGGTGTGTGCAAGCTGGGATCCAGGACAGCGGCAAAATGGTTGCACGTGGCGAAAATACGGAACAAGTCGGTCAGTTCATCGAGGGTAACCCATCCATCGTCTAGCAGCGTCGGCGGCAGCTCCCGTTCGATAAACCTTGCGCACAAAGCTGCTCGATAAATCCAGGACGAAAGTAATTGCGATTGGCTACACCTAACGGGCCCGGCTGCTTGCATCCTCGGTCGGGGTCCATGAAAGGAACTTGGTCCTCGGGAGGGAGGGGTGCATACCCGGATCGGCATCCCATGCGGAGGCGGAGGGTAGAGGGACGATCAGCGGGCCTGGATAAGGTGCCCAAGCTAGCCTCGGCCAACAGACCCAGCGGATTCAACCCATGGCCCGGCATGCGATGCAATCCTAACCTGGACACGGCTGTTGGGTAATGACAGGCGAATCAGGAAAATCCTCGTTTGTGCCCATCTTTGGCTGCCCCGACGAACCGGTGAGGCTAGTGTTGGATCTTCCACTCTCATGCTGGCATGGCGAGAAGCCGAGGTGGCCTCTGGCTGGTCGGTCCGATGGTCTGATACGGAGCGATCAGAATCGCTCGCCCTGGGCTGTTGGACTCGAGCGGAACCGGGTTGCGAGGTGGACAAGACAACCGCAGGCTGCCAGTGGGGGGCAAGGGTAGATCCTACTGGCAAGCTCCGCCGGCGAGCCGGTACATCAGCGGACTCGGAAGGCGCGGTGTGGGTGATTTGGTTGGAAGCCAAAGGGTCAGCAGTGGAGGTGGAGGCAGGGTTAGGGGTTGGTCCGGCTGGCCCCGGCTTGGGATGGATGTTCCGAAGCACCACCGCCAACGTTTGTTCCATCTTCTCCAGCGAGGCGGCCATGAGTTCGATCTTCTTGGCCTTGGAGCCCTTGCGGACCCGGACAGGGATCTCAAACACACACTCGGTTCCCGACGTCTTGCATCGCGCACAGGGAGGGCCCTTGTCGATGCCTGTGCAGCGCATTTTGAGGCGGCGACAGGCGGTGCACGCGACTGCGCCTCGGCGGCGCTTGCCTTGTGAGGGGCGGGTGGGGAGGCGGACGTGCCAAGTGCGATGGCCGAGGGGGAATTCTGGTCGGCACTGGCGCCCGACGTGGCGCGGTCGTCGTCGCGGAAGGAGCGGGCGGGGCTTTTACTGGGGCGAGAGTTGTGCTGATTGCGCTGGTGCAGCTGTTGATCGGGGCGGTGTGCGGTTCGGGGTCGGGGAAGACATCCGAGTTGGTTGCGTCGCTTTCGCTCTCGTCGTCATCCGAGGCAGTGGTGCTGGGGGGCGCGGGGCGGGCGGCGGATGCGAACTCGGGGTGGGCGGATGGAATGGCGGCGGCGGCGGCGCTCAAGTCGGGCTGGACCGAGGCCCAGGGCGTCCAGGGGGAGGATGGGTTGCGTGGGTACATTGGCGACGGGGTGGACGACATGGGGGGAGGATGGAGCGTGGAGCGTGGCGGGTGGGGGGCGGAGGGGGTGCTCCCAAGCACATTGCACGCTCCTCCCAGTGGAAGCTTGAGGCTTGACGCGACGCCCCAAGGCGCCAAGCCGGGGTGAATATTGAATGGCAGATGAAATGTTTAAAGGGCGAGTGCCCGCTAGTGCGTGCGAGTGCTGGGAAGCTGGGGTATAATACCGTCGGGCAGACGGGACGGACCAACCGGATATGGGGATGGCCGATGGTAGCGCCGCCGTCGCCGCTGTCGCTGTCGCCCCGCCCTTCTTGGCTGTGCACAGATGTGACAGTCACGGCCTGTCAGCTTACGGGCGTACTGAGAACGCGGCGGTACCGAGGCGGACACGGCGTTAAAGATATCGAGTACCTTACTGATTTTTGGGGGAGCGTGCGGGGATTGGACCTATTTCGGCGGGGAAAAAGGGCGGCGTGTGTTCAGTGCGGGGCAGAGACACCAGGCGGCGGCGACAAAAAGATACCATTGTCTTCAAATACCTTGGGCGTATACCTACACTTGACCCACCCTGACGCAATCAATGCCTGGATCAAGACACCTCAGGCACTTCATGCATCCACACAATATAGATAGCTGGCAATCCCGCCAATACCGCTGTGGCGATAGCCTAATAGACTCTTTGCGCCTCAGGCCGCATGGTTGTAGGTCCCCTCACGGTACGCCTTGGTGGTTAGGTGTAGGCCGGGCCCTGCGGCCCTCACCTGAGGCCGAGGCTAAGGCCTGGGCGTTAGGAGGGCCCATCCGGCGGGACCCAAAGCCATACCACACCTTAGTCCCAGCGCATTGCACAGAACTCCTCCCGGCGCAGCTGTTTTCCCTTAGTGCACGCAGACATCATTCACCAAGTCCGTTTGGGCCGCTGGATTCAGGGCTTTTGATGCTGCTCCCCAGCTCAGATGGGCTTCACCCCCTGTCCTACGGATGGCACAGCAGGTTGGGGGGGTCGGTGGGCTGGGGATGGGGGTGGGGGGGGAGGAGAATGGATGGGTGGGGGCAGAGGGCAAAGCTTACCGGCGCACGTTGTGTGCCTGAGCGGACGAGGCGACATGCCAGCGTGGCAGTGTGCTTGAAACTTGGAGGAGGTCACGTGCACTGCCTTGCTGGAACAGCGGCAGGCAGGGGGGGCACAGGGGCGCATGAGAGGGGCTGGCACGAGACACTGGCGCGGCGCCGGCGGCAGGCGCTGCGGGAGTGGCGCGTCGGGCGGACGACACTGGCCGCGTGCCCGGGGCGAGTGGCGCGCGTCGGCGCAGGCAGGCGGGCACAGGCAGGCGGCCTCCCACAGCGCGCCGCGGCAGAAGCAGCGACCGAAGCCCAGCGCTGTGTCTGGCCCAGGCCACCCCGCACGGCGCCCGTCTCGTCGTGGCAGGTGGCCAGCATGCCTGCCCGCCGCCCCGCCCTTCGCTCGCCGCGCCACACCCGCCCCCCACCACCTCCTCTGCCCCTCGTACCCACCATGGCCGCTACCGTCGACGAGGTCACGCCTCTCCAGGGCTACGTTGGCTTCGACTCCATCACCCGCCAGATCGAGAGCAAGCTCCTCAAGCGCGGCTTCCAATTCAACGTCATGGTCGTCGGCCAGACCGGCCTCGGCAAGAGCACGCTCGTCAACACGCTCTTTGCCAGCCATCTGATCGACCAAGGGCCGCTTTGAGGCCGATGTCCTGCCGCGCTCCACCACCGAGATCCACCCGGTGAGCCATGTGATTGTCGAGAACGGCGTCAAGCTCCGCCTCAACATTGTCGACACGCCCGGCTACGGTGACCAGGTCAAAACGAAGGCAGCTGGGACACCCATTGTCAAGTACATCAAGGACCAGCACAGCGCCTACCTCCGCAAGGAGCTCACTGCCCTTCGTGACCGGTACATCACCGACACCCGCATTCACTGCTGCCTTTCTTCATCAACCCCCGGCCACTCTCTCCGGCCCATCGACCTGATCGTGATGAAGAAGCTGGCCGAGGTGGTAAATGTGGTGCCGGTGATTGCCAAGTCGGACGGGCTGACGCTGGAGGAGCGGGAGGTGTTTAAGCAGCGCATCCGCGCCGAACTTGCCTTCAACGAGATCCGCTCTACCCCTTTGACGATGCCGATCTGGACGAAGAGGAGCGCGAGCTCAACGAACGCATCCGCGACCTGATCCCGCTCGCCATTGTCGGTTCCGAACGGAGCGTGGTGGTGGATGGCAAGACGGTGATCGGCCGCAAGTCCCGCTACGGGGTGGTGCAAGTGGAAAATGAAAACCACTGCGAGTTTGTCTACCTGCGCAACTTCCTCACTCGCACCCACCTCCAGGACTTGATCGAAACCACGGCGCAGATTCACTACGAATCGTTCCGCACCAAACAGCTTCTCGCCCTCAAGGAATCGAGCGCCAAGGCGGCTGGCCACTAGTCGGTGGGAGAACCCAAACGAAGGACACCCTTCTCCCTTTTCCCTTTCCTGTCCTTTTCTCACCCGGCTGTACTCCCTCCTACTCCGGATGCGTGCACGCGTGCCTCCTGCCTCCCTCCCTACCTACCTACCTACTGCATCATACCACCGCTTATCTTGATTCGTAGATAGCCCTACTGCCAGACTAAAAAAACGTGCTGATATTGCCAAGGAGGACGGCTAGCTGAACCCAGAAGGCGTCACGAACAGTATGAGCAGGAAAAGAAAAGAGGAGAAAAGGAGCCCTCGGTACCGCTTCGGTATTAAGTTGGCACGAGGGACCAAGCCATAAGGAAACCACAAAGTGGGGTGGGGCGAAGGAAGGAGCGCCATGACGCGGCGGATAAAGTCAATGTGAAGGAGAGCGGTATGTGGTGCTAAAAAAGTGGGGCGAGGGGGGGGGAAGAACAATGGAGCCGGTGAAGACATACGCATAGTGGGTGGCATGCGTGGCGGAGTGGAGAGGGGGATGGGTGATAAACACGGGAAGGGGTGTCCGACATGGTGTTCCCAATTGAAGCGGAAAGAACAAACGAGGGAGAAGAGACAGAGCGGCATGGCATATAGTTGGTTGATCACAGTTCCTCGTCTTCCTTGGGCGGTAAGACGAGGCCAGGGTGGTGGGAGCCGGCCGCGCCAGGCAAGCCAGAGAAGGACGGCGACAGCTCAGCACCTGCAGGGGACAATACATGGGCCGGCAACGCAGGTCGGTACAAGTTGATCAGCTGGGCACGGACCGAACGAAGTGTGCTAGCCAACAACTGGACCGCTTCGTGGTTTGCGGATGCATGCTGGTCGGCCACCTCGGCTAGCCGCGTGATCCACTCGGCCACGCATCCGCACCAAAACCCTACCCTGCGCCATGGCCGTAGCGAGCATCGCAGCCCACGCCCGCACCGCATCGACCAGCGCAGGAATGAGAGCCGTAGCAATCGGGTCCGGGGGCGAGGCCGTGTGGGAATTGGTGCGGGCTGTACGGCTCGGGACAGGACCTGGGGCCGAGGGGAACGCGGCCCACGCGGCCGGCACGGGAGGCAAGGTGGTTTCGAGCGCCATGGCACGTTCGCACGCTGCGGCAAGGTAGCGGAACGCAGTGGCCGGGTGCAGCTGGTCCGCTGCTGGGACAAGGAGGCCGACAAGCGGAAGTAGGAAAGCAACCCTCGGGCTGTCGAGGCAAATTCGGCCACGCGCGCACGCGCACGAGACCAAATGTACTCGGGCCGGGCCGTGGACGGGTTGTCGGGCAAGACGGAGAGGACGTGCTGGGGGCCTCGTGCAGCGCGCGCAGGGCTACCTCCAATGTCGGTGGTGGAATGACGGACCGGGTGGCTCGGCGAACGTGCGGGTCGGCATGGACCAGGAGCCGGTGCACGAGCGAGACGAGGGTGCCCTTGTCCAGGCTGGGGAGCAGAAGACCAACATCGAGCTCATCGGCATGCGACTGCGCAAGCGCAAGAGACGACGAAGATGGCGAGGCAGCAGCAGCAGCAGTGGCCGAAGCAGCAGTGGCACCGGCGTTGCCACTGCTGCTGCTGCGGGTGGCAAACAGGTTGGCGCCAGGGGGCATGGCTGGTGTCATGCGTGGGGTACGACCCGAAGGACAGGGGGAAGGCAGGCTGGACCGAAGGTCGTCAACCAGGGTGGTAGCGGGCGCAAAGCCGGTGCGCATGCGTTTGGGCAGCAACGGCGGCTCGACGCTGGAGGTTCCAGCACCGCCGGCGCAGTGGGGGCGTCGGTGTCGGAGTCCATGTCGGAGGAGCCGAAGCTGAGGCGGCGTTTGCGGCTGGGCTGGGCCGAGTGCGGGTGGGTCGGCAGCTGAGTGCGGCCCCAGGAGGGCGTGGCTAAAGGAGGAGCAACCGAGCGGTCGGTAGCGGCGGGGGGCTGGAGGCAGCGCTGAAGGCAGCGCTGAAGGCAGCGCGGCGCTGCGCCAAAGCCGGGGCGAGCGGGGCTGCCAACGGCATAGCCAGGCCAAAGCCAAAGCCGAGGGGGATGGGCTGCCGGCGACGGCGCGGTCGGGGAAGGGGACGCCGAAGGAACGGTTGGACATGGCGGTGGGCGGCTGAAAAAAAAAGATGCGGCGCTGGCGGGTGGCGGGCAGCGGGTGCTGTGCTGGGTCGCCGGCGGGGGCCGCGCTGATGCGGGTGCTGGCTGTGGCCCATTCCGCCCGGCTGGTTCCGCGGCGTGTGGAGCGGTGCTCTGGACCGACCAGAGCGAGACCCAGACGGGTGCTGCTGCTCCTGCCCGCCCCCGCGCACCGCCCCCCGCCCCCCCCCGCGCATGTACTGGCCCACGGCCACTGCCGCCGCCTCCATCTCGGGCCCGCTGGGCTGCATGCGCTCCACCACCCTCCCCCGCGGAGGCGCTGCCGCCCACGAACGCCACGCTGCCGCCGTCGCTGCGGCGGGCGGCGGCAGCTGCCGACGCCGAGCACGCACCGCGAGTCGGTGGAGCTGCCAGCGCCCCGGCCTCCCACGGCCCGTCTCGGCCGCCCCGGCAGCCATTCCCATCCCGACGCCCCTCCTTCTTCCCTTGCTGCCGACGTGGCGGCTGCCGTCGAGGCTGCCGAGCGAAGCAGCTCATTGATCTGGCACGCAGCCCTGACGGCGTCTACTTTGCCTGTCTTAGCGCCCACACGCTCTCTGTTTGGACCACCGCCCCACCCAAGCTGTTGCGGCCATCCGTCGCACCGCGCCAGTGTTCCGAGCACGGCCACTGCGTGCGCGTCTTTTGGGCCTCGCCCACCCCCGATGGCAGTTAGCCCCGCCGCATCGCCCTCCAGACCGATCAAATGTCTTGCTTCTCTATCGCGTGCTCGAGCCCCGCGAAAGCATCTACGCTTACGTCCCCGTCCTGCCCGACTCGCCCTCTTTGCCCCCCGGTCCGCGCCGTGTCCACTCGCACACTCGCTCCATCTCTCTTTCGGGTCTCACCGGGCCACGTGCGCCTCTCGTGTCCGAGTCGGGCGAACGGTACGCGCCTGCGCCACAGGCTATGAACAATGTCTTCTCCCGCACGTCAGGAGAGCTCCCACATCCCCATTCTGATTTTTGGAGCCCCGCTGCGCCCCGCCTTTACCAAAACAGATCACCCAAGCGCTTGACGAGCAGAATGGCGCCGCCCGCGCCGGCAGCTCCAATACAGACTTGGTTGAGATCGAATTTACGTTGGCTATGCAGATGGACGCTGGTCTGAGTGGGTGCGTTGATCCGTCTTTCCTTTTTTTGTTGGTCTAGCTATTGACTTTCGTGCGGACTTGGCTAGCTGCACTGCCACCGAGACTCATGTTGTCGTCGCCACCTCCGACCCCCCCGCGATCCAAGTCATTCCCTGGCCCTCGGACACAAACGCCGATGGGCAAGCCAAAAGACGCACACCACCTTGCTCCGTCGCCTGCCTTGGCTGCAGATTCACCCCCCCTGGGTGACAAGCCTAAGCCCACGGCTCCCAATGGGCATGCCAGCGGTGTCCCGTTTCCAACGGGTATATCCTGCCGAATGGGTTGGCAGTTGATGATGCTACGCTTGCTCATGTGACGGCCATCGAGTACAGCTCGTCGATGGCAATGTACATATGGATTACCTCGGACGGCCGTGCCCACACGGCCCGCTTGGTTCAGGATCCCCAAATGCTTGCCTGGGCAGGGCAGACTTCCATGGCGCCTCCCCCCTCTCACTAGCGAGGGAACACGCCCAACACCTGCGCCCCCCTAAGCAGCAAGGGAAGCATCGGGCAGGACAAGAAAACGGGGCGGACCCCGGTCCGATGGCTCAAGGTCGCCAAGCCACCTCAAGTGCGGTCAATGCCCTTTTCCCTGCTCGCCATTGGCACACGCAGTGGCATTGTTGAGGTATACACGTACACTGCGACAGCGACGCCTCCCCGTCGCACACATTCGTCTGCCTAAAAGTGGAGGTGCGCAACTGGGTAAGGTGACTTCGCTGGCGTGGACATCAGATGGTTATGCCTTGGCGGTAGGCTATGCTCGTGGATGGGCCGTGTTTAGCACCTATGGCCGACTCCTGCTAGCTCCCACCGTGACTCATGGAGTGGAATTCACCGGCGATTCAAAGATGATCATCTGTTTGGTGCGACTCGTCTCTTCTGGTCCATGGGCAATAACGAGGTTGTGTTGTTGGCTCGACCGGATGCGTCTCCTCCCGGGACCGAACCCAAGTCATTGACCCCAACTCCCAATTGTACGCTCTGCCTTTCCTTCGTTCGTCCCAGGCCACACTCTGTGGTGGGGCGGCTAGTGCAGCAGCCGCAGGGTATGGCCTGCTGCATGCTGGCGACAAACTCATTCTGTACCGTGGGCGCGAACTGAGCGAATGGCAAGTCATCGCCCCCGATGCGGCTGCCGCACCTTCCAGCTTGCGCCCGGCACCCAACAGCTCTGGGCGCTCAGGTGGCGAAGGTGCAGGCCAAGGCCAAGCCTGGCAACACATCCGTCTCCCTCCACGCTACCTGGCGTTCAACTGGCCCGTTCGCTTTGCTGCGCTCAGCCAAGATGGCGGCTGGGTTGCAATTGCTGGGCGAAGGGGGTTTGCTGTGTCGTGTTTGACCCCGACGGCGCATGCTTGGCATACGCTTCTTCCTCCCCCGCATCGGTTGCTGGCCCCGATGAGCTGGGGTGGGCCAGTGGCGCATGTTTGAGCTGGCGCACATCAACCAAGAACAGGGCTTTTCGGTTCGTGGTGGGATTGGCTGGGTCGGCCACTTTGTGCTGGTGGCAGCCGACTCGGCGGAGAGGCGCAGTTGCGAGCGTACGACGCAACTGCGCCGCTGAACAATGCGCGTTTGCTCGCGATGGAACGCGTACCGGCCCCCATTGTGCTTATGCGCATCTATCCTGATCCACCTCCTGTCACTGCAAGCAACGGGGTCGGGGCGAGCATCCTGTTGTACACTGCGACCAACAGCCTATACCACGTCCGCCTTTCTACCCAGGGGAGAGTAGTGCGCCACGCCTCGCTCATGATGGGTGACCCGGGTGCGTCGACAGGCGGTTCCTACTCGACCCCTCTTTCGCTCAAGATGATGGGAAACCTGTCGCTCTCATCGGTCGTGCCGGAGCCTACGAGGGTGAGGGCTATCGATTGGCTTGTGCCCCCCTCTTAGCCATCAATCGAGCTAAGGATGTACTCAACAAGGCCACCTTAGTTTTCCTGTCAATGGTCGCCTTGTCCTTCTCCGTCCTCGGGCTTTCGTTCCCCCTCGGCCGGACCGCCCTCGCCCAACGGTTCCGCAGCTACTACCCCGAAACCTTCCTCGCCCAGCGAGGCTAGCCTTGTGAAAGAAGGAGAAGTCCTCAGAATCAGAAACGGATCAATCGATCCTGCCGACCCTCCTGCCCTGGACCAGCGTCCGACCCACCTACGTCGCCCCTCAATGGCGTTGGCCCGGCTTCCTCGGTCCCGGATTTGACATCATCGGGAACCCCAACACTTTCCATGTCGTCCCCTAGTACCAAGTTCTGCCTCCACCCCACAATTGGTCACAGGCACAGTGTCTTCCCCCAACCCTCTGGCCCGTTCCATCTCGGGCTCGGCGACTTCGCGACCTGCCTCGCAAACGCAAATAGCATACGATGCGCACGTGTTGGCAGACAAGGTCGAGTTGGTGTGGACGACCACCTCGCTGATCGGTGCGCCAAGGCACTAGATAACACACTGTGGGCTTATGGATGGACATGGGCTTCGAGTATGGAAAGAGGCCGGACAAGAATCGGAGCGCATCATGGCTTGACTTCCGTCTCGACTGGGACGGGTGAGACGGGCTTAAGCTCCTCCAGCTCGTCGTTGGTGAGCAAAGATGCAGCTGCGAATGGGGCGAAGGATGGGGAAGTGGGTTGGATATTCCGACCAAGGAACCGTGTTGCCACTCGACTTTTACCCGCTCTGCCTCCTTGCTAGTCGCGGCGTGGTGGTTGGCATGGACGCTAGCTTGGTCCTCCGCAAGAGTCTGGACTTTGGCATGTGGCGCACCGGACTGCTACCCACCTTTTCCTTCCGGGTCTTTTGCGGCATACTCTGAGCTTCACAGAGCACTCATTTACGTCCGACGCGATTGCTTCGGCGGCGGAGTTGGCCGCACCGTATGCATCCCTCGGGTACTTTTCCCATGCGTTGGAAATCCTCTTATATGCAGTCTTGGAGGATGCTGCGGATGGAGGGCCATCTCCTGCCACCTCGGCCGCAACCAGCACCCCGCCTTCGTCTTCCGGCCCGGCACACCCACTCTGCTTCAGCCCATGGCGCTGAACGATTCTGATGGCTCTGATAGGTCGAATGGCCGTGCTGCGCGCAGAGGCACGCAAGGCGCACCAAGCCGGCCAAGCTGCTTGGGGCGCAGAGGAGCTGCGCCGGGCTATCGGTTTGGTCCGTTGCTTCCCACATGCCTTGAGCGTGATTGCCAACTGTGCACGCAAAACCGAAGCGTCGCGCTGGCCAACGCTATTTGCCGCGGCGGGTCCTCCCCACACGTTACTGGGCAAGGCATTGGACCAAGGCGATACCCAAACCGCTGTCGCCTTCTTGCTCGTTGTCTTTGGCCTCAGTCCGGACCAGGCCGAGTCGGCCGCGACCGCCCTCGTTCACCTCGGTTGACGGGGCGAATTTGCCCGGGCTCTGGAGGTGCTCCGGTTCCTGGCTACACTGCGACCGGAGGACCCTCAGCTCGCCGCCCGCGTCGTGCGCGACGCCAAGTTTCTGCCCCCCTCGCCACCTGAGTCGGAAGAGCCGCAAGACGAGCTGGGCCAAAAGCCTCAACAAGAGTCCCTTGACGATACGCAGACCCCTACGCCCCGCGAACCTACCACCCCGACCCTCTCGCTGCGCAAGCTTTCCCTCACGCCCTCCGAAGAGGGGGAGGAGGCAACAAGAACCCCCGCCCCATCGATGCGCGCTTGATGCCTTCGGATGCGGATTCCAATGGCGTAGGAGCCACCGAAGACGCCGATCAGCCCAGGCGGACCAGGAGCTGGTCCGCTCCCATGTGCTCGCCGCCAGAGCGGGAGCGATGTGATAGTACGGCCTGTTGTCAAAATGCACTGCGACCCGGTCTGATGCCAATCTACCTGTGCTAATAGCCCAGCCTAAGGGTCACAGATGCAACGGATGGGTTGGTGCTTATGCATGGGGGGTCATTGCAGAGAGATAAAAATGGGGATGGTGGGGGTGGGGTGTGTTGGAACAGAGCGCAAGTAAGCGCCATGTATGGGACAAATATGCAGTGGAGCGAGGCCGGTCAGGACTGACCGTCGGTGAAGCCAGGGAAACACAACACCGTGCACACACGCCAATTCAAGTACTGACAGCCGGGCGGAGTAAGTAGCCAAGGGCAAAGTACACAGACGCTAATGACGGCGGGGGGCAAAGGCCGCAGCCCGCGGGGCCTTGGAGACCGAGGACTTGGACCGCATGCCCCCTGCTCCACTAGGCCGGCGAGCAGAGGTCCAGTCGCCGCCACATCCGTACTCCCCTGCCCACGGCCGCGGCGTTCCGCACAGGTACGAAAGGAGCCGCCTGGCCGGTCGAACCGGCACCTCTCTTGCGTTTTTTCAGCGTCGGCACCTCGTGATCATTCAACATCACGATCCCCTTGGACGGGGGTGGTTTGGGAAGCACAGGCGGAGGCGGAGGCTTAGTGTGCTTGGATATGGAAGGTGCTGGGTCGAGCGTGGCCTTGGGCTTGGGGCGGGCTTGGGCACGGGCTTGGGTGCGGGCTTGGGTGCGGGCTTGGGTGCGGCTTGGGTGCGGGCTTGGGTGCGGGCTTGGGCGGGCGGGCTTGGGTGCGGGCTTGGGTGCGGGCTTGGGTGCGGGCTTGGGAGTGGGCGGAGACTTGGGCGTGGGCCCAACGGTGGTATTGAGCGTAGACTTGTGCTTGGGCTTGGACTTGGGCTTCTGCTTAGGCATGAAAAGATTGGGCTTGGGCGCGGGCTTGTGTATGGGAAGAGTGGGTGGAGCCTTGGACTGACCCTGTGGGACAGGGTTTTTCGACGAGGGTGAATTGTAGGAAGGTAGAGCCACGCTCTTGCACTGGGGCTGAGCCTTTCCCAACTCATCAGGAATACTGACGATACGCTTCTTGACGGGGAAAAGGTCCTTGGGGGGGCGTAGCAGCCATGCCTTTGGAATTTGGCGGTCGTTGCCGTTTCCTTGGGAATCCGGTCCGTTTTGTGCGCCAATGGGGTTGATTTTGGCCACATCGACAGAAAGTCGGGCTGCCAATGTGGCGGGCTTGGCCTCCGCCTTAGGTCGCTGGATGGGCATCCTGCGGATTGTGTCGGCAGTGACCGACTTGACCAAGCCCGCCGACTTGGCTGCATCAATCAACGCACTCCAGGTTGGATTCTTACGCAAGTTGGGCACATGTCCCAGTACGAACAGACTTGCCCGGGCCCGAGTCAGGGCGACGTTCATGCGACGCATATCCGCCAAGAAGCCGATGCTAGAGGAGCGAACAAGCGAAAGTATGATAATCTTTTTCCTGGCCTTGGAAACCGTCAACCGTCCCAAAGTCGACAGTGGTGGTAATGTCCCAGCCATACCTGGCCGCGAACGCCTTCCGAAGCTCATCAACTTGATCCTTGTACGAGGTCACAACGCCGATTCGGTGGGTAAAGTCCTGGGTGGGGAAAAAATGAAGAAGTCGCTCATATAATGCGACTGCCACCTGGGCCTCTTCTCGGTTGATGAACGAGTGCGATCGGCCGGCGGCCTCAGACCGAGGACATCGAAGAAGAAAAAGGTCGGGGTCGCTGTATCTCCATGCCATTCACGCTTGGTTTTGGCTGCCATGTCGGGTCCATCTTTGAGGAGCCCCTGGTAGAAGATGCAGAAGGAAATTTGCTTATTGAAGGATGCATGCGGTATTGGATTCTGAGATGGAGAGAAAGAAATATGTCATCAGTATGAACCCAACGAGACAAGTGAAGGCGCGCGCGAGGGGGGATACGCACGAAAGTAGGTATACGTTGGATGGGTTGAAGAGCCGCACAAATAAGGACTGTGAATAGCCAGCCGTTTGAGCAGGCATGGAGAGGACGGTTGGAGGAAGTTGGTGAGGGTCGCCAACAAGAATACATTGTTTGCACCCGTATCGAAGTGGGATCAACGTTGACAGTTCCACAGCTTGGGCCGCTTCGTCAACTACCACAGTCTCAAAGTCAATGTCGAGTGAGGCAATCGCCCCCTGTCCGGCGCCCGACAAGGTAGAGCAAACAATATCGGCTCCCAGAATCATTTGGGTGCGCAGACGACGGCGCTCAGCATCCCGCTTTCGCATTTGAGTGCGTTGTGCGTCCCGGGTATCGTCCAGCTTGGACATGATTTTCATCCGCTTGGCCATCACCGAACGCAATTTGGTCTGAGCCGCGGTGGCCTTTGTTTTGTCCCCAGCTTGATTGCTTGTGGTGATCTCGGCTTGCAGGAGTTGACGCTGCTGTTGGAGTTGCCTGAGTTCCTCTCGAAGCGCCGCCAGGTCGCCCTGCACATCTGGGCCAGTGGAAAGAGCACGCTCGACCAGCACCTCCAATGAGACGTCTTTCACCTCGGAGTTGATATTCTCCTCGCGTCCTAAACGGATGACGACAGGATGTGTCACCTTTCCGTCTCCACCTGGTACACCATCCTTGATACGGCGGACAATCTCGTCAATAGCAGCATTTGAGGGGGCACACAGCAGGATCTTGGCTCGTGACGGCGAGGGTTTGCCTCCCTCCTTGACCCCATTAGGCTGGGGAGGACGGGAGGATAGGAAGGAGGCGACAAGAGCGATGATCGTTTTAGTCTTGCCCGTACCCGGCGGGCCTTGGATGAGAGAGAACCCTTTGGTAGAGAGCGAACCTAGCACAGCCTGCGACTGCGGCTCGTTCAGCTGGTAGGCTTGTTGAGCGCGTTCCAAGTCAATCGCAGGCACCTTGGCACGCGGAGCGACAGTACCCGAGTAGATTGCATCGCGCAAATCGAGGTACTGGCTGACCAACAAGGCCATTGTCTCACGATGCACGGTGGACAGGGAAAAAAGGGTGCCTGCTTGCCAGCGAGTGCGAGGAGCAATGGAAGTGTTGAACTCGCGCGCATTGACACGGCCGGGGTTGCGGAGGAAGAGTCGGAACACAACCTGTGTTCCCCGCTGATGACGACGGTAAGAATGAACCTTCGCAAGTACCGCCCGCGTTGGATCCACCTCCGAACGGAAGAAGACCAAATCCGAGTCGTACAGGTGGATTTCAGACTTCTGGGATTCGACCGTGTAGATTGTATTCACGTCCACAAACCCATCCACTACCGACCGTGACGTGACTTCGACGGTGACCGTACGGCGCTCGTCATACAACTCCTTGCTTTGCTGAAGTTGTGCCCAGCACTCCATTAGCAGGAGAGGGCTAAACACCCCGATATACTCTTTCGGAGAGTCGAACCGTCGAGGTACCCTCATTGGGCGCTTCTTAAGAGGAGGTGTATCGGCCTCGGACGACAACTCCCAGCTGAGGATGGCCCGATGAAGCAAGGTAAGGTCAGGCGGAGCGCGTAGGTGACGCCTCCGCTCCAACTTCTCCTGCTCTTTTCGTCGCGCATCCTCCTCGTCGTTGATCATCTTGATCGTGGACGCTGCCACAGGAGCTTGTTTCCCAATTTCGTCTCCATTGAGCACGGTGGTCGCCCCCTGTGCCTCCCCTGCTCGGTCAGATTCGTCACCCAACGCAGCGTGGCTGCCGCCACTAAGACTTTTATCCACCATTTGAGTAGGGGCACGAAGTGCACTCAAGGAAGGTGGTAACAGAGATGCCGGAGGAGTAGCAATAGGTGCTTTCTCGGGCACCTCCCACGCTGGGCCCTGTTGCGCCGGCGCGACGGGTCGTGTCGGCCTAGGGAGGAGCTGGGTATCTGGAGCCCGAACTTGCTGGCGCGCATGTTGCGCCTTCCCCGATGACTTCCCCGCGGCTACCGAAGGCCCCGTCACTGGGGGTCGAGTGAGGTTAGGGCTCACCTTCGTAGTCTTAACTGCCTTGGCAGTCTTTGCCACTTTTGCAGCCTTGTCCAGCTTCGTAGTCTTGTCCAGCTTCGTAGTCTTGTCCACCTTCGTAGTCTTGGCCACCTTCGTAGTCTTGGCCACCTTCGTAGTCTTGGCCACTTTTGCAGCCTTGGCCACCTTCGCAGGCTTGGCCACCTTCGCAGGCTTGGCCACCTTCGCAGTCTTAGCCACCTTCGTAGTTTTGGATAACGGGTCGGAAATAGGGAACATTAAGCGGTTGTTTTCTGTTAGCAGATTTGGTTGTCGGCGATAACAGATGAGGTTCTGGTGCGGGTGATAGGGAAGAGGTGGGGAGAGAGAGGGAAGGGAGGAGGAGGAAGAGGTTGAGGAAGAGGGTAATGGCGAGGGGAGGGCGAGGCGAGAGAGGAAAGAAGTGGGAGAGGGGGGGGAGAGGGAGAGAGAGGGAGAAGGGGAGGAAGAGGGGGGAGAAAGCGGGGCCAGCTTTGACTGTGCTCACAGCCATGTCCCACCAACTGGAAGTCTTTAGGGGGACTGGAGGTTGGTGTGTTACTCTTCTCGGAAGAGGACGCACCTACGCGTTTCCCTTCCTGCCCAGAAGTGCGAATGAGCTGCCATCCATCCTCCTCTGTCTCCAGCCCCTTCCCACCCTCATTTCCATCCTCGTTTTCATCCTCACGGTCGACTTGCTCAAGACACGGCCCACTTCGATAAGGTACTTGAGCGCAGCGAGCTGGTCGATCGTGAGCAGAGTAAGGCGCTTGCTAGCATCCTTGATGGCCATTTGGCTATCGACCCAATGAAGCATGCCAGCCTTGGCAGAAGCCGGTAAGGGAAGGTCGGGTGAAAAGATGAGTAGCGCTTGCTGCACAAAAGAGAGCGTCTCCTGCATAATCTCGCTGTCGTTGAGTCGAAGCCACTGGATTGCCTTTTGTAGAGGCGAAACCATTGCCAGAGTGAATTGGGCGGCGGATAAGGCAGGTTGGGCGAGCGCACCGGCATCTTGGATTGTCTGAAGCTGCTCCACCATCTCGCTGGCAAAAAGGTTCACATCACGGAACCAGGTGACCATTGCGTCCCGGTTGAGCAGTTGGGACCAAAGTGTTGTGCGGTCAAAGATGATGGCGAGCGAGCGGGCCATCAGGCCCACGTCTGTGCCAGGCGACGCGACACGATCGCCCTGGTCTGCTGATCAGACAAGAACGAGTGGGGCGTCCCTGGCCGTAAGAGTCCGTCGCGGGTGTTGGTCAAAACGTCAAGGATGTCGGCTAAACTGCGCACTGTCCATTCGGCCAGCTTATTGGCCTCCATCGAACGATCTGCCACATCAACAAAAGACAAGAGGAACGTTTCCAGACCGCTCAACGCGTCGTTTGGGCTCAACACGATGAGAGCACGAAAAATCACTTCGCTCTGCCACATCATCAAATGCCGCCCGCACCATGTTCTGCGCCCCAATGTGAGTCGAGGTCTCTGGGCTGAGGTTGAGCTGAACCAATGCGCCTGCGTGCTGGGTACAAAGCAGGTTCAGGTCCGACTCTGAAACCGGTGGCGAGCTCTTGTAGCAACTCTTGCGTTGGTCCGCATATCGTCCAATGCCTGGCTAATGGCACGATCGAGCGGTAACGACGGCTTTGTAGGCATGGAACTCGGCGGGGGCAAAAGCAGCATCGCCTTGGGTGAAGTCGAGCAGGTCGGGTGTGGGCTCCATGATGGCAGATACCACACAGAGGGGTGGGGCCACAGAGCAAAAGCGGCCCTGGCAGAGGAAGGCGTGCGCACCGCCGCGTAGCACGCCTCCCATACACCTCTCGTGGCGTGCGGGGGGGGGTAGGTTTGCTGTGCCGCAGCACGTACTATTGCCTTCGCTGCTTCGGCGACATCTCCTCCGCCCGCTTGGTCACCTTGCCCGAGGCGTCCACTTGGGCCGAGGTGAAGGTGAGCTTGGGTCGCCGCTTCCACGCGTTCAGGTGGGCTTGCAGCATATTGGCCAAGTCCCCAAAACGGCGTCCGTACTTTGCACGCATCGAAGAGCAAAAGGCGGGACAAGAGTTCGCGGCAAGACTGACCCACTGAGCTGTCCAAGGAAAGGCGGAGCGTGGCGTTGGGAAGAAGGTCATACAAAGCGACCGAGACCAAGGTGGAGGCGTAGGGGGTCAAAGCCTGAGCTGCTATGGCCGATTCGTCCTGAACCGCTTTGGTATTGTAGCAGGAGATTGGAGGGGGTGGGATAAGCGGAGGGGAGGAAGGCCGAGCAAGGTCAAAAACATAGCCACGCCATGCTCGATTGCCCAGGTCTTGAGTTCGTCCGATACAGAGGGGAACTGCATCGTTATGAAGACCCAGTGGGCCAGCGTCTTGACCGTGGAAGAGAATTGTGTCTGGCCAGGAGGAAGGGAGCGTAGTGTGCCGACGCCCACGCCCATGTCCACGGTTCATTCCCTGAATGTTGGAGCAAGGACCGAAGTTGACGTTTTCCAGGACAGAGGAAAGAATGACAGACGGGTACTCGGCATCGTCACTTGTGTCGGACCAGATACGGGGCCGAGTTGGTGGAGGATTAGTGTGTAGGTCTGAAGCACATCGCAAAGTAAGGCGCCGAGTTCCCCAAGCATTGTAGAGTGACCGGGAAAAAGAAAGTGGCTGCAATCGTACCACATCTGCTGGCGCACGAGAGAGGGTAAGAGTAAGGTTCTGCCACAGCGCCACCTTGTGTTCCACCAACGTCGCGGGGTCCGAAAGGGTCTCGGACCAAGGACGAAAGATTTGTTCCCAACGATGCGCATCACCACCATGCTGCCAAGCATCTGGGTCGTCTGCTGTAGGGTGCACTGGGGGTGGTTGGGGTATGAGCTGGGCTTGAAGGGGAGGGAGCTGTTTCAGCATCGTTCGGCCCCACTGCCGAAGCCGAGATTGGAATCGGCAAGGAGCGCAACCAGGCCAGGGGCGCACACTACAATGCGATGGTGGGGCAAATGAGTATCGGGATCTTCTTCGAGCAAGAGAGCAAGAGCATGGCGAAGGTCATCCTCTCAGGAACACCCAGCATTTGGCAAAGAACAAACGCCTCGGAGGTGCCGATGCTTGGCCCAAGGGCGTAGGTGGAGGTTCCTTACGGGGACGGTAGAGGTTGACTCTGCACTGAGGCTTGTCTGTTCCTCTCAGCATCGACCACCGACTCCAAGACTCCGTCCGCCACAAGACAGTAGAACGGCGACCTGTTCGGAGCGATCGATGAAGTTGATGAGTTGGTCAATGTTCTTGGGAGGGTAGGACTTGGACAGCCTGGGATCGGATGTCAGCACAACAGCATCGGTAAGAAGAGAAGAGCGCGCCAAGTACGCCCTAGCTAGAGAGTAAACTGCGTCCGGATAAATAGCCGCGGTAACAATGCGAACAGGCAAAGATAGCGCCACAGCAGGCGGATCCACTCGCGCGCCTCCTCCTATCCTTGAACGAGAAGATGCGGAGCATGGCGGACTGGATGACAGCGTAAGGTGGTATGTTCCTTCCGTCAGTAGAGCTGGCTACGTCGCAAGACAGAGAGGCAGAAGGGGTCGTATTGGCCAAAGAGGCTGTCGTGGCAGAAGAGGTGGATCAGGCATCGGGATCGGCTGTGGCCTGGGCGCGCAACGACGGAGGGTGCGGGTGACGAGGCGGCTGTAGATGGCAAGCTCGCGCGGCGCTCAAGCGGTGTGTGCCAGATCATACGCATCTGCCATCGGCTAGCTGGCGCGCGGAGGAGGGGCAGAGGGCGAGATGGAGGTAGATGGAGTTGCAAATTTAGCTCTTCTCGCGTTGTGCGTCCGTTGGAGCGCCAAGCACGCGTGATACTTTCAAAGGATCCACCCCCGTTGCCTGGTCACGTGACACTCGCGGGGCCCAGGCCTTCGTCTTCTGTGGATGTATTGCCATCGCCGGTGGATGGGGCTACTCGGGC
Source organism: Moniliella sp. 'wahieum' (assembly GCA_003971905.1). Lineage (NCBI taxonomy): Eukaryota > Fungi > Basidiomycota > Moniliellomycetes > Moniliellales > Moniliellaceae > Moniliella > Moniliella sp. 'wahieum'. Next base: position 453,517 of record RSEE01000031.1, on the reverse strand, counting down.
CACCACGTATATAAACCACACCACACCGAACAATAAAGAACCATCGAATCAAATACAACGAAGCACGAGCTGTATAACGGGGCAGCAATACAAGGGAGCGGCAGCAAGAAGAGTAGGAGAGCGAAGAAAGAGGAGAGAGAGTGGGCGATGATCAATGAGGCCTCGGGCTCACAGGCCTGACGTCCACACTGAGGCCTCTCTGTGAAGAAAAGCAAATTTAGCCCGAGCACATCGTGCACGCACCCGGGTTTTCCAGACTGCAAGCCAATTTGTCCGCTTCGAGTTGACGCTGCTCCTGCCGCGCGAGCGCCGCGAGGAACCCGGGTCCTGGCTTGGATCCTCGGTTGCCGGCTTGGTCGAAGACGAAGCTGTGGTGCCGTCGGACGCAGCCACGGGCGAGCGGCCAGGGCCGTCGGTGGTCACATTCCCGTCATCGCTGAGCTTGGGCACATCCGCGGCCCCAGGCACAAGAAGGGTGTTCTTCTGTGCAGCCTGCTTGGCCTTCTGGGTAGCACGCTCCTCCTTCGCCTTGGCCTTGGCCAAATTCTGCTCTTCCTGGCTCACAGTGAACTGGATCGCGTTGGCGGCCGGACGAGTGCGGAGGTAATAAGCACCCGTCTTCAGCCCCTTCTTCCAAGCGTAAAAGTGCATCGAAGTGAGTTGGCCAATGTGGGGGCCTGGAGGTGCAGGTTCATGCTCTGCGACTGGCAGATAAACGCACCGCGGTCCGCCGCCATGTCAATGATCGCCTTCTGCGAAATCTCCCAGACCGTCTTGTACAGCGCCTTGATGTGCGCAGGGATGCCATCCACACCTTGAATCGAGCGCCATGCGCAATGATCCGGTTCTTCATCGTCTCGTCCCACAGCCCGGCCTCGACCAGGTCCCGTAGCAACCAGGGGTTGACCACCTGGAAGTCGCCCGCCAAAACACGACGCGAGTAAATGTTGGATGTGTACGGCTCAAAGCACTCGTTGAACCCGAGAATTTGAGAAGTAGAGGCGGTGGGCATGGGGGCAAGCAGGAGCGAGTTGCGCACACCGTGTTGCGCAATCTTGGCCTTGAGACCAGCCCAGTCCCAGCGCTTGGACGGGGTGACCCCCCACATGTCGTACTGCAGTTCGCCCTGCGAGACAGGGGAGCCAGCGTAGGTCTCGTACGGGCCCAACTTGGCGGCAATCTCACTCGAACGCTCCAAGGCGGCATGATAGATCGTCTCAAAGATGTCGACGTTCAACTTGCGCGCCTCGGGGCTGTCGAACGGCATGCCCAAAATCTGGAACGCATCGGCAAGACCTTGGACCAATGCCGATCGGGCGGTGGCGCATGTTGGACCGCCTGGCCTCCTCAACAGGGTAGTAGTTGCCATCGATGATTTTGTTGAGGTTGGAGGTAAGCACCTTGGAGACTTCGTGCAACTTGGCAAAGTCATACGTTTTGGTCTCTTGATCGATGAACGTGGGGAGAGCAATGGAAGCCAGGTTGCACACAGCCACCTCGTCGGGGGCGCTGTACTCCATAATTTCGGTGCAGAGTGGAGGTTGGAACTCTTGATCGTGCCCAGGTTCTTCTGGTTGGACTTGCGGTTTGCAGCGTCCTTGTAGAGCATGAAGGGGTTACCAGTTTCTGTCTGTGCCTCGAGGATAGCATACCATAGCTTCTGCGCCTTAACCGTACGCTTGGCCCGGCCTTCGCGTTCGTAGCGTTGGTACAGTTCTTCAAACTCATCCCCATACACGTCTGACAATCCGGGGCACTCGTTCGGGCACATCAGCGACCATTCCCCGTTGGCCTGAACACGCTTCATGAATAAGTCGGGGATCCAGAGCGCGTAAAAGAGCTCACGCGCACGGAAATCTTCCTTGCCATGCGTCTTGCGCAGCTCAACAAACTCAAAGATGTCCGAATGCCAAGGCTCGGCGTAGATGGCAAATGCACCCGGGCGCTTGTTACCACCTTGATCAACGTAACGGGCAGTGTTGTTAAAGACACGAAGCATAGGCACGATCCCATTGCTGACACCGTTGGTACCGGCAATGTAGGAGCCAGTACCGCGGATGTTGTGGATGTGCAGCCCAATCCCGCCGGCAGTCTTGGAAATCATGGCGCACGTCTTGAGCGTGTCGTAGATACCCTCAATCGAATCGTCCTTCATTGCCACGAGGAAGCAGGAGGCCATCTGCGGGTGGGGTGTGCCGGCGTTGAAGAGAGTAGGGGAAGCATGGGTAAAGTAGCGCTGCGACATGAGGTTGTATGTCTCGATCGCCGCATCAACGTCATGGCCGTGAATACCAACGGCAACACGCATCAGCATGTGTTGAGGACGCTCGGCGACCTTGCCGTTGATGCGGAGGAGATAGGAGCGCTCGAGCGTCTTAAAACCAAAGAAGTTGTAGTGAAAGTCGCGCTCAAAAATGATGGCGCCATCGAGTTGGTCCTTGTTGGCCATAACAGCTTGGTATGTCTCTTCAGAGATCATGGGCGAGGGCTTGCCGTTCTTGGGATTGATGTAGTCATAGAGATCTTGGATGACCTGGCTGAACTGCTTTTTGGTCTCCTTGTGAAGGTTGGAGATCGCAATGCGAGCAGCCAAGACAGCGTAGTCGGGGTGGGTGGTGGTCTTGTAGGCAGCGGTCTCGGCAGCCAGGTTGTCAAGCTCCACAGTGGTTACACCATCGTAGATGCCCTCAATGACGCGCCGGGTGATCTCGATGGGATCAACATAATTGGAGTCGAGGCCATAGCAGAGCTTGCTGATGCGGGCAGTAACCTTGTCAAACTTGACCGACTCCTTGCGGCCGTCTGGAGGAGGACAAAACGAGTCAGCACGGGGCACGACGTGAAGCGCGTCGCTGCCGAAATGGGAGGGGGGAGGGGAGGAACACGCACCGCGTTTATACACGTAAAGCATCGTGTGTAGGGGCAGACAGGCGGAGGCCAGGGAAGGGCGCGGAAGAGAAGAGGTGGCCGGGCGGCTAGCAAGGGGGTTGGTGGGCCGAGGAGTGGTGGATGGTGGCAAGGAGAGAAAACGCGCCCACGCGACGCGCCTTAAAACCTGTGCGGCATGCTGAGGCAGCGCCAATGCGAGTGGTGCGGGCAGAAGGCCAGTGTGCGCGCGTGCGGCTGCGTGCGTCCCACCGTCCCACAGCGGCGGGCCACACCGAGTGGGGCGGCGCCAGTGTGTAGCCGAGCGCCCGCGTCCACTGACTGCGGCAGTGCGTGCGTGCGGCAGCCATCTGATATGGCGCGTCCCAGCACTGTGCTGCACTGCCAGCCCACAGCACAATCGACAGCCCACCGACGCGTCCCGCGTCACGCGCTTTGGTTAATGGGCGTCTCCAGTGTGTTGGCCTGCGCGACGCGTGACGCGCTTCCCGACGCGTTCCATCTGCCGCGTGCCTGCGACGCGTGTCTACTAGCGCGTCTAATAGTCCCCTGGGGCCTGAGGCATGCTGACACGCTAGTTCGGCCTCAGATCTCAGGATCTCAGGATCTCAGGGCCACATACCTACGCCTGTTCGGCCGAGCTTGTCCTTATGTCCGGTCGTGCCGCTCCGTTCCTTTATTCCATAGAATGTCACCTCATCTACAGCGAATTTTCCCAAAAATAATAAAGGGAGAACACACAAGAAACGCATACAATGAGACCCACCTCACGCGCTCGCTCCTCCAGTGTTTTGCGGCAACTCGCGCCCATCAATTCAAAGAAGTCAAAGGCATCTCGAAAGCATAATTCTCTATTTCCATATCTATCTCTCTATATATAGGCTCGGCCTCTCCCATCAGGGCATTATGGTCTCAAAAAGCGTTCTTGTGTTTTGTGCATCGATCACAGCTCCGAACAGGCCTGAGGGCATACCGTCGACCACCACATTCATGGTTTTGTGAGATGGTATACTATGGCCTAGTTGCTCCCCCAGTGAAGACCGCCCTCGCCCACACGAGCAACTATTCATATCCAAGAGCTGAAGCAGCTTCATAGGAGAGAGAGGCCAAACATTGAAGTGAAAAAGATACTGGCTCAACCCCCATGGCTATAGACTGTTGTGGGCCCCGTTGAGAGTGAGTCATTGATATTCCATCTGATCAGTATTATACAGAGAAGTCGAACGTGATAAGGGTGTGTAAGCATCATTGATCCCATCTGATCAGTAAACACACAGTAGTAACGTCGGTTGGTTTCTTCAAAAGTGAGCACTGCAAACCCAAATAAAAAATTGCCTCCTAGCCGAATCGAACGACTAATCTTCGCATTACGAGTGCGACGCCTTACCATTGAGCCAAAGAGGCTTTGATGCTCATCGAGGTGAAGCCCAACCATGGGATCTGCAGCTGAATCGAAATTCTGCTTTTCATAAAGGAATTCCTCCGGTGAAGCTGGTCAAACGACACTTCTAACACAAGAAGCCCCTGTTTCTGTCCTGCGCCTTAGATCCCTTTTCAAAGATTTGGGAGGGGGGAAGGCCTCTTCTCGACTCCGACACAGACAAAGTTCTCTCTACTCGGGAGGCCACATATCGATACCGAGATCCACATCCCCCCCCCGCCTATTATACTGCCTATATCTATACCCTTCTATATACCTCTTAGCCAGCTATGCTTGTGGCCTACCTATATACCTGGTTGTTTCGGAAGAAATGCCCGCTTTTTAGCATTATTTGACCCTAAGTGCGTTCACCTCTTCCGCCGTGCCACAACCATATCTCGCCCGCCCATGTGCCTCTTTTTTTTCTCTCTACGTACGGTGTGTCACAGTCGGGGCTAAGGCGAGGAAGACCAGAGTCGGGACTAGGCCAAGGGGTGTAGTAATCGTTCTCTTGGGGAAGAAGCAAGAGCAGAGGACATGGTGCGAAGTGGAAGAAACATGGAAGGAGTGAGAAGCTCGGGACGACGAAATTGGAAATGGGATGAGCGAGATCAGCCAAACTATAGGGCATATGCGGGGCTACTACTTTTGGTGCATATCTCAATCCAATGCCCCCCTAGCACTTCATACCGTATGGTGCACAGGCGCAGGCACAGGCGCAGGCGCAGTGAGATCCACCATACCAAGCTAAAACCAAGCCTAACACTAAACCAGTCCGCTTGCCCCTCTGCTCTTCCTGCGATCGGTTGTATATATATTCGCCTATTGTAACGGGGGCCCCTGTGGTTACCTTCGGGCGCAGAGCCCCGCATTATGTCATAGACATCTCATCAAAATACGCGTCGGTCCGTTTAGACTAACGAGCGAGAGCCAGCGGACACCTTATCCATGCTGGATATGATCTGCGGCGCACCATGTACGATGCTTGATGACCATCGCGTTTAACAGTTTTGGCAGAACCCTTTACCTGCTGGGCCCGAATGCCGAACATCAGGGCCTTTGAGTGCGTGGGCTAAGTATTATCTCGGGAAAGTTTCGCGCATTCTGTTTATACCTGCCTTGAGACACTTGAGGCTTTAAGCTTGAGGCCTGGTTCAGTCCTTTTCTGTATATAAACAGCCCTGTCTAAGGCTTGGTAGCTCTGTGGTCCTTATCGACCATCCTGTCCCTGTCCCTTCTGTTCACCCTGTTCCAGCGACTAACACCCTTACGAATTTACGACTCACGTCGGCTACACTGCAAGCAGCGGTCTCATTCTCAGTAGCGCTTGCTCTTCGTTAGGAGTCCGTCTTCTGTGATTCCGCCTATTACAGAGGGTCGAGTGTGATAACGCCCCAGTTAACCCCCGTTACGCGTTACCCCGGAGTTTCTGGACCCCCTCGACTGGTCTGACGACCTACGTACGCTACTCCTACCTCGATGAGGGTCTGGGCTGCGGCCTTTGCACGCAGGCAGCCACCTAAGCTAGAGGGTCACTCCCTCGCCTCGGCCCCCGCTCTGTTCGACCGGGATTTGAGACTGGACATATCCGATTGGCTGTCCAAGGGTTTGTATCCCTACACCACACAAGGGTGGGTCCCTCTTGGGTCTCCCTCCATGACACCTATTCGGACCCATCAAATATACCTAACGGTTATCACGACTGTTTGAAAAAGGAACACCCGTGGCGGTGGACGGTCGGGTAAGGTCTCCAGAGCAGGTGAGATGCCTAATACAGCCGACTACTATACTACAGAATGCAGAGCGCGCAAGGGAGGGTCCATTGTTTGGCCGTACTTGATATCTCTCGTTTTCTCTATTTTGGATATCAAACGATCATGCGCAGGACCACATCAGTCCAATCGTCCATACCGTCGAGCCGGAAACGTAACACATCATGATAAACGGGCAGTGAGGGCAGTTGTTACTAGTTATTAGGTACTGCAGTTGCCGATCCCACTTGAACTGTAGCGATCTCGCTGGCCAGACGGGCAGTCAGCTGGCTAGCTGGTAGTAGAATATCGTGCATGCGATCCACCCCCGTTCCTGCCCAAACGATCACACGGTTGGGATCGGTTCCATCGTACGTCTTGCTTGCCTCTTCTGGGCGAGCCGGATCGAACTCATCCACAGTCCGGCTACGCAACCCACGCCCATCTACCCCAGCGGGCCAAGCGGTGGTTTGACGCGCATAATCAAAAGCATAAGAACGTACTGTGGGCCCCCCAGTCCCATACCCCTGGACGGTCGCCGCCTTGGAACTCGATCCTGCCTGGAGTAGGAGATCTTTTTGAACAGGGGTGTAATTCGCCTCGGGGGTAAGCAGGTATCGTGTGCCAAAAATCACACCATCGGCACCTTGATTCAACAGCTGCCCAGCATCGTGCCCCGTCGCCAATCCCCCAGCGGCAAAACAACAGAGGCCCTTCCGATCCGAGGGGACGCACGAGAGTTTTGATCTGGGCCAGCAAGTCGCTCACTGGGGGGGAGGCCGACACCCCGTGGCCTCCGCCTTCGTTTCCTGTCACAGCGAGTGCGTTGGGACGAAGATGCAGCACCTGTTCAGCTTCTTGCACCGTACCCACACCCAAGATGACCCGTACAGGCTCATCCTGTTCTTTGTGGGCAAAGTAGGCATCCCAATACCGCAGGTACTGCACCCAAGCTTCTGTCTCATTCAAGGAGCCAAAAGAAAGCCAAATGGCTGCCAACCGGGTGCGAGCCAGGGCATAAACCAGGGCATGAGCCGCACTTGTCTCAGGGCCCTGGTGGGGCTCAGGGACCTTGCCTCCGTACAGTTGGGAAAGGTACCAGACGAGAACCCCGGCTCCAATCGGGATCCGTTGCCCTTGCGATCGATCGGCAGACGAAGGAGAAGAGAAGCCTAAGCTGGCCTGGGCCAAGTTGACTTCCTCGGCCAGTTTGCCAGTATCGTACATCGCAGCCCCGCAAAAGCCGAGGCCACCGGCACGGGTGACAGCGGCGGCAAGGGCACCACCTGCGCTACCGGCCATGGGCGCCGATAGGATAGGCGTGCTCAGGGGCGCCGCGCCCCCCTGGAAGCGCGTCGTACCCCAGAAGGGCCGAGAGTGAGGGCATTCTGTGGGGGTGGTGTGCTGATGGATGGACGGAGCTGGATGCGGTGGGGTCAGGCACGCCGGCTGTGAGTACGCAGGGTGTTTTGGTTCTGTCAGTCGGCACCTTTTGTCATACAGCAAGCAAGCCGCCGCAGCAACGTTTCCGCGGGCATGGCCCGTGCGCAGCCACACAGTACGTGACCGGTGGCCATCCGATGGGTTTCGGCGCCACCACTTGCTCGAATCGAGGCCATGGTCATCGACCATCGATATCATTGGCGCGGAGGGCGGGCGGAGGTCTTCCCGGGCCTCTCCTGCTCCCAAAACAATGGGCCAACTGAACAAAAAAAATGAAGGCAGTGGGACTCGAACCCACGAATGTCGCAGTTCCATCCACTCTTAAGCGGAAGCGCTTAATGACTTGAATACGATGCCATAGACCACTAGGCTATGCCTGTTGCTCATGTTCACATGAGCAATGCATACAAGTAGTCGGACAACTCGCTATTCCGGAAAGTATATCCCGCGCCGCGGATGCTGCCAGCTCCAGCAGTCGCTCATTTCCCCACCCCCTTCCCCTCCCCAACTGCGCCTCAGGACGTCGTTTACCCGGTCGGTGCCCCTCATCAGTCGGGGGCAAGCCATGGGGTGTTTATCGGCCAGCTCGCGCTCGTTCACTTAATTTATCCTGCCCCAAGTAGAACAATGGTCCTCTCTTCTAGCAGTCTCTTGCGTCACTACTAGCTCGCATGTTCTCTTCTTCTCCGAGGCATATATACCTCGCTCTCTTTCCACTCGATGAATATGATCCCATCCTCTCCCCATCTCCATTTCCTGTTCCATCTCGTACCCGTATCCGGTACAAGAGAACACTGCATATGCGTCTCCTCAGGCCCTTCCCCTCTCACAGACCTGAACCATGACAATAACCGCCTAATCCTCTCCATGCGCCACCACACCTGCCCGTAGAATTCGATTCAAGTGAGACTGGTTACAAAAAAGGCCAAAGTGCCCGTATCAAATCAACGCCTGCAAATCCGCTGCCATGTCCGCATCCAGGCCCGGCACGAGCAAGATCTTGAGTACGGTCGCTGTTTGGTCGGCCAAAGGCGAGGTGGACGTCTGTGCATGAGCTGCCGGTCCAGAGAAGGGCAACATATTCGCCTCGGCCTCAGCCTCCGTTTCATCGTCCCCTCCCTCCTCTGCATCCCGTACGAGCAACACCTTGAGCCCCGAAGCCAGCCGGGCAGCCAACACACCAAATGGGTTCCGGCTAAACTCGGTCCCGTGGCTCACGAGCGTATGGATCGCATGCAGCAGCACCATCTTCACCCCCGGTTGAGCCAATTGCGTTCGTACCGTTGCCGGAGCCAGGGAGACGAGGTTGAACCAGCACAGCGTGACCCGTTCCAAGTACGCAATCTTGAACTCGGTCTGGAGCATGACTTGGAAATCCACCATCTCCACGGGCAGACGGTGAATCAAGTTCATGCCCAGTGCCACCAACGCTTTGGGCTCCACCAACCGCCGGATCATGCGCCGGTTTCGATCGGGCAGCGTCAGTCGCGCCAGACCTTCGAGCGCGAGGTCGGCATAGTACGGAATTCGGAACCCGGTAGGGATCGTGCCCAGGCGGCCATCAATTTCCTGCCCCGCTTCGAGGTCAAACAGGAAACTGGTCAGCAACTCCCACAGACCTTCGATCGTTGTCGGTGCCATCCGCTCCAAGTCGGTGTGCTCCCCAGCAAGCGCAGTCACAATCACCATCACGTCCTTCCGTACCCGTACGGCCTCGGCATAGGTAAATGGCAACTTGGCACCAGGAGGCAAAGTGCGGAAGGACGATCCGTCGCTGCCACCGCGTAGGTGGAAGGGCAACGCTCCTACGTTATCCCCTTCTTCCTCATCCCCTCCGACCCGACCTCCCATAAATCCTGGCGAGGCAAAGTACTGCACCACCTGCGCCAGCCGGACCAGAAGGGGCCACAGGCGCGCCTGGGCATTACAGTAGGCCACATTTGAGCGGACTTGGACGCAGTTGCGTAAGATGTTGAGGATAGTCAGAGCGGTCATCGCGTCCTGTTCAGCGCGCCGCTCTGCATCAGACAGGTCCCACAGCGTGCCTGCTTTCCATCCATACGACGGAAGGGGCGGATGTCCAGCTCGTCCATCTTGGCTTCCCGCACCAAGGTCAAGTGTGATTTGGACTTGGCTGGTGTAGGTGGAATGGTTTCCGACAAGACCGGTAGTTTCGTCACCGTTACCGTTTCGAGGGGCGGGGTGGGAGGGGTGGGGCTGTCAGCCCCAGCGCCTGGCGCGATTGGCGTGGCAGGCAGCGACCCAAAGACCGCGTCTTCCAGTACCGACAAAAGTTCGTCCAGCAAGTCTTCACACGGCGCGAGCTGCAACCCACCTAGAGCCTGGTCGCCTAGACTCAGGATCTGCAACAGGCTCAACGCATACCCCACCTCGACTTGAAGCCGCGAGCGCAAACTTAAAATCAAGTCGGTCACATCCACCGTGCCTAGCTCCTGGGTTGATCGTGCGCGGACGCCCACACCCGTCGTGACTGGCTCCAAGGCCTTGTCCAACAGCCCCAGATCCACCCCGCCCACCGTTTCCAGCGTTCGAATCAGAGGATGGTACTCGATCTTGTGTACCTCAGCTGGCTTCCCCTCGGACGTTTGGGGCCAGACCTCCTCGGCCACCGCTTGCGCAGGCCCGGGCTCATTTCCTGCCGTGCTAGGCCGATCCGCCTCCGGAGCAGGCTTGCTTTCTTCGGCCTTGGCCCTTTTCGTTCCGCGGGCATTGCCTCCCGCACCTGGGCAAATAGGGACAATGTCAGTACATCGGGGCACCATCGTGAAAAGAAAAGAAAATAAGAAAATAAGACGTACCTTTGCGTTTACGCCGTTGCCGCAGGGGCGGCGAGGCACCAGCTTGAGATGTGGGACCGGTGGAGCCGGTACGGGATTGTGGGCGTACAGACTGGCCTGGACCGGCGGTCGGGGTGGTCTGCATCGCGGGGAGGCGGTGGGTGCGCCGGTGGGACCAGGTGGTACCCCACGCGGTCCTACGCCTGCCGCCGCAGAAGGTGCGGAGGGCACGGTAGCAGCACCACCTGGCGATGCAACCGCGGTGACAGGGCCCGTGGGCGAACTGGCGTCGGGACCAGCGGGCGGACTGGCAACGGAGGCGGTACCGGCGGTCTGGGTGGCCTGGTACAAAGTACGCACTGCACGGAAAAACATTTGCCGAGCATCGTCCTGCGTCGTCTGACCAGCACGGATGGCCAACATGAGTTGCTGTTGCATCTGCTGCAAGCGCGCTTGGTCGGTTGGGCTCAGCTGGCTTACCATGGTATTGAGGTCCGGCTGCGATGGGGCCATGGCGGCCGAAGCGGGTGCCGCCGAGGCGGGCATGGACGTAGCGGGTGGAAGCGCATGAGGCGTGGCAGCAGCAGCGTCCAATCCAGGACCGAGGGGAGAAGCGGCGCTAACCGGGGTGGCAGGGGGTTGTTGTTGTTGCTGCGGCCATAGCTTGCTGTTGCTGGTGCTGGATCACCGCCTTGAGCTGGGCCAGTGCCGTGGCCCAACTGTTTTGGGCATTGGATAGGATCTGCTGCTTGGCCCCACCGGAACGCTCCAACCAGTGCTCTTCAAACCCTGCAACCAGCTCATGGTACCACGTCTTGAGCCGCTCTGTCACCTCCTGTGGCTGCACTGCTCCCGTCGGGCTGGGTTGGCCGGGGGAGGAATGGTCCCCGCCTGCACGGCCGTTTGCATGTCGCCCCGTAACAGCGGAACAAGGAAACCTAGACGGAACGCGACAAGTGTCCAGCCGTCAAGTTGCTTGCCTCTCGATAGCGTCGCAATCCCTTCCGAACCACCTAGTTGAACGACCACCATAAAGACTTGCTGTGCATGGACGGTACGGGGCATGCCCGGGGTTTGTGCAGGTGACACAGGCTGCCCAGGATTGAGAGGCGGTGCGACCGAGGCAGAAGGACCTGTGAAGTGGAACGGATCCGGTGTCCGACCGGCCAGTTGAACCCCCCGCGCAGCCCAATACTCCGTCAGAGCCTGACTGAATTGCATCGTGGCGGCCGTGGCGGCAGGTGAGGCCTGGGTAGCAGCTGGGGCAGCCGGGGTGGATGCCGAAGTAGGTACAGGTACCGGTCCTGAGGTAGACGATGGACGAGGTGCAGGACTACCGCTCAGCACTGGCGTTCCTGTCATCTGGGCTGCGGTCCCCAAAGCTGGGCTACCCGCGGCGGGTGAGCCGGGGTTCAGCTGGGGGGTGCCCGATTGCGAGGATCGCAGCTGCTGTTGTCGCATAAAGTTGAGCGTATCGAGCGGCTGGCCTTGTGGAACACCTCCGTTCGATGAAGAGGGCGGAACATTGGGCTGAATGGCACTGGCCTGAGAGGCCAAGGGTCCTTGGTGCTGGGCAATGCTTGGTGAAGACTGCTGTTGTTGTTGTTGTTGCTGCTGCTGCTGCTGTTGCAATAGCTGTTGCTGCTGCTGCTGTGGCTGCTGCTGCGGTTGCTGCTGTTGCTGTTGCGGTTGCGTCTGCGGTTGCTGTTGCTGTTGCTGTTGCGGCTGCAATTGTTGTTGCATTTGCATTTGCTGTTGCATTTGCTGTTGCAATTGCTGTTGAAGTTGTAGTTGTTGTTGCTGTTGCTGTTGCTGCTGTTGCTGCTGCTGCTGCTGCGGTTGCTGTTGTTGTTGAGCTTGCTGCTGCTGTTGAGCTTGTTGCTGCTGACGGCTCTGTACCGCCTGCAACGCATGCTGGGTCCAAAGCTGTTCCACGCGTTCCGAGGGCACACCATGTCGACTGAACGCTTCGTTGATGGCGTGCCTGTTGGCACTCAGCTGACGAAGAGCGTGGGTCAACTGAGCAAGCTGCTGCTGACGTACGGCAACATCCGGATTGGCTTGAACAGCTTGGTACTGCGCTTGAAAGGAAACCATCTTGGCAGCGATGAAAGCTAACGCTTGAGCTGCCCCTTGGGGCGTGGAGAGCTGGTTCATCATGGCTGGAGCGATACCTGAGGAGGATGATTGTTGTGACTGTTGCTGCTGCTGCTGTTGTGACTGCTGCTGCTGTTCTGACTGCAGTTGCGGCTGTTCCTGTTGGGAAGGCTGCTGCTGCTGTTGCTGCTGCTGCTGCTGCTGCGGCTGCTGTTGTTGTTGTTGTTGCTGCTGCTGTTGCTGCTGTTGCTGTGGTTGCTGCTGTTGCTGCTGTGGTTGCTGCTGCTGCTGCGGTTGCTGCTGCTGCTGCTGCGGTTGCTGTTGTTGCTGCTGTTGTTGTTGCTGAGCTTGAATGGCTCGTTGCATGGCAAGCAATTGCTGCTGCTGCAGCGTCGGATCGTTCATCTGCTGCGGCATGATGGTTTGCGGCGGCAGAACCTGGGCTTGGGACGGCATGCCCTGCATGGCCATGCCCATGGGCGTGGCCATGTTGGGCCAGCGTTGCGGCATGGCCATCATCTGTGGCTGCTGGCCGAGCTGGCCGAGCTGCTGCTGGCCGAGTTGCTGCTGCTGCTGCTGCTGCTGCTGCTGCTGGAGGAGGTGGATGCGCTGGGCTTGGAGCAGCATCTGCTGTGGGTCCATCGCCATGGGCTGCTGCGGCTGCGGCGGCTGCTGCTGCTGCTGTTGCTGCTGCTGGGCCTGCTGCTGGGCCTGGGCCTGGGCCTGGGCCTGCATCAGGAGCTGCATCATCTGCGGGGGGAGCGCCCCCTGGGGCATGCCGTTGGCGTTCATCCTGCCAGCGCCAGACGAGCAGATGGTGGAAGCACGCAGCCTCCCGCCGACGCGTCCAGCCGTTCCCCCGCCCCGCCGCTGCCCGGTCGCGTTGGCCGAGCGAGCTTATGTCAGCCAGCCGTGCTTCTCCCGTCGCTGAAACGTTCAACCGCGCAAGGGGCGTCGATCGACGACGCCGCAGGCCAGGGGCTTGCGTAAGCAGCGCGTCGCGTCGGGCGTCCAGCGGTCATTAACGAACCAACCACACCAACCCACCGCTGGCAGGCGCAGGTCCCCGTGTCTGCCTTGTCTGCCTCGTGCGTCCGGCCCACGTTCTGGCGTCCTGCGCCCACCTCCCCATCGTGTCGCGTGCGTAGTCCATGGCCAACCAGCAGGACGCCGGCGTGCCCGGCGAGCGAGCGTACGCCAACCCGCTCCTCAACCCGTTCAAGCCACCAACAATCATCAACCGCTCGGCCAACCTCTTGTCTGCGCCACCGCCGCGCGCCCCCCCTCCACGTAAGCGCACCGGCATTTTTACTCGTCTACCCCTCGCATGCGCAACAGGGGCCAGCAAGCGTTCGCGTCTGCTGCCTCCGTCTTCTTCCCCTTCTCCGTCCCACCCCTCCCATCCTGCGACTCCATCTCAGCCTCTCTCTGCCTGCGTCGCAGCACACCCCTCTCAGCCCCCATCCCAGCCCCTGTCTCTGCCTATTGAGGCAGCCGACGAGTCTACGGTCTACACAACCCTCCCTCACCTACCGTGGAGGGCGAGCTTGCGAGCCAGCCGTATGAGGGTCCGGGGTACGGACTGGAGGTGTACGTGGTCACTTGGCGCAAGCCCCAACATCGCAAACACAGACCTGGGATGGCGATGCGTTCCTCTTGATTGATCGGCGGATCAAGTCGGCGCGGATGCACGAAGTGGATCGGGTCATGTGTGAGTACCGCGTCCCAAGCAGAAACATCTCTTGTGGTACATGCGCTCTAGCTATCGAGGGGGGGGGTTCCATTGCAGAGTACTGACCTTGCTTGGACAGCATTACTTCTTCCTCTACCTTTTCTCGGCACGTGGAGGTGGATGCAGAGTTCATGTTTGGTGGGGTGGAGGTACGTCGGTTGTCATCCCCGTAATTTGGTACGAGCGTGGGACTAACCCAATTGCTGGTCCAGGTCCAAGTTACTGCCACCTCCACTTACCTCGAATTTAGTCGGTCCAAACAGAGCCCAGCCAAATCCGATCTTCATTCGCCCGCCGCTAGCGTGGTGCGACGGACCGCGAACCATTTCGTCTCTCCTGCCCGCCTTACTACACCGTCCATCCGCACCCCTGCTGCGGCAAGGCGGAAACCGCTCTACCCTTCTCCGCACCGGCCTATTCCTTTGCCACCCGCTGCCCCTGCCCCTGCCCCTGCATCCCCACCTGCCGTTGCGCCTGCCCCCCCCGACCTCTCGTACCCGCAGCCCTGGCGTGCTGCACGTTATACCTTCTAACCACCCCCCTCCTGCGCCCAACGCGCTCAGCGTGCACACCTGCTCCCCGGCACGATCCCCATGCGCCTGGGGCAGTGGTGATGCCGCGTCCGGACAAGGAGCATCAACGGCGGTTCAATCCGCGCCGGTTGCCCGTGGTGGATGTGGTGGTGGATCCGGTGGTGGGGCGGTTGTTGCGGCCGCACCAAGTGGAAGGGGTGCAGTGTTTCTGTACAAGTGCGTGATGGGCATGCACGACGATGGCACGATGATCCAAGGTGCGATTTTGGCCGATGAGATGGGGTTGGGCAAGACAGTGCAGACGATTGCCTTGCTGCATACCTTGTTGAAGCAGTCGCCGTATTGGACCCCGATCGCAACCGAGATTCAAAAGGCGATTGTGGTGTGTCCCTTGACGCTGGTCAAGAATTGGAAACGGGAATTTACCAAGTGGCTGCCCAGCGGTGGGCTTCGCGTTCTCTGTGTCGATGGCAGCAAACAAGAAGAAGCCGGGGTAAAACCTTTGCCCGTACCAAACGGTACGACGTGATGGTGATTGGGTACGAAAAAACTGCGGAGCTGCATGGACCAGTTGAAGCAAGCTCGTCCGCCTGTCGACTTGATCGTCTGCGACGAAGGCCATCGTCTCAAATCCCGCGACGCCAAGACGACCAAGATGTTTGAAGCCCTGTCGACCCCGCGCCGAATCATTCTCTCCGGCACGCCCATCCAAAATGACCTTACGGAATTTTACGCCATGGTGGACTTTGTCGCGCCGGGCCTGTTGGGCGACTATGGCCAGTTCAAAAAAGTGTTTGAAGACCATATCATGCGCAGCCGGGTGCAGGGCTGTACGCCGCGCCAGCGGCAAGAAGGCGCGAACGGAGCGAGATGCTACGACGGGCGACGGTCGAGATCATTCTTCATCGATCGGCGGATCTGTTGGCGAGCTACCTGCCGCCTCGGACGGATCTGGTGGTGTTTTGTGCACCTACGCCCGTGCAGTCGGACGTGTACGCGTCCATGGTGGTACCACCCAGGTGGCACGAGTGGGCACGGTAGGGTTGACGAATGCGTTGGTGTTGATTGGTCTGCTGCGCAAGTTGTGTGACTCGACTCGTCTCTTGGCCCAAACCGAGGGGGAAGCCAGTGCGGTGTTCATCACGGACCGAGCGCGAGAACTGATGGCACCCAAAGTGGTAGCGGCGCAGACGGGCGGGAAATTGAAAGCGTTGCAGACGCTGTTGCAACGCGTCTGGTCCGACACGGAGGACAAGGTGGTGATCGTGTCCAACTTTACCAGTGCGCTGGATGTGGTGGAAGATATGATTACGGGCATCTACCCCCATGTCCGGCTCGACGGCAAGACCAAGCAAGAAGAGCGACAGAACGTAGTGAACCAGTTCAACCGTTCGCCTCGCTCGAAGCACTCGTTTATTTTTTTGCTCAGCGCCAAGTCGGGAGGCACGGGACTCAACTTGATTGGGGCCAATCGACTGGTCTTGCTGGACAGCGACTGGAACCCTTCAACGGACAAGCAGGCCATGGCGCGGATTCACCGCGACGGACAGAAAAAACCGTGCTTTGTCTACCGATTCCTGTTGGCGGGCACGTTGGATGAAAAGATATACCAACGGCAGTTGTCCAAGATGGGACTGAGCGATGCCTTGCTCGCTGCTTCCACCACGTCGGCCAAAACGTCGGATACATTTACTCCCGAGGAGCTCAAAGATATCTTTACCCTCCATCTCGCTACCGCCTGTATTACCCACGAGCACCTGCAGTGCGACTGTGCTGGGGATGGGGTGGTATGCCGCCCGCTCGACCTGGAGGAGGAGGATGACGAGGACGAGGAAGAAGACATTTTTCAAGCGAGTCCGGCTGGGTTTGTCCCTGCGAGCCAGCGTCCCTCGAGGGGACCGAGCGAGTACGTCCCCCCTGCCCCCCGCATCCTTGCCCCGCGTGGTACTGGAATGGTGCTGCTTGCGAAGAGCAGAGCCACTAACCTGCTGTTGGATCCTGTTCTTTGTTTCTTTCCTTGGTGGTGCGAAAAGCCGGGGGGGACCGACGGGCCAAGCTGGCGGCGCTCTTCTCGTGGGGACACATTGACTGCAGGCGCGCGCAGGCGCGGGAGGCGCTGCAGGACAGCGTGCTGGAGTCGATCGTGGGCGAGCAGCAGCGCTTGGGCTGTGTGGGCGGGGGCGCGGGAGGGGCGCGTGGGCAGAGGGAGGGGGGGGAGGTGCTGTATGTGTTTCAGAAAGCCAGCCGGCGTGTGGCCTAATCATCAGCCTTCAAGCTTCACGCTTCACTGCCAGTAGCCAGTCCCAGGGAACGCTGTTGCGGGTGCACGTGATGTGGGAGGGATGTGACATGTGCTTAGCTAATACGCCGCGTGGCGTGGATGGTGCGCTGAGGCTGAGGGCTCAGGCTGAGGTGCTGAGGCGGTGCTGAGGGCCTCGGTTGAATTGAGCGTTGAATGCGTCTTGAACTACTGAGCGTTGGCGCTGGGCAGGCGGAGTGCAAGGGCGGAAAGAGCACGTGGGGCGGCGGAAGAGGAGAGCGGGCGCTGGGAGAACGAACGCAGGGGGCCTCGATCGAGACAGGCTGGCCATGCTCAGGCATGCATGGCATGCATGGCATGAGCGCATGAGCCCATCTGTGGCCGCCCATGGCTTGTCCCAGCCCAGATCGCCGCGCCTGTCCCAGAGTGGCACCGCTCACCGCTCACCCACCGGCCAGCCTGCATCGAGCATCCCTCTCCACACCGCCGCCCCGGCCCCGCACAGCAGCAGTGTGGCCGGGTGCGGCCTGGGGCGGCACGGAGGCGAGGCAGAGCACACTGGCCGTGCACGGGTCAGCGCGGCACACTGGCGCGCTGCGACGGCGGATGCAAGCAAGCCACCTGGACCGGCAGCGCGTGCGGCACGGCGCGCGTGTGGCCAGCAGCGTCCGCGCCGGCTGCAGGGAGTGCATGCAGCATGCCGTCTGGGCCGCAGGAGAGAAGTCGCAGCAGCGTAGATGCCGTGGCCCTGGCAGCCGCACGCCGTAGCACCTCCCGCCGCTCCTCCCGCCCGCCTCCCCCCGGCCGCCCTCTGCTCTCCCCTGCCTCTGCCGCGCGTGCTGGCTCGGCTGTCGGCACGCCTCTGCTCTGCTGCTCTGCTCTGCTCTGCTCTGCCCCCCCCCGTGCTCGTGCTGCCCATGCGCCCCGCCGCCTCCGACCCCACCCTCGCCAACCCCGCGCTGGACCAGCCCCCGCGGCCGACCACCTGCACAGCATCAGCGTCACCGTCCCCCCGCCGCCCAGGGCGTCCCCTTCACCGGCCCTGCGCCCTCGACCCCGATGGCCCTGCGCCCCCGCCCAACCCCCCCCCGAGCCTGCCGACGCCAGCGCGACGGCGGCCTAGATCGCCAGCGCGACTCGCGTGCCCCCCCCCTCCCACCCGCACCGCTACCGCCCCCGCCCCCCCCAGCGACACCCCCAGCACATGCCCCCGACCCCGCCGCCGCCGCCGCCACCGCTCTCAGCAGCAAGGAGCGCGAGCGCCGCGGCCGCCGCTCCATTGGCGACTATGTCCTGGGCAAGACCTTGGGTGCCGGCTCCATGGGTAAGGTCAAGCTGGCGGTCAAGATGGCCACCGGCGAACGTGTGGCGATCAAGATTGTGCCTCGCCACACTTCGTTGCGGCCGCAGAACAGGTGGCCGCCAAGGCCGCCGCCCGTCACTCGGATGGCACTCCCTACCTTGACTCCCATGGCCGGCCGTACACGGCGCCCTCGCCCTCGTACATGCGCAAGGCGCGTGCCAAGGACGAGTCCAAGGAGGTGCGCACGACGCGCGAAGGTTCGTTGCAACTCTTGCTCCATCACCCCTATGTGTGCGGGATGCGCGAAATGATGATCCAACCCAACCACTACTACATGGTGTGCGAATACGTCAATGGCGGCCAGCTGCTCGACTACATCATCGCCCATGGTCGCCTGAGCGAGCGTGCGGCGCGCAAGTTTGCCCGCCAGATCGCTTCCGCTCTCGAATACTGCCATCGCAACTCGGTCATCCACCGTGGTACGTCTGGCGCAGCGTCTTGGGGTCAGGTGGGGTAGGGGGGGGGGGGGGTACAGGCGTACCTGCCCCCTTGCCCTGCCTTCCCCGCTGGAGCCCACTCTGGCTTGTCTGTGCGCACACTCTGACGCTTTCTTTGGTCACACAGATCTCAAAATTGAAAACATTCTCATCTCCAAGTCGGGCAACATCAAGATCATCGACTTTGGCCTCTCAACCTCTACTCGCCCCAAGGCAACCTCACCACCTTTTGCGGCTCCTTGTACTTTGCATCGCCCGAGCTGCTCAATGCCAAGCTCTACACCGGTCCCGAGGTAGATGTGTGGTCGTTTGGGGTGGTGCTGTATGTGCTCGTGTGTGGCAAGGTGCCATTTGACGATCAGTCCATGCCCGCGCTTCACGCCAAGATCAAAAAGGGTGTGGTGAGTATCCGCAATGGCTCTCGGCCGAATGCAAGCAGCTGCTATCGCGCATGCTTGTTGTCAGCCCGCAACAACGCGCAACCATGACCGAGCTTCTCAACCATCCCTGGATCAACAAAGGGTACGAGCGCCCCGGAACTCTACATGCCCAAGCGCCAACCGCTTCGGGTCGCCGACTTGGATCCCACTGTGATCCAGGGCATGACTGGCTTCGATTTCGGCCCGGCCGAGCAAATCGAGGCTCATATGACCGAGATTCTTACTTCGGACTTGTACCTGTCCACCTTGGCCTGGTGGGAGGTCTACCACGGCCTCCGCACGCCCGAGTCCGTCCCCGAACAGTTCCGCACCTTCAACTCGGTCGCCTCCCTCCCCCCCTCGTTTCTTCCAGTACCGAGTCAAGCAAGTCTCCAAGTCCACCAAGGAAAAACGCCACCTGTCGTTGCACCGCAACATCTCCTCGCGACACTCCACATCGGCCGCTCGACCTTCGGGCGCTGAACTCAATGCCCCCTCCAAACGGTTTTCAGGCATCGACTTTGCGCGTCGCAAGGCCACCTCGTGTTCACGGGAGCCAACGGAAAAGACGAGTCGTCGCAAACATCGCCTGCGACCGCTTCCGGGCTGGGACCGATGGGGACCAAGATGTTGTCGGCCGGGCGGCGGGGTACCGACCGCGCTGGACCCGTTGAATGCCTACCACCCCCTCATCTCGATCTACTTTCTTGTGCGGGAAAAGCAAGCGCGCGAACGGACGTATGGGGAAAACTTTTTCGCCTCCTCCAGTGTGTCGCTGCTGGACCAACAAGTTCGTGCTGCTCACGCCCCGGGCGCACCTTCCAACGTGGCACTGTACCCCCCAAGGTGCCTGCTGCCTTTGCCAAGGCCCACCAAACCCAGATCATCTCCACAGCCTCCACTGGTCCCGTGCCAGGCGGCATGAACGCCCCCCCACCTCGGCCGTACCGACCACAGCTGACATTCCCGAAGACGACGTCTTACCGTCTCCCCTCCCGCCGGCCGTTCACCGTCCCACTTCGCTTGCCGAGCCTCCTACGCACCCACCCAGTGGCTCCCCTGCGCCCCGCATGTCCCTTCGGAAGCACGACGGGACTCTTTCCTCCCCCACCGTCCTCACACCCAGGCCGAGCTGGTTCGTACCCCACACTCGAACAGGAACAAGCCGCCCGGGATACGATTCCGGTCCCGCCATTGCCCGGGGGAGAAAACCGTGCCGCTCACCCGGACTACGGGGCACATTCATGATATCTGACCCCCACGCAGGAAGTGTCGCCCCCGTCCTTTGGTCCGATCCAGTCGGAGCCCGAGACGACCATGGGTCCTACCCTCGTTGCGCCCCGTCCGCTCCACGGCGCCGCCAGCCGAGACATGGTCTGTCGGGCTTGGGACGCCGGTTGAGTCAACTGATCACCCGTCCCGAGCGTGCCCCTTTCCCCCTACTGCCCCGGGCGACGAGAAAGAGGAAAAGGAGAAAGAGAAGGAAAAGGAGAAGGAAAGAAGTCCCGGCGCCGTCTGTCGACCGCAGGACTTGGGATCCTGCATCGCAAATCCACCCTTAGCCCCGGTCCTCTGTCCACCCCGCCTCCGCCCGGTGCGGGCCGGGTACGAAGCACGCCGCCGGATTCACAAGCTTCGATGCCTACTTCGGTGCAGAACTCGGTGCATGACTCGGTGCACGGCTCGGCGCATGGCTCGGTGCATGGCTCGGTGCATGGTTCGGCCCATGGCTCGGTACCGGGTTCGGTGCACTCGGACTCGGCCGGTTTGGTGTTGAGTCGGGCGCGTCGGTGCCGCTGCCGCGGTCCGAGGGGGAAGAACAAGAGGTGATGCAAGATGTGCATTCCTATGCGCCGGCGGACGAGGAAAGTAGTGTGCCGACGCGTCGGGTGAGTCACTTGATCCCGCGTCGTCTGTCGCGCGATGTGCGACGACCTCATCGGTCTGCGTCGCTGCGCCCGTCAAGGATATCCCCTCGTCTCCACTTGCCCCCGCCGCGCGCCATGCCCGCACCCAACTTCCTGGCCAACCCGAGGCGCAGGACCAGGGCCAAAGTCCAGGCCAAGGTCCCAGTTCCAAGTCGCTCAAGGGCGGGGCTAAATTTGCCAAACCCGTCTTCCTCAAGGCCTCTTTTCCGTTGCCACCACCTCGACCAAGAGCCGGGAACGCATCCACCAAGCGTTGGTGGATGCGCTGGACGTACTGGGCGTAGAACACCACGAATCAAAGGTGGCTATTCGTGTCTCTATGTCGTTCCGGAAGAAGCGTTGGCAGGCAAAGGCGATGCGCCGATTCATTCTTCGGTCCATGACGCCCCGCATTCGTCCCTGCCGTCCCATTCGCATCCTTCGTTGACGGGGGAAGACGAGACGGGAGCCGAGACGGGAGCCGAGACGGGGCCCGAGACCGGAACCGAGACGGGGGCCGAGACCGGGCCGAACGGTACAACGGCTACGACGGCCACGACGGCCGAGGGCACGTCGGTGGTGGATGCGCCCTTGTCGGGCGGAGAAGAGTCGGTGGAAAGTCGCAAGATCCGATTCGAACTGTTCGTGGTACGGGTGCCGTTGTTGTTGGGCGTCAAGGGCATCCAGTTCCGCAAAGTGGCTGGCAACCCTGGTTGTATTCGCGCTTGGCCAAGCAAATCTTGCAAGTGGCCAAGTTGTAATTTGAATTTTTTTACCCACTGGGGGCAGCATTGTGTTGTGTTGTGTTGTGTTGTGTTGTGTTGTGTGTGTGTTGTGTGCAGTGGTTGTCAGCCTGCCATGCAGTGGCTAGGGCGGGGGGGGGGCTCTTGCGGGATTATGATCCGAGGGGTTGGGCGGACGGAGCTTGCTGGCCCGGGAAGACGGTGGAGGGTGGGTCGGGAACGGAAGTGTTGGATATGAGGCATGAGATCGCACAGGACCCCCGATTGCCTCTTCACCTCCGGGCTCCGACTGTGCGTTCTCCGCCTGAGCACCCTGGGCTAGCAGCACACGAGTCCGCAGCGCCAGCAGTTGATTCGAGTCGCAGAAGGAAATTATGGTTCCATCATGTAGGTCTGCTGCTCCTCCACCCGGCGCCCCACTGCGGGCATGGTACATAAACGCTGCTGTGTGTAGGACGGGCCACAACCTCTGGTCATGGTCCTGACCACACCCATCTCTTTGTTTCCCTCCCCCCACCTCCCCTGACAGAACCGATGCTAGCTATTTGAATGAAGATCATGGGACTGGGGACGTCATTGGTGCACAGGACCACTGGGCTCTCCAGCGAGATGCGGGGGGAGGCTGTGTACTACGTAGATACAGTTTCGACGGACGTTTCTCGTTGCCGTTGTTTCATCCGACGTTTTCATGCAGTGTGGCCAAGACAGGTCCTCAGATCTTGTGACAGACAATGGCTGTATAGGGCAAAGCCCCATGCCAAACCAGCCAAACGGAGGCGCGCAGCAGTGGAACGTGTTGAGCTGGAAAACGGCTCAACATTTAACTAGGCACTAGGCGCAGCAACCGGCAGGGCAATCCGATCATGCAGAAAACACAGTCTTGGCTCAGGGGGAGGGGGGGGAAGGGCGTGGAGCGGTATGAAAGTAAACCAGAGTGGGAACGGGTGGTAAAAGGCAATGCACATCATACGGTCTAATGTATGTTCACGGAAAAGGGGGCAGAATCGGCACCGTGTGGTGAATAGGTAACGGGGAAAACCAGAGTCGGGTGTGGATGAGCTGGTGAGGGGGGAATTAATTACCTCCTCGTCGTTTCGTTGGAGATGGTGGTAGGTGGGACGGGAGGCTGGGGTGGGAAGGTAGGGGTCGTAAGGGTTGTCATGTATTTCGTTCCCACCTGACCAGAGCGGGGGGAATGGATGTCGATCCACTGCTGCCCGCCCGCGCGATCGAAGGGACGTGAGACGGGCAAGAGCGCGGGGATCGCCATGCTCGCTGGCGCGTACGAACCAACTGTGGGCCTTGGCTGCATCCTTCTCGGTCCCCACGCCCACCTCGCAAAAGTACCCAAGCGCGTACTCGGCCTTGGCGAGGTTCTTGGCCGCGGCCCTTTGGGCCCAGAGGAACGCTTCCGTATCGGATTGGGGCAGGATGCCAGGGACACCGACCATGTACCAAGCTGTCAACGCAAAGCACGCTTCCGCATGGTTCTGTTGGGCAGCAATGTTGTACATGTGCACGCTCAAGCCCCCATCCACCCAGCATCCCATCCGCCCATACTCGTAGTTTTCACCCAGCAGGTACGCCGACGGTGCAAAGCCCAGCTCAGCTGCCTGGGTTAAGAGTTGGCGCGTGTAGTCGGGGTCGGGAAATAGGACGCCTTGGATACCGGTGGTGGAGCAGAGCAAGTTCGTGCAATGCGTGGGGCCATTCGGGCGTAGCGGCCTGGGCAGACAACTTGAGGTACTTGACGCCTTGGCGTGCGTTCTTCCGTTGGCCCAGTTCGCCATTCAGTTCGGCCATGCCGAGACGGTAGAGCGCGCCGGCATGCTCGGCCGAAGCGGCCTTGCGAAGCCAATGGAGCGCTTTGCTGTGGTCCTTGAGGCAACCCCCCTTGCTCAAGCAGCGCCCGGCCTTGTAGGCTGCATCGGCATGGCCATGTTTGGCAGCGAGTACGTACAGCGCTTGCGCCTGGTCCATCCGCCGCTTCCCCTCGGGCTGCCCCACACCGCCTGCCACGCATTCCGCAAGGTAGAACTGCGCGCGCAACATGACCTCGGTCCGCCATCCTGCGCAACAAGTCCATCGCCCCCTGAACAAGGTGCTGGTGCTGGTCTGAGGACAAGTCGTCTCGTACTTGCGCCGCTTCGAGAATAAAGATGGCCAGCTCGTACACCGACTGCGGATCTTCCCCCTTGCTCGCATTGCGCAGGTACAGTTCCAGTGTCGTCGCGTGCGAGAGAACGTCGAGGTGGTCCCCCAGGTCCAGATGGGTATTATCAAACGTGGCCGCGCTCGATGCGCTGGGTGACAGAACCGAGACGGAGCGCTGCGATCCAGCAGAGTAGTTGCCAAACAGTGATGTTGGCTGCGACCACGCTGAGCCGCGCCCCGTCCGGATGCGCGCAGTGGCGGGACACGATGATGCGGTAGCCGTCGGCGAGGCGGTAAGGTGGGCAGGACGCCGTTTGGCCTTACTCGCTGCCAGTGTCTTGGTCGAAAGTACCGTCCGATCGGGCGCGGTGCAGGGCACCAAACTACCAGGATCGGGCGACCGGCCAGAGGGAGCTTCCGGTCGTGCACGTGGCTTTTGGACCGCATGTGGACCGCAAAGTATACCTCGTCCGGGTCCGCTGCACTGGTCGGGAACGTAGCAAGAGACGACATCGTAGCCGTAGCTGAGAGGGTGGGAAAGCTACCCCGTCTCGGTCGATCGGTGGCACTCGCGCGGTTGGTGGCCCTCTGCGACAAGGAAGACACGACATTGTCCACGCTCAGGCGCCGACTCAGGTTGCTAATCAAGGATGAGGCCCGGCTGGAGTAGCGGCGGCCAAGGGGGAAGCTAGATGGGGGTCGGGGAGGGAGCGGCTTGGAGATAGCAATGTCACTGAGCTGGCTGTTTTCCTGTGCGGGGGTCCCAGATGAGGCTTTGATGGGGGCCCGACTGGCGCCGCTCAAGCTACCAGCGCGAGGTTAAGGTGGTAGCAGTCGTTGAAGGCGGTAGAGCAGTAGAGCTGGGGTGCGCGAAGGACTCAATGGAACCAAGACGAGAAGGCCAAGGGAGTGAGGGTGGTATAGAATGATTTGTATTGCAGAAGAAGCTGAGGCTGAGGCTGAGGAAGCTGATTCCATGATGACGGCGCCTATACCACGACCCGGAGCTCGAGGGGCGTGGTCGGTGGGCGCAATAGGGCCAGGGCAAAGCAGAGGACGCGGTCGGCGGTGATGAAGATGGTGGCGATGGCGATGGCGATGGTGGCAGTGGTGGGGTGAAGGAAAGGGGGAATGAGAGCCACGAGGCTTGCGAACAGACTTAGCTTTGAGATCTATGTACGGGCGCACCCACCCCCCTAACTAAAACGGGTCCTCGTGACGCGTGACATTGACAACAGCGAGATGCTCGCAGCTCAGTCTGCGGCACAATCAGCAGGTATCGAGTATATCACTTCCTACCCTGAGGGTCTTCGCACCCCCCCCCCCCCGACCCGTTAAAACTCCATACGGAAGAAACGGCACTTTCGGTCAGCGTCCAGCCCGTCCTCCATCGGCATGGCGCGAAGCAGGTTGCAATACTTGGGCCGAGTACAATAGTAAGAGAGAACGTCTCCTTGCGCTTTGAAGCTTGACTGTACGGGTAGGGGATGCCATCCAACGTGTTTGGGCATGTCCTGCCTCAGTTGGCGCTCTTCGACCCGAACACGAGCGGCGTCCATCCTCATCTCCACGCAGTACCGAGGACGACGAGCACCCTCCGCTCGAATCTGGGCTGGTTTCCCGGCCACCCCACTTGTGCCGGTTGCGGCCGTGACGCTGAGGAGGTTGGGGCTGGAGGCGAGGCCCGACGTGGCTTTGTCCAAGTGTCGGCTGAATATGAACATTGAACATGGCATGGTCGTGATGCATGATGTGGGATGCATGATGGGTGTCTCTTCTGCACAGCTAGTGTCTGCTTGCGTGTTTGGGCACATTCAACCTGAACATTTCACTCCCTCGTCGCGGGCGATCGCTGCTGGGGGATGGAAGATGGATGGTGGATCATAGTCATGCATGGTGGGTGATGCCCGTCGATTGTGTTCCAACATGGCGGTGTGTTGATTTGGGCAAGCGAGTGGGCTTCAGCGCCCGTCTCCAGCAGCGTCTCTGCCCTCTCCCACACCAGCCCCCCCCACCATGGCCTCCTTCTTTGGCATCCAGCGCAACCAGACCTTCAAGCCCAAGCGCAACCTCCCTGCCGGCACCAAACAGAGGTACGCCTGCTCCGTCGCTTGCGCTTGCGCTTGCTCTTTCCCTTGCTTGTGCTTGTGCCTTCACCTCCCTTGCTCAACACGCGCGCTGACTCCTTCCTTCTCCCTCCTCCGCGCCTCAACAGCCTGCTCAAGCGCTATGCCGAAGCCACACTGGGCAGCGGAAACCTCCGCAACGCAGTCAAGTTGCCTCCCGGAGAAGATCGGGACGAGTGGTTGGCCCTGCACAGTACGCACTCCCCCGGCCCCCTTGCATTGCGTTGCGAGCAGCGTATCGGTACTAACTGTGTCCTGGAAGCTGTCGACTTTTTCAACCACGTCAATATGCTCTATGGCACCTTGACTGAATTCGTATGTCCCCCCTACCCTCTCCGCGCCGCCGAGGGGTGTGTTCCCGCTGCAGAGCAAGCCCAGCTGACTCTACGTTGCAGTGTACATGTGAGCAATGCCCTTCGATGAGCGCAGGAAAGAGATTTGAGTACCACTGGCAAGACACGTCCACCAGCGAGTACAAACGTCCTGTTCGTCTGAGTGCGCCCGAGTATGTCGACTGTCTGTTGCCTGGGTGCAACGGCAAGTGGATGACGATACAGTGTTTCCCAGCGAGATTGGGACACCGTTCCCGGCCAAATTCGAGGCCACGGTCAAATCCCTCTTGCGTCGGCTGTTCCGCGTCTATGCACATATCTACCTCTCCCACTTTCAGCAGATTTGTGCCCTGAAGATTGAAGGTACGTGTTGGCACTCATGGGACCCCGCCCTGTCTGTCTTGTTGCTTCTGCTTGCTGGTTTGTCCCCCAGCTGCGACCCTCATTCCATGTCGCAGCACGGGACCGCAAGGGGTGGGCGGGGACGAAGGTTTTGGTGCCGTCTACCTGGCCTACCTGCTGGACCGACCGACTGACAAAGTTCCTTACGTTCCTTGCATTTCTGCTTTGCTTCCCCAGCGCACCTCAACACCTCCTACCGCCACTTTTTGCTGTTTGTCACCGAGTTCCACCTCATCGACTCCAAAGAGCTCGTCCCGCTCGCCGAGCTCAACGAGGCGATCTTGGCAGACGACTAGAGTAGACTCGGCCAACCCCACAAGGCTTGGGGGTGAGGGATTCTCTCTTGTCTCGTCCCGTCAGTCTTTGTCTCGGTCTCGGTCTCGGTTTCGGTCTCCTTGGCCGTTCTCGCTTTCCTTCTTCTTGTACCCCTACAACTTTGTACTCCCGTCATGCACTCCCCTCGAGCTCGTAAAAGGAGCAGTAGCATCCCGGGCGCGGGATGTGCCAGACACGCCCCTTGTCCTTGGGTTCGTCTACGGCATTCGTTTGGCTAGCAGTAGGCCCAGCATAACATTGAGGCAGGTTCCTGGCCAGTTGGCCAGTCCTAGTGGACAGGGTGGAGTACCAGGCGGCGTGCGCGGCCGCGTGGCCCGTGAGCCTCGCGGCTCAGCCTGGGCAGTGGCACAGGAAGCAAGTGGGGGTGATCCGAGGAATAAAGGTACGCGGATGGGTAGGCACGGGAGGTAGGGGGGAGAGGATAAATAAGGCGGTCATTGTCTAGGAAATAGTACAGATGTAACCACAGGCGCAGTGCCCGATGCACCAGGAAGACGTATAACAGCGACCAAAGAGGATGGATGCCTTGGGTGTGCTTCGACGAACCAACCGGAGCCATTAGGGGGGGGGGGGGACTGATATCCTCGGCCCAAGCCTCGGCCCCCGAGGCGTCTGCCCTGAGCAGCAGGGAGGCGCACCATCAAAGTGTCAAGGTGGGGAACAACATGGTCAACGTTGTCCCAAGAGCGAATCGGGGCGGGGCAGAACATGATGCAACTTGGCATCCGATCCGACCGCACTCGCAATCCGTTCCCCGCCATCCAGCCCAAACAACGCTTCCCGCATCGCAATCATCAGACCCAATGGTGCCAACGGCGATCCCATCTCGGCACCTACTGCCATACCCATGCCCAAGCCCATACCCATCCCACGCACCTCCGCCACCACTTGCGCCCACCACGTCCTCCGTCGACCCCACCGACTCACTGCCTTCGCCCAACTGCCGTACCCACGCAACGCACGACGCAGCAAGCGCGCCTGTTGCCAGCCGAGCCCTCCGCTGCGCCAATCGGGGCTCCAACGTAGCCCGTCGCTCATCGCCGCGACGAGGAACGCGTCGCTGCCGGCAAAGTAAGGGTGCATGTACTGCAACGTCTGCACATCCGAACCTAAACTTCGTACACCCTCGTCTTCCGGCGGGAGGAGAGTTCAATCGCCCGGACCGGTGGGAGCAGGGGGGCTGAAGCTCCCGCGCCCGCCGGGCGGAGCCGATGAGGGCGGGAACACGGCCGGAGGCTGATCCAGAAACAAATCGTTAAACGGTCCCGCCCCCACACCTTCCGCCAACAGAGTTGGGCCCAATCGTCTGGTTGGCCTCGGGCGCGGCGGAACCGGGCAGAGCAACGGAACCGGCAGCGGCATAGGATGCTGGGGAACTGATCGGCGGAGGGAAGGTGGGTGGGCAGAAAGGGCATGCGACGATAACGGTCGCACGGCAACCGACCGCGCCCGAGGGCGTCGAGCGTCGTCGTGGAAGCCCACCCCCATTCGGGGGAAGGGTCGGGGTGAGGGGTTGCGGCGGGGGAGGTGCTGATCCCGTAACACCGGTAGGGCCAGGGGGGGGCGCAGACACCGACGGCGCCGACGTCGGGGTGCCGAGGGCATCGTAGGCGCCGTGGGGGTCGGGTGAGGCGGGACGGGGTGGGAGACAGGTTCATGTGCCATCTCTCGCATGTTTTGTTCAAATCCGATGGTGCAGACGGTAAATGCTATGCAGGGAACACCAGTACCAGCTGAACGGTTCGCGCCAAAACGGACGTCGGAAGAAATGGACCGAGGTGCCCGGGGCGGTCGCGCGGGTCGGGGACGGGGGCAACGGATGGCCCGACGGCGAAACGACTTTTGCCATCGGACCAAAGCGCGTTTGCAAGTGCGGCGCAGCGGCCAAGAGTTTTGTTGTTGGCCTGGCTGAGTTTTTGTCGAACGAGAAATAACGCCTTTTCGACCGTTTGCAGTTCCAGTTCCCGATCGCCCACGCCGTCTTCCAGATCAGCCAATTTCGACTCGGCCTCAGCCAATACATGCGACAGACGCGTTCGTGCCGCCGTATCGCTCTGAAGCAGCGCTTGCAGTTGCGTACACACGGACGAGAGCACAATCCAGTACCCCATCGCGCTCAAACGACGCCGCATCCGCGGTCGTCCACCGCCCGTGCCCACCGAAACACCTTGTCCGTTTCCCCGTATCCTCCAATGGCGGAGCGCATCCGGGTCCTCCTCGACCGCCGTCGAGAACGACGTTCGGCCGCCGGGCGAAGGACCAAGCGATTCGGACGTGGGCGTGCCCACGTCGCTCGGTGCAATCCCTGCCAAGGCGTGACGGCGGCCAAGACAATATCATCGTCTTCCTCTCATCCACCAACAGGCCCACCACTCCCACAACGCTGGCGGACGTTTCGCGCAGAATCGGGGCAAGTACACTTTGCCCGCGATCAGGTCCTCGTCCCGTTTGCGTTTGGTCGCTCCTTGTGGCATCCCACCACGGGGTTGGGGTCAGGCGGGGGCAGACCGCCCATGGAAGCAAAGGCTTCGTAGGAACGACAGGCTTGTGCGAACCCATTCGCATCGGGCGCGCGCCACAGCTGTTCCCATGCAATGTCCGTGAGCAAATCGGCGAAGGAACCACGGCCTGGAGTGCAACGTAAAGGTTTGCAAAAAGTCGAGCGTGTAGCCGGTCCAGAGGGTGCGTAAGATTTCTTCCCGCGTAAGCCAGTCGTCCCATTCGACCGACGCTTCAAATGCATCGTACACCCCACGGTCCAGTTCGGTAAATACTCGCACAGCGTTTGCGTCGCTTGCATCAGCGCGCCATGGGTGAAGCGCGCACGCGTCACTTCCTTCCGCTCCAGAAGGCTGACCAGTTCCGTCAAGATGAGCGTCTGCACCTGGCGAAGTAAGAAACTGTCGCTCCTTCGTTCCGACGATGAGGCGGACAGGCCCACCAACGCCGGGCCCTCAAGCAACGTGATCTGGCTCGGTCAGTACCGGGTACCCTTTTCCTTTCACAGTCACACATCACACATCGCACATCACAGTGTCGCGACGAGCCGAGGCAAGCCGAGCCGACCACCTCGAAAAGGACGTACCACTGTACTAATTGTCTTGGTTCGCAACGCCGTGTGGCCATAGTAGTCCGCTGCCGACAGGGCCCCCGGTTCGAGCTGCCGGTAACATCGGCCAACCATGGCCATGGCACGGATCAGGTCGGCTGAGGCATCTTGCAACTGCGAAGACGGAGGCGCAGGACGGCGGCGGAGCGGATGAACGAGCGTGGGAGCATGGACAAAAGGGATGAGGACAGCAAACTTGGTGCCGTACATGCGTAGGTCCACCGCGTCCGGCGGGGGGGGCGCGCCGCCGCCAGGTAGTGCAAGGGGTGAATGGCCAGAAGATAGGTGGGGATGGAAGAGGCTGGCGGGCGAGCGAGCGAGCGGCAGCTTGGACGATGCGCAGGAACGCATCAATGGACCTCGGTCCGGACGAGGAGGACGACGACGAGGATAGTCCCTGTACATCAGCAGTGTTGGCCAGGAGGGCAGCCAGCACCACATCCTCCATCTGTTGCGGGGGCGTGGAAGAGGTGGCAGAGGTGGGGGGCAGGGCCGAGGCGATACGGCGGGCGAGCTCAAGCGGCGGGGTGCGGCCACGGCGGCGGGCAAGGTTGGAGTTGGGGTTGGGATTGGGAGGCGTGTCGTGGGGCAGCGATGGAGGCGGAGGCGCAAGGGCAGGCGACGGATGCGACGGGAAAAGAGGCACGGTAGAGGGCGCAGCGGGGCTGGAGGAGAGAGCTGGAGGCGGTGGCAGTGGGAGCGGTAGCGGGAATCGGGGTGGTCGCACTGGGGGGCGCGGAGGAAGCGGGCGGGACGAGGGCGCCGACGGCGGTCATGGCGGGCACGGGGTGGTCGGCCCAATACTGGCGGTTGAGCTGGGTATGGCGGCGCTGGACATGGCGCTGGAGGAGGTCGGTGCGGGTGAAGCGCTGGTCGCAGTGCTGGCAGCCAAAGGGGCGGTCGTTGGTGTGGGTGCGCTGGTGGCGGCGGAGAGCGGCGCTGCGGCGGAAGACGGCGTTGCATACATTGCAGTGGAAGGTGTAGGGCACAATGGCTGGCGCATCGGGGGCGGCGGGCGGAGGGGCGATGGTGGGCGGGGAGAGACGGGGGGGTGGGGGGCGGTGGGACATGGGGAGCGCGGGGCGAGGGTGGAGAGGGCGGGGGCTAGGGTGGAGAGAGCGGGTGGAGATGGGGGACGGGGTGGAGAGGTGGTGGAGACAGCCGACAGGAGGACGGGTGAGGGGGTGGGATGCGTGATGGGGGCGCAAGCAGCAGGGCGGAAGCAGGCGGCAGGCAGCAGGCAGCAAGCAGCAAGCCCGTGCGGGGGATGTATGTGAGGACGACCGAAGGCGCTGGAGCAGAAGAAATGGGCGAGCTGTGCTGTGCTGTGCTGTGGCGGCCAGCAGCCGCTCGGCTTCACGCGTCCCGCGTCACGTGTCAGATCACGCCCCATGCCCCATGCAGCAGGCAGCAGGCAAGGCATCATGCATCAATCTTCCTTCCCTGCCCGCCGGTCCCACACCCTCGGCTCTGGCGCAAGTAGGGTACCGCGGTAACGCGCAGGCTGTAGCGTGTCCCTTGCAGCTGACATGGACATGTGACGAGTTGGCACTTGACATGCTGCCATGCGCCGCCCCCTGCACCACACCGCACCCCGGCTGGTCGCCCAACCAGGCCAGACACGGCCAGACGGCCAGACCCCAGAGGCCCAAGGGAGCGGCGCAGGGTGCATCCCTACCCCTTGCGCACAAGCCCCCTGCAGCCCCGGCAGTGGCAACCGCGGGCGCTCCCACTCCGCCGGGGGCAGGCGCCTCAGATCAATATTCAACTCAAATCGCTGAGCAGATCATGCACCCGTCCTGTTCCTTCTCAGACCTCGCGCCTGACATGGCAGAATTCCTCCAGCCCAAACAGACGTCCATGCTCCCCAGCCCCTCCGCCGACCCAGTACCGGCCGTACCCAGCCTCAGCGCCCCGCCAGCCCAGCCCAGCACACCGCCCCCCATGCCGCAGCAGGGGGCCAGTGCCTGGCACACCCTTCGCAGGGGAGCTAGCGGCGTGCAGAGATGCATAGGTGGCCACGCCCAGTCTGCCCCAGCCAAACACGGCATGTGATAACCCTGTGATGTACGGGATGTGTGCGATGGAGCAGGCTACTGGCAGGCCCCGCAGCCCAAGCAGGCCCTGCTATAAGCAACCAATACCGGCCGCAAACGCCCAACCCCGGCCGTGCTCTCGCGACAAATTCTACCGCATCAGTCATTAATCAACTGCCAGCTGCCAGCTCAGCTGAGCGCGTGCTGAGCGCTGGCCGCGCGCGAACCCAACCAGGATGGCATGGCATGGGGCGAGCTGCGTCTCGCCTCGGACGATGGGGGAATCGTGGGCAATGCAGCTGCGTTTAGATAATGATCTTCTTCGTACTTCGACTCGCGCCAGCCTTGCGTTTCTTGAACAGCGCGGGACCGGCAGCCGGACGCTCTGGATCGGAGGGGGACTCAGCCTTGGGCTCAGCCTTGGGCTCCGACCGAGGAGCGGGCGGGCGCTACAGGGGCAGCGTCGGGGTCGGCCTTGACCACGGCGGAGCTACCTGCTTGACCTCGGGTTGGTGCTTCTGCTCCCGCTCGTCTTGGACCGGGGCCTGGTCCAACGCCGGCTCCTGCTCTTGCCCCCGCTGATGGGAAGGATTCCTCGCGGCTTGGTATCCTCTTCCGTTTGCTCTTCTTCCGTTTCCGCTTCAAACTGGAGCGCAACCTTGGCTCGTTTGCGCACGCTCCACCTCGCTCCCTCGATTGTGGTGGCGGGCACCAAAACAAGAGGTGCCTCCTCGTCCTCGGACGCGGATCCGGCCGCCCACGTCGTCCGCTTTTCCGCCAACACAAACGATCGCGCTTCCGACCGCTCGGCTGCCCACCCGGCCACCGACCGCGCCGAGGTTTCAAGGAACGAACGGACCCAAGTGCCTGTCCAGCCGATGGCGTCACGCTAGGTCCCGTTTCGATTCAGTCCCCGTCCCGATCTAGATCCGGGTGTCGATGCCGACGTCGACGTCGAGGGGGCTTGGGTAGGGGATTGCGGGGGAGGCGGTACAACAGTCTGCCATTCCCCTGGCACACCCTCCTTTGTCCCGGCCCCGCCGCCCAGTTCCCCCTCGTTCTGCCGCCGCACCAACTGGTCTTGCAGCAACGACCCATACGCGCCTTGCTTGCGGTCGCTTCGTCCGTCCCGCATCCGGTCCCGTCCGCACCGACCCCCAGCTGCTAGCCCCATACTTTTGCGTGCCGCCATCTCGATGCGTGCTCGCTCCCGTTCTTCCGCTTGTGCAGCTTGCTTGCTCTCGCTCGCTCGACGGTACTGCCGTAATGGCCGCTTGGACATTGGCCGCGTGCCGCCCCCCTTGCTCGTGTTGCCGCCGCGACGGCACATCATCGTTGATGGTGATGTTGCAGTAGGGGCATCGCCACATACCACGAGGCGGGGGCATGGTCAGGCGGGTCCAACGGCGTGAGGGGAAAGGGGAAAAGGGAGGTATGGGGAAGGGGGTGGCGTGAGCAAGGGCGAGGCCGACCGAAAGAAAGACAGGAAGAGGCAGGAGGATACGGAGCTGGCAGAGGAGGCGCGATGGACTTGCCGATGGACACATTGCCACTATCCTGTTGAAATGTTCACGTGTTCGCATCGCATGTTGAAATGTTGAAGGGGTCACAGGCTGGGCGTTGGGTGCAGGCAGACACGCAGGTTGGGCACATGCACATACGGAGAGAGGGTTGCCTCTTGAAGCTGCTCTCGGCCTTACCCTGCCTCGCCCCTCAAGCCGATGGAGGAACGATGGTGTTCCAGGGCAAGGTGCCCTCCTAGGGGACTCCTATCCTGGGCATCACAGATGGCCCATTGCACTCATCGGCGCATCGGTCCCTACACGCCTACTATACTGGATGACTGCATCAAACAATTGAAGCCCAAAACAAGGCGGTTCGGTTCGACCGACATGGGCGATTGGCATGTAGTTCAGCGGGGTTTAGCATAGTAGGCCAGTTTCAGTAGCCTGACCCGGCATAAGAGTGGTGAAAAGTGGTGAGAAAATAGTAATGATACAGTGGTGATACACACCAACAACAGGCGAGGTTGTGGTCCAGTTTTTTTTGGTGCTCCCAAGAGGAGCGGGATCGAATGGTGGTGGCAGTGTGGTGAACAGCGAAGGGCCCACGGGCATGGGGGGGAAGCTTGAAGGAACATGGTGGACGTTGCAAATCAAGCAGAGTAGTCGCAGATCCCCCTAAAGAGAAGACAGGGAAAGACAAAAGACAAGATAAAGGCATGGACAGGAACTGGTGCGAAACAAAGAAAAAACAATCCAACCCAATCCGTTGGAACGAACGCATTACGCATTAGCGGCGACGACGACGCTTGCTAGGCCGCTCCGTATCAGGGGAGGCTTGTCCAGCTCATCATCCGGTTCCAACGTCGCGGCATCGTCAAAGGACTCGTACCCATCCTCCACACTCGTCAGCGCGGTGAAGCCAACAAACTCGCGCCATTCAGCAACAACATCGTAGGCTCCACCCAGCGTCGTGCGCCACCTTGTCACACCACTCCCACTCGTCCCCCGACGAATGCGCAGACAAACTCCTCGTCTCCTCCTCCTCCTCAAATGAGGGGAAGAGCGCCACCGCCTTCTCCGACATGCACCGCCACGTTTCCACACAGTCTTCCAGTTCCGACACGGTTCCCAACGGCGACGCATGCTGGTGCGCGTGGGTGGAAGAAAGAACTTGCATGACATGCGCCATCGCGCGCGCTTGCACTTGGCCCATCTCTTCCATGTGCCGTTTGAGCGTGCCCAAGCGAGCTTGCCACTGGCCCATCTCCCATTTCAACTGGGCCACCTCCGACGTGGGCTCCACCGTCGCACTGCTCGACGTGGCCGAACTGACTGAGCCCGAGGACCTCCGCGGCCACACTCGCGCCCGCGCGCCGCGCCGGCCGCTCTGCTCGCCCGTACCACGTCTCAAACGGCGCCGAGATGGGCGCGGCAATCGATTCGTCCCCACCGTCGATTTGAGCGCCAAGGATGGGTTCAGACGCACAGTCTGCGACGTAATGTGCGACGAAGCCTTGCTGGCTGTGCGCGCCCACCGACGAAAACAGAGGCGAGCACAACGGAGGAGACGTACAGGACATGGGCGCCACGTGCAGATGCCCAGGACGTACCCCTGTGCTGGCATCCACGAGACACCCACCCGCGCTCGTGGTTGGGTCGCTGCGGTGGCGGCTTTGGGCCGAGGGGCAGAGGGACGCACAGACGTAGATCCCTTGCCCGCCGGCGTGGGCCGAGAGGAGAAGGGACTGCGTGGGATGCTTTGGCCGGATCGAGCCGTGGGTTTGGGCGTCTTGGCGGTCCGCCGCTTAATTTCCTCCATCAGGGCTGGAACGTGGCGTAGAAAGAGGGGGTGCTTAAAGCACCAGTCGACCGGCGACGACACGCCAGTCGAGGACGAACTGGGCGAGGCAGGATGGCTCGGCGCGTCCGTGGACGCCTTGACAAACCCGTAAATGTTGAGTTGCCGAATAAACGATTGCCAATTGTTGTGTTTAAAGTAATTGGGAAGCACGTCGCGAGAAAACGTGACGGAATCCACGACCCGAACGCATCCCCCATAGGCATCCAGTGGATCTGCCGCACCGCCCCATCGTCCAGCATGCTGCGCAGTTTGCGCACAAACACAGGAATGCGCTTCTTGGCGGCCTCGCTGAGCTCGGAGGCAATTCCAACGACGGTCCCCCGACGACGGACGCGGCGGAGGCTACCGACGAGGGCGAAGCAGCGGCAGAGGCAGAGGGCAGAAACGGTGGCAGAGGAGGGAAGGAAGACGAGCAAATCAGAGCGGGAGGAGCGGGCCGTGCGTGCCCCGACAGGCAGCTGGCACCGCGGCTGTTTTTGCGGCCATGATGGGCAGGATGGGATACGACCAACTCCGACCGCAGTCAAACGGAACGGAGAAAAGAGAGGAAGGCTACCGTGCCGAACCAAATCGGACAGTAAAGCTTGGACCTGGACACTGGACGCGTGACGCTTGGACCAGAGGTGGATCACCGTAGGAGCCCGGGTGGGGCGCGTCTTTTGAGGGGGAAGGGGGGGGAGGGGGGGGGGGGGGGAGGGGAGGGGGGAGGCAGTCGCCAACGGGCGAATGAGAAGGTGGTGGTGGAGGTTGGGGTCGAGCGGACCGCGAAACGGCAATCTAGCTGGGCGGGCTGGCCCACCAATGTGTTGTGCTAGCTACTGGGCGAGGCTGCAGTGCCACCACACACAGCCCCCATGCCTCGGTGGCTGCTACGGGGGACCAGCCGGAGTGCAGACGCTGGGCCGTGCGGACGCGGTGGCCACGGCGCGGCCTGGTCGGGTGACGCGTGACGTGGCGGTGACGGTCACCGGCCATGCACACTGCGCTCAGGCTAGAGAGCGTGTGCGTGCATACGCGAATTCGGCCATCGCCTATCGAATCCTCCCCCGATCCCATCCCTGCTCTCCACTGCTCACGCGCTCACGCGAGGACCACGTACCCGCCGGCCGCTACGTTCCCTGCTGGGCGGCCCCGAATCTTCACACGAAACAACAAAAGACAGTCTCACGCCTCGGCCTCATGAATCGTCACGCGTCACGCGTCATGCCCGCTCTAGTCACCAGCACACGGTGCACAGCGGTCTGGGTTAGGCACGACGGAGGCACACGCCACGACGCTCGAACCCTAGCCGGTTTGGAGGACCCCACACTGGTGATGTGCAGAGAGGGCTGCGGCATATCTGGGCGCAATGATAATGATAACGACCCCGCTCGCGCGTCACGCGTCACGCGCGCCCCCGCATCCACGTCATTGATCGAGTTGACCTTCCTTGGAGCTTCCCTCGTCGGCGCTTGGTCCAAGGCGCGAAACCTCAGAGCGAGGGATTTGGGTACTATGGTGGGGCACGCTGTTTCTGCCCATCGGCCCTAAGCCATCCCATATTGCAGTAGCACTGCGTAGCCCCCAGTGCTTGCTGCGAGTCGCTCAGCGGGGGAAAACGAAGTGAGCTGGCTGAATCAGTACTCAGTTAAGTATATCAATTCAATTTCATTTCCAAGCTTCAAGGACCAAGATTGATTATCAGTGAACAATGCATGCTACGTTGAGCGAGTTGAACATTGGGGTTTGAAAGAGCTGTAGCGATTTTCGATCGGCTCGACGCCTCTTAGGCTCAGCACTCTGGGCCTTAAGGCTTCTGCCCGTCTACTGCAGGTGGGATGAGCGCTTCCTTGCGCGCCCAGGAAGCAATCAGCGTATGAGCGATCGCCGTTGCCCCAGGGAAGCGCACCTTGACATCCGTGGGCAAGGTTGCTGTCGTCACCGGTTCCGTTGCCGTCGTCGCTGTCGTTGTCAATTCGCTGTCCATCTGCTTCAGTTCGCTGGCGGAAAAGAGGGCGCTCTTGTCACTCTGCTGGGCAAGCACAGCAAGGACTTCGGCACGGGGGACAAAGCGCGCATCTTCCAGCTCGTTGTCCAGGTCTAGCCGGATCGTATCGTGACCAGGCAAGACTTGGGCAAACGCGCCCAACATCAGGTTGGCCGGGAAGGGCCAAGGCTGGATGAATGATACACCACCTCACCCACTTTGACCCCGGCCTCCTCTTGCACCTCTCTTCGCACCGCATCCTCCACCGACTCGCCAGGCTCCACAAAGCCCGCCAAACCTGCACGTCGTCCCGGATCAGTATGCCATCGGATTTGTAGCCAACCACGAACCCTGAGCGGTACCGCTCAAACCCCAGCAGACAAAATGAACGTACACGAATAGAAGCCCGCGGGCCAGTTCTTCTTGCGGCCAAGCAAGATGCGCTCGCCATCGGGACTGATGGCGGCCATGATGGTCACGGGGTCGGTGCGCGGGTAGGAAAAGTTGTGAACAGAGTGGGTCGAGGGGCAGGGGGCGGCGTCGGTGCCCGACCCCAAGGCAGACGAACACGCGCGTTTGTATCCGGCCCATTGGCTGTACTGCGTTCGTCCACACGCAGGACAAAACTACGCCCCCAGTTGCAGCACGCACCCCATAACGTCAGTCAGTTTCTCTGCTTTTTCGTCGCACTACTTCTCCGAAGGAAAAGAAAGCCGGAAACGTACCTTGTTGCGTTCGTTCCAATCGAGCAAACTGCTAGCCTGGGCCACTAGGGCAGCCTGCGACGTGGGCCACGTGCCAAGGGTGGCAATCGCACGCGTATCGCCAAACGTGTACTGCGAGTCAGCCTCGAGTGTCGCATGCAGCGCCTGGATACCTGCTGGCGGGTTGACTCACCTGCCGGCACGTACGATAGCGACAGGGAAAAGTAAGCTGTGCCTTGGGGCTCCCGACCAGGCAAAGTGGTAGTGTCCGTTCCTTGATCCCAAGCAGGACGATCGCCAGGCCGGTGGGGACCAAACCTTGGGTACCCTTGCCCTGCGCCTGGCCGTTGGCGGCAGCGCCAAAATGGACCGTTGGCCCTTGGGGTCAAGCGCTGGGGCCACTTGGCCCCACGTCAGCGTAGCCAATTGGCCTTCGTGCTCGCCCGTCGCGTAGATCAAGGGGCGAGAACAGTGGAGGACGACAAAGCGTGTGTCCGGTGCTTGCAGAGCACGGTTGAGAAACGCATCGTCGTCACGAAGCCAGGAAAGACGGTTGAGGTCGGAGCCCGAGTAGAAGTTGATGGTGGTGAAGGAGCGAAGGGGATCGGTCATTGTGCGTGCTGGATGGTGCAGAGACAGCGAAGCGTGGGGCGGGCGTGGGTGCGGGCGAGTGGAGGGGGGCGAGAGACGGTGCAGAAAGAATAAAGGGCGGCGCGGCGCACCAGCATGGACTGGCGAGGGAAGAGGAGCAAGATCGCTGTGCAAGCAGAGCCGTGCGAGCCAAAGGACCCAAGGAGCAGGGTTGGCGGGGGCTAACGCGCGTTAACTTAGCGAGTCAGGGGGAAGGGCGGCGTCCGAGCACCGAGCCTGGGGCCTGATGCGGCGCAGCCTTTATATAGTCGATCGATAGTCGGGCAGTCGTCAGCTTTCGTCAGCGCACCGGCAGCACTCGGCGTCGTAAGCCCGAGGGGCGCTTACCTAATCAGCCGGCTTGCCCCGTGCCACCGACCACCTTGGCCGGCCACCTCGCCCAGCACACATCGCCACCACTACCACCACCACCTGGTCCCCGCCATCTCCACCATGTCCGAGGCGATGCAGGTCGATGAGCCCGCGGCCGAGCCACGCTTCGTCATTAAGAAGGTATGTTCCTGCTACACCTCCAACGGCTGTCTTTTGCGGCGTTACTGACTCTTATGGTGTGCCCCTTGTCCATCCGATCTCCAGTGGAACGCCGTCACGCTCTGGAGCTGGGACATTCAGGTGGAGAACTGTGCCATCTGCCGCAACCACCTCATGGAGCTGTGTATCGAGTGCCAGGCCAACCAGGGAAGCAGCCAGACGGAGGAGTGCACCGTTGCGTGGGGCCAGTGCAACGTACGTCCATCCCTCCCCCCTTCCTCCCCGCTCTCCTCGCTGTGTTTGTTGCGTTTTCGTTAGACTTGCTGACTCCCCCCGATCCCATTGTTTTCTTCTCCGCAGCACGCCTTCCACTTCCACTGCATTTCGCGCTGGCTTAAAACGCGCCACGTTTGCCCCCTCGACAACCGGGAGTGGGAGCTGCGCAAGTACGGCAAATAATGTGCACTTCTTTTCTGGCTCCTATCGAATGTGCTACACCGCAAGACATGCTTGCACCAGCGGGCGCAGGAGAGATTGCATGAGAGAACAACAGAGTAACATAACTCAACGCTGCTGTTGCCCAAAGTCACCTCCCTTCAAATCAAGAGTTATCCTGGTGATCGTTCTGCGCCGTCGACATTGGCGCGTCGAGGCCCGCCCCCAGATCGTTCACAGTGCTGTACCATCTGAGCCTACAGCCGCCCAATCCACATGGTTTTCCTTCCGACACCCGACTTGTTGATTGTCTTGCCCTTCAATTCACCCGTGCGGTGTTTCGCCCATCGTTGGCCTTGACGCGGTTGCTATGGGAGTCTGTCTTGTTGTCGGGGGTCACATCACATCAATACAGGATGCTGCCGTCCGGGTTGGGGGAGGCTGGGGAGTATGTGGATCGGTGACAGAGCTAGTCTCACAGAAGCCGAAACGCGAGTCATGTCCGTGCCAGTGTACCACCATAGGTCAACGACATGTGGATCATCGCTGCTTTTCAGCCAGTAGTGGAAGGACAACGCGGGCATTGACAACGCAAGCTGCTCCCTCCCCTCGCGCTCGGACCGCACGGCATTCCCGTGATATGGCACTTGGGGGCCACAATCCTATCGAACCGCACGTGTCTTAAGTTGGCACACCAACAGATGTCCGATGGATCGAGTTTGCGTGGAGGCGGGGCAGCGATATGAGCAGACCCTTGTGGGCCGACGAGTATACAGCACGCGAGGCAGTCCCCCCGCATTCAGGCTGGCCTAGCGGAGCGGCCTGGCGCCTGGTTGCTTGCGCTGTGCACAAAAACATGCATGTATGCTGCACGCGCAGCGCCATATATAAGGGCGCCTCCCGGCCGCATCTGACAGCAGCCCTCTCCCCGCGCCCCCCCCCCGCAACCCCTCCGACTTCGCCATGCCGGCCCAACGCCAACGCCAGCGCATCTCACACACGCTCTCACACGCCGCTCCCCCACCAAGCTCGTCACGTCCACCAACACTGCCACCACAGTAAACGCCACTACTAAGCAGGTGCGTTGTTGCAGCGTAGGACATATACGTCTGCATTCACATCCCCCCTCCCTTCTGGTTCTATTCTGCTCACCACCCGTCTACTCTGTGTTGGCCCCCCATACCAGGCCAGCATACTGCTCCACGCACCGGACATATGCCATTTGTCGTTCTCAAGGTGGGCCTTTCGGCCATCCTGTTTGCCCGGTACGTGCCAACTCTGGCCTATCTCGTTAAAACGCCCTTGCCTCACACCACCGCAAACGCGTCCACCCTGACTTGTTTTTCCTCTCTCTCTCTTCTCTATAGCGGATTCTTCCCTCGTGACCACTACCACCAGGGCATCATGGTCCCCGCCTTGCTCGACAACCCACTGCCCACCCCGGGGGAACTGACGAGCCTGACTGGGAAACCAGGTCACGTCAAGTGATCCGGGCCAAAGGGGATCATTCCTACCGCTTCATGCTCCTACGTCCAACAAGACCCAAGCGGCCGACACGGTCATCTCTGCCTTGGTACGTCTTTGATCTACTTCCCTTTGGCGGGGTTATAACATACTAAGAGCGGGGGCAGGGGGGCTGACGCGCACGATAAATGGAAAAACAGGATGTTGGCGTTCGCGATGCACTGGACAAAGGATACCTCCGTTCCCTCCTTGTAGGAATCTCCGTTGATCCGGATAATCCCATGTCGATCGTAGAAGGCTATTCATTCAAGTGAGTCTACTCTTTTTGTTCCGGAAGCAATGGCACTGCTAACCACTATATGTGCTCTCGTTTCCTCCTCCCCTCTCCCTACAACTTGCCATATTTTGGTCAGCTTTACCTACACCAAACGCAGGACGGCCACTTCGCCCCGTTCGTCCAGTTGGAGGGCAACGGTACGTCCACCGACCACCGCCAGCCCGGCCATCCTCCCGCAATCGCGGGAACTGCGCCCACGGCAGCTCAGGTGGCACAACAATTGAAAGACGTTATGTAAGCATTGCCGATGTAACAAGCCAGCAGGTCGCGTTAAGAAATATCAAGGGCCAACGCGTGCTCACCTTCAAGGCACTGTATTACGATGAGCGCACCCCGGAAGACTACACACCTCCGGGCTTTACATCGATCCAGGACCTGGACTCCTCCGCTCGGGGCCAATGCTTCCCTCTTCACCTTTTCCACGAAGGGGTCTGCACCGAATCACCAACCACGTCACGACAACTATGGCTCGGTTCAAACCGCTAGCCACAGCGTAACAATGCAGTGTGCCTCGATTGCCCATACTTTCCCTTCCACCGACCAACTGTCTCAACCCACACAGTCGGGCGAAGGACAGCAAGTAGTTTGGGACATGGAGACCTTCGTCGGTCCCGAGCCCGCGGGGAGTCTCGAGCCCGGCACAGCGTTCGATCACGAACCTCCGTCCCTGGCTCAAAACCGTACCCTGGTCATGCGGCCGATAAGGACGCGCGTCCAGCCTTTGAGGACAAGAATGGGTCCACAGGAACGCCTGCCCGCCCGTGATGGAAAAACAGTCCTCCCACGCGAGCAGGGAGGCTGGATCGTCCGCATCCAACCTCGCGGATGGGCTTACCAGCGTGACGATGGGAGGCAGCCTAGATTCGGAGGAAGTCATGGGCTGCATTTGCGGGGATGAGCGGGATGAGGGGAAGACGGTGCAGTGTGAGCGGTGCAAAACGTGGTCCCACTGGGCCTGCTACGGCCACAAGCTGGCCAAAACTTTACCCGAGACGTTCTTGTGCTGGCACTGTGCCAAGGAGCAAGGGAACGTCCCGGATACAGTGTGTAGAGCCTTGCAGCTGTTGGCCTTGCAGCGCCGAGCCCTGCATCTGTGCGGCAAGAAGCGACGGTGGCCTCGGGCAACCGAGTTGGGCCGTACGCTCGCCTGCCCCCCACTCCAGGCAGAAGAGGTGCTGCGCCATCTTGGGTCGCGGCGTGCTCACCGCTCGCCTCACTCCCAACAAGGGCAGCATCCTGGATCTGCACACGCACGCGCAAAGCCGAGCAGGCCAAACGAGACCTCTTCTCTCAAGAGGAAGAGAAGCGCCTGTTTCGAGGCGACCCGCCTCTACACGAGCACAATCAACGAGTGCAACACGCAAGAGGATACGAACCGCTCATCCTTGTCATCGGACGGGATCATTAATGCGGCCAAACTCACTTTGGCAACCACCGCCACTGACGATGAGTCGCAGGAGAATTCCCCGTCAAGCCGCGCGCAGGCGACCAGACGCGTGGGGGCAGGAATGGACGCGTGTCGTTGGCGCCACTGCGTCTCGCTGGTTCGACAGCAGCGGCAGGACAAGAAGGGCGAGACAAAACGTCGAACAAGGCAGTGGTACTACCAGAGGGGTCGACGCGCACGTACGGCTTGCGCAAGCGAGGTCCTGCACGACGGGCGACAAAACTGCCTCCGGATATGGTCTCCTGGATGACGGACACCTCGCCAAGGGGCCAGTCAGACAGCAGCTAGAACAGCAAGGCAGGCAGTCCTACAGATAGTGTCGAGTCCTACGCCCATGGCACCGCCCCCTCGGCGCAGCCACAGGACACATGGAGTAGTGATGAGGACCCGATCGAGATGCCAACGCCGGCCAAGACGGGCATGCGCAAACGTCCGCGCGCGCAGGCGGGGACACGGATGTGCCCGAAAGGGAGAAGGAGATGGAGAGGGAGAAGACCGACGACACGGCGGCCAAGCGGGGGGCGTGGTGCGGTGGTGGTGGGCGTGCGGTTGCCGGGGGCCGGGCAAAGTGACTGCGGAGGGCGGGCGGGCAGCAGCTGTAGCAGGGATTCCAACAATGAATGGTTCGCGCATAGATATTGAACGTTGAACATTGCAATTGCGCATAACCTCGCACAGCACAACCCACGTGAGCGCGTGAGTACTGGCACTGATATATGACTGAGTCACACTAGTCACGGTCACGCGTTGCGCGCCTGGTCGGTACTCAGTACCGTCAGTCCGAGTGCTCACTTGCGTTTTGAGTGCTGTCCGCAGCTCGCCCGTCTTCCCATCGACCCCACCACCACCCCTTCCCGTCTGCTTCCGCCATGTCGGCACCGCCCGGCACTGGCGCCCGCAGCGTTGCGCGCGTGTACGCTGATGCTAACGCCCGCCTCGGGCGCAGCTGGTGGGACTACGACAACCTGAGTGTCCAGTGGGGCTCCCAGGAAAACTACGAGATCCTCCGCAAGGTCGGTCGCGGCAAGTACTCCGAGGTGTTTGAGGGCGTCAACGTAGGCGGTGTTCAGCCCGCGCAGAAGCCCATCCCAATTCTATCCACCGGGCCCTCCCCGACTTCTCAGCTCGACTCCGGCCCGTCTGCCCCCGCGCACCGACCAAATGCATCATCAAGGTACTCAAGCCCGTCAAGAAAAAAAGATCAAACGCGAGATCAAGATCCTGCAGA
Organism: Moniliella sp. 'wahieum'; assembly: GCA_003971905.1. Classification (NCBI taxonomy): domain Eukaryota; kingdom Fungi; phylum Basidiomycota; class Moniliellomycetes; order Moniliellales; family Moniliellaceae; genus Moniliella; species Moniliella sp. 'wahieum'. The sequence continues at coordinate 409,164 of RSEE01000031.1, read as the reverse complement.
ACCTGGCTGGCGGGCCAAACGTGGTGGGATTGCTCGATGTCGTGCGAGATCCACAGGTATGTGCCTTTCGCCTCTGCCTTTCCGCTTCTACACCCAATCATGTCCTGCTGACTCCCCGCCCTGGCTCGCAGTCCAAGACGCCATCATCATCACCGAGTATGTCAACAACACTGATTTCAAAGTCCTATATCCGCGCCTGACCGATCTGGATGTGCGCTACTACCTGTTTGAGCTTCTCAAGGTACGTTTTCTTGTCCTCATTGTTGTGCGTGAGGAAGGATGGTCACCCACTGACGATCGGACCCGTTTTCCAGGCGTTGGACTTTTGTCACTCGCGGGGGATCATGCACCGCGACGTGAAGCCGCACAATGTGATGATTGACCACGAAAAGCGAACGCTGCGTCTCATTGACTGGGGCTAGCAGAGTTCTACCACCCTTACACGGAGTACAATGTGCGCGTCGCGTCGCGCTACTTTAAAGGCCCTGAGCTCCTGGTGGACTTCCAGGAGTACGACTACAGCCTGGACATGTGGTCGTTGGGCTGTGTGCTGGCCTCGATGATCTTCCGCAAGGAACCTTTCTTTCAGGGCAGAGATAACTACGACCAATTGGTCAAGATCTGCAAGGTGCTTGGCACCGACCTTCTCTATGTCTACCTCAACAAGTACGACATTGAACTCGACGCGCACTACGATAAGATCCTCAGCTTCTACCCGCGCAAACCATGGGACCGCTTCGTCACCCCAGACAACCAGCGCTACATTTCCCCTGAGGCACTCGACTTTTTGGACAAGCTCTTGCGCTACGATCACCAAGAACGACTCACCGCCCAAGAAGCTCAAGCGCACCCTTACTTTGACCCGGTCAATCCAGCCAAGGCACCAGGACAGGCTTGAGGGGTGGGGACAGGGAAGCACACCCGAAGAGAACGGTGGGAGACGTACTAATAGGAGTGGAGAAAGAAGGTTGACTTGTGGCCGGCATACTGGCCTGGCTCGATTCAATGTGTATATCTGTTGCCTTTGCACCGCATATAGGGGTACCGGTTTCGGTGGTGTGGGAGGCGGGTGTTGTGGAGAAGAGGATGCCACCCTGATTGGGTAGTGGAAGGGGGAGTAAACGGAAGGACAGAGCCAAGGCTAGAGTAGATGAGAGACAAAAAGGGTAGGGGAGACGAAGAGATGATTGAATATGAAGGTCGAGCTGCGAATTCGTTCAGCCATATGTGGTCACTCTCTTCCCACTCAGTTCCTCAATTTCCATATGTTTACGCCCATCTACTCGCACGTCAAGTGCAAGGGGACGTCACAACCGCTCGATTGTCTACCACGCCCATTCGTATCCACGCCCGTTATCTCGGGTTTGGAAAGGGAGGTCGGCGCCAGAGGGTCCTGATCTGCTGGGCATTCCTTGCTTCCAAACGGGTTTATTGGCACCAACAAGCAAAAAATCAACACGTGTCGGTTGAGCAGGTCGGATTAGGCGCGGCCTTCTTTGACCCAGCCTTATGCTCTGTCAATGATATGGTTACAGTGGAGAGGTGATGGGAACAGAGGCTAGTGGATACTCTGAAGAGCTCTTAGATCTTATCGATCTTATCGCCGTCACTTGCTGTCACTGTAGTCACCAACAAAGGCTCATATCTTTCTGACAACACAAGTGCATGTCACATGTCACATGTCACCGCAGGTGCACACACTACTGACTAAAAAGAAACTTGGGTATCGTAGGCTGTGAGATCTGAGAGCTCTAACGTGTTTGCTTCAGTGTCTCTCCATTATATGTGTCGAAAAGTGTATGACATTGTCGAAGTTTGTATGTTGGAGGCACAGAGAGAGTGGCGTATAGACCTAGGTTGATCTTATTCAATCTTCCGAGTCTCATGAGCATCTCCACAGGTATTGTGGCATAATAATGGTCGTGCGTGTTGAAGAGAAGCATGAGAGAGACGCAGTTGGTGGATGGTGGTTCCCCCGGTGTGTAACAGTTTTTCAGAGTTAAGTGAAAGGAGCCCAAGTCGAGACAGAAACGGGGAGAATCCAATGATCGCTTTTACAAGAAGAAGCAAGAGAGGGACGGTCAGACAGAGAAGCCGAGAAAAGGAAGGGAAGCCCGGAAAAGCAAGATGCTCGTCGGGATACAGGGGAGAGAGCTTTAGACGGGCGATAACATATGGTGGTCTGTCCCTACGAACAAAAAGAGTGGAAAAGCCCATATACATATAAATCATTCTCGACCGCGCTTTGAGGGACCATTCTTTTGATTTTGGCTCTCGACCACGAGGTACTAGAAGAACGAGAAATGAGATGACTATGGATGTTGGCCATACTTTTTTGCTTATAATCTATGGATTCGTCACAGTTTTCATGTCAGGGACTTGATGCTTGACCTGCTTGACCGGCCGGAAACAGGTGGCGCGGGGCGCGCCCTCACAGACCCCTCGGCCTGAGAGACTGTGAGGGTGTGGGGTGCCGCGGTGATTTTGCTTTTTGGGATGTGTTTATCTCTGCGCAGTGTGAATCACGACTGTATAACCCCCTTCTATCATGTATATCATGTCTTCTCCATGCAAGTGTGACAAATGGGCTTCTTCAACTGTATCTAAGGGGGAAGAAAAGAGGCGACCAGGGTGCCCAAGCAGTTGGTAAGGTAATGTGCTCGTAGGGCTTTTCCTAAGTGTGGGGTATTTTGTCTGAAACCTTAGATTGCTTAATGACTTGATGACTGACATCATGAAGACAAAATGATTATCGATTAGAACCAGATTGAAGTCGCGAGCACACGACTGCCCCTGTGCTAGGACCGCGTACGTACCTTTCCGGCGCAAGGGCGGCAACAAGGCGGCAACGCGGGACAGCAGGGGTTGGCGGCTGCCGGTTAGTGCTTAGCGCTTAGCGCTTAGCGTTTCTAGTAGGGCCTAGGGTTCGTTTGGCGCACAGCAGAGCTCTTATTAGGCAGAGGCGGTGACTTGCGGCCTTGCGGGCTGTGCCAGAGTTGTTCCTGGTGGTGACACTGATAAGAACAGGACAGTGCTAGGGGCGGGCGGCCGGGGGCGGAGGGGATGGAAGGGATGGATGATCAATGAGTACGATGAGTCCAACGTACAAACGCGGAACAATTGCAAACGCCGCGTCACATACCACATTCACCCGTCACACGTCCGGCGGCAACGCGGCACAACAGGGCACACCAGGCCAAAACGGTGGTTCGCAGCGGCCGCCAGAGAGGCCTGCTGCTTGTCTCGTCCGCGTGCTGCATCACCCGCATGCACGCACTGATCGATGATCAACTATCAGTCATCGATGGGCGTGATTTGGCCACCGATCATCGATCATTGATCATCGATCGCCGGCCAAAATGTGAGATCGGAGATGTGAGAGCGAGTGAGCATGCGGGCACAGGCGGCCCTCGCAGGCCTCTCACTCGCTCCGATGATCGATTATTCGATTATCGCTATCAGCTGCACTACGTCACTCAGTACACACAGCCGCCCCAGCAGGGCGGGCGCTGTTGTTCCTTCCTGCTGGGGTTCCTGCGGTCTGCTTTCAGGGGCATCACGCGTCACGCATCCTTCGCAGCACGCTTGGAAGACCGAGATGGACCCTGGTACTGGTCATTGTCCTTGTGGCGTGCGAGCTCACGCTCTGGGTACGGCAGGTACGGCCCGACACCAGGCCTCGGCGGTGCTAGCGGGTGTGGATGCCGGGCCCGCTACCAGCGATACTTAGGGGATGGCAACACAGCGCGACTCGCGCGAAACACAGGCGCTGCCTCCCCGCTGCCCGCACTAGGCCACCGTTCTGCCTACCGGACCACCAGTTTTATTATGCATTATGCCTGAAGCCTGATGTGTGACTGGGAGACCTGAAGCTTGGCTTTAGATCAGAGATCATAGAGCGCTTTTACTGCTTAAGCGCGTTCGCGAGCGTAACCCTGCTACCACTGAGCTAAGGCGGCAGAGGAGAGGTATAGACGTGGCGTTAAAAAGAGTGATGCTGCTCCCTCCACGCGACTTCTTTCTCACCACCGCCACCACACATTCCCTCATGTCGGTCGCCCAGCTCTCAGGGACCCAACAGTCCATGGGGTAACAGGGATGACCCTGGCACCCAGGCCACGCCTGTGGCCCCCGCGCCCCGCTTTACAAGCGCATGTTCAAGGTCGGTCATCTGGCGCAGTCTTCGCCAGTGGTAGCGCCCTGTTTTGATGGGTAGGTAGTGGTCCTCCTGACACCCTGTGTATTTTCGCTGAAAACGACTAACGAATCTCTTCTCACAGGTATGTCAATGCAGTATCCGGGGCTACCAACACGATCCTCAAGGTGCGTATGATCTACTCTTTGGTGGCAGGCACCCTGACAATGCTAAAACTGCCTGCTTGCTTCCTTTAGACGTATCTCTATCCTGACGACCCACGGATCGCCCACTTTAGTCAACTCTTCTCCTCCCTTGCCTTTGCCGGTACAGTCGCCGGGATGTTGATCTTTGGTGTGGCGGTGGACCTGACTGGGCGCAAGGGTGCCATGCTTTTTGCGTCGATCTGGCTCACCCTACTTTCTATCTGTCCGCTGGCGCCTGGGGTGCCGGGGGCGACCCACATACCGGCAACCATGCTCTTGGCGGGCTGTTTGCGGCACTGATTGCCTACCGCTTCCTGATTGGGATTGGCATTGGAGCCGAATACCCTGCGGGATCGGTTGCTGCGTCCGAGAATACCGAGCACGAAGGCATCAACAAGAAGCGCCAACAAATGTACTTTTCGCTGGCGACCAACTGTGCGATCGACTTTGGATTTGTCGTGGCTGCTTTTGTTCCGCTCATCATACTTTGGATTGTCGGCGGCACTTCACCCGGAAAGTTGACGACCGTGTGGCGTGTTTCGCTCGGCCTCGGCGCAGTGCCACCATTGACCGTGCTTCTCTTCCGCTTTCAAATGAAAGAGACGGAATCGTACACCAAGTACCACATCAAGTGGTCTAAGCTTCCCTGGTGGCTGATCATCAAGCGCTACGGGTGCGTTTTTCCGCACTGTGTCTAGCGTGGTGGTGCTACGATTGGGTCACCTACCCTACCAGCTTGTATTAGCCAGATTTTGCTCTCGGTTGTCAAGTCCGGCCCCGATGGGAAACAAAACTTGTACGAAGTACTGGGGTGGACCACGCTGATCAATGTGTTTTACCTACCTGGTACTCTGCTGGGTGCCTTGGTAGTAGTGGAACGGGTGGGACCCAAGTACTGCACGATCATCGGTTTGCTCATGCAATCTGCATTTGCGTTTGGACTTGCCGGTGGTTACACTTACCTCCAAAACCACATTGCCGGCTTCATTTTGGTACTAGGTTGTTTCCTTGCTCTGGGGGAGCTTGGCCCGGGGAACAATTTGGGGTTGCTGGCCTCCAAGGCTGTGGCGCCCACTTGCGTTCGCGGCATTGCATATGGTATTGCTGCCGCAACGGGGAAGGTACGTTCCGGGTCATCTATGAGGGGGTTGGGGCTGGGGTTGGTGGAGGCTGGTATGCTGACTCGGGCGTTCGAATGTTGTTCAGATTGGTGCGTTTGTAGGGACGTATGTTTACCCCGACATTCAAAGTGGCTTGGCGAAGTACAACCCAGTGCTCTTCAATTCAGGCCCGTTCTACATCTCGGGAGGTCTTGCGCTGTTCAGCGCGGCGATCACGTTCTTGTTTATCCCTCCTGTAGTGCAGGACGGGATGAAGAAGGAAGATCAGGCGTTCGTTGCGTACCTGAAGGGAGCATGGATATGACCCCAAAGAATTGGTATCGAGGCTGACGAGGAGCCTGTTCCGTACGACGACGCTTCCCAGTCGGACAAGAAACTTTCTCAGGATGAGAAGCTGTCTCCGGATGAGGTGGTAACCAAGACCGTCCCGGTCTCTCTGGACTGATGTGGCGAGGATCGAGATTTTCCGCCTATTAGGGGGCGCTGCACACACAACGGCCCCAAGTGCACACGTGCGCGGTGGATTTTCTTTGTTTGATAGTATTAATTGCCTCCCCCGCCTTTGCTTGTGCGTGCACTTTGCTGTGGGCGACCATCATCGATCTGCTTGTAACTCCATTAAGTACGACGATGTGGTAAAGATAGATGAGGACTGGCAGACCCTGCTATTCGGGTGGAAGTGGGCTGCGATGTGTGTCGATATCAAATAGGACCCCATACTACTACCCCAACAGAGTCGGCCGTGATGCGATGTTGGAATTGGCTGTAGTGGGGACTGAAACAAGGCACCGCGGGCGACGCGTGAAAGTGATACACAAACTGAATGGCGCGCCATGGCGCTACTACGGCGGCCGCAGCCCTGGAGGCTGCGTCGGTTGGGCGGCGGCTGGGCAGGGGTCCTAACCCAACTGAGGCCGATGGCCCATCCATCCCGCCCCCCCATCACCACCACCCCGTCACCACCATCACCTCCATCTCCTCCTATCTCCAATCCCACCCCCCCCTCGCTCGCGTTTGTTTCGCTCCAAGGCTGCATCTCCATGCCCCACGCCCACTCCGTGTCGCGCGCATTCCAGTCCTGGTTTCGCCACACCGAGCCCGATGGCAGCCCCCTCCTGCCCTCGGAGCTGGTGCGTGCGTACAAGTGCAGGACCGGGTGCTGGGACATGGCTCCTTTGCCGTCGTCAAGCTCGTCATACACCGCGCCTCGGGCGAGGAACGGGCGCTGAAGATTGTGGCCAAGAAGCCGCTCAAGAACAGCGACCAGATCCTGTTGCACGACGAGATGCGCATCCTCCAGCGTTTGAACCACCCCCACGTCATCAAGCTCTACGACCTCTATGAGACCCGCGAGGGTGTGTTTATGGTGACCGACTACTGCCGCGGTGGCGAGCTGTTCGACAGCATTGTCTCCAAGGTCCATTACGACGAGCTCGATGCCCGCCACATTGCCAGCCAGCTCTTCCAGGGTATTGCCTATCTCCACGACAATGGCATCGTGCACCGCGACATCAAACCTGAAAATTTGCTGCTCAAGACGCGCGACGGCCCACCCAACTTGGTGATCAGCGATTTCGGTCTCTCCAAGATTCTTCCTCATGACGTGATCCTCACCACCGCCTGTGGCTCGCCCCAATACGTCTCCCCCGAGGTGTTGATGGGGGAGCGAGGCGGTTACGCGTTCGAGACAGACGTCTGGTCCGCAGGCGTGGTGACGTACTGCATCCTTGGAGGGTACACCCCGTTTTATGGGAACGACCAGGCGGGTATGTTTCGTTCGATCATGAGGATGGAGGTGGTGTTTGAGGAGGAATATTGGCATGGCGTCAGCGATTTGGCCAAAGATTTCATCCGCCACTGCCTTACTCTGCATCCAGCGGATGACCGCGCACCAAGCGTTGCAGCATCCCTGGCTTCGTGACTTGCCCGATCTCCAAGACACCCAAGCAGATCGCGGCGTTTCGCTCGCCACAGCTGTTCCGCGCCAAGCTCTGAACCAGAAACTCCGCAGCGTCGTCACAGTGATGGAAGTTGTGGGGTACCTCAAGTCACTGAGTGCGTATCGCAAAGAGCATGAAGCGACCACCAGCGCGCCTTCGTCCCCAACCTCGAGTGCTCATACTAGTTTAGATGGACACCGCCTCGATGGCATCCTCAAGGCCATGCAGAATATGGGGCTGCATAATGGCGACGGAAGTTCTTCCCCTACCCCAGAGCATCGTCGGCTCTCTTCCTCTTCCAATCCACCAGGCCCCGATGGCAATGTTCCTGGTCACCTTGAACCCAATCGTCATGATGGCTTTTGTCCCCTCCGTTCCGCCCAATGTGTTGCAAACGGCGACCGATTATGTCCGCCAAGTTCTCTCCCCCATCCCGTCCCACGCTGCTTCCAGCAGGAGGAGCTAGCACCACTTTGCCACCCCCTCCAAGTGAGAACCGAACTCCTCTCCTCCGCCCTCAATCGAAGAGGAAACGCCCAAGCCCATTCTGTCTACCCCAAATTTTTTCCAGACTGCTTCGGATTTGATGCGGAACGTCATCTCCATACACCCCCCAGTCGAGGAGGGGGGGGACGCACCCATCATTGACAGGTCAGCTACGCCTACCCCTTCCACCCCTCGACCGCTAGGAGGAAACCCCACCGGCGAAGGACCTGAATGAGTTGCTACAACCATTTGAATCCACAGCCGTACCCACGACCTCGCGGGTGCAGCCCCAGTGCCGACACGGCAACCACCCGAGCCGACATTGAAGGACAGTTGGCGGTATGTCAGTGCGCTCCTTCCGGTGGGCATGACGGTGGGCAAGGCGGTGGGACAGCATGCTCTGTATGGCCCAGTCAGGCCAAGTTGGGGGATCGAGATGACGGTGTTTACCAATTTGATGCGTGCCGTCTCCAGCTACTGATCTGGCCACCATCGAAGGGCTCCAATCCTTTATCGAGCTGGGTCGCCTCATCCCGTTCCCAAGGACGGGCTGATCACCCCCGTCACCTTTCGTGTCAAGCGGCGCGGCTTGCGCGGCTTCCTCGCCCAGGCCGACGCCAAGGAATCTGGCAAGCGCATTCTCTCTGCCGAGTGGGTAGTGGTGCAGCAGACGTGGAAACGGTTGCAAACCGAGTGGCGCTCGCCTACTCTCTCGCCCCCTCGTGTCGCTTCCGAGTCGGGCCAGTACAGGAGGAGGAATCCGATACCTCCCCCGCACCTAAGGAGGGTGTCCGGCGCCATGAACAAGTCATCCTCTACTTCCATGGCGGGGCCTACTTTGCCATGTCGGCACAAACTCATCGCACGCTGACCGTCGCCTTGAGCAAGGCGGTGGATTGCCGCATGTTTGTCGTCAATTACCGTTTGGCTCCCGAAACGCCCTTCCCAGGCCAACTGCACGATGTGGTGAGCAGCTACTTGCGTCTGGTCGACGACCTGGGCATCCCTCCGCAGGACATTATCCTTGGTGCTGACTCGGCGGGGGGCGGGTTGGCAATGGCAATGATGCTCTACCTGAGGACAACAATTACCCGCTTCCGGCAGGTGCGATGCTCTTCTCCCCCTGGGTGGATTTGACGTTATCGTGCGAGTCGTGGGATTCCAACGCACAATACGATTACTTGCCCAAACCGGCCCCCGGGGACCATCTCAACCCTGTTGCTGCTTATTTGGGAGCCAACATGGAGCGGTACCTCACCCATCCGTATGCCAGTCCGCTCTTTGGCGATCTCATGTGGCCTGCCGCCCCTGCTGATTCAATGTGGGGAAGCCGAGGTGTTGCGGGCGAAGCCACGTTTTGGCGCACAAGGCCTCGCGCCGGGTGCGAGTTCGCTTTGAAGTGTTTACCGATGCAGTGCATGTCTTCCAAGCGGCTCTTTCTTGAGCCAGCCGGAAAGCGCTCCAGTCAGCTGCGCACTTTGTCCGCTCCTTGGCCATTCCCGTGTGGGAGAAGCAAGAGCCCTTCTCGCCAATGCAGGGCATTTCTCTTGGCACGCGCGCCCGCTTAGACGAGGATGCGGCAGGACATGGAGAATACGCTGGGGCAGCTAATTGAGCCCGGGAGCGGGACTACCGCACCCACACTCCCTCTGCCCCGACTGCCTCACAGAACCGAGCGAGAGTGATTCGATGCCGGTCCCATTGGGAGGTGGGAGAGGCTGTGCACCTGCCCTCGGTCGAGACTGGTCGGGCGGTGGTCGGTTCGAAGAGAATGCACCGTTGTCTCCGTTGCGGACGCGAAGGGGTAGTGTGCTCTCCCTCTCTTCCATGATGGAGAGTCGGGTGCGCCCTCGGAGCCCGAAGTGGAGATTGATGCGTTGGTGCGTTCATACAATGCCCGTCCGGCGATGAGCACGGCCCGCTGGGTTCCCGATATCCCGCCGCCCAAGGGCCAATGATTGCTACACATTGCGATTCTATCTGTTGCTTCTGCCCCTCTGTTTTTGCGCTATGTTGTGCCACATTGAGAAAGATAGAATCGTCACAGGAGACAGGATATACGGGGCAAAATATGACCTATGACCCAGGACATGCAACGTTTTCAGTCCAGCAGGACGGGGATAAAAAGGGTATAAACTGGAGTTGCACAAATCAATGACTATAGTGCGTGCTGATTGTGTGTCTCCCCGCCGTTCGCTCCAAAGCCAAACACTTGAAGAGCTTGAAAAGAAGCAATATCGATGAGGTGTGGCCATTCTTGTATGTCCTTGCCGAGAGAGCAGGAAAGACCATTTTTCCTCAAGGAGTTGCGGTTGCTCTACGTGCAGGTCGTCGTCGGGTGGAAGAGTAAATCTCTGTTGGTTCGCGATCGAGGCCGATGAGGAAGAGTTGCTGAATTCGGACGGACACTGGAGATGAGAGCTTGGCGCTTGATAGAAGAGAATGCACGCGCGAGCTCGAGCTGTTTTGGCTGGATTCCTCGCCTCCTGCTCGTCCAACAAGTGGGCGGGTAAGGCAGGGACGACGGTCCATGGGTCCTAGCCGTGGCGGGGAGGGTTGTGCGCAACGAGGGGGGACTTCTGCACCTAGCATGGTCAGCAATCGAGCTTCTCGTTGGCCTCCTCGGGCCGCTGCGAGCTGCAAGCGGCCGCGCGCACTACTGTTTGCCCCCTCCTCTGGCGCGATAAGAGTGGTCAGCCGGGTTGGGCCATTGTTTGACGAAGGTGGGGGAGTGGGCATGAGGAAATGTGGGGAGGTGTTGCGTGAGGGGGTGGGAAGGTGGCAAGAAAGAAGATGGACATATTACATGCATGAAAGAAAGCAGGGGCTTTTTGACAAGGAACAGCAGCAGTCGTGTTATCTCTTTACAATAAATATAACCGGTTAATCCCTCCGTCTTCGGGGCGTAATATCTCTAGTGACCTATATATATTGCCAGCCTGGAGGGAGCAGAGCAAGAAAAGGGTCGCGCTTTCGCGCGAGTATAACGAAAAGCTTAATGGACGAGAGAGTGGAGTGACGTGTGACGTACTACGGTTACCACAGTGAGCAGACAGCGCTGTCTCAGCAACTAGTATACCAGAAATATAGATGACCGAGAACGAGATGACGAAAGAAACCACCAGCGAAGAGGTAGTAGTAGCCTAGGCAACTGAACAAGGGAAAGCGCCGGGGGTGCCAGTACTACTCAAGTGCGCTTGCATTGGAATAAGGTGGGGGCGCCGTGTGGGAGCGGGCGCAGTCCAAGTCTATACCACCCTCCAACTAGGGCATGCCACTATAGGAGCCACGGTGCAAACAAGAGATACGGAATGGGGGTATACTTATCACCACACACCCATAGCTAATCTCTCCTCATCCATCCCCTCTCATTGACAAAATTATCTCTCGTTTGGTGTGCTCCTCCTTCGAAAAGTTCAATTTCGAACGTACCGTCGCGCGCCAGATCCATGCCTGTGCGACCCCCAAAAGCCTTTGAGGCTCACTCCCTTTTTGCTTAACACGCCCTTCCGGTATAGCTCTTTCGACCACAGTCATCAGGAAAACCAGCTAAGACGTGCGGTCCAAGGAAGAGAAGGGGTGTGTCTGTTTTTTCGGACATCAATTGAAACGTCATCTCACGGAAATGCCTCCAGTATACATATGTACAGTGAAAAGGAGGCAGGTCGAGTGAACAAAGGGGGTCATCATCACATGCTGTGCGTGAGGAAGAAGGCGTTTTAAAGGGAAACGGTGGAGAGGGAGAGGGACGCAAATGGAAACAGGAAGAGAACCGCTGAACAGGCCGGGCATCCCGGCCAAAGATATCGGCTCTCTGATTGAGAGAAGAAAAAACTGAGGGGGCACCACAAGGCCAAGAGGAGATGTGAATCACTGTAACAGCGCCATGACTCCCGAGAGTCCTACCCAGGAACATGGTGCTCATGAAAAAGCGATGGTTTTGTCGCATGCTCTGCGCCCGACGTGGAGGAGCTGGAAACGAAGACGATGAGCGAGGCGCGAGGTGGCTTGCCCGAGCTGGCGGTCGCACTGCCGACAAAGGGACTGACAGCGAGGTGGCCGAGGCCGAGATGGAAGATGCGCCGGTCGTGCTGCCTTGGGGCACAGAGGTGGCAGTCGACGGCGCAGTACCGTTGGGGAGACGGTGAAGGGTTGGGGTGAGGTAGACTTGCGGGTGGTGAGCGAGTATTGGCTTGCGTTGACAAACAGGAGAGAATACGTGCCGGGTGGGATGCAAGACAGGGCGATGAGAGCTTGGCCGGTGGAGGTGTTGAGGCTGTTGGCCACTTGCAGGTTTCCATTCAGCTGGGTGTCCGAGTTGAGCACGCCACACTAAACATGGCGGGTCGGACGCGGTGTAGGTCCACTTGAGCGTATTGTTGTGTTGGCAGGCACCCACCCTACCCAATTCCCGGAAAGAATGCAATAAAAGGGTTAGAGGCCTTTGTCCGGAGACTCACTAAGAATAGCAAAAAGTCACATATGGGCCGGAAGCGCAGCACACGTACCCCCATTGGCGGAAGGAAAAGTCCACTTCCAGAGCCTGGACCAAAGTGAGCAGCAAGGCAAACAAGGTCGTAACAGCAGCGAACTTCATAGCTGTCGTGAATAAAGGGAAAAAAGGAAGCAGGGACCTGGCGGAGTATATTTGGTGGTGTGGATGTGTGGAGACGAAGCAAAAAAGCCGGTATGTGCTTTTGCTTTTTAGGCGGCAAGGGGATGGGGAGAAGACGAGGGGCTGGACTCGCGGGTGCGATCTGTTGGTGTGTGTATATACTTCCACCTGCCACTCCCCGCTTTCTTCTGTATGTTGGGGAAGAGACAATGTGTGGCACACACAACACATGGATATACGAGAGACTGGCGAACATTTTTGCTAGTATATAGATATGGCCACGCCACTCCTTCACCCATCAGTGATACATCATACATCAACGTCCCCCAACATACGGGCACCAATTGTCAATTGGTTCAGATTATTGGCGCAAGGCAACATGTGGAGCAACACGGAGCATCGGCGCCATTGCGCCATCCTCACCATGTTCCTCGCCGCGATCATCTCAGCACAGCCCATGGAAAGAACATAAGTAGCTGGGGCAGTTTTCTTCTCTCACAGCATATGCCAATAGACACTACTCATGGCTCGGCCAGCCACGCTTCCGGCAGTAGCGCCGAGGGGACTTTCAACGCCGAAAGCCTGCCTCCTGAAAGCGTCCCCGCAGACGGGGATTGGAGCCGGTGACGTCGGTTACAATGGGCGTCACGGGAGGGCGAGAACGCACGGATCGGGATCGGGAGAGAGAGTGTCGGTGTCGGTGACTGTTGAAGAGAGGAAAAGCGAGTCCAGAGAGGCTTCAGCGCCGGATGAATTCAGATACCCCAGATGAGCAGGCGGCATGGTAGAATTGAGTCATACTTGGTGGCATGCTGGGAAAGAGATTATCCCACTTGATATTTACAAAGGGATCCAAAGAAATGGGAGGGAGGTATCAATGTGTGTTGTTGGCTTGAGTTCCAGCCGAGTGGCGGACGTGGGAAGAAGGCAGAGGTTGTGGTTGACAAAGTGAGAGATGGTGGTTTGTTGCTGCTGCTCGCTGAGGGAAGAGGCGTTGTTGGTGGTATGGCCGTCATGGGACCAAGCCGAAGATGCTTTGACCACTGCAGGTGAGGTATACGTGGTGTGGGCGTGAAAGCGTGCGCATCAGGAAACGTGGGAAACAGAGGCGATGGGGTATGTGCATGCAAGAGACATCGGTGGTCCCGGCGGGAAGGCGGCAGGCCTCCTGCAATGAGAAGGGGGGCATTACAGACGCCGGCTCCTGGTCGGGCGGTGGATCGTAACAGGGAGTGGGTGAGGGGGCACCCAGCGTATAGGAGGAGATCCCCTCTTCCCCCACTTGTGGTCCGCACTGAAGGCCATCTTGGGCGGTGGAGGGCCCAGAGACACCTGCTGGGAGCCGAATGAGCGCGGGCACGTGTTGCGCTGGCCGAGGTGGTGGCGTACACCTGTCGCTGCAGTGCCCACCGCCGCATGGCATGGTCAGTCGATCCGTGCCATCCAAGCAAGACGGTGTAGAGGGAGAGGGAGGGAGGCTCATACGAACGCCCAGGGCAAAAAGCGGTGGGAAGGGGAAAGGAGGGGGGGGGGAGGGAGACTCACACAAGGCTGGTGCCTTTTGCGGCAGCGGGCGCAGGGGACGGTGAGGTCGCACCTGGTTTTGGTGCGTGCACACTCGAGGCAGGACTTTTGGCGGGGCAGGGCGGCGTTGCGCTTCTCGCGGGCGACGTGGCGGCGGAGGAGGTCGTGGCGGGCGAATGACTTTGCGCACGTCGGACACACGAAGCAGGGCAGGGATCGGAAGCACTGGGCGTGGCAGTCGTGGCGGGCGTAGCAGGCGTAGGAGCAGCAGCAGCAGCAGCAGCAGGGCGGGGAGAGGGGGCATGGGTGGTGGCGCACAGGCGGGGCGAGAGACGAGAGAGGGGCAGGGGCGGAAGGGGGCGGGGAGGGAGGCTGCTGTGCTGAGCTGCCGCAGGCGTTTGCCTGGTGGAGGGAAGCGATGGCTGGTGGAGACGCACATCGACGGCTGGCCACCCTCCGCAAGAGAGTATACTCCAGCTATAGCATAGCATCCCACCGCCTATACCACCTGCGGGTGCAGATATCACACCCACAACACAACACAAACATCACAGAAGCGCCCCCGATGCTGCGCAGGCCGCTGGGGGGAACGCAAGGGGGGATGGGCATGTCCCCAGCGCCTATCGCCCGCAGCCCCACACCGAGCCGCTTGCATGCCCAATCGCGAGTAGCGTAGCGAATGCTGCAGCCAAGCCACCGACCACCGTACTCCGGCGCCTGCACGGACTTACACTGCCCCCACGCCGGCTGGCCACACCAGGCCCTCCCAGCACCAGCGCTGTGTCCGCGCGCGAGGCGCACAGGAGCACACACGGTAGCGTACCGCAGGCACCTTCGGCCTTAGGCCGTCGTACGCGCTGGCATCTGCTCCTATGCCCAGCCGGCCAGAACGGTGGACCTGGCAAGCCGCAAACCCAGTCGCCAGGGGCGCGAGCGAGCAGCCGAGGTGCCGAGCTCCCGGCATGCCACGTGCTTCCATCCAGGCCGCGGCGGTCACCAGTTACCTGAGGCCTGATCGAATATCACTTCCCACTCGCGCTAGGCTCTTGTGTCTCCCTCTTGGCCCATCCTTCGCTCCGTGCATTCTCTCTACAGCTCTCGACCACCCTACCTGCCTGCCCCACCGCGTTGCCACAAGGCTGAAAATGAGTTGGGGCGCTCGAGGCTAGCTACGATTGGCCTCGGGCTTCGTGGAGGGATGTAGGATGCTGAAAGGCAGGCAGGAGGTGAGGCGCCTTGGCCCTTGCCGAGTTCCCCGCCTAGCCAAGGGATCAGGAAACGAGATCGGACCGTGATCAAACAACCGGAGGCACGAAGGGGAGGGGCGGGAAGGGAGGGTAAAAAAGCATACAGTCCAGCTACGCACAGTGGCGCCCAAAAAAGAGAGGAAGAGAGGAGAAGCAAAACCGGGGCGAAGAAGAGGAAGGAGAAGCAAACGCAGAAGGAGAAACAGAGGGAGAAGGAGAGGGAACAAAAAAAAGAAAGTGAAGGAGAAGGAAAGGGGGGAAAGCAACAGGCAGGCGAGCAGAGGACAAGACATAAGAAGAAATAGGTGGAGCGGGGAGGGTACGGGGCGGGTGTGGGTACCGGTACGGTGCGAGTCCAATGCCAATGCCAATGCAGGTCCAATTTCAAGTCCAAGTACAAGGTGGGTAGGTGCTCCAGTCACTGCTTCCTCTCCTTTTCTCTCCTTTGCTCTCCCGCTCCCTCGTTTTTTCCCCATGGACGGGCAGAAGAGAGGGACTAGTAGCGGCGCGCATGCGCCTGCTGCGGCATGGGCGCCTGGTACCCGCCATTGCCAGACGGGTACGCTGCGGGCGGGGCGGGTGTGGGCGGCGTACCCAGGCCGGTGCAGGCTGCTGTTGACCGGGGTAGCCGGCCGGGGGCGCCTGGTGCGCCGGGTAGCCGCCGGAGGCCATACCCTTGCGGCGGCCCGCGTCCGCGGGCGGCATGACGGGCCGGCGCGAACTGGGTGGGAGGCGCGGCGGTTTGCGGGGCGGACCGGCGTTGCGCGGCACGGGCTGGCCAAGCCGGGGCGCTGGGCGCGGGCGGACCCGGGTGCAGGTCCGGCGGCCGGCCGACTGGACTGGACGGCAGCTTGGGCTTGGGCTTGGGGCTGGGCTTGGCCCGGGCCCGGGCGACCGGCGCACACCGGCCTTTTCGCTGGCGCCTTGATGATCTCATCGTCCAACGTTGACGCGGCGCAGAGCACGATCCCTCGACCATGTCCTCGTTGCCTTCGCCCAGCGTCTGCCACACGGCTTTTTCCTCGGGCGTCTTGCCCGTGATGGAGACGCGGGTGCCGCCGGTGGAGCCAGAGGACTTTTGGATCTTGCCAAACTCGACGCGCTTGGGCGGGATGAGGTGGCCGGCATAGGTAAAGTAGAACAGCGTCCACCAGTGCGCGTGCGGGTTGGGCTTGGAGATCTGGAACAGAGGCTGCTCGCTCCCGGGCGAGTCGGGGTTGGAGGGTGAGTTTGTAGACGGGTGCATGATGCCCGTGTTGCTGATGCTCCACTTGAGGTTGCGCGACGCCTCGCACCGGACACTGCGGTCGCCGCGGATGGGCTCGGAGGGGAGACCAAGGCCGCGGGAGCCGGGCGGGGGCAGCATCTTGGCCACACACAGGTCGCCCTGGGGCGAAGGGGTGAGGAGATAGCACTCCTTGTTGTAGTTGGTGTGGATGTACGAGTAGCTGGAGTGAAAGCTGATGTTAGCAGAGGAGCGGGGGGGGGGGAGGACGGGGGTAAGGGAGGGGGGACTGACAGGGTGTGGTGGGGCTGGCCGTAGGGGGTGACGATGAGGGTGGGGAGGTGGTTGGGGATGGGGGCGTGGTTGGGGAGGTGTAGATGGAGTAGATGGCCGACATGGCGTAGGCGGTGGCTTAGGCGGTGGCGGTGGCGATGCGGGCGATGAGGGCGATGTGACGAGGAGGGCGGGGAGGGCAAGGAGGATGGTGGGTGGGTCGCTGCGAGAGGGCAAGCGGGGAGGCGGAAGCGGAGCGGAAAGCGGAAACGGACGGAGCCACGCGGGAGGGCGGTTGGGACGGCAGAGGTTGAAGCTTTGAAGCTTGAAGCTCCCTATGACGCAGTGGGTCGTGGGTGCTTTCAATAGTGTTACCTAACCCACACTGTCCCTCTGCTGCGGCGGGCGGCGACCGGCTGTCGATCCTCGATCGCCACCCATCCATCCTTGCCGATCAGGCCCAGGCCCAGGCCCAGGTGCGCGTCATCGCATCAATCATCCACCCGGTGTCTTCTCACGGATCCCACGGCGCAGCAGCAGTCCATCTCCTGGCCGATCCTAGGCCTGAATATTGCCCGCAAGCGCACTCCCGTTTGCAATGTTCAGGTGGCAGGTAGGCGTTGAAAGTTGCGTTGCCACGCGCACACGACCCACGCATCCACGCTCCACTACGGTGTGCCTGCTGCCTCTGTCATGCATGTCACCCACCATGGAGAGTAGCCAAGAGGGAATGCATCCTTCGTGCGCTTCATGCTTCAAGCTTCATGCGGCCCTGATCCGCCCGGCTGGCCTGCCACGTCGGGTTCCCGATGCTCGCCGGCTGGCAGCTAAAACACCGGGGGCGACAGCAAGAAGAGCACCGTCTCGTGCTTCTTGACCCAGCGTGCCGTCGCATTCGCCGCCTGCACCGCCGCCTGCTTGGTGCTGCCGGGCGGGAGGCGAGTAGAGCTCAAACGGCTCGGTAAGCCACGCCAGGACCACCTCATGGGCCGTGGCAAGACAGTGCATCTTGAGCGGCGGCGCGGCGAGCGAGGCAGGGTTGCTTTGCCCCGGCCTCGGCCTCGGCCGCGTCGCGCGCGCTAGGCCGCGGCCGGTGACACGGCGCATGCAGCGCGTCGTACGCCTGGTCGTACAGCCGGTTGAGCCGGGTGGCGACCGAGTGCGGCCGGTAGGCGCAGCCGGGGAACCAGGTGGGCGCGGTGGCTTGCGCATTCACTCGGCTCTTGTACACAAAGTGCCGTAGGCCCGCCACGGGCACTTGCGCTACCGAGTACGACGTCCGCGGTAGCGCAGCGACCAAGCGGGTGTGCAACGAAGCATGGCGCAACGCCTGGGCCAGGACAAAGCTCGTGGTTAGTGCACCGTTGTCGCACTTGCAGTAAAGAAGAGAAGGGGGTGGGGGGGGGGGACGTACCTGTTCAATCTCGCCCCGCCATTGTTGGAGGAGAGGAAGCGCTTCGCGGTCTGCGCTCACAAAGCACAAGGTGATGTGGGGGGGGTATCGGAGGCCGGAACAGACGAAGAAGAAGGGGAGGCAGGCAAGAGCGGCGGTCGAAGGACGCGAGACGGCGGGGTCGTGCTCGTCACGCAACGAGCTGGTGGTTGTGCTGCTCACCGAGCGGTGAGCGCGGTGGTGGGGCGACTTACTGGGGCGGGACAACGAAAGGTCAATGGTGGCCGAGTAAACGTAGACAAACCCTTGGGGGGCAAACTTGGGGAGGGAAAGGGGAGAAAGTGTTCTGCCTCCAATTCGCCCGGCGCGAAGTGGAGAAGATGGTGTTGAGCAAGGCAGCAATGTCGGTCGGTGGGCGCTGTGTCGTCGTGGCCGGGCAATTTGGAGGATGTGGCGATGGTGGAGGAACATGGCGTAGAGTAGGTCCTTGGGCCGCGCCGAATGGGTCGTTGACATGCCCGTCCCACTGGCATCGGCAGGACGAAGAAGGGCGCCCAGCTGCTCGCGGAGGTGGAGGGGCAGGCGGGCAGGCTGGATGGCGCCTGTCAACAGCGCGCGGTCTTCGTGCGCTTGGAGTAAGGCAGAAGCCAAGACGCGCGACGTCCCGCTTCCCCCCAGGAGCCGACCAGGATCTGCACCGGCCGACCGCTTGAACAGAGCGCCCAAGGCTGCGGGGGAAAGGAGGGCCTGGATCTGTGCGTGCAACGCCTCGAGCCGGGCCCGGGTCACGACCTCGGGGTCCGGGTAGCAAACCGTCTCGGGCGGAGACGAAGAGGCAGGGCTGTGGGCCAAGCGGCTGACGCAAACTAGGAGCAGCTGGCCGCGAGCGAGGAAAGTGATGTTCCCCCCATCGACTGATAAGCGGCGCAGTCGGTCGCCACCAGCAGCGTAAATGGCAGCCAGGGCGGCCAGGACGCCAACACGGGTCATGGACTTCTCTGTCTCCTCTTCGGCTTCCGTCTGGGGGGTTGGCACGCCGTCTGCTGGCATTGGCCCATCCTTGTCGTCTGGTGCTTGAGGCGCCCCGATAGGCCAAGGAGGACTGACGAGGGCGGGCTAATGTAAACAGGCTTCCCCGCCGCTGTCATCACATAGTAGCAGCGTTCGACCCGCACCTCGAGTGCGTCATGGGGTGTGACTGCAAATTGGCACGTCAGGCTTCTGCTCCAATACCAGTCAGGAAGAAAGAGGACAACGTACTGGTTTCGGGTTGGTCGTCTTTGATCTCCTCGAGCGGCACGGGGGAGACAACGCAGGCTTGGTCTGGATGAGTCGCCTGCTGCTCAATAGCGACAGAGGGGAAGATAGGAGGTTCGACGGGTTGCCTTCCCTTTCCAAGAAATCGTCTTTGTGCGGCGGCCATAGCGTCAGCTTGGGCCGTCTTTTTCGACACGGAGCGCAGCAGGTCGAGGGCGGTGGCGGTGGCGGGTGCGTCGGACGCTTCGAGGGAGGCATGGGTGGAGGAAGTGTAAGATCGAGGCATACCGTCGGACAAGGTGGCTGTCGCCGAGGGCGCGATGGGAGGAAGGTGCATACTCCCTGAAGCGACCGAGCGATCTACCGCAGAGACGCTTCCGGACACATCTCCCGCAGCTGTGCCGACCGACGACGATGACGAGGAGATGGACCGCGGGGCGGGGGCACATTGAGCAGCAAGGTATCAATCACGGTCCCGGTCCTATCCCTAGATGCGGTGCTGTCCACGTTAGCGTTGCTCTGTGGCATCTCGGCCGCATTCTCCGATGCGGCGGCAGGGGAGGCGTTGGGTTGCCTGAGCCGTGCGATGAGCGCCGGCTGGAAGGGCGGCATGGGGCGGGGAGGGCGTCGAGGAGGGGTGCGTAAGAGTGGTCTGCGGTGTGAGTCGGGTGTGTGGAGGGAGGCGCGCACGAGCAAGTATGGATGGCGACGGCGGTGGTGAACGTGCTGGGAATGGACCTGATCCCGCCCAGGGAGCGGAGGGGCGAGGTGGTTGAATATTGATTAGGTGGGGTCGACCGACGCCGATCGGGGAGGCGGTGTGCAACATTGAAACCAACGCGTGGCACGCCGGTGCCCCATGCCACGTTGGGGAGGGGGATGCGCTTGTTTAAAAGCGTGTCAGGCGCGCTGGTCTGAGGAGAGCAGCCACGGCACATCTCTTCGTTCTTCCTTCTCTCTCTTCACCACCACCACCATCTCCTCCATCTCCCCCATCCACTGCCCCTCCTCCTCGGGTCGTAATGCCCTCGCCCGCCCCCCCCTCCCCATCCCCGGCCCCCACCCCCCCACTCGACCACACCCCTCCCGCGGCCACGCCAGACCAGATCGCCGACGCCAGCACCGACGTGGGCGACGACACGAGCTTCCTACATGGCCCCCTCCCCGCCGATACGCCCTCCCGCCCGGCCCCAGCCGCTCCAAACAAGCCATCATCTTCTGCTTTGCTGGCATCCCAGCCCTTGTCGCTCTCATCTGCCAACCCACACCAGCACAGCCCCCCCGCCTCCGTCTTCCCTGACGTTCCTCCCGGCACCTTTGTCACCGCCAAGGGCCACGCCCTGCCGCTCCCTAGCGAGCAGCAACTCCTCCTTGCCCGGACCAAGATGGAAGAATGGGACCGGGAAGAACAGCGGTCTGCTCTCAGTCGAGCCGCTACCCCGCTTCCTCCGTCCGAGAAGCACAAGCTCTTGTCCTCGGCTTCTGCCTGTATCACGCCCGCTGCCCGTCTCCCTTCGGTCCTTCCCATCCCTGCTGCGCGTTTAGGCGGATCACAGCGCTCAATATCCACACCCATACAGCCCACTTGTCCCCTCCCTGCCGCATCGGTCGCTGGCGCCACCCAAGCGCGTGCCGTCAGCTCCACCTTCTCCCTCCACAAGCGCCCTGCTGCCTTCCCTCCTGCCATTACCCCTTCTCCTGCATCGCGCCCTCGCATTGCTCCTCTTAGTCGTTCTGCTTCCCGTGCCTCTTCTGCTGGCCGTCGGACAGCTCCCATCCTGGTTCGAGCTCGGCCATCCCCCCAACCAGGCGGAAGGCGTTCAAGACGCCTTTCAAAGCAGGCGTGCGTCCTATCCCGCCCCCGCCCCCCCCCTGTTGGAACGACCGCCTCGCCTCTATCGTCTTCTCATCTTAGTGGCACGGCGGTACGCACGCCTTTGCGTTCCCCAGCGTACCCGGCCATCACAAGCTCAGCTGCTTCGTCCAGTGCTGCCTCCCCATCTCGTCATCCGCTGTTTGACCTGGACGTTTCCCATGCTCCTCAGCGAATGGGGCTGGCCCAGGCCGGGATTGAGCCCGAGAGCGTGTCCCAAGCCCAAGCCGCTGCGCGAGGTTGTCCGGTCGAGGTGTTTACGGTGCTCAATCAGCCCTGGATGGCACACCATTTCGAGTTTCTTTCCCCGACTTCGCTCCACACCACCCTGGGGCCCGCCCAGGTACTCCCTCTCGTTCGCAGCCTGGGCGCCACCCACCTGACGCTCCCCTGGGTTCGACACCATTGGGGTATGATCCTGTGGAAGTTGGCTGCGATGGCACGGCACGAACCGCACCGCGCCTCCCACTGGTGGTCGTGGAACGAGGTGGTGCGACAGATTCGGTACCGGTACGAGCGGGAAGTGAACCAGGGTCAACGCTCGGCGCTCAACCGCATCAAGCAGCACGATGTACCCTCGACACAGCCCTTGGTGTTGTGTGTGTACCGGTTGGAGTATGGAGCGTCTGAGGAAAGTGGTGGGGTGGAGGTGTTGCAGCCATCGATGGTGCTGACCGATGGCTGGTACACCGTCCGGGGCTGCTGGATCAACCCTTGTTTGATGCGCTGCATCGCGGTCGAATCCGGGGGACACAAGTTGTCGGTCTGGGGCGCCAAAGTACGTTGAGTTTCCCTGCTTTTGTGTAGGATTGGCTGGCATCGAAGCTGACTTGGTTCTACCCTGTAGTGCAATGGAGGTCCTGTTGAAGCGCTGGACAGCTCGGATAGCATGACGCTCAGTTTGCATGCCAACGGCACCCACTTGGCACCCTGGGACACCAAGCTCGGCTTCCGCCGCACGCCTGGATCAGCTCCTGCGCTCGTTGAGCCCCGAAGGAGGCAAAGCTGGGTTGGTACGGATTCGGGTGACCAAGGTGTTTGATATGGGCTACCTCGACGCCACGGCCTCTCGTGGTTCGGTCCATTCCGCCTCGGAGGAAATGGAGCACCAGGCCAAGTGGGAAAAGGAGCGACTGGACGTCCAAGACCAACTCCACCAAGCTTGCTCCGACCGTCTCACCCGGGCACGGGAGGTGGTGCAAGCGCTGAGTATGGAACTTGAATCGGCGCCAGGGAAAGAGGAGGACGCTGGGGAGGCCGACGAAGCATTGCTGGACCAACTGTTTGCTGCGTCGGAGCCTCTCTTGGCGCTGCACCGCCTCTGTCCCAGCGGAAGCAAGGTACGAGTCTCTCTTCTCCGAGCCGCGCAAGCGCGCCAAGAATCGGAAGAGCAAGAGGCGGCGCATCAACTGCAAGCCGAGCTGGACGAGCGCGTGCCGCCCCGACGATGCGCACGTTCCGGGTGATCAAGGTAGAAGATGCCATCCCGCCCGTTCCGCTCCACGACCCGGCCGGCCGAGCCGGGTTAGCGGTGCGCCAAGCGCGCAAGGCGCGCTCTACCCCTCGCACAGCCCAGATGACCGTATGGGGCGCGGCAGAGCTGGAAGGCATGCTCCGCGTCGGCGCCTGTTTTCTCGTTTCCAGCGTCCTCCCTGCCGCCCCGGGCTCGTGGCGCGCACCCGATGACGATGCCGAAATCTTCCTCCAAACCCGCCAGGGGTCCCAGTGGATCCCCACTGTGGATCCGACCCACCCCCTCGGCAGCAATAGTCCCCGGTCGCTGGTAGTGGTATTTCTATCCACCAAGATATCTAGTGGCCCTGCCCACTGCAATCGACATCTTTCAAGCACTTGGTCTATTGCATGACGCGAGGGGCAGGATGATATAGTACAACTGGACGCAGCGAGGACAAATCGTACAGACGGAACGAGTGAGAGATAGCAGACCAAAAGCAGAAGCAGAGGATTCGGCGATACGTGCTCATTCGAGCCAAGCCCCACGACACGGAGCCAGCCTCTCAGGGGCAACTGGCACAAGGAGATGACCACTGCGAGGTGGAGCGTTGTGGGCAAGTGAGGATCCCGACGCAGCCTATTATGCACAGAGAACGCAGAAGGACGTATCGATAAGACCCGAGCCACAAAACGGCACCTGCCAGGGCCAAAGACAGATGTGTGCGCCCCTACGCCCACCAAAGCGAGAAGAGGGCGAGGCTCTGCTCGCCCAGTTGGATCTACAGGGAAAGAACGTACGTGCGCAGGGGAAAGAGGATCGTTTCCGACTCGTTAGCAAAGCTACGCGGCCGGGGTTACGCCTCGGCTACGACGTACATAGAGGGTGGGGTGGAATTATCAGGGGGGGACGGCCGTTGATGGGATTTAAAGGAAAGGATGGCACAGTGGGGTGCTGAGGATGAGGTGCAAGGTGGAGAGTATTACATGAGGGTGGAGCTGAATAGGTGGAAGCAGTACTGTAAATAGCCCCGTAGGTGGGGGGGGGGGGGTCGTAAGGCAGGCATAGATGGCTAAAGGGGCGTGGGAGGAGCGCAACCCCAAACTGCCCATTGTATACTTGGTCAACAAGGATGGAGGTGGAGTGGTGGCGAGCAGGATGGCCAAGGTAAGAAAACAAGGGAGAGCACGGCCACCAGCCACCCCTGATCAATCCCCCCTGGCTTCCCGGGCAGAGGCTCCGCACCAGATAGCAACATCAGGGCTCTGGCTGATTTTGGTGCACGGGACGGAAACACGAGGAAAATGTGGGTGTGGGGACGAAGAAAATGCGGGTATGGGACGAATTAGGTGAACGGCCGGAGTCAATCAGACGAGGCCAAGTCGACCACAGAGAGAGTCCTTCGTAATCCACCCCGCGGCACTTGAGGCGGGGGCTGCACTGCTGGCCACAAATCCTCCTCTGAAGATAAGTCGAGAGGACAGGCGGGACGGGAATGGCTGAGTGGAGTGCGACTTGGGCTTTGGCTTTGCTTTGGCTTTGGCTTGGCTTGGACTTGGGTTGGGAGGTTGTTGTTCTGATCGCCGTCCGGGGAGGCAGAGAGGCGGTTCGATCCTTGTCGGGGGTGATTGAGGACAAAGGGGTACTCGATCCCTCCACCGCATCAAGTGCATCGAGTAAGGTGCGAGTGGAAAAGGGGGTTTTGCGACCTACGGGTGGTAAGTCCAGGTACGGACTGGCTTCAAATGTGAAGGACAGGGGGGTGGCGGGCAAAGGGGGCGTGCAACGGGGGAGGGATAGGGTGGACGTAGAAACCGTGGATGGGAGGAGGCGCATGAAACGAGTCCTCCTCTGCGTCGCTGGGCACGGGCGAGTCCGGGACGGCAGGGGTACGCTTGGTAGGAGAGCGCGGGAGCCGACGTGAAGGTGCGGTACCAGGTAAATCCGCTTGCTCCATCTTGTCCCTGCGACGGTACATGGCGCGCACGATGTAGGCCCAGCTGCCTGAAAGGGTGGCCAGTCCGTGCGTTTGACGCACCCAGGGCACTTGCCCGAAAGCGGCAGGAGCAGCGGCTCGTCCCGCGCGGGCGAGTAGTTGTCGGCCAAGCAGGTCAGGTGGTAGACTTCGCTGCAGTGCACATCGGTCCCATCCCAGGCTCGCCAGTGGGGCGGCAAGCCTCGACGCAAGCATACGGTGCTGCGCACAGAGAGTAGCTCAACGCATCTTGCAAGTGATCGAGCGGTTGCAGAGCGCGCAAGGCACCGTAGGATCCTTCTCTTGCCAAGGGTACGCGAGATGGTGCTGCTGCAAGAAATGAACAAACCTGGCCCACTGAGCCGCAAATCAAATCTGTCGGTCTGGTGAGCTCACGCGAATCAGGGGGGCAGAAGGGGCAGGCCACCGTCATGAAAGGGAAAGCTGGCTCCATCATTCGGCCCATCCGTCCAAAGCAGCTCGAGCATACACAGGCGCTTGGCTCAGCTCGTTGGCCAAGTGCTGCTTCTCTGTAGAGCCAAGCTCTTTGGCCTTGCCTGGGTGAAAATTCAAGCCAGTCATGCTCGAGACCAGCTTGGGGATGGCCTGCGCCTCCGGCCAGGTGGGGTCGGCTGCTACTTTGGCAGTTGGGTGTGGACGCAGAGGCAAATCATTAGGCGGAGGAAGATGGGCCAACATGCCCACCCTATTCCCGTCGACGCCGGACCACGAGCAAACCATGCCAGGGATCAAGGAGCGGTGCGGAAACGGGAACCCCCTCGGGACACATGTTCGGCGCCCTGATTGGCTGTGAATGCATCCGCGTCGACCCAAGCCCGCCAAGCCCATTCCGAAAAGATGACTACACGTAGGCCCCAATGCGAGAAAGGCTCACTGGCCAAGAGAGCACGGAGAATGATCATCTTGCTCCCCCATCCCCAGCGCCGTATTTGCCGCGGGTGCGAGCGCAAATAGAAGGCAAAAGAAAGTCGCCAGGTTCCGTGCCAGCAAACTGGGCCGCTTCCGCCGCAGAGAGTCGGAGAGAACGGGCTTTGGTAGGGTAGGACCAGGCATACTCAAAGTGAAGGGTAGCAATCTTGCTGGGAAAGTTGTACACGATCAAATCCATCTCCCAGGGCCGGCCCCAACGAGTGCGGAAGGCGCCGCCGGCAATCTCGCCATTGTGCTGCCGCTTACGCCGCTTGGGATCGGGGGTAACACCAATGTACACCCCCCCGGCGCTTGGGACTGTATGACCGGAGAAGGTAGCACCCATAGAATGGCGGGATGGTGTGCTCCTCTTCGGTCGGCATGGCGAACCGGGTGGTGTTGGTGGCTGTTACTTTTGTGGCACGCTACGACGCGTCGGGACTAAATGGGTGTCTTCGCGTGGATTTCAAACCACATTTCAATTTCCTAATTGAAGTTCACCGCACCCACACGGGTCAATCGTCTACGCCATCGTCTAAAGCACAGGGAAGAATAAGTTACGTATGATGTTGCATCGCCGACTGCCCTGCTATCCCGGCTACTCTGAAAAGGAACTGACATTTGCGCCATTGACATACGAACACTAGAGTACTCATATACATATCACCCCACAATCCGCGCAATGCCGTTGTTCTCGGATAGGGCATGTATTAAACGACACAGACACCGCATCCAAAGCCGTGTGTAGTAGAAGAACGATGGCAAGTCGCCACGCACTCAGCCAAGCCATCTCCTTTGAGAAGGCAGATAACATTGTGCTTAGAACTTGAATACCTGATCAATGGTAAACCAAGGTCTTTGAGAAGCCCCGAGAGCTCACCTTGGGTAAAGTTGGGGCCCTTGGGCCCCGACACAGCCGTCATCTGCCCCGGTGGTCCACACACAAACACATGCACCTTGTTGCCCCGCTTTGGGTCCGGGAGGTATTTTCCGCAATCTCAGACGTGAGGAATCCTTCAAATCCAGGCCAATTGGCCGGGGCCTTGTCCAGGCCATACACAATGGTAAACTGTTCCGGATGCTTCTGGCCAAGGCATCAAATTCGTCCCGGAGGAGAATGTCTTGTTCGGACTTGTTGGCATACACGAGGGTGACTTTGGTCTTGTCTGTGGGGTCCGACGCAATCTGCTGGATCACTGCCACATGGGCGTGATCCCACTTCCACCAGCCACCAGCGCAATCTCTTCGAACTGGTTGCCTCGTACTTCCACTTGGGGATGGGACCCCTGATGCCAATCTTGTCCCCAGGTTTGAGGGAGGAGACATACTTGCTCATATTGCCTGTCGGGTACCGCTTGATCAAAAAGTCCAGCTCGCCCACCTTTGCCGGCGGGCTGATGGGCGTATAAGGACGAATGACTTCGTTGCCGTTGTCGTCCTTGAGGCCGGATGGGTGTTTGAACGCCACGCCGACGCAACAAACGTGCCGCCTTGGTTCCCTTGGGCAACTCGAACACGAGAACGTGCGAATCGTGGTTGTAAGGCGTGATGCTCTTGAGTGTAAACTCCTTGAACGATTCCCCATCCAGAGCATCCTCCTCTTCGGCCCATGTCTGCGCCATGCCCAACCAGGCACTGACAGCGGCAGTGGCTGTGACACTCAGCGCGACCGCCCTGTTGCTCGTCTTGGGCGCGAGCAGTGGCGACAGTGGAGTGGGTGCGGGCAGCTGGGCGCACGCCGCTGAGGGGGCAGAAACGTAGGACGCACCCTGGCACGGGTAGCGTTGAGGACGATGGAGCTGGTTGGACGAGCAATCATGACGCACAGCGGCAGATGGGAGGGGCGGCAAACGGCAGTGGCTGTCGAAGGATGTGTGTGCTTTTATACTCCACTGCAGCCGCCATGTTGGGCCGCGATGAGCACGTTGATACTAAAAAGATGCGATGCGACGATGCTC
The DNA here is from genome assembly GCA_003971905.1 of Moniliella sp. 'wahieum'. NCBI lineage: Eukaryota > Fungi > Basidiomycota > Moniliellomycetes > Moniliellales > Moniliellaceae > Moniliella > Moniliella sp. 'wahieum'. The sequence goes on along the minus strand of RSEE01000031.1, from coordinate 381,553 downwards.
CGGTGCTAATCAGAGTGCACGGACCTGGAGAGGGTGCTTGGGCGCTTCCGCGGCAAAGCACCAAGCTCAGCAGCGATGGCGTCAGACCCCCCGCACGGCGCCAGTTGCCAGCACCAGCAGACTTGTATTTGTCACGCTCGTGATTAATGATTGACCAATTGCGAGAGGACACGATAAGAGGGGATTAGATTGGCGATGCAATCAGCGTGTCCCCAGATCTACTGGCCAGGATGCCTGATGCAAGCCGCCTCTTTAGCTCAGTGGCAAGGCGTCGCACTTGTACTCTGCTTGCAATGCGAAGATCACTCGTTCGAATCAAGGGTAAGAGGCATTTTTTTGCCCATTCCCCCGTGGCGCAGACGGCGAGGGGAACAAAGCGGATGCCGAGTGGGCACACTTGCGCTGTGCCTGTGCGGCGGCAGTGTCATCCGTGGCAGGGATCATGCATCGTGCCGCCCGGGCCGCCCCGCGCCGGCGACTTGGGCTGCCACTTTGGCCCGAGACCAGCGGCGGTCACATGACCATGCTGGCAGCAGCAGCACCCGCCGGCCCCAGCGCTGCTTCAGCGCTAAAACGCCGCACATTCTGCCTGTGCACCCACGGGGCCAGCGCCGCCTTTTCTCGCCCCCATCTGCCACCGCCGCCCACCCCGCCTTTCTTCCGCCGGCGCCCTCTTGTCTCCCACGCGCGGCCACACGAGGCTCGCTGGCATGAATCTCCCGCCTCCTCCACACGCAGGCTCCCCCGAGGCGGCCATCGCCATGGGTCTCCTCGCCGACCCCCCTCCTCCAACCGCCCGCCCTCCCTTCCCCCTCCCCCCCCTCTCTCCCCCCCCACATCCGCCATCCATCGCATCCCATGCACCTCGACGATGGCCAGGACGATTCCCGACGCCGAAGCCATCTGCTCCCCCCTCACCCCCCACCTCCCTCCACCCGCAATCCCTCCACGCGCCTGGGCCAGCTCCTTTTCCTTCCCCTCGCTCCAGGCCGATGCCATGGTGGCCTGGAGCTTGTTCCGCGAGGCCGCGCCGGTGGCATGTGGGAGCGTGGTGAGTCTCGTCTTGGTGGGCCGGCTGCTGGCACGGTGGCAGAGTGGCAAGCGTTCCGACGTAGATACGTTGCTGGTACTCGTACCTGTCCTGCTCAACGCACTGGGCAATGCAGCGATGACCTTATCGCTGCGCCTGGCCACCGCCACACACGGCACCTTGCTCGACTGCCAAAAACAACGCATCGCCGTCCTACGAGCCAACATGGCCTTCCTGTTGTTTCAAGCAACTGTCGTTGCCACGCTCGCGGGCGCCGGCGCATTTGGCTTGCGACAACTCTTGCCCCCCGAACCAAACCCTACCGCCGTTGCCGTGGGCCAACGTCTGGCACTGGTGCTGGCCGTGTCGAGTGGTGCAGGCATCGTATCGGCGGCGGTGGTGGGGCAAGCGCTCTGCGCACTGTTCTCCTCGGTCCACGACTCGGCATGGACGCCGACAACCTTGCTGCGCCCGTAGCGTCCGGCTAGGGGACTTGATGACATTGTTGCTGGTTGCCTTGGCGGCGGCAGGGCTGCTGTTCACGGTAGAGGATGCAGTTCCATGGGTGCCTGTATTGGTTCTCCTTCTTGCGCTTGTGCGGGCGGGTGTGTGGCGTGTACGCGTTCCGCCAACGCGAGACGCGGTCTCTTCTGTCCCATGGCTGGACACCCTTGTTGGCTGCGGCGGCTGGCTTCGGGTCCGGTCTGGTGCTGGATTCCCAAGCGCATGACATGCCCGGTACGCTAACGTTGCGCCCGTGCTCGCTGGTCTGGCGGGAAACTGTGCTGCATTCTACTCTCGCGCGAGTCGACAAGGCTGCACTACGACAACGAAATCCCACGCACCTCCATGCGTCCAACCCGGACGTGGCCGAGGTGGTAATGGATGCAGAGAGGGAGATGGAGATGGAACTGGAACTGGAACCAGACCTTGAACCGGGAGCGGAGCTTGACCCTGCGCCGCACCTGGGCCACCGGACCTTTGGGGCGGGGGGTACCTCGCGCTGGGCCAAGCGGGGGACGGGTACACCTACGGCCACCCGGTCGAAGGCTGGGTGTCGGCTTCGGTGCTGCTCCTGATCGGGTGGGGGTAGGCGGGGGGTACCTGGTTACCTGTCCTGCAGCCCGACGAGCCAGGTGGGCTTTGGCCCAGTATTCGGCGCGTGTCTGATGGTAGCGCTGGTGGTGACGGTAGGTGCCGGCCTGGCATCGCACATTGGCTCTGTCTCTTCTTTTGGCGGCGAGGAAACGATCCAGATACGTACGCGCTACCGATGATGGCGGCATTGGTGGACGTGCTAGCGCAGCTGCTGCTCACGGCCGCGTTCAGTGCGGCGGCTGGCTCGGGGCACCGCGCTTTCTTGGGCCTGGTTCATCCGAGTGAAGAAACAAGCGAAAGCGAGGGCGCGGGGGACGCGAAGATGATCCCTTATCTTGATCCCGATGCAGGAGGGCATCTGCGATTGAGCAATATATATGTGTAGAGGGAGCTCGGCGATGCGTGCCAATACGGTGGCACTTGGCCATGACGGATCCTCCCTTTCCTGGCGATGGCATGCTTAGGTATAGCCCAAGTACGGACGTATCTATCTGCCTACCATACCTGGACCACATCTTCACTAGCGGCAAGGCCTATGGGAAGCAAGTGTCCCATTGGCTTGCCGGAAGGTCTGTCGCCCCCCGCCCCCAGTCCCCCAATCAAAAGATCAAGCTATATCACCTTGGTACCCAGTACCCACTACAACGTACCAAGTGCAAATACTAAAGAGCCTGGAGCGTCACAGATACAATCATTCGTCGTATACTACAAATCCCATCTGCTTCCCTGCTTCAACTTGTGCTTCAACTCGTTCAAGCGACGACGCTTGGCCCGACGAGCCGCCTCCTGGCTCTCGTCCTGGAAGTGTACACCGCCTACCGCGTGGGGCAATCGTGTAGTGGGTGACGCGCCGCGGGATGGAAACGTTTCGTGGAGTAGAATCCATCTTCTTCGCGAACGGTCCAAATCGGTATCCATATCGGCCAAGGAGGCCGTGGCTTGGGGAACACAAAGGGTGCGGTGCGATGCGGGGCGTTTCAAAAGGGGTCGGGACCAGCGTTCCAGCAGCCGTTCTGCACACCGTTTCACTTCAACATCGACCTTATCGTTAATGGTGTAGAAGAGCACGATTCGGCCCAGCCCACTGATCTTGAGGCTGATCTCATCGATCTGCATCGTCAGCACCGTAAAGTCCGCGTTGCACATTGAGGGCTGGAAGCGATCGGTCCTTCAGCGGCTCCAACCACATCCGCACCGCCTTGAGCACATTGTGTCGATGATGGCCTGCTGCAAAATCGGCTTTTTCAGGGTCTCAGACCCGTGACAACATCCGCAGCTTGTTGGTGGCCGGACGATGTTGCAGATTGGCCTTCTGGTCCTTGTCTGCGGCTTGCATCATGTCCCGCATTAGTTGTTCCACCTCCTGGAGGGCCAACGTGTCCAGGGCATCGTCCGCACTGCGGTGCTTGCGCTTGTTGCTCTTCTTTTTGCTCGTCAAGACGGCTGCATCCATCACAGCATTGATCCGAGCGTGGCGCATCACTAGGGGGAGAGGAGGGGGTTAGCGGCAGTTGCTCTTGAGTTAGGGTGCCCAGGGGAGTCTGACGTACATTCTTCGCAGCAAGCGGGTCGAGGGGCGTCTGAGGGGTGGGGACGACATGGGGGTGGTGAGGCTGGTGAGGGGGCGGGTGCTGGGACAGAGGGTGGGGGAGGAGGGTGGCGGCCAGATGGAGCACGACTGTCTTTTTATACAGGTTAATTAATTAGCGCAATTATAAAGTCGCGTCGTCAAGTGAGACATGATTGGGTTGGGTTGGGGTGGTGAAATGTTGCAACGCAGGGGCGGGCGGAATGGGCGGAAGGCAGCGGTGCGAGCATCTCGGGCGGGAGGCAGAGGCGCCGCTTGCTGCCCAGGGCTTAATTGGTCGCCGCCACGCTTCTTGTTCTGCTGCGCGTGGTGCAACGGATCGGCTCTGCTGCGCTCGCCTGCTGCCTGCTGCCTGCGCTCTCCCCCCTCCATGGCCTACCCCTCCCCGCGCTGCCGGCCATCATCGGCCCTGCCGCCCTCTACCCCCCCAGCGCACTCGCCAACGCTCCTCCTCCCGGCCCCTCCCCCGCCGAGCTCACCCATCCCGCAGCACGTCCGCGCCTCTGCCAAACGCCTCCGTTTCCGCCTCTGCCGCTGCCCCCACGTCCCCTCCATCTACGTCCTCATCGCCCAGCTCTGCCAACGCCCCGACCCTTCTGCCCCCGCCTCAGGCACCCCCGGCAACAGCCCCGCCCGCGAGTATGCACTGCTGGAGCTCAGCAAGAAGCGCGAGCAGTACGAAGACCTGGCCCTTGTTCTTTGGCACAGCTATGGTTCGTCGCTTCCCCCCCCCCACCCGCACTAACCCTTCCTTCTCATTCCCACAGGGTCATGCCCACGCTGGTCCAAGAGATCATCGCCGTGTACCCGCTTCTGTCTCCTCCCTCGTTGACGGCGCAAGCGTCCAACCGGGTGTGCAATGCATTGGCGCTGATGCAGTGCATCGCCTCGCACAACGCGACGCGGCCACTTTTTCTCCAGGCTCAGATCCCGTTGCTGCTATACCCGTTCCTCAACACCACCTCCAAGACCCGTCCGTTTGAATACCTGCGCCTCACTTCGCTCGGAGTGATTGGTGCGCTGGTCAGCAAAATGACAATACCGAGGTGATCCAATTCCTGCTCACCACCGAGATCATCCCGCTCTCGCTTCGGATTATGGAAACCGGTACGAACTGAGCAAGACAGTGGCCATCTTTATTGTGCAGAAAATTTTGCTGGACGAACGGGGTTGGCGTACGTTTGTCAAACCTACGACCGCTTCTCAGCGGTGGCGCAGGTGCTGAGCAACCTTACCAAGCAAATTGTCGATACCCACTCGGTCCGACTCCTGAAGCATGTGGTGCGCTGCTACCTTCGGCTGAGTGATAACCCCCGTGCACGCGAGGCCTTGCGCTCCTGCCTCCCTGCACCTTTGAGGGATGCCACCTTCTCGCAGCTGCTCAAGAATGATCATGTACGTTCCCCCTCCCCGTTTTCCTCGTCTGTGGGGAAAGGGTGAACCCCAGCTAACTCCTACAGATCACCAAAAGATGCCTGGCCACCTTGCTTCTCAATTTGGCCGAGGCTCACCGCGTGTAAGGCCATGACAAGAAATAGGCCTCGTTCCGCGCCGCGTCTCGCTACAAAAATCGTGTATAACACCTCACCTCCGCATTTCTCTTCCATCCCCTTTCCATCCCCCCTCCACCCCCACCACACCTCCTTCGTCCGCTCCTTGCTCAGGCTCAGGGCTGAGGGGCCAAGCATGTACCATGCCGCGTTCCAATGCCCGCCTAACTACGACTTGGTACCTGTTGCCTCCCTGCAAAGGTTGTTCTGATGTTGACTTGTCCTCCCCTTGTATTCTTCAATCTCACACCCCCCTTCCCCTTCCTCACCGCCATACACCAACAGATCTCTGGACCGATTCCCGTAGATCCAGTCTGGAGCCAGAGTCAAGGGCGGAGGCGCTGAGAGGTTTGCCAAGGCATGCGATGGAGAGGTGCCTTTACAATAGCATTTGCCAGCTGGCCTTCATCCTGCCCTCGAGCCCGCTTGCCAGGGGTCTCTGGACATGCACCGTACTACCATTGCCTCCCTTGCTTCGTTTTGTCGCCTGCGAATGCTACACCCGCATATGATACCCTAAACCACGCAGGTTTCGGGATGTATCACAAACCCAGCCTGCGCCCCAGGGCTCCTCGGAGCGTTGAACGAAGTACTTTAGAACCGACGGCGCGTCGCCAGACGGGCGCCTTCCAGGCCGCCGAAAGGGAAGCATCATCCTGGGAGTGGGGGGGACCGGCAACCCTTTGACCTCGCGGCCGACTGCGGTTGTAGCTCGGTACTATATGTTCTTAACGGGGGCACGTATGTACAGAGAGGGCATATTCTCGTCTGTGGTGGGTTTCCATTCTGCCTCGCCCTCGTCTTGCGCCTTGCCGTCCCGTTTGTGCTTCGGTGCCACTGGTACCACGTCGGGCCGTGCCACACGCCCTTTTCTTGCTTTGGCTCGTCCGGGCGCACAGGCGAACGGGCCGGAGAAGCGAAAGACACCATCGAAGATGGTAAGGACGGATGGGATCAGAGAGGCGCGGGCCGACTCCGCCACTTCGCCAGGGTTTCTCCCTTCAGTCATTCCAAGCAAGCCCTCAGAACTTAACTTTCAAAATCACAGGCGTGATATGTGACGTCACCGTTCCTTACATGCCACGTGTCACGCGTCACACGTCAGCGTACACCACGCGTGTTGTCACCCTCCCGCGGCATCTTCCAAGCTTCCCGCTCCGCCCGGACTCGCTGGGGTGCACCAGGGTCAACAGGGTCGGGCAGGGTCGAGGCTACTACCATCCTAGGGTCTGGGGGGCAGCACAGACAGACAGCATGCGGGTCAATATCATGGTCGGGACGGGTGGGTGGCAGTGCAAGAGCATCCCTGTGTTCAAGCTTCCAGTCGAGGAGCAGCTAGCGGAGAGCTCTAGCGGTTATCGCTCCATCCTCTCTGTCCCTGGTACAGGTTCCCGCACAGGTGTAGAGGTTTAAATTTAAAGGACAGTTGGTACTGATACTGGTAGTAAAGGGTTAAATGACACTTCATGTGATCCTACAGCGCAAGTTAATGTCAAGCACGTAGGCCGGTATGGCATAATCAGGCCTCAGGCTGGTACAGCAGCAACACAGGAAAGAGGGGGGATGGCACGACAGCGAGATAGCAGAGGATGGGGGGGGGGCGCGAGTGAACATAACGACGGGGCAATAAGGAAACATTAAGGACCCGAGGGGGCTGTGGTCCACAAATAAAAGTCATAGAAGGAAGCAAGCAAGGCACCAAGCAAAATGGTAAGAGGGGAACGCTTTGCCACTACTGCGGTGCCGGGGGCAAAGGCAGGGCGACCGAGCTGGCTGGTAATCCGTTCGGATTCGGGTAGAGTGTCGTTTCGAGCGAAGTGCGTGTCTGGGGCGAGGGGAGGGAAGAGCTGGTAGACGTCCGAGACCCGGGCGGAGAAGCGCGCTCGCGTTTGACACGTCTCGGTCCGCCCGGCACACTTGCGCCCGACAGGGAAGGCGAGTCGTCGGGCAAAGCTAACCATTTCTGTTTTTGTTTCAAGATCTTGCTCACCGTGGAGCGCTCAACGGAAAACGCAGCGGCCACATCGGCTTGGCGCATGTCGGGGTGCAACTCTGCGTACTGGCAAATCCGTTTGCGCGCCGCCCCGTCAATTCGTGCCTTGGGCCGTTTCTGCGTCACAGGCAACGCAGGCACCATTGAGGATCCACCTTCAAAAAAGGGAGGATCGGGCAAGCGCGCTGGAGGCATGTAGGGATTGCGCATCCCATGCGGCGCAGGCATGCCCGAGTAAGGGGGTAGCCCATCATGCCCCCAGCGCGCTCAGGGCCGAGTCGGGGAGGGGCCGCAGAATAGTCCAGTGGGGGCGGGTAGTAGGTACCCCCTTGGTTCAGCGAGCCCGACGGTGCTGGTGGAGGCATTGCGGTTTCGACGGGGAAGAAGATGTTGTTCGGGGCAACGGCGGAAGTGGGAGTGGAAGCGGGGGCCGGAACCGAACCAAGTGCAGGAGCGGTGTTGTGGGGGGTGGTCAGATCGTGGTGGCGTGGACCGGAAGTGTTCCATTCTGCATCCGGTACGCGCGGCAACATGTGGGCAGACTGGTGGGCGCGAGCAATGAGAGCGGTAGTAGGAATCGGCCAGCAGAGAGAGAATGAGAGGACATTAAACGTTGAATGTTGAAAACGGACACCCAAGACCAGCAAAAAATAATATGTACAGCCAACTGGGTCAGTAGGTGCGCGTGAAAGGCCAAGAGGGGGTCGATCTCCTTCGAACCCCCTGCGCATCGGGCACAGGCGGCGTGAACGAGACACGAGCGCCACAAACACACTTCCCACAAGAGCCACGGGCGTGGACGCTGTGCATGGCAGTGCGAAGGTACTTCGCCCACACCTCGTAGCAAGGGATCATCGATCATGCATCATGCAATACGCAGGATCAGCAATCTTAATCAACGTACCGATGAGAAGCCAGTGCGCAGCGTGGACGACTGTTGAGGATCAGTTTCACGCGAGGGTCCCAAAAGGGAGCGGCGGAAGATCTTGGTGGTAAGGTACTCGGGATCTTGATCCAGGGGGGAGCACAACCAAAAGTCAGCAATCAGTATTTCAGCAATCAGTATTTCGTACTCTCAGTGCGAAACGATTAAGAATGTAACTTACACTGGAGTCCTTGTGCGGATCGGTGGGTACATAGGGGGCATGTTGCGCAGACGGGTAGGAGAAGGCTGGTTGGTAACAGCAGTCGACATACGTGGCTCAGGCTTCGACACAGGGACTGGCATGCGAGGATGGGTCTGCCAGGAAACTGAAATGGTGTGGCTGTGGAAGTGCGAAAAAAGGCAAGAATGCGCAAGCGGGTGGCAGGTTAGGAGCAGAGGCTGTGCCAAGTTACGCAGGCAGTTGAGACAGGCGGGCAGGTGCTGCTATAGGGCCGACGCTGCAGAAGATGCGGTGCAAGCTGGCGACGCGATAAGGGAGAGCGCGTGGGAAAGGGCGGGCGCAGAAAAAGATGGGAGAGCAGCAGGGCCGTTCGGGGGCGCCAGAGGCTAGAGGGGCATACGCAGGTGAGAGAGGCGGTGGGATGTGGGAGCAAGGGACAGCGGGAAAAGTGGCTGGGAAAAGGTGGTGGTGAAAAGAAGGAGCGTACAACGGAGAAAGCAAAGCGAACGGGAGTCGGATGAGAAACCAAGGCGGCGAGCCTATTCGGACCTTCTACGCCTACTCGGCCCCACAGCACATCAGGCGCAGGGGCCTGACTAGTGACTACAATGGGTGATGCAGGATGGATGAGGGTGCGCGAGGCATGTTTGGAGGAAGCAGAGCGTGCACCGACGATCGGCACCGGGCATCGGGCCTTGAACTCGAACACCGCACATGGTGCATGGGAGGAGTTGTGAATGGTGTCGGCTACCGACTGCCATGGACTATGGACTGTCGGCTATGATCAAAAAAATCATGTAAAAACTCTTCAGCTTCATCGATCAGATCATGACAGAACCACGGCCCAGCGGGGCAGTCTGGCGCAGCACTGGCCCCGTGCGCGGGCCATCGAGCATCCATCGCTGAGTATTCAGCAGCTGAATAAGCTGAAATTTTAGAAGTGCATCCGGCGCGGCGAGTCAGTCAGCTAGCCACGGGGACCACGGGCCAGGCGGGCTGGATTCCGCAGCCTTGCCGGCAGCTCAGGAACCGGATGAGACGCATTGGAACCAAGGCACACTTTCAGGCACACACGCCGGCATGCCCACAGACTTACATAGCAGCCAGGGTGCATGATGCATGACCGCCGGTTAGCGGTGACCGGTGAGGTAACGCGTAACGCGTAACGCGTAGTACTCCCAGGCATAACGGGCACCATGCATCGTGAAGCTTGGGCTCAGTAAAGCTTCAGTGCTCCAAGCTCCGAAGTCCTTCTTCAAGCTTCAATCAGCGCTCAGCCTGAGCTTCATGCAAAAAATCTCTGCTGTTTCGTTTCTGGCGGTAACGCTGAGCCCCTGGACCGCCAGGCACAGTGGCCACGGGGTAGCAGCGTTGTGCAGATCCCATCCTAGCGCTTACCACCACCACACTTGGTAAGGCCTAAGGACAGTAGCAGCCAGGAACCCGTGGGTGCACTCGCTGCGGTTAGTCGTAGTTTCTGGCCCCGACCCGCGAATGCCATGGATGACATGTGACATGTGACATGTGACAATCGCCGTGCTACCACCGCTGTGCCTGGCACGACAGTCAGCGCGGGAGACGGTACAAAGCTACGGTACATGCGGTTGTCCTCAGCTGATTAATAAAGGTTGTCCCGCTAGGCAAGAGTGCAGTGAAGGCAAGGAGCTTCGGGCAGAATACTATTACTCAGCATATACTCACGGTACTGCGACTCAGTAACTGGGTATTCAGTACGTTCAGACTCATAGTATTGAGTTGTTACTCGTGCGTATCCGACCCAAGGTTGATACGTTGCCCTTCCTTCCCACTCCTTCTCGTACTGCATAATGGACCGAGATGTCGCCGATGACGGATTATCGATTATCGATTATCGATTACACCCTGTTGCATGTTACCGGTTACCGGTTACCGGTCTGATTCATGTGCCTGGATTTCAACGCTTCCTGCGGCCTCAAACCCCGCCGGTGACCTGTTCATACACGCGAGTTACCGGTTTTTACCCGCCCATCCCCTTCCAAATTCCCATTCCCATTCCCATCTTGTCTTGCTCAATATAACATCCAGCCCCCCAATGCCAATGCCAGCCGACGAATTGTAAACGTTAAACGTTACACGTTCCGCGTTACACGTTAAACGTCGTTAAACCCAAACTTGGACCTGCCCGGAAGGTAAGGGGAACCAGCCAATAACCGGTAATCAGGGTAACCGGGACGCGCTTAAGCGCTGTGACATGTGACATGTGACCAGTGACCGGCCCGACCGGTGAGATACAGTTTGAAAGTTGAACGTTGATCATGATCGATGATCGATGAACGTTGAACGAGCTTTCTCATTGAATTGAAGAACTATATGCCTTCGCCTCAACCTTTCCGGTACTCTCCACCACGGCCAACACGCTACACGCAACGTCGATCATCTTTCTTCAGATTCAGCGCAGCCGGAAGACCTCGATTTCAGGCCTCTCGGGTTTGAGGTGCGGCCTCAGCCTGAAGCGAGATGAGTGGTTGTGTCGGCCGCGCCCACACACGGTTAGGAAGAGACGGAGAAACATGCGTGCTGCTGGGGGACGTGTGAAGCATCCTTTGCCACGCTCGACCAGCTCAACATCCACCTCAGTCAGGAACATGTTGGGAGCGGCAAGAGCTCATACCGGTGTGAGTGGCGCGGTTGCTCGCGTGCCGCACAAGGCAAAGAGGGTGAATTCAAGCAACGGCAAAAGCTCCAACGCCACCTTCAGACCCACACCAACTTTCGTCCGTTTTTGTCTGTAGTGTCTGCCACGCCGCGTTTGGCGAATCGACGGGGTTGGCACTGCACATGCGCACCCACTCGGGACAGCGACCGTTTGCGTGCGACTGGCCCGGGTGCGACAAAAATATATATGTTGGCCTAGTAGGGAGCCGGACGGGCAGAAGGATGAAGAGAAGGTGATGGATTAGAGCTAGAGTTGGGTGTGTGTGGGTACAGAGGCATCTATATAGGAGGCCTGACTAGACACAGGGCCAATGACACGCTGGGACACAAGCGTGGAAGCCGATATGAAACCGGGGCGAACCTGGTCTACCGACGGGGAGCCGGAGGATCGAAGTCAACGTTCAACAATATATATACTTCGCAACATGATTGGCGTTGATGCGCACTTGCAAAATGATGTTTCATGACACTCTGAGTCATTCACAGTGAGTACTCTCAGCCTGGGTACTCAATACTCAATATTCAATCTCAATACTCGCATGTCACTGGAAGCTTGAAGCTTGAACCTTGAGTGCTGAGTCCTCGCAATGCGTCATTATTCGGAGCACTCTTCGTACTCCAAAAGGAGCTAAGTATATACTCACGACATCACCAGTAAACACCCCCCCGCCCTGTTTATATCAGACCCCTTGTTTTTCAACCATCAAAGGCTCTTTTCGTTCTGTGTAGCATCAGGCATCATCGACATCATCCTGCACAGGCAGTAAGCATCAAAATTCGCAAGTTCTCTCACCGCGTCACCGTGGTCCCCGCACAGGATATACCAATTGGCCCCGTTTTTGTTTGGCCCTCCGATAAACGTCGGTATTGCACCCTCAAAAACCCTTCCAAAATATCAAATCCCCATTCTCTCCATTGCGGGCAACAAAAGTCTAACTGTGTTTTATCATTCGCAAAGCTGTTGAAAGAATGGGGGCTAGGGCGCTGGGGCGAAAACCACGGCTGTCCAAAAACTGAGAAGAATACCTACGCTACCAGATCTAATAAGGACGATTGCACTGTATTGGGCGGAAACAGTTAGAGAAAACTTCTTGTAAGCTCCTGACGCTAGCCTTGAATGCAGCAAGAAGAAAAAAAGGAGGAGAAGGAGACGCGACGGTAACCAACCCGGAGCGCACAATTCGCGGAACTCTACTGTAGCCCGAAGAACCATATTCACGACGACAGCCGCGACCACTCAGTCGTGGACTGCTATAGGTGTGCTGCCTCCCCAGTCACTCGTCACTAGTCACTAGTCACTATTCATTGGAAAGTAGCGGCATCGGTAGCCGAAACCCGGATCCCTTTTCGGTGTACTCCGATATTCCCTCCTGATTTTCCTCGCACAGCATCTGTAGCTCATCGCTCATGTTATGCAATGCAATAAGACAACACCCCATCAACAACTGCCTGCTCTCTGGTCTTCCATATACTCTAGGTGAGACTCGCTTGTTTCAGAGCTGGCGTTTTTGTTTCTCTCAACCTTTTCCCCGGGGTGGTGCAACAAACGTGCAATAACCACCACACACCTGATCTCAGGTTGAAGCTTGAAGCTTGAAGCTTGTGAAGCTAGCCTTTCACTTTGTCCTTGACGGTCTCACCTCGTCGGCTACGGTGATATGGATACGTTGTACTGAAAAGAGGACCGTGTGGTATTAGACTGATACGGAACAGGGTGTGTACTAGCCGATAGCATAGATAGTGAGAAGCTTGAAGCTTGAAGCTTGAAGACCTACATGGAAAGGCGAATCTTCGGTGGCCCACATATGTATATGGGGTCCAGAGGCCCAACCCTAATACACCCAGGTAGTACCCTTGTAGGTCGAGAGAATTGCGCGCGATTGAGGCCCATGGTGTATGATGCATGATGCTTGAGGCCCCTGAGGCCTGAGGCTCAGGCCTGAGGCGCTGGCCTGTATGAGACTCAGACCTATATGTGAGAGTCAGGTCTGAGATGTATATATGCCACCCAACATATGCTTTGGGTTTCCTTGGATCTTACAAGAGCCTCTTTTATATATTCTGTTCATGAAGAGACGTTGAGATCTGAGAGAGACTGAAAAAAGACGAAAGACAGGTGGAGAGCCTCAGCACCGTCACGCGTCACGCGTTATCGATTATCGATTATCTGCATCAATATCCACTTGATCCCCGCCGCTATACAGCAAGTCAGGCACGACGCATGACGGCGATGCGGTGACGGCCGGACTCCGACTCCGCTATATCCCGACACACCCTGACCGTCGATGCTTGTAATGAGTGTGTTTGAGTGTGGACCATCCTTGGGCCTGGCTGGCCTGAGGCCTGAGTCTGAGGCCCCTGAGATCTGAGAAAAGGGGCCTGGATCATGGGCTGGAACACAGCTTAAGCTTCAAGCATGTGTGTGTGTAGCGCGTGCACCACATTATGTGTGCTCAGCCTGAGCGCTCATCATGCATCATCGCAAAAGTACATCTGAATGGGAGAGAGCGAGAGGGGTGCAACAGATCGAGAGGTTTCTAGGCCTTATGTCTCAGGCCCTTCAGGGCCTCAACCACTCAACGCTCACGCGAGCGCTCAAACTGAAGCTCTAGACGGGAGCATGAAGGTCTGAAAGTCTGAAGCCTGCTGAAGCTCTGAAGCTCTGAAGTCTGAAGATCCAGCCCAAAAGGGTGGCTCAGCGCGCTCAGCAGCGCATCTCAAACCTTCAAAAGCCCGCACCGTTAGCGCTTCAACATCAAGCATCTAGGTACGGACGATCGGAGATACAAGCGGGGAGGGCGCATAGGATCTGGGAGGTAAGCATTGCAGCCATACATAGTCCTTTTCAAGTGCCCTGGACAAACAGCCTGATATCTACATACCCCCCAAAAGGCTGTCTTGTTCAGTTTGTGATTCACGCGCAGCCCGCCCCCTTTCCCCGCCAGGCCTAGAAGTTTTCACTGCAGTGGGTTTAACGTTTAACGTTCAACATTTAATCGATAATCGATCATTCACGCCCGCGTTGAACGTGTGCACGTACTGAAGTTCCACGATGAAAGGAACCTCCCCGTCTCTCTGCATGGTGGAATCGCGGTACAGTCAACAGGGAACCTTTTCCGACCTGATAACAGTCATCAGCTCTCATTTCGAGAGCCACTGAGATGTTGATTAACAGGAGAAAAAACAGAACTCTCAGGCATGAGGAGGAACTGAAGGGACATTGGCCAAAGCACGAGCCACCCGATGGCTCAACACAACCTTGCCACACGCGAGCCGACACCCCACCAATTAAGAGAGGCCTCACTTCGCCTCTAGCTCTCTGTGCGGATCGGCCACCAGTGATGTTTGGGCCCGATCAACAGCCGTGAGTGTGGTCTATCCGCCTCCAAGGAAAACATCCGCAAAAAAAAAAACTAGTATGGGCCGGTTCCCAGGCCGGGATTCCCCGTAACTACTATATATCATTGCTTGACAAGAAGGAGAGGGACGAGCAAAGACGTTGATGGCAAGAGTTGAGATGAAACAGGGGGGGCATGCCCCAGGTGCATGAAGCTGTCACAGAGCGAGAGATGATAGTATAGATCATTCATTATCTTTTGCAACGAAAACGACTATATATAGTCCCAGCTCCAGCATTTATATAGGAACTCATTCTCAAGAGGATCTCATTCTCAAACCGTGTGTCTGTCACAGCCATTCCCCCATGCAGCTTTCGGTGTCGATCGTTCGGCAAAGATGCATGGGATTGCGATCCTCCGTGAATGCATGTGACATGTGACAGAGGTTCGGATGTATGTGACGCACAGAGTCACTTAAAATTTAACACTTGGTCAGGCCTCAACAACTGTCTCAGGTCGTCAGAGGCCTCTGTTTAACGTTTAACGTTTATAACGTTTAAATACACGCCTCTTTCGCTTATCTCCACATCGACTCTTTTGAATTCATATCATTGACAGAGCTTAAGGCTGGGACAGAGGGAACGCTACGTCTAAACCGAACCGTTCATCTTGCGGGGGTTACTTGGAGGCGCCACTAAGGTCAAGGAACCAGGGGGATCGCCAGGATATCAGGACCCTCCGGCTCTCGCCATCCGGTCCCGTACCCTAGGAAGCGCGTGTGGACACGGATGAACGTGGTTGACATCCGAGCGAGGAACCATTTCCACTGAGACTTAGTAGCCAACTCCTTCCAATGCGCAAAAACTTGCCCGCCGTCTTGGTGCCGTAGTATCCTCGCGTCGTCAGAACCAGGGGGAAAAACGGCTCTTGAGTGCGTCCCTGGTACTTGGCGTTCTTGTCGCATTCTGCTTGTTCAAGCAGCCGAAGCAGTTCCTTCTCCCGGCGTTCCAAAGGCGACGCAGTGCTCTCATGCACCACCCGCCGGTACGCGCTCTGCGCCTCCTGCGATCCCGTGTCGCGCAGCGTGTGGTCTACCTCCATTCCGGTTCCTCCCAGTGCCCCGGGCCCCATCACACGGTAATCGGTGCGCTGTGCCTTCCGTCCGCGCCTCGTCCCATCCTCTTCCTCCACCATAGGTTCGTTGTGGACGTGGGTGTCGGGGATGGAGCGGAGGAGCTGGAGAATGGGCTCCCGCACTGCCTCATGCAACGCACCAAACTTGGCTTGGGTGCGGCTTTTTGTAAGAAATCGATTTGTTCGTGCATTGCCCAACCAAAACCGGCACCCCAGTGGTCAAGGAGCAAGCTTCAACGGATAATGATGTGTGGTCTATTGAGCCATCGGGTGGTTCGTGCTTTAGCCAATGTCCCTTCAGTTCCTCCTCAGGCATTGGGAGTTCTGTTTTCTTTCTCCTGTTTTTCCTTGTTCCGCAGCTTAGCCTCTGGTACTCGCTGCTTGATGTTCCTCTGTAGGCGTTGCTGGTTCGCTTAGACTAGCACCACCACCAGTGCGATTGCATTACCCTCGAGGACCATCCGGACTCCAGGTCTCATCACTAAGCTCGCTCCAATTTCCAAATTCTGCATTCTGTCTCTCGCTCTTCCCTTTCCTTTTGCTTCTGCTCTCTGCCCGATGACTTTTTCTGTTTCCTCCCACGGACGATCTTATAACGGTGTGGCCTCCCGGGCGGTGACAACCTCGCCCGACGGGGGCAGGGGACCCAGCCCTCTGGCTCGTCAGGCAAGAGGACCAGTCGTAGGCCCGAAGCGCGAGCTTCGTACCCAAGAGACGTCCTCTACTCTGCCTTCCTACTATAGGCAAGCGGCCTAACTGTGGTCTGTTGGAGACCACGCGGCTGATAGCTCCCGCCGATCCGCACGCGCGGAGCATCGGCGATCGAGCCGATTAGAAGCCAAGAGCGAACGATAAAGCAGCGGCGGCGCCAACAGAAATATTTCCGGTGGCTGTGCTGCGCATCGCCCCGTGACAGATCTTGCCTTTCCCCTTGCCTTTGACATGACCTTGGTCTCCCTCCTTTAGCCTCGATTGCTACAGAGGGCGACTGTCTCATCTGCGTTTTTGTTGATGTCTCCGTGCTTGATCTCGGTCACCGAGATCTAGCGAGAGCGATCTAACCATTCGTATTAGCAGTCCGTACCTGAAGTTGCAGTGATACTTTCTGTTGTTCCACTCTATTCTGCCACCTCCTTCCAACACGCCTATTGCACAAGATAGAGAGCAAGCAATTTCGTCTGATTTCGTCATGATTGGCATTCGTGGTATGAGTGTGGTGGTACAGATCCGATGGCGGGGCGGTTTACTTGGGACAACGCCGCCACACCCGGCAACGTCTTGCCCTCCAGCAGCTCCAGCGACGCACCGCCTCCCGTGGACACATGCGACAGCTCATCGGCACCGCCAAACTTGACCGCGACGGTGGCCGTGTCACCACCACCGACAATCACCGTTGCACCGGCCTTGACAGCGGCAACGGTAGCTTCGAGCATAGCTTTGGAGCCATTGGCAAACGCATCAAACTCAAACACACCCGGTGGCCCGTTCCAAAGGATAGTCTTGGCCTCCGAGATGGTCTTGGCGAATAGTTTCCGCGACTCGGGCCCGGCGTCGAGACCCATCCAGCCATCAGGAATACCAGCCTTGTCAGTGGCCGTACCGGTGGCGGCGTCCTTCGCAAACTTATCGGCAGTGATGAAGTCGACAGGGAGGACAACTTCGACATTGTTGGCCTTGGCCTTCTCGAGGAGCGCCTTGGCCTGCTTACCGCCCTCCTCGTCAAAGAGCGAATCGCCAATGGCCATGCCTTCGACCACCTTCTTGAAGGTGAAGGCCATGCCACCACCAATGATAAGCTTGTCGACCTTGTCCAGCATATTGTTGATCAGCTGAATCTTGTCGCTGACCTTGGCACCACCAAGGATGGCGAGGAAGGGCCGCTCTGGGTGCTCGAGCGCCTTGGCGAAGTAGTCCAGCTCCTTCTTCATCAGGAAGCCAGAAGCGCGCACCGGCAGCTCGACACCGACCATAGAGGAATGGGCGCGGTGGGCTGTGCCAAAGGCATCGTTAATGTAAACGTCGCCCAGAGCAGTGAGGCCCTTGCGGAACTCAGCCACCTTGGCCGGGTCTGCCTTGGCCTTCTCGCCCGCTGCATTCACACCCTTGCCCTCTTCCTCGATGTGGAAGCGCAAGTTCTCCAGCAAGAACACCTGGCCGTCCTTGCCAGCATTGACGGCCTTCTCCACCTCGGGCCCGACTGAGTCCGAGAGGAAGGTAACGGGTTTGCCCAGCAGCTTCTCGAGTTCCACCGCAACGGGCTTGAGCGAATACTTGGGGTTGGGCTGCCCGTTGGGGCGGCCGAGGTGGCTCATCAGGATGACAGCCTTGGGCTTGTGCTCCAGGGCATACTTAATGGTGGGCAGAGCGGCAACAATGCGTTGCGGGTTGGTGATCTTGTCGCCGTCGAGGGGCACGTTGAAGTCAACGCGAATGAGGACACGCTTGCCAGCGAGATCGACGTCGGTGATGGAAGTCTTGGTAGAGAGAGACATGATGGGGAGAGGAGTATGGGAGAGATGAGGGTGGAGCAGCGGGTGTGGGGGCGTCGAGGCGTCGAGGCACGGTGTTATATAGCGGGCGTAGGCCCGTCGCCGCACATTGAGCGGGAGAGGCGCCCCGTTCAAGAGCCACAGGCGCACAGGGCAGTGCCGTCCACTCTGTTGCCTGAGGTCACGATCACCGGTAGTGACCACCGGTCACCCGCCGTTTCCAAATGTTCGCTGGGGGTTTGGAGTGCGGAAACAGCCCCCGTGGCCGGCGCACGGACTCGCATCAGTGCATCAGCGGTACCGCCCGTTTCATCACCCTTCAGATCATCCCACTTGCTCTACCTCTTGAACCCAAGCGAATACTCCCACCACCACCATAGGGCCCCCATTGCCCCCATTCGCCGCTACTTACTTCCCCCATAGTGACGCAACACGATCAGGAAACTACTGTTTGATCCGCGTGGGTTTCGTAGACTCTCCGGTATGCGATTCGTGCTCGAAAACTCGTGTGCGCTCACACAACTGGTCTCCTGCTATACCGCATCTCTCAGCCTGAGTACTCGGCCGTAGTACTCAAGCCAAGAAGCACGCAGCGCTGCGAACGTTAGCCCTCACGCTGTCTAGCGAACGGTAGACCAAGGCCTAACAACTTCTATTGTCCATCCTCTCCTCTAACCCAGGATGATGAGTGAGTATAATAGTGAGTATGATACTAATAGAACTAGAACTGTGTGTGCCTGGCCCCTCTGGGCCTCATATTGTGAGCCATAGAATATTGGTGCACGCGCCCACCACCGTAGTATAGCCTTTCATCTTCCCATTCCCCTTACGAAAGCTCCTTCACAAACTCGGCTTGACTCCTGCTCTCTCTACGTCTCGAGTGTTTATCGTCCACAGCATCTCCAGATCTATGCTGAGAGTCAGCGCGCTGAAGAGCATTACAACCTCCTCTGATGAGGGATGTGACGTGAATCGTGAACCGTGTGGTGTTTTCGAGTTGATCAGTACACCGAGATGATAGACCCTGTGGCTTTGTACATATGACCACGGTGATTGATATACTACCCTCTAAACTCTCAGAGCCTCAACATTCAGGCTGAGCTTCGCAGCTTCAGCTCGGCTGTTGACGGTTATTAGGGGTTAGAGTCTATCATCTCTATATTGCATCAATATCATTGACAGAGCTTAAGGCTGGGACAGGGAAACGCTACGCGTAACCGACCCGTTCATCTTGTGTGTGTTGTTTGGTAGCGCCAACCCCGCTTAAGGAACTAAGGGGAA
The DNA here is from genome assembly GCA_003971905.1 of Moniliella sp. 'wahieum'. NCBI lineage: Eukaryota > Fungi > Basidiomycota > Moniliellomycetes > Moniliellales > Moniliellaceae > Moniliella > Moniliella sp. 'wahieum'. Next base: position 362,252 of record RSEE01000031.1, on the reverse strand, counting down.
AAAAATGGGAAACGCCCATGCCTGACCCTTTTTTGGTAACCCCCTCCTGTGTAAGCCCCATCGCGCTGGCAAAGATGTTGACAGAAGGGGGCAGAGGAAGCGAGGGCTATGAAGGGTGCAAAGGCACTAAGAATATCATCCGATAGCACTTTCTCGTTTGACATTATCCCCATGTAAGCCACCGGCAGCGCAGCCAGCCACGCCAGCCACCAGCAAGTATCGGGATATTATTTTGGGTTCCAGCATGGAACGGCAGACCAGGGGAACGGTGGCTGCGGTGGCGACGCAGCGCCAAGCTGCCCAGCTGACCGGGCCGCAGGCCCGGTGGTCTCCCCTGAAGAGGATTATGCCTTGATACTGATATTGGTGCCTCAATCAAGTGTAGCCTAATACACTGAGAGAGTAAACCCATTCTGTACTTCAATAAGATGTGTTTGTTCATGTGTACTGGCACGCAGTCATGACCGAGTTACCTTACTTGTGCTTCCATCAAACCTGGTCTTCACTCTGCCCCATACGCCCACCCCACCTCTAATTAAGATGTCACAATAAGATGTATTACATTAATATCTAGTAGGTTGGCCATGTGCTCGTCTAGTACCCGTCTGGGGCGTTATAGAGATGCCCTCCGCGTTGGAACCAATAGTGCCGATATCCACCTAATCGTGGAGGAGTGGCAACCAACGAAAAAGAACATGTTTGCAGCAAACCACTCTATACTCCGCAAATAGCTCCCACACAGTCACAGTAGTCGAAAAACACGGAGGAAAAAGATATAGCGGGCTTGGTGGCATCGATAGCACATCTAATTTTGGTTGTGGTTTACATGGACCATTAGGTCTCAAGATTTGTAACCGTCGACATGTCTATCGGGGTCCTCTGGACCTGACCTATTCAATTATTAAAGGACGATTCATCTTTCATGGACGTCTGGGAATTGATCCTCATGGTTGGCTCACCACAAATCGAGGGGCGGCGCGAAAGAAATATGGAGGAGAATGGTCGGGCCCGCTGGGAATGGTGGTCTTTTGGCAGGTGGAGCAATTGTATTGGAATGAATGTATTGGAATGAAATGAGCAGCTGTCCCGACTGAGGTAATACAAGTCTGTCTCGTGTCACATGTCACATGTGTCACCAGTCGCCTGTCAAAATGGCTCCCGTCGAAGACCACCGAAGGCACTAGAAGGCACTCGAACGCCCACATGACGTCAGTTCGCCAGCGCAGGGGCAGTGTTGCGTGATGCGGGCCTTGATGCATCCCGCTTCACGCGCAATCAACGTAATCAGTTCAATCCGTCGTCGGTGGCTGTGGCCTGTTTTAACCTCAGCTCCTGCTTCTGCTCCTTTCCCACCACCTTCTCTAACTCTACGCTGGCCTGCACACATCATGGGCAAGGACTACTACAAGATCCTCGGTGTATCCAAGGATGCAGACGACGCCGAGATCCGCAAGCAGTACAAGAAACAGGCTCTGAAGCTCCACCCTGATCGGTACGTTTCCTCCTCTTCGCCACTGGCCTATCCGCTCTAGCTACTGACTAGTATTGTCTTAGCAACAAGGACGACCCCAAGGCCAAGGCCAAATTCCAAGACTTGAGCGAGGCTTTTGAGGTCCTTTCCGACAAGGACAAGCGCGCCATCTTTGACCAATATGGCGAGGAAGGTCTCAAGGCCGGCCCACCACCCCCGGGTGGCGCAGAGGGCTTTTCGGCTGGCGGCAACCCCTTCGCTGGCGCCGGTGGCCCTGGAGGTTCGACGTTCACATTCACTTCAGGGGGTCCTGGTGGGTTCACCCCGTCTGACCCGAACGACATCTTTGCGCATCTCTTCGGTGGTGGCATGGGTGGCATGGGCGGTGGCATGGGCGGTGGAATGGGCGGCATGGGGGGGGGAGGTGGCCGCAGAAGGGGTGGTGGCGGTGCAGGGATGCACGACTTGTTCGGCGGGATGGGGGGCATGGAGCCCGAGCCGGAAGAGCCTTCCGAGTCGGTTAACAACTGCCTGTCTCGCTCGAGGACCTGTACAAGGGCACAACCAAGAAGCTCAAGGTGAGCAAACGTCTCCTAAGTGGCGGCTCTGAGGAGAAGATCTTGTCTATCGACGTTAAGCCCGGATGGAAGAAGGGGACCAAGGTCCGCTTTGCGGGTGCTGGTAATGAGGTGGCTCCCGGCAAGTCCCAAGACCTGGTCTTTGTCATTGCCGAGAAGCCCAACGCCACATTCACTCGCGAATCGGACGACTTGATCGTCAAACTGCCCTTGCCCCTGGTTGATGCTCTTGACCCGCCCAAGTCGGGGTCGACGAAGATTACCACACTCGATGGTCGCACTATTTCGGTTCCTCTCCCTCAGCCTCGGTTGGGCCAGACGACAATCCAAGGCCACCGCACCAGCCGCATCGCGAACGAAGGCATGCCTATCTCCAAAACCAAGGGCACACGCAAGGGCGACCTTGTGGTTCACTGGGAACTCAAGTTCCCCGACCGTCTTACCGATGCGCAACGCTCAGCGTGCGTGCTGCCCTGGGCTAATTGGGGTTTCTTTCCCACTTGATCATCAACGATGAACCCTCTCAACTTGCACATTTGTATCTTACGTCGTCCTTCACTCAATTTTTTTGTGATCCAAAACAATCCGCTGCAAACATTACCAGCTTCCCCATCGTAGTGCTAGCATGTTTTGGTTACAATCATCTGATTTATTTTCTACTTCCCCATCAGGCTTTGGTGTTACCATTCCATCTCAGCCGTCATGGTCTGCATCTTGAGTCGAGTCCCAATTGCCACCCAGCACTAGGGTTTTCTGACCTGAGAGAGGGTGGCGGGAAAATGCCGTGCTGGTGCCACATGTGCTCTGCCACTTGTACCCTTTCTCTCGCCCGTCTTTTCAAAGCCCGGCATCTGATATTCTACTCTGAGCCGTTTGACCGCTGAATCGAGTCGGATTTTGAGGGTTTGGTGCCCAACACCTGTGGATACTCAAAAGTGTGACCCGTGTGACCCCTGTGGCCGTTGATGGTACGGCCTTGTGCAAGCCATGGTAGAGGCAGGACAAGGGTAACCCAGTGTCGTCGACCAAGCAGAAGTAATGTGGCACAGCAGTGTCGTGCTTGCCACAGTTCTTTGTTTATGCAGGCGTTCCTTCCCCTTCCTGTTTCTTTTCTCTCTGAACTTTTTGTTCCCTCTCTTTCCCGCGTTTTCCTGTCATTTCTTCTCTTCTTTCGCTGCATCACCCAGATTCCACTCTTGCTCCCTCTTCTTTCGTGGGGGGAGGATGTACGGTTCGGGACTACGTCCGCCCGGAATTCATACCTGTCTGCACACAGAGGTATACAACACTGGCACGCCTGGGGTCGAGGATTGTGGGAGCGTTGGGGCTAGCAGTTTAACAGCAGCTCATATACACCGCCCATTCGAGAATCATCGTACTCACGAACAGATCAATAACTGTCGTCGTCTGCATCAATATACATCCTGGTTGGCAATTATGAATTACCACAACGCCAATGTTCAACGTTCAACGTGGAACGTTTTATAGCCAGTGGGCGCTGGGCCAGTGCTGGCTGGGCCGTAGCGCCTCAGCATTAGATCTTAGTAGAGCTGACGCCTGACGCCTGACGCCTGACTGGCCTCAGCCTCAGCTTTCGGTCTGGACCTGCCTGGCTCAGTCTCAGTCTGAGTCTGAGAGATATGAGATTCTGCATGCAGATGAGTGCCCAGGCTGGGCTTCCGCCCTGAGAGCTGGTGTTGTATAATGTTGCCCCAGACGGACACGTTTGAAACGGTGGGGGACTGTCGTGTTTTGGAAGAGAAGTAAATAAATACATGCTGCCTCCGGAGTGAGACGCACACACATGCCCCCTGCCTCAGTTCGTTACTACTTAGGCTAGCCAGTCAGTCCCGGGCATGGAGGCATCGAGAGCGAACTTGCCCAGGTGGGCCCAGTACGTACTTCGGCATGCAACGCGCAAGATTGGTTAGTAGCTTACGTTCCAACGCAATCGGTAAACGTTCAACGTTCTTCAACGTTCAAACGCCCAAGTCGTCCAGGCCACTGGGCTCAGAGATTCCTCAGGCTACTGAAGTATACTCACCTTCCCAAAGGCCTCAGGCAATGCCTCAGGCCTTCTCAGGCCTCACTAGTCATCCTCAAGACAGCTACGTGGGTGGTAGACGAGGAGGCAGCATGGCTGAGCTGGTAGGCTGACAGCGCTGACAGCGCTACAGGATCAGCAAGTAGCCTCTCGTTACTTCGATCCAGGCCTAGTGTGGGTTCTGGTGCGTTGCCATGAGAAGGCAGCGAGAGGCGCAGGGGCAGTGTGCTTTGGCAGCGGGTTTAATTGACACCATACCGCACAGCGCCAGTGTGTGTTATGCACCACTTCTTTTTTTGTCCGTGCACGCCCTGGCCAAGCACCGGCTAGTTGGGGCCATGGCGGCGTTGATAAATCAGGGCGCCTCCGCGCAGCGTCGGCACCTGTTGGCCTCCTTTGTCCATCACCATCACCATTCCACCCCTCTCTCTACCTATCTATGCCAACCAAGTCAAGTCTCTCCAGTCTCGCCGTCACCGGCGCGGCTGAGGGTCGGCCAAAGACCCGCGTTGCGGTCATGACGTCTGGCGGCGATGCAGCCGGCATGAACGCCGCCGTGCGCGCCGTGGTCAAGTTTGCTCTCTACAAGGGCTGCGAGGCCTATGTCATCCGCGAAGGCCTCTCAGGTCTGGTTCAGGGCAACGCCAAAGCCGAGCTCGCTTCGCCGCTGTGGCTTCTACACCGGCTCCCGTCTCTGCCGTTGGCAGCCCCCGCCTGAAGGGCAAGCATCGTTGGACCCGTGCCAGCGATGAACCTGGCGGGCGACTCGACCTACCGCTACCCTTGGGAGAAGCCCTACACGCGCCGTCAACGCTTTGTCGCCACTTACGGTGACGGCGAGCTGCTTCGTGAGGGTGTTGGGGGAGCTGCTGACACAGGCCTCAAGGGGCGGTACATTATCCGCGTCGGATGGGACGACGTGCGCGGTTGGATGGAGCAGGTACGTTCTTTCCCTTTTTGCGTCTGCTCTGTCGTATCACTTGGGCATGTACTGACACAACAGTAGGGCGGTACCTTGATTGGACAGCTCGTTGCGCTGATTCCGTCAGCCCGAGGGCCGGCGCGAAGCCGCGTTCAACCTCATTTCCCATGGGATCGATTGTCTTGCCGTCTGCGGTGGCGATGGCAGTTTGACAGGGGCCGATGTGCTGCGCCAGGAGTGGCCGGACCACGTTAGTGCCCTTTTGAGTGAGGGAAGGATCAGCCAAGAGCAGTACGACAAATTCAAGCACCTTCGGATTGTTGGTCTGGTCGGCTCGATTGATAATGATCTGGCTACGACCGACATGACCATTGGCTGCTCCACTGCTCTGACCCGAGCATGCGAGGCGGTCGACTCCATTTCCTCTACCGCTGCCTCCCATTCTCGCGCTTTTGTGGTTGAGGTCATGGGACGGCACTGCGGTTGGATCGCGCTGCAGTGCGCCATTGCCACTGGCGCCGACTACATCTTCATCCCCGAGCAGCCCCGCTTTGCAACGTTGCGGATGCCGCAGGTGGTGAGGAGGGCGATGGGGGTTGGGCGGCCGAGATGTGTCGCGTTCTCCATAAGCATCGCGAGGCGGCAAGCGCAAGACGATCGTCATATTGCCGAAGGCGCGATCGACAAGAACCTTACCCTATCAAGGCGAGCGATGTGGCCACGTACTATCGGACAAGCTGGGGCTTGACACGCGCGTTACTACTTTGGGCCACACCCAGCGCGGCGGCACGCCCGATGCCAATGACCGTATTCTGGCCACCCTACAGGCTGTGGAGGCCGTCAAGGCGCTGTTGGAGTCTACACCGACACGCCTTCGTACGTGATTGGCATTCAGGAGAACAATATTATCCGTGTGCCACTCAAGGATGCGATTGAGCAGACCAAGGGTGTTGCCCAGGCCATTGAGGAGAAGCGCTTCTCTGACGCCATGGACGGCCGCGGACCGACATTTTGTGAAGATTTCAATGCGTGGAAGTTCATTTCGCAGATCAGTCCGGAAACGCTTCTACCGGAGGAGCACCGCCTTCGGGTGGGCATCCTGCACATTGGTGCCCGCGGGTGGAATGAACTCAGCGACCCGAACCATCGTCGCTACTTGATTGCCCGTGGCCATACCCCTCTTTTGATCTCCAATGGTTTCCCAGGCTGTTGGAGGACAACGTGCAGGAGGTGACTGGCTTCGCGTCGACACATGGGGCATCCGTGGTGGCTCGGAGCTGGGGACGAACCGTGTCCTTCCGTCAATTGACTATGGGGCAGTGGCAAGTAAGATCCAGATGCACGCGCTGGATGGTATGATTCTCATTGGTGGGTTTGAGTCATTCCATGCTGTCAAGCTCATGGACGATGCGCGCGGCCAATACCCTGCATTCCGCATTCCTCTTGCTGCTATCCCTGCCACGCTGAGCAACAATGTGCCAATGAACGACTTCTCGATTGGGTCGGATACTGCACTCAATGCGCTCATGAACGCGTGCGATGCCATCAAGCAGTCGGCCCGGGCCAGTCGGAACCGCGTGTTTGTGGTGGAGACCCAGGGTGGCTACAATGGCTATTTGGCCGTTATGGGCGGCCTGGCTACTGGTGCTTCCATCACCTACATTCCTGAGATGGGGATGAGCCTCGAAAACTTGCTCAAGGACGTTCAATGGCTCAAGAAGCGGTACAGCCTTGACCAGCCGGGCAACTCGAGGGACGCCTGATCATCCGCAACGACCACTCGAGCAAGGTGTACACCACCGAGGTTCTTACCAACATCTTTAAGCAAGAGGGGCACCCGTACTTTGATGCCCGCTCGGCCTCACTTGGACACACGCTGCAGGGCGGAACGCCTTCGCCACTTGACCGGTGCCGCGCTTCGCGGCTTGCGCTCCGGACGTGTCAATGGCTCGAGGGCAAAGCTCGCCCGGAACTGGTGAAGATGAGCTGATGACGGTTTCGGCCCTTACTGCAGCCCGCAAGATTGAGAGGACGACTCGACACAGAGGTGGTTGACGAAATTTACGAGGAGCACAGGCCAAGACAAAGGGGCAGCACGACCCGGCCTCGGCGCGGTCATCACGATCCATGGCTCGTCAATCCAGATGACGCCTGCAGGAGATGGCCAAGGAGGCCGATATGAAGCTGCGGACCGGAAGGGCGCTTGGTGGTATGGCTTGAAGCGCCTGGTTGATATTCTTGGTGCCCGCGCATCCGCCCTGGAGACGTAAAATTCGTATGCCTCTCATCGACTGTGCTTTTGTTTTTGCCCACTTCTGTATCTCCTATTGCCCTGTTTTCTCTGAAAACCTTCTGAATCTACTTTTTGGACATGCATGCTGCGACCGGGCGGGGGCCTGTGGTGGTCGATGAAAGGACTGGCCCGAAGGCACGAGCGGCAGGGCTGGGATGGGTCGAGCGATGGGAGATGAGGAAGAGATCAGGGATTTGAGAGGACTGGTCGATGCTGAGCCGCTGAGCTGATAGCCCTGCGTTGGATCTAGACTGGACTGGTTCGATCTGGGGTAAACTTCTTTCACACGCGTTTGGCCAGCTTGGCTCCTTACTAACGCGTAGCCCCTCCTCCTGCCCCACTCATAGCACGACACCACGAGTCGCAGCCGTTTCACCTCCATCGCCATGCTCAGTCTCGACGACCTGGTAGGAAGCGGATCGGCTTGGGTAAGATTGTCTACGTTGCGCTTGCCGCTACGTGTGGCGCCCAATGGCGCGGGGGACAGGCACGTGCGCGCTCCGCCCCGACGCTGGTGTTCCGCTTCCCGTCTACGGCTTGGCCCTGGTCGGCTTGGTTGGCCTGGCGATTTGGATCAACGTATGGCTCTCCCACGCGTGGGAGAACGAGCAATGGATCTTTGGGTCCAACCTGCTTCTTCGCCTTCGCTTTGGGCCAGACGTTAAGCGCCCGCTCCAAGGGAAGAGCGGCACACCAGAGTGGTGGAACACCCAGGTGGTCGTAGTCACTGGCGGTGCGGGGGGGTTGGGGTGGGTGACCGCTCGGCGGGTCCTAGCCCTGGGCGCAAAGGTGGCTGTGTGGGATGTCCGGACGCCATCCGCCTTGATTGACAATGCGGAGGAGCTCCCGGTGCCCCAACGTGAGCGTATCCTGTTTACCTATTGCAACGTGGCCGATCCTGAGGCGGTGGCAGCGGCGGCGTCGCAATTGCATGACAAGGCAAGTGCTTCCTCGTTTTTTGGTTGCTTTGCTAACCCAGGTAGTTTCCAGTTTGGCCCCGCGACCATCCTCGTCAACAATGCCGGCATTCAGAGTGGAGTGGGCAAGACGGTGGAGCGGTTGTCACAGCAAGAAGTGAACAAGTGCGTATGCTATGCCAGGCCACCCTGCAAGCTAAACTAACCCCCGGATGCGAACAGAATTTTTGGTATCAACATCCTCTCTCACTTTTGGACGTTGCAAGCCCTCCTTCCGGACATGCTCGCTACGGGCGTCGGACATGTGGTGTCAATTGCGTCGATTATGGGGCAGATGCCCATTGCGCATTTAGGTACGTGTCCTACCCCAGGGAATGGTCATGCCCGTTACTGACCCTGCTCGTCTTGTAGCGGATTATGTGGCGACAAAGCATGCGATCAAAGGATTGCACTACACGCTTCGCCGCGATTGGACCATGTGCACCACACCCCATTTGTGCGGACGACCTATGTGGCGTTGGGCCGGATGAAGACACCTCTGTTCAAGGACATCCAGTACGATGCTGCGTCCGAGTTTTTCTCCCCGACCGTGGATCACGAGGTGGTGGCTCAAGAGATTGTGCGCACCTGGCCTCGGGCAAGTCGGGCGCGGTCCGGTTGCCCCTGGCGGCCAAGTTCTTGTGGGTGTTTGACATGATGCCTACCTGGTTTATTGATCTTCTCTACACCTGTGGCCATGTGGACTCTGCGCTGGACTGAGTGAGATGCATCTGAAAGCGAAGGAGATGGCGTGCATGGCACTATTAGAATAGCGCGAGGATGTCATTGCGCTCCATGCATCATTGAGTTGCTGCGTGTTCCAGCGAACACTTCCTGCTTGGGGTCGGGGCAGGAAATCGCGCCCCCTGTGAGCCCGTTGCCGTCGACTTGAACCCTAGGCCAGGGTGACAGCACCGGTGCTAACTATCGATGTAAGAACGAATTCCCGGGGATGACTGTAGCGACAGGTTGGCTGGACCTGCCCACGTTTTCGCTTGTGCGCGTACCTGATGGGTCTTGCTCCCTGGAAGTCGGGGCAGTGGGGTACTGCGTGGAGACGCCTGTGCCCAGAGCATATCCATAGCATTCGGCACGGTGCTGAGAAAGCTCCACTCGACCGTCGAGATGGAGTACGGAGGTACTGGCAACTACAAGGCGTTACAGGATGTGTGGAATGGGGGCTTAAATCAGATTACTACACAAGATGCAGGACAATCTCGCGTCATGACGAGACAAGGCAGTGAGTGGCCGGAATGTCGTGAGAGGACATCAGCATAAGCACCGTTCTCCATGATCCTTTCTCCTCTAATTTTGATGCCTCCTTCCTCGTTCCACTCTATCACTCTACACCCGGCCGGTCAACATCCAAGGGATCTCGTGACTACGACCCACCTCTACGTCTTCCAAGATCCACAAACACGGAGCCAGAAACCACGCAGTCTAATTGTTCTCGCAGCAGCGGCACAGCATGCGGTAGGGAAGCAGGTCATGCAGGGATAAAGGACCCATGGAGAGGTGATAGTGGAGAATGAGGGGTGGGGGCGGGGGAGGAAAAGGCTGGATAAAGCTTGCAAGAGGGTATTGGGATGCGGGCGTCTCCAGCATGAGCATAATGGACATACGAACTTGGGTGTTGTGGAGCTTGAGTGCATATAGGCGCTTTGGGACCTAAGGGAGGTCCTTAGCCCAAGGCGCCGAGAAAGGGTTGGAATCAACTTGTTTCACTTCGATCGGTATGGCGGTGGGAACTACCGACTCCTGTTCCTGCTCCATTCTCCGGACCAATGCTTTGCCTCGTCCTCCTCTTCGCCCACACGATAGAGTCCTTGGTCCCACGCCTCGCGCTCCGTTTCGCGCTCGGCCATCTTTCGCCGTTTCTGCCGGTTGAACGGGTGGCGCATTCGTCCCCATGCGCCTGGCAGACGGCTCTTCTTCTCGGGCACCTCTTCTTGCGAAAAGCTGTACCCACGGTTGGGCCGGACCGTGTTGGTGAGCATATCGTAGTGCACGCTGCTGGCGCGACTGGACATGGGGCGCAGCGCTACGCCTTCTCCCGTCTGGGTAAGCGCTGGGCCGTACGCTTGCAATGCGCGTAGCCCGGGCATGGCCGGGTCGTGGACAAAGTCGTGGTTCGGATCGAGCTTGTAGATGTAGCGACAAATGTCCACATCGGTCGGTGCCAAGACAGACTTGCCCACCTTCCATACAAACCGCGGCAGCAGCGCCAGCAAAATGGTCAAGGCGCCACAGAACCAAAAGTAAGCGGAATTGTACAGCAGGTGGTTGTTGCCCCACGAGTAGGTCCACATTGTCTTGGGGTAAAACGCCGCATAGATCGGGGCAAAGATCCAGATGAGCAGCGGTCCGATCCCAATCGCAAACAGCATCCAGTACGTGATCACGCGTGTATCCAAAGCAATGAACATGTTGGACACCATAACCGAGGCAATGGCCATCCCCGTGCTCCATTCGTACAGGGAGATGTCCCAGCCGTTGGAGTGGGCCGTAGTGGTTTTGTACGTGTAGGCCCAAAAGAAGTAGCAGACAATACTTTGGTACACCGAGTCGAGCATGTAGACACAAACGCGCCAAAGCTAAAGTAGTATCCTTCGCGGGATTGCCGGTACAGTTCAGGCACTTCCATCAGGACGCGGTCGGGTACGTTGCGGTCGAAGATACCCATGCCAATCACGCCTGCCACGGTCCAAAACGAGTTCCAGAACAGGATGTAGACGTAATCTTGACCTTGGGCGGTAGACCAGCCACAATGGATCTGGAACCAAAAGAGGATCATGATCGACAGCACATTTTTGGCAAAAAAGTTGATGATCAAGGTCCCGTTGCGATAAAAGTCCCAATGACCGTGCACGAGAAGTAGACGTTTGAGGTAGCGGAACTGGGCAATGGAGTAGTCGGACGCATTGACGGCTTGCAGTCCTTCCTCTCCAGCAATCCCCACGCCGACATGCGCCGCCTGGATCATCGAAACATCATTCGCCCCGTCACCCACGGCGAGACAAATCGCCCCGAGCCCCTCCTTGACCAGACGAACAACCAAAGCCTTCTGCAGTGGTGAGACGCGGCAGCAGATTACCGCCTTGCAGCGCGTCGCAATGTGCAACAACAGTTCTCGTGTGGGACCTTCGTACAGAGCATGCGCCAGCGCCGAACCATCAATCACCAGTGAATACCCGCCAATCCGGTTGCCGTTGTCGTCGCCCACCAAAGATGGCTGGGACATCATGGAGGCACGATTGAGTCGTGAGCTATCCTGGAAAACATCCGCCCCGCCTAACGATTCATGTTCGGCCAGAATCTGGCGTACGTCCTCGTCATCGGAGAAAAAACGTATGGCGGCCGTGTGGAGTTGGCTGTATGCCGAGTTGTCCTCCCCCCGCGCGCCACCACGAACGACGATTAAGTTCATATCCTTGGCCAAGAGCATCGTGCTGTACCCAATAGCGATTGCCGTCTCGAGCTTGTCGCCTGTCGCCACCCATACCTTAATCCCGGCGCGTTTCAGGTCGGCAATCGTTTCGGGTACCCCATCTTGCAGTTGTCTTCGATCGCACTGGCGCCCAACAGGATCAGGTCCCGCTCCAACCCGATGCCACCTCCTCCATTTGCTCCTCCCGGTTGACCAGCGCGACCGACGCCTCATTGTACCGGTACGCCCAGTCGTCGAACGCCTCGGAGTCGAGAGGCTTGTAGGCGAGACAGAGGGTACGCAGGCCCTTATTGGCAAAGTCCTCCAACGCATCGTCCGTCGCGTCCTTAGTGCGTCCTGGCCCGGCGCACAACGTTCGAAAATGATCGAGTCGGCACCTTTTGCAAGTAGGAGGACCTGGCCATCGCTCAACCGCTTGACAATCACACTCATCCGTTTCCGCGCCGAGGTGAATTCCAACACAGTCAACAGCTCATACTCTTCCACCTCGTTCGACTCGGGCGTCTGCAAATGCAACACGTTGCGGTCCCGTCCGAAAAGACGAAGCCGACATCCGCTGCGGCTTGCACCAGCGCTTCCTCGTCTGGTGACGACGCCATGTATCGCATCTCGCCCTTCTCGGTCATCTCGGTGGAGACGGTGTGGCACAAACCCATGCAGCGGAAGAACTGACCGAGCGCCAGGGCCTCGGGCGAGCCTGTCTTCCGCAGCCCGTGTTACGTTGGGATCCACAAACATGGGTGCCGAGCTAACCGCCGCGCGCGGAAGCCCCGCACCGTCAAACGGCGGGGTGGAGGGGGCACCGACATCGGATGATGACCTGCCCGATCCCGAGCTGGACTTTTTAGGAGACATGTAGCCCATGCCCAAATCTTGTACTTCCATCCCTTCGTCTTCTATTTTTCGCCCTTGGCGGGGCCAGGTACCTGCCCATAGGAGACACCGGCAACCGAAAATTGCCGGAAGATCATAGGTTCTGGGTCAAAGTGCCGGTCTTGTCAGAGAAGATGTACTGGATCTGGCCCAGGTCGTCTGACAAGTTCCATGAGCGCGCTGTGGTACGTCGGTGAATGGGCGCATAATACATCTGTACATCGTCAAAGATAAAGTACGCCTGGATCAAGCGGACAAACTCAATGGAGATGTAGAGCGAGATGGGCACAATGTTCTGGAAGGTGATCAGACCGTTGCCAAAGGTGACCAGCCCATTGAGGTGCGGGTTGTCGTCCGAGTAGATTGCACGGAACTCCCAGTAGGCGTTACGGTTAAAGTAGTAAACCTCGAGACAGGAATCGACAATGGCACACACCACGCACATGACCGCAAGCACGGCCAGGTTAAAGTAGACCATCGGGTTCATCTTTTGCTCTACCTGACCACGCTTGGACGGAGTGTTACCCGAGTTGGCAATAATCTTTGTGTCTACGCCCGTCATCAGCACCACGCCCACGACCCACTGGGTGTTGCGCAGCGCAGTACCACGCAGAAGTATCTGGTTGATGTTGATTGGAACGCGCATGCGGTTGCCTTCGCGGTCCAGACGATCGTTGAGGGTAAGGAAACCATTGAGCTTGTACAGGTTGGTGTCTTTGGGTTCAACGTCGACTTGCATATCAGCGTGCGTGCACGCCTCAGCGTCGCGCAGGTGAGTCAATTGCGGCACCGCCTGTCGCGACTTGAGGTTGGTCTCGCCGTCCAAGTTCTTGGTTTCAATGGAGCACGTGTCATCTTCTTCGCTGGTAGCACAAATCAGGATATCGGCCGGAAGGAACTCATTGTTGCGCAGCTTGACAAAGTCTCCCACGGCTACATCCTCCCACGACCGCCTCTTCCACCGCGGCGCCCTGTGCGACCAATATTCTGTCACTTCCTCCGGCGACAATTGACGGCCATTGTGGAAAACAGTGCCGTCAGGGCGTACGTCGTATGCGCTGCCGCCATGGCCCACCTCCGAGATAGAGCCACGGCTGGTGGCCATGCTGGATCGCGGGCCGGCGGCTGGTCCGGGGGACGATGCCGCCCGGGCCCGGAAGGGGCGGCTGAGCAGCCTCCATGGAAATTCGCTGGTTGCCACTGGCATCCGATAGGCCGCCGTCTGACATGCTGCCCCTAGAACGCGAGGCAGCTGCAACCTTTTGATTCTTGCGCTTCGTCCCGCCTAGCCAGCGGTTGGTGAACATGTGCCAGTATGACGAGATCGACCGTCCTTTGCCTTCCATCAGATTGGGATTGATCCAGCCACCGCCAACAAGTACCTTGGTGTGGGCGCGGTTGATCAGCCGGTCGCTCTGGTGACGCTTGAGGTCTTCGTATCCGTCCTTGATCAGCACGAGTGCCAGCACAACCAGCAGCGGCAGCATCGCCACCCCTGGGGAGATGGTGGAGAACTTGGGGAAGAACTGGAGGATGACAAGGACTAGAATGGATGCGGACATGCGGGGTCAGCGGGGCGATCGGGCGATGGATGGGGCACACAAGCAGGGGACCCAACCCCAACGGGCAGTAAGACGTACGCAAGAAGAATAGGTTGGCGACACGACGGAACTGTTCGAGCAAGTTTTTGAACACAAATTGTAGATGGTGTACTTGGCGGTGAGGATCTGGTTGGACGCATACACCCACTCGGGTTTGGGCACCCGCTTCTTGCCTTGGAACACATCGTCGGGCAGGGGCTGGTTGAAGTAGATGGTGCGGGTATGCGGGGCGGACGTTTCTTGCGGAAGGCGGTCTCGGGGTCGAGGTCGACGGTCTGGATCCAGCGGCTGGCGCGCACATACCAGGGTGCGCGCGGGGACTGAAGGAAGCGGGCGTCGGGGCGGCCGTCGGCGGGTGCGGGCAGGAGGAAGCAGCGGTGGTGGAGCCGCGTGGGTCGGGGCCGAGCGGGGGTTGGTCTCGGATGGGAATGGGTGGCTTGCGGGAGCGACCAGCCCATGTTAGATGTTGGTGGCGGGAGGGTGGTGGTGGCAAACGCTGGCATGGCAGGGTGCATGCTCAGCTTGAGCGCAGTTTTATTGGAGGCGCGAGACGAAGCGGCCGTGTGCGGCCTTTCAGGGCCCGCTGTGCGCAGGCCGCTCCTTACGTACCTGAGCGTAGCCTCGCGTGCTGAGCGCTGAGCGCAGCCACGCAGCCACCCTGACCAATCTCCCCAATTTCTCACCGCGTCCTGGTGCCCGTCCCCGGGCACGTGACCGGCCGCCCAGTCACATCTCACACGCCACCCGCCACGCGTCACTCGCGTCACGTCACGCGCTCACGTCACGCTCACGGCTCATGCGCTCATATATACCGTTTCCCCGCCCGCCCACCCTATCTCTTCACACCTCGGCATCCCGCATCCATCCCATCCCATCCCCCAATCCTCCCATCCCGATGCAATCCACGTACCGTCCACCGACCAGTCGAGGCGAGCGAATATGGCCCTGGAGCAGATGCTGGACCGTTCCCGACGCGAGCTCTTTTCCAACACATTAGATTCGCACACAGCTGGCCGGTCTTCTCGGCATATCCCCGTAGCCGAGTATACTTGCCATCCAGACCGACATACCGAGCGGATGTACCGATCCCGAGCTCCCCTCCGAACAACCTGGCCGCCTGTGGCCATGTCGGAGATCGGGCCTGAGTGTTGTACCACGTTGCCGCCTAGTACGAAAAAAAGTGCACTGAGCACACACCACACTGAATCATAAAGTACTGTGTGCACCACGTTCATCTCCTTATCCCCCGTAGAACTTAATATCCTAAGCGAGTCAGAGGCCTGGGACTTGTGTACTTCACGTCGTCAGGATCCTCAGGTCCGAGGAAAGAGAGGGCCAGAGGAGTGTTCCATCCTTTGCTACCCCCCCCCCAAGCTGGGTGCTGGCACCAGGACTGGACGGAGGCAGCTAGTGTGTCGAGGGGGACCCAACCAACCCCTTCTTGTTTGAGCCTCGGGTGGGCTCATGCATCATGCTTTGGCCCGTCTCTTCAGTTCCTCCTCAACGGTTCCGTTTTGTTTTTTCTCTCTCTTGTTTTTCTTTGTTCCGCAGCTTAGCCCCTGGTGACGACTCGCTGCTTGATGTTCTTCTGTAGGCGTTACTGGTTGCCTTAGACCACCACCACTACAGCCAGTGCGATTGCATCACCCTCGAGACCATCAGGACTCCAGGCTCATCACTTCTCTTGCGGCCAAGGGGTGTGTTTTGTAGGGGACCTCGGCTCGGAGCTTCTGGCTGGTACCCATCCGTCATGCGCTCTCTCTTTGCATTTGTGACGGAGTAGGAAGGGTGGAGCGAGAAGAAGAAGGGTTAGGTGCGTAGTTGCGACCACTTCGGTATACCTCGTTTCCAACGCGACGACTTGGGCTTGCATGATGCATGACCCTTCTCCTTCTACCTGCAGCACCCCTCGGCCCTCTCCCACCTTGTCCCCCGCAAGCACAGTGAAGAGAGGGCATATTGGGAGACGAGGGGATCGAGCCTCCCGCAAGCTATTGTGGCGTCCTCTTTCGCCTTGGATTGCCTCGCTTAGTTGACGCAGTGGCTGGGGTGGTATGATGTGTGCTGTAGCAGGCCGTAGCAAAAGCAGCCACAGTATAGATAGGAAGCAAAATGACAAGTGCCTGTGCTGCGATACCCTACAGCCCCCTGGCAAAATGTCGGTCCAATGATTAATGATTAAGGACCGGTTACCGGTTACCGGTTACGGCGACCCACACGCCGCACCGCGGGCACTGCCTCTGTCCTCCTCCCTGTGTCTTTGAACCGCACATCTGCCCGGTAAATGATCTAGCGCAGAAAGCTTAAAGCTCTAGCTTTGATTAATTTACCTTTAGCGTTTGAACCGTCAAGAGCTAAGATCTTGAGCGCTTCAAGCTTCAAGCTAGTTGAATATCGAAAGTTGATTATATAACACGCGTGGGATCTACCGCATCAGCGCCCCAGCGGCCAGTCCACCCCCTGCGCCGAGCAAAAAAAAGGTGGTCTGCAGCGGCAACAACCACAAAGCAAAAAGTTGACTTCGCCCGGGATCGAACCGAGGACCTTATCCGTTACAACGGCCCAGAGGCAATGTAAAGGATACGTGATCAACCACACCACGAGGCCACCATATCCGCGGAAGGTGTAGGGCTGTTACATCACGCAAGAAAGAGAGCCGACGGAAACAATGTGCAGACTGCCCCGTGGGGCCCCCGCCGCCCGAGAGGGTGGGGCATGCGCACAGCGGCTGTGCGGGCCGAGGGCAACAACCCTAGTGGTGCGGGCGGGATGGTGAGGGCGATGCGTGATGGTGCACCGAACGCGATGTGGTCATGGCCAATCGGAATCAGGGACCACCACCGGGTACCCAGCGCCCGGTGCCCAGTCAACGTTTAACGTTTACCTGGGAGCAGGCCAGCCGGGGCCAGCCACGCCAGCGCCCGACACGCCACAGCCCAGACTGGCTGCTGCTCCGCTACTCCAGGCTCTCCCGGGCGTCTCGCTGCGCACGCCCATGGGCAGCTCGTCGGCCGATGTGTATGCCCTCCCGCCCATGCCCCCCTGCGCCCCCGCCATGCCCGCCGGCCCCTGCAGCCCCACGCTGCCCATGAGCACACCGCCCCCCCCCGCCGATGCGCTTCCCGGCGCCAGCGACGACGATCCCTCCTGCGTCTCCGCCCCTCCACTGACAACCCCCAACGCCCGCATCGCCGCCCTCTACGTCTCCACGCCCACCCCCCGCCCTGGGTACGAGTCCCAAGACGCCTATCCCTTCCCAGCCCCGTCCCTAGCGCTTGGCGCGTCCACTGCCTCCGCCAGCCCCCCGCGTCAAGCCGCCGAGCCCGAGCCCGAGCCAAAACCAGAACCAGAACCCAGTGCCCCCTCCGCCCGCCCCTCCGCCTTGCCCAACCTGGCATCTCTACTGGCCCCAGTGCGGGTGCGTCTCCTTCGCTCTCGCCCGCTGCGCTGGCGGCGGCCCAGCTGTCCCACCTTCCGCTCTCGCCTACCTCGCCGACCTATGCCAGTCCCAACGTCGCGCGCCGCTCCGACTCGATCTACTCGGTGGCCCCGAGCGAATCCTCTACGGTCTCCATGGGCGGCCTGAGCAACTTGTCGGGCATCTCTGGCTTGTCAGGCTACGCATGGCGCCACGGCTCCCCTTCTCCGATGGGCGAGATGCACCGAACAGGATCGCCATCGTATGCTTCCTCGGCCTACCCCTCGCCCGCTCACTCCCACACTTCCATCCCTGGCTCCCGCCGCCCGGGTACGGCGGCGCGTACGCCGGGCCCTATGCGCCGTCGTACGACTGGCACAGCCCGCAATTGCAAGCCCACCTCTCTCGTTCCAGCATGGGCAGCCGGATCGGCAGCGATCCCGGTCGGCCTGCCAGCTACGCACCGAGCAGCATCAGTGTGCGTACCTCGTCGTCGAGCAAAAAGCCCGTGGCCAAGGGCGCCACCACGCCCCACCCCCTCCACCTACCAAGTTGCCCATGACCAAAGCGTTTGTAGCCGACTACCGCGCCCGCATGGCCGCCGAGCCCGATGCCGAGGCTCAGTTTGCCTATGTCCAGTACCTAATTGAGGCAGCCCGCACGATTGCTGACCCGCTCGACTCATCCAAAGCCCAACGCCGGTTCCGCGACGCTCTGTTGGCCGAGGCGGTCAAACGACTGAAAAAGTTGGCGCAGGGTAGCCTGACAGCCACCGGAGCGCAGGGCGTGCAGCCCATTCGCGCCTATAGCGATGCGCAGTTCTTGCTCGCCACATGCTATGGAAATGGTTCCTTGGGGCTTTCGGTGGACCACGAAAAGGCGTATCGACTGTACGTGCAGGCATCAAAGCAGAACCACGCAGCGGCCACCTACCGTGCCGCCGTCTGTTCCGAGGTGGGCGCCGGCACGCGCAAAGATGCAGCGCGGGCCATCTTGTTTACCGCAAGGCGTGTGCACTCGGCGATACGGCAGGCATGTACAAGATGGGCATGATCTTGTTACAGGGCCTGCTGGGGCAGGCCAAGGATCCGCGGGACGGGGTGGTGTGGCTGCGCCGGGCGGCCGAGCAAGCGGATCGTGCGCATCCGTATGCGGTCCATGCCCTGGCTCAGCTGTACGAGAAGAAGACGGCCGTCAATGGGACGGCAGGGGAGATTGTGCAGGACCATAGGATGGCACGCGCACTCTACCTCCAAGGTGCGCGGCTGGGCTATGCTCCGTCCCAGACCCGCATCGCTGCCGCTCTGGAGCACGGCGCCCTGGCCGGGCCGAAAGATTTGCGCGCGGCACGCAAGTGGTATCTGCTGGCGGCGCAGCAGGGCGAGCCAGCGGCGGAACTGGCCTTGTCGGGGTGGAGTCTGACGGGGGTGACCGACGGGGAAGAACTGTGGCCGCAAGACGATGCTGAGGCGCTTTCCTATGCGCTGCGTGCGGCCGGACGGGGCTACCCCAAGGCGGAGTATGCGGCCGGGTACTACAACGAGGTGGGCATTGGCGTGACAGCGTCGCTGGAGGAGGCCAAAAAGTGGTACACACGCGCAGCGGCCAAGGGCGACAAGCGCGCCTCGGAGCGGCTGGCGGACATCAAGAACGGCAAGCGCATGCCGGTGCGCAAGGACGCGGAGAAGGAATGTGTTGTCATGTAAGGCCTCAGCCTGAGGGGGAAGCGCCGGCGGAGGTGCGTGTAAGCTGCGGTTGTATTTGTACTTGTACCTCGTGTGGCCATCGGTCTGTGGTGCCCCAGGGAGTTGTGCGTGGTGTACTCCGTCCGAGTGCTCAGTATCAGTAGGCCACGCGCGCGTCATGCCATGACGTCATGGCCAATCCAGCAGTCCGATGCATGAGCTTTCCCTCGCGGTTGTTACGTAACATCGTTTTACCCGGCCTGCTCTTGACGAGGGGAGGCACCCGTGCTATGTGATGTGCTTAATTGGAGGTGATACAGGTGTATGATGGTGCTGCAGGCCTACCTTCTGGTGATTAATGGTTCCCATTGGCGGCATCGCCCTCTCAGATCTCAACCAACTCTCCAACATCTACCTCACTCGAGCGCGCCTCTAGCACGCCCAATCAATTCCTCAAGGTCCTCTCGCCCTCGCCCAAGATGTCCGTCTATGGGCCACATCTATCAGACAGAAGAAACATTGTTCAAACCATCTAGGGCCCCACACCATTCCTCGCATTGCATTCGTCCCTCGTGTCAACTGTGCACGATGCCTCCCAATGCATTTTGTTCTTGTTGATTGTTCTTTCAAGGAGCAGCAAATTCCCCGACGCTCACCGACGCTCACTGACGCTCACTGACGCTCACCGACGCTCACTGACGCTCACTGACGCTCACCGACGCAGTCGATATCGTTCTCGCTGGGCCAACGAGGCGAGTTGCTACTGCGCAGCGGGCATCTTCGCCTCGATGGCAGCGGCTAATTCGGATCAGGCTGGGTGCGAGTGCGGCCAGCGGACGGGGTACGAGCCCCAGGGAATAGGTTGTACGTCTCTTTTGTCCTTATTACGCTCGGCATGGTCCCTCTTGGCACCATGACACCCGGAGGGTACTTGTGGTGGAACAGGGTCGGGGCCGCGGCCCTCATGTCATGGCGGTAGTGCACGGCGCCCATCACAACCTCGACGGCACCACCGCCGATCCGCCAGAAATGCTGCGTAAGTCCTACGCCCATTAGTTGGAGTCGGCAGGGGCCCAGGTAGGCAAGAACGCGTCCGTGGGAAGGGGGACTGCGATCGGGGCCACTTTGGACGCGCATTTGCTCCACGTACGCCTCGATGGCCGTATAGGTGCCCTGCATGAGTTAGGCCATGATTGGTGTCACTTTTTTAAGCGACCAGCGAAGCACTTGCTCCAGGTGCAGATGTTCGCCCACCTATCCCCCGAGATGGAGCATGATGAGCAATGCATGTAGGGTCGGGAAAAAGGCGGTTGCGTCCCTGCGTGCTTGTCTGTCACAACACTGCAATCAAGGTGGAAGAGAGGGTATCGTTGGGTTCATACAACAGCCGCGCTACCTGCTCCCTTTGTTGCAGCGCTACCGCCTCCATCTGGGTGGGCAAGTGCGCATGGAAAAACATGCATGGCCACCAGCTTTTTGAGTACTTTTGGGCCCTACAAATGCCAGTCGACGTTTGTGTCCAGCACAACTCCTTCCGTAATTCCTTGATTCGTAGGTTCGCCTGTGGGCAGCAGGGCACAGGTGGAAGTGGGAGCCCAACCATATGTTCTGCTGCGGTCAGCATGGCTGCCGTCGTGGGGTGGGGGGTGGCACGGGGGACCATGGACAAGGGGGTGCGTTGGAGACCTGAATTCATCAACAACTTGGATTCCTTCTTGGCCGCTCGGGCTAGTTCCAACGAACTGTCAACCGACGACTGGAACGCAGGGCCACCCGGTTCAAGTCGTGCAAAGTCCATTCCGCTGCCGGCAGGGCTAAGGGGAACACGTCCGGCCCAGGCGGCAGCTCGCGGGCGGATGTTGGCGTAGGTCGAGGTTGTTGAGCCACAATGCGGGTGGCTCTCGTGTGTCGTGGCAAACGTCCCTTCAATCCCTGCTCAGGCCTAGGAGTCTGTTTTTTCTCGCTTCTGTTTTCCATGTTGCGCACCCTAGCCCCTGGCGGCGACTA
Organism: Moniliella sp. 'wahieum'; assembly: GCA_003971905.1. Lineage (NCBI taxonomy): Eukaryota > Fungi > Basidiomycota > Moniliellomycetes > Moniliellales > Moniliellaceae > Moniliella > Moniliella sp. 'wahieum'. The sequence continues at coordinate 340,956 of RSEE01000031.1, read as the reverse complement.
GCTGTTTGATGTTCCTCTGTAGGCGTTGCTGGTTGGCTTAGTCCCACCAACACTAGTGCCATTGCATCACCCTCGAGGATCATCAAGACGTCAGATCTCATCAGAGGCGTGGCGGACGAGGAGGGGGGGACCGGCGGCGGGTCAATGGCCTGCCGGGCAAGCGGCACCTGAGCACCAGCGCACTCACCCTCACGCCTCACGGCCTCACTGGTAGCACACGCAAGAACAAAGTGTAAGTAGGTCAGCCAGCCGGCCAATGTGAGAAGACAGCCGAAGCGGAACAGGGCGGAAAAGGGGGGAGCGTCGGCGAAAAGCAGGTGGCCGCCTCACTGCCCCCCTGCCGCCATCTTCTTTTTTCTTACTTTTGAAGCCTGGAGGCCCCAAACCACTCAGACGCCTACCCTCCCCTCCACCGCCCCCGCCCCCGCCACCGCCACCACTACATCCCCCACCACTTGGAGAAATGGCAGCTGTTGCACCTCCCCCGCGTCCTGCGCCGTACGTTTCTGAGCTCTGAGTGTATCTGGACAGGCACTAACACTACCACACTACCAGCGCCGTCGACTGGGCCGACGACGATGACGAAATCGAGGATGGCGACGTCAAGATTCTTGAAGAGCGCGATGAGCCTGGTGGCGTCAAGGTCACTGTCTCCCTCCAGATCGACCCCGACACGGGCAAGATCAAGGTGACGAAGCGCGTGCGCCGCACGCTGGTTCGCTCCCAAGTCTCGTCGGCCGCCATGGCGCGGCAGGCTTGGGCGTCGCACAAGTTTGGCAAGGAACAAGGCTCCTCGGCCGGTCTTGCCGGTGGCCACAACACGACCACCGTCGCTGAGAACACGCCGCTCGCTTGCACGCCGGTGGTGCAGCCAAGGCGGAGCCGGAGCCTTCGGCCGAAGATGGGATGCGGAACCAACTGCAGGGCAAGAAGATCCAGTGCCGCTACTGCCGCGGTGACCACTTCACCACCCGTTGCCCGTACAAGGACACACTTGCCTCTGCCGTTGGTGACGGTCTCGAGGATGGCCCGGACAACCCTGCGCTCAACGACCCTTCCAACCCGGCCGTCGCGGCCAGTGCCGGTGCGCGTACCGGGCGCTACGTTCCTCCCGGTCAGCGGGAGGGAGCTGCGTCGCGCTTCGGCCCTGCCTCGATGGGCGGCGGATCGCGCGACGAGCTGCCAACGCTGCGTGTGACCAACCTGTCGGAAGAGGTGGAGGAAGACGATCTGCGTCAACTGTTTGGCCGATTTGGCCGGGTTACCCGCGTGTTTGTCGGTCGGGATCGGGAGACTGGGCGCGGCAAGGGATTCGCGTTTGTGTCGTTTGAAATGTTTGCCGATGCGGATCAGGCGCGGCAGAAGGTGGACGGGTTTGGGTACGCCAACCTGATCTTGTCCGTCAACTGGTCCCAGCCTCGTGGCGAGAAGCCGGCGCAAGCGCCGTAGCCCTACCTCGGACCCCGCTTTCCCTTCCCCTTTATCTCTCCCTTTGTTTTGTGTCTACGCGCACCTGGCTGTTGTGCCAACGTACATAACGTATGCAGGACCAATATGACATGTTACATCCCCCGTATCTGCCGCATACCCGGTTCTTCCTCTTCCTCGTCCGGAAGGCGCAGCGAGTCACATAGTTGCGGAGGGGTAAGGGCAAGACGGCCCAATGGGGCAGCCATCGCGCATTTTCACCCAGCGCGGCCCAGACGAGACGAGGGTCAAACAGTTCGATAAACTCTTGGTCCATAGCGCGTGGTTTAGGCGAAGCAAAGCGACGATACTCTTCAAAGATGGCAGTAAGGGACCACTGCTGCATTTTGCGAAGACAGCCCACAAGACAACCGGTACGATGTTTGCCCTTATTGCAATGCACAAGGATCGGATGGTTTCGCCGATCCAGCAGCGCGGCCAGAGCAGCAGCAATCTGTCCTGGCGGATATGAACAAAGGGTTCCTTGTTGCCCGGCAAGCCAAATTGCATCAGCGTGATGCCCTCTTGGCGTAAAAAGTGCATGTGACCCTCAGGATAGGTCTCGAGCACGAGCGTTAGCACCGATCGCAGCCCCAGGCCGCGAAGGAAAGGGAAATGGCGCCGGGAGGGAAAGGAAGCCCGGTACACCCAGGACGAAACCATACTAAAGTTCTCAGGCGGTTCCACCGGCTCGTCCCACACCTCTGGCGGCGGTGGCGGCGGCGGGACAGCAGGACTGGTCTTCGGAACTGGGTATCGGACTCAGTGACCGATGCAAAAAGGGGGAGGGGGAGGCAGGAGAAGCACGCCCGCGTGGGAGAACGGGCGGAGCAGGGGTTCAGGGGGGGTGGGAGGCGGGGCGTGTCTTGGCGAAGTAGGAGCAGACGAGGAGAGAATGGTATGGCGCAGTTTGGATGCTCTGGGCCCTGTTGCTGCTGCGGGGGACATGGGCCTTGCCATATGGACACCGCCTCCACTCATTGCGCTGGGCAATGGCGAAACAACCCTGGATCCTCCCCGCGACGTTCGAGGGGACGCCTCCCTTTCCCTCTCACGCTCGGAGAATAGAATGCCAGCACTCTGCACCTGGGGCACTCGCTTGACAGAAGCGTACCATGGCTCCTCCTCTTGGCGTGGCGGCGATGACTGAGGGGACTGCGAGGGGGGCCGGAGGGGCCTGGGGGCGGATTGCGGCCCAAACGGGCACGGTGCTCCTGTACCAGCCGGTGGAGGAAAGCGAGCGGGACAGGTTGAGGCGAGCGCAGGGCAGGAGGGGGACGTTCGACGCGTACGACAACCTGTGAACCTGATTCCTCGTCATCCGAAGCCATTGGTGAGCGTGGTGAAGATGAAGCAGGTGAAGCTATTAGTGAAGCTTGAAGCCCGGGAGACACAGCAGGGTCAGAGAGATTGTCAATTGGCTTACTTTTGAACAATTTATACAGCGGTCGGTCTGAGATGCGAGCGTCTGACGAGCGAGTGCCCAGCGCCCACGTGCATGGCGGCCAAAGGCAGGCGATATCTTTTGCTCGACGATGCCCGACGGCTTGAGCTTCCCAACAGTGGCCATCCGGCAGAAACACGCCATGGACATGGCCTCACTGTGTCTGAGGCTCGGGGTCATCGATCGTTGTGCTCCTTCTCGACTGGGGAGTGGAGAGCACGAGCTTCAAGAACTTCAAGCGCCCCCTATCTTGCCTACTGAGACTGACTGCATTCTGGCTGCTTTTTATTAGGTGGATGGCTGCAAACGGTGCGGCCTTAGAGTGATGCAACCTGGTGCTTCTCCTCGACAGGGGAGGAGGGTGGGGCGTTGCTTGATCGAGTGGTACACTCTGCGGAGGACCCGCTTGGGCGCACTCAATCTGCCACGTGCCCGAGGGAAGTGCTTGGGGCAGCGCAGGGCGGGCGGATGATGATCGATAATCGATAAATGTTGAAATTGAACATTGCATTGAACGCGCTCAGCTCAGGCTCAGGCCCCCACGTGCCACTTTCAACGTTCCATAGTTACCTAGTTACTAGTTACTAGTTTAGTTACCCCCTTCGGTGCAACATTTCATAACGCGTCGCGTCGCCGCCTCAAGGGCGCAGCAAGGGAGTCGGAACGCAGAGTTAGCTACAGCAGGGCGCGCGCGCGGCTGAAGATCTGCTTTTGTCCGACCACCATCGCAATGCCGCCGCCATCAAAGCGTCCTCGTTTGCGCACATCCGGTATGTTCTCTCTCGGCCTCACCTGCCCTTCCGCCTCTGACCTCCCCCCCCGCCCCCCGCCTTCAGTCAATGTGTACTACACGCTCGACGGCGCATCCCACGCCGTCGCCGTCCGCCTCGCCGAGCGGGCAGAGGTGCGCGTCTTTGGGCTACACGCTGGCGCAGCCGAAGCTCCCCGGTTTGCCCGTGTTCCCCTCCACGCATGTGTTACCGCCATCTGCGATGCCGACCCTCGCCTCTTGCCAAGCGGCAAGAATGACTGGGTTGTCAAGGCCCTCCATCCCGCCCACACCCTGCGTCAGCGTCGTGCCGCTCTTCCTCGCTCTCCCTCAGCCCCGTCCTCCGCTCACCTGGCCGCCAACCCTCTCCTCGCGCTTCTCCCCAGTCCAACGAGCAAACTGCAGTCAAACCCTTGTCCCACTCCCACTACCAACCCTTCCCGCTCACCACCTCCCCACACAGCTCTTGCCGCGTCGACCCGGCCGTCAAAGGGAATCTTTGACGCGTGTGGCCTGCTTAGTGTCGCACTCGAGGACCGAGGAGGGGCAAATGTAACCGGAGTCATCCGTCCCCTTCATGAGGACGAGGGGAGCGACGATGAATCGGACGCGTCTGACATGGAACCCCCGCCCTTCGAACCGCCTTCCCCATCTTCCCGCTCGTTCCGTGCCGGCGGGGCGACATCCAGCAGCTCCCTCCCGCCCGAGGGAGCACATCTCCTTCCACCCTCGCCACGCCGCACAGAGACGCTGGGCTTTGGATATTGTTCTCAGATTCGAACGCTCCGTCCTCAACTCGGCAGCATTGCGCAGGCGGGATCAAGCTTTATCGCGAGCAAAGGGGAACCCGCATCTCACTGCCTCTTATGGACACGAGAAGAAAACGGTACCAGGTTCCCACCCTCGGATATGGATTCACCATCTGACGAAGACCCCGACGACGGCCCCGATGGTGATGTCCTGAGCATCCCCTCCGCCCCCTCCGACACCTCATCCCGCTCTCCCACATGTCCCATCCGGCCGACGAGCTCACTTCCCACTCTTTGCGTCCGAAACCAGACACCGAACTGGACGCTGCAACTCAACTTCTCGCAGAGCTAGATCAACTGCAGCACACCTCGGATGGTGGGCAGGCACTCTCCGGCCTGGCGCGCTTACTTTCTCAAACTCTTCAGGGATCGGGAAGCACGAGTGAACTTCTTGCTGCTCTGCAGGGGGGAACTTCTAGCTCAACAGACACCTCTGATCTCTCTTCCAAGCCGCTTGACGCCTCAGCACCCGCTCCCGCTCCCACCCCCGCCCCTGCCCCTGCCCCCCTCCGCCTTCCACTCCGTTATCAACTCCAAAGTGGACCGAATTCCCCCCTTCAGCCGGGAAAAGCCGCCCATCATGGAGCGGTTCACTGTGTTCACTGTGGTCGTTTGGACCCTGGGGTGGGGGGGATGTGCAGAGAGTTGCGGCTTCCTTCTATCCCGCTCGACGTGGGGAGGCCAAAGTGTACATGTCTCAGTTCCCGTCCCACCTCTGGCCTCAGTTTTCACGGGGCGCAGTGCGGGGAGGGGATGTACATCGCCTGTCATCGATGCGGGCGCGCGTACAAAGCCTGGACGGAGGCGGGCAGACCCCCTCCCCCCCAGGCTCAGGCTGCCCCTCCTCTGTCTCACCCTCAAACTCACGGCACTACCTCCTCTGTCCAAGTCCCCCCCTGCCGCATGGAAGGCGAAACGACAAGGCGGCCTGGCCTCGTCGCCGCCACACACGCAGAAGCGTGCATCTACGCTGGCGAGAGGGTAGGAGAGCCGCGTGACGCTGCTACCACCCTCTCCACTTCACCACACGACCCACACAACTCACCCCCAGGTACCCGTAGCCAGTCAACCCTTTTGCCTCCGGAAGGAGAAAGCCTTCCCCAGCTGCTCGGCTGCTCGATGACGAGCCGGGGAGATGACCCTCACTCGTGGACCCAGATCGACTGCGTCTCCAAGGGGTACCTCCCTGCCGGAGGGATGGTGCAGAGAAGAAGCGGAGTGTCCTGCCCCTGGCACGAGTCTTGTCCCCGACGGCGAGAAAAAGTCAGTGCAAATGGCCCGTTGCAGCCCAATGAGCCGCCCGAGCCCGTCGAGACGCCTGTGGGGCCCTTTATGGGCTCAACCGGTTCTCCTTCGACGCCGCAACCGCTCGACCAACTGGCTCGCCTCCTCTCCCGGGACGTTGTTAGCATCAATGTGGAACATGTCTCCTGGCAGGCCGCGTCCGCCCCAGCCGACACGGGTGGAGATGCTTCGTCCGCCGTCGCCCATGCCTCACCCTCACCCGTCACCTGGACCGACACCATCTCCACCCTGGCCAATTCAGCACCGAGGACTGGAACCCCTCCTCGCAGCCTTTTTCCCCAAGGTGAGATTCGGTGGGACCTACCTGACGGAGTAACGGCCCAAGGTGCCATGCCAGCGCCCCCGCAGCTTGCTGCTGCTCCCGAAGCACCGTCGCAAGAGGAGTTGCCTGCGCTGACTGGCCCCAGCCCCCACGGCACGGGTATGGGCGAGGCGGGGGAAGGCGCATCCCCTTTCCCTCCTCTCGCCGCCGTTTCCGCCACGAAGCAAGCACACCCGACTCGGTGTCAACGCCCGCGGTGCGTACGGGCAAGGAGAAAGGGAAACGCAGTGGCCAACGGACCAAGCATGTGCGCTCGCCCACGACGACCGACCAAGCGCAAACGTACCCCGCCACCTACCCGGTCCACCCGTCTGCGCCTGTCCCTCTCGCGACACAGGAGGTGTCGGTCCGAGAGCGGGCCGGAGGTGAATGCCTCTCTCATCTCCATGCTGACCAACGCCAATATGCAGAACCTCATTCTCAACTGGGCCGAAGGCCATGCGTAAAGCGCAGAGCCAACTCTTCCTTGCCTTGCCTTACTATGCTCCTGTCCCTTTTTGTGTCCTATACCGCTCCCTTTTCCTAACATTGATGTGTTCTTCATATTATTCGTTTCGGTTGGTGGGATGGGAGGTTCAGTTAAGTACATCAGCATTTTAGATTCACGTTTAACGTTTTCGTTTTGAATACGTTGAACACGCTGAACACATCCCTAAGTCACGTCCATTTCATTGACGGAGCTTAAGGCTGGGACAGGGGGAACGCTACGTCTAAACCTAACCGTTCATCTTGCGGGGTTACTTGGGGGCGCCACCAGGGTCAAGGGACCAGGGGATCGCCAGGATATCAGGACCCTCCGGCTCACGCCATCCGGTCCCGTACCCTAGGAAGCGCGTGTGGACACGGAGGAACGTGGTTGACATCCGAGCGAGGAACCATTTCCACTGAGACTTAGTAGCCAACTCCTTCCAATGCGCGAACAACTTGCCCGCCGTCTTGGTGCCGTAGTATCCTCGCGTCGTCAAAACCAGGGGGAAAAACGGCTCTTGAGTGCGTCCCTGGTACTTAGCGTTCTTGTCGCATTTCAAGCATCCGAAGCAGCTCCTTCTCCCGGCGTTCCAAGGGGGTTGCGGTGCTCTCATCACCACGCTCCGGAACGCGCTCTGCGCCGCCAGTGATCCCGTGTCGCGCAGCGTGTGTCTACCTCCATTCCTGATCCTCCGAGTGCTCCGGGCCCCATCACGCGGTAGTCGGTGCGCTGCGTCCTCTGTCTTCTCCATCCTCGTCCTCCACCATAGGTTCGTTGCGGACATGGGTGTCGAGGATGGAGCGTAGGAGCTGGAGACCGACCTGGACCTGCTGGTCGGAGAGCTTGAGGTACGGGACGGACGGAATGGCGGAGAGCCAGTTGTGGCTCAGCGGGTTGCTGTGCTCAACCACATGGCGACCATCGGCAGCGTCCAGCTTCTGGAGCAGCTCCTGTCGACTTTGCTCCCACATCTCGCGGCAGCGCTGGCGTTGCTTCGTAAATGCGTTGGCCCTTGCCGTTTGCGGTCCCGAACGGTCAACATAAGTGGTAATAAGATAGTCGTTGACCTCGTTGGCCGCGGCACGGGCGTGGGGCGCGATATACGAGTAAAGCGGGCTGCCACATCCTCCCAGCCGAAGAGAGGCAGGCTCATGAGCATGTCGAGGTGGTCGTCCTTGGCACCTTGGGGATCCTCGTCGCCCCGGATCCGTCTGAACTCCGTACAGATGAAGGCATCAATCTCGGCCAGCACGTCGTCGTCTAGTCTCCTTCCATCTGCATGGTGCGGAGCAGGTGGCGCAGCTTGGTCTGAGTGCTCAGCTGAGCCGCCATAGTAAGAGGCGTCCCTGGCGAGTGATGCCATCAAACTGAGGCATGTTCTCCCTCAGACTGTTACCGTGCTTGGCTCATGCCATGCGCTCGTCCAGGTTAGTCGATAATCGATAATCGATCTGATCCCGCGTCGGGACAAATTAATTCCGCGGATTTAGCTCCGACATGGTTGCACAGTTAAAAAAAGGGAATGCTCGGAGCGTTTTTTTTCGCCACTCCCTGAACGCTCCGAGCTCTCCACCCGAGTGTCCTCATCTATCCTTCCATGTCAAGCTCACCTTCTACCAGCCTCTCCGCTCCGCGTCGCCACCGCCATCGCGCCCGCATTTCCGAAGGGCAGGCACCCAATTCGCAGCCGCTGATGGCGAGCTATTCAGTGCAGCTCATCAGTGCGTACCATTCCCTTGTTTTCTATGTGGGGCTAACATCTGACTTTGCTCGGCCCGTCGCTGCACTGCCCTTCCTGCGTGTCGTACATCACTGAGCTTGAGGATGCCCAAGCACGTACCAAGCCTGCCACACCCTCCCGCCGGGCAACTTACGCGGTTTGAAGGCCGAGGTGCCCCCGTTCTTTCAGGGGCAGCGGGGCGGCCCGCGCGCCTAGCCCGTATCCCCTCGTCTGCGAGCCTTGACGGAGATGCGGCTGCTGCGCTGCGTCGATCCAAAGCTACTTTATCTCAAGTGGAAGTCTCGTTGCTCGCCCACAGTATTCATTTTACCCTTTCCTTTCCTTCGGGAGGAGTTGAAGAACTTACTCTCCTCGCTGTGCTTAGGGGCGTTGTTCGCTCCCTCCTCGTCTCGGGATATAGCATCGACTCGGTTCAAGTCCGGCCGCCTCAAGGTGTGGGGACACAGACACTCGACCTGACTGATCTTCATGTCAGCACCAAGCCGTTGTCGGAAGATGTTGATAATGGAGCGCATTCGGCCGTGCCGCCCCCGGAGGTGCCTGCACTCTTCTCGGTCCGTACACTCCTCTCCCCTTGGGGCGAGTGGGAGATGAGACAGGCCGCTCTGCGCAAGAGAGAGCGGTGGGAGCACCATTTACGTGCATGCAAGGCCTGTCAGGCTTCGCTCAAGGGCGAATCTCCGCCTCAGTCGTCGTCAGAAACAACCACGCCCCCACTTCCTTCCGTGGAGGAGGAGGAGGTAGCGGAGTTATCATCTTCTAAAACAGAATACAAGATCAAACTTATCATTGGGGGAATGACCTGCGCGTCATGTGTTTCCTCAATCGAATCGGGTCTAGCTCCTTTGGTGGAGGAGGGCCTCTTGCGTCCACATTTGAATGCCTCGGCCGGGATCCAGATCGACCTTATGGGCGGAACCGCGTCAGCCGTCTTTGTTTCCACCAAGGAGCAGGTTGATGCAGACCGACAGAAGATCGTCGAGGCAATCGAAGATATTGGGTTTGATGCGGAAGTCGTTTCCATCGAGGCGAAGGAGATCGCCCCTCCGCGTGGAGAGACACGTTGGAAATTTACATTCTCTATCGGGGGATGACGTGCGCCTCCTGCGTGGGCAACGTAGAGGCGTCTGCCAAGACCTTCATTGAGCAGCATGTGCAATCCGCTGTGGGAACCATGGACAAAGATGGAGAGTCCCCCCCTATCACCGTCATCTTTCCAAGTCAATCTCCTTGACGGCTCGGCTTTGGCAGAGGTCCTGGCTCAGCCGTTCGCTGGTGCTGAGCTGAAGACCAAGGTCAAGGGTGCCGTCGAGGCGTATGCCGAAGCAATGCGAGAGGCGATCGACGACAGTGGCTACGACGCCGAGCTTGTCTCAGTGGAGAAGCAAGAGTCACCTCGCGAAGCGCAGGCGAACAAGCCTGAGGTCTCCAAGCGTACGGTAAAGATTGCAATGGAGGGTATGTTTTGTGGTCCTGCGTCAAGAAGTCAAGAAGGAGTTGATTCTTGGACGGGGCGTTTGGGGATGACAAGTTTTCGACCAAGGCAGAAATGTGGACCGGTTCAGTCTTGATCACCCCATTCTGAGTGTGAGCTATCGCTCGGACCCCTCCACACCAGTCGAGCTTGGTGACGGGCGCACCATTTCCCTCACTCTGCGTGATTTCCTTGCCCGCTTGGACGCTCTTGACCCTGGCTTTAGTGCATCTTACGTTGCCCCTCCCTCTCTTGCGGCCCGGACGAAGGTGGCCGAAAGGGAGCTTCGCTCCATGATTATTCGCACTCTCATTGCCGGTGTCTTTGCTATCCCTACTCTGGTAATTGCTGTGATTGCTCCATCGTTAATCAGCAAGCGTTCTCACCTCCGGAGGGAAATCGAACGACCTGTCTGGGGAGCCGCGTCCCTGGGGAGGTTATTCTATGGAGTCTCGCCACGCCTGTTCAATTTGGAGTAGGCAGCGTCTTTTACATCGGCTCTTACCATTCCCTCAAATCTGTCTGGCGAAAGGGACGCCCGTGGTTCGACCGGATCTTTCGGTGGGGAACATGGATGTTCTGGTAGCGCTGGCTACCTCGGTTGCCTATTTTACCAGCATGGCGTTTCTCTTTGTGGATGCTGCTCACGCTCCCCAAGGGGAAGACTCGGGGATGAGTTTCTTTGATTCGTGTGTATTTCTCAATTTCTTCATTCTCCTGGGACGCTCCCTTGAGAATTGGTCTAAGCGGCGCACGGGCGACGCCGTCGCTCAGTTGGGCGGACTAAAGCCTTCCATCGCGTTGCTTGTTTCGGAGACGGAGAACGAACAAGGTCGGCACAAGGAAGTGCCCGTGGACATGCTCGAGTTGGGGGACATCGTACTTATCCGACCGGGCGCGTCCCCCCTCTGGACTGCAGCCTGCTCACAACGGATGCTGTCTTCAACAACGAATCGAGTTTGACGGGCGAGGACCGACCTGTGAGAAAAGAGGTGGGAGAGACGGTATTTACTGGGACAGCAAATGCGGGTCCAACGGCTGTTCGGGGAAGGTGACTTCCCTTCCCGACAGCTGCATGATCGACTCGATCCTGGAGGCGGTTCGTGAGGCTTCGGGTCGTAAGGCATCCATCCAGCGCTTGGCCGATACCCTAACCGGGTACTTTGTCCCCTTTATCGTCTACCTCGCTCTCCTTGTCATGACCCTCTGGTTCGCCATTGTCTATGGCGCTGTGAGTCAAGAGTGGATCAATGCGCATGTCGACCAACCTACCCGTTCCGGTGCCGCTGCCCTTTTTTGCATTCGATTTGGCGTCAGCGTCGTGGTGGTCGCATGCCCCTGTGGCATCGGATTGGCTGCACCGGCAGCCCAGATGGTTGGTCTTGGCCTTGCTAGCCGGCATGGAGTTCTGGTCAATGGCGGTGGGGAGGCGTTCCAAGTCGCTTCCCAGTCAGTTTGCGCCACCGCCCGCTTATGCTCCTGACCGACAAAACGGGGACCATTACCATGGGTGAGGGGGCACGAGTAGTGGACCATCACCTTACTGTTGGCATGGAGGGGCCTGTCCTCTCGCCCTGGGTATGGTGGAGGAACTTTCAACCCACCCAATTGCTGTGGCCTTGTTGGGCTTTGTTCAGTCTTACTTTACGGAAGAAGCCTCGGCCCTCGGTCTCCATTTTGGATACACAGGAGCTGGCGGGACAAGGGGTGAAGGCTACCGTCTCTATGGAAGGCCGCAAAGCGACTTTGTACGCTGGGAACGAGACTCTCATGCGGGGTGCTGGACTCACATTTCCTTCCGACAAAGACGAGCTCCAACAGTACGGAAAACAATGGCGAGAGGATGGCAGCATCGTCATTTATGTTGCCTGGCACTGGTCTTCTTCTCCTGGGGAAGGCGAAGGTGAGGCCAACTTGGCAGGGTATTTTCTATCGCGGATGCCATCCGTCCCGAAGCGGATGAGGTTCTCGCCACTCTCCGCCAAAGTACAAGGCCGACATCTGGATGTTGACTGGGGATAATGAGGCAACAGCTTTGGCGGTCGCGAAGAAGATATCTATCCCTCCGGGAAGGGTCATGGCCGGCCTTTCTCCCCAAGGAAAGCAGGAACTCATTGATGGCCTTCGTACTGGATCTACCACGGAGCCTGACTCAGGGGCTGTTGAGGCCTGCTCCAACCATGTGGGGGGAGGGATGGCGACCGCTAGTCGGCTCAGGGGGTGCTTTGGGTGGGCCCGAAAGGGCTTTCAATCGTTCCAGCGCATTCTACAGCGCAGGCGCGTCGCACATGTTCGGAAAACCCGCCCTCTTGTCTTCTTCATTGGCGATGGCATCAATGATTCCCCTGCACTTGCCGCAGCGGACGTGAGTCTGGCAATGGGCAGCGGATCTAGCATTGCTCATTCAAGCGCGACTTCATTCTTTTGTCAAGCAAGCGCCCCTGCGGAGTATCGAGACGGTCCTCTCCCTCTCGTCTGCTACCACGTTCAAGATTTATCAGAACTTCGCCTGGGCAGCTGTGTTCAACTTGACCTTGATCCCCATCGCCGCCGGCATTCTTGAGCCCGCCCACTTTTCCCTCGGCCCGTCTTGGTCTGGATTGGCAATGGCGCTTTCTTCTTCTTCAGTCGTGTTCAACGCCCTGCTTCTTAACCTCTGGCGGCCTCCCAAGGGATCGCGGTGAACTTGATGTTCATTGTTAGTGCCCTTTGCTTCTTCCAGTTTGGATATTCAGTTACAGTTCCCTGTAAGTAATGGTTGTTTTTCTCTTTATGTATGACTGGCTGGCAGTTCAAGTATAAGATGCCAATACTATGTTGTCCAGCTCTCTTTTAAGACAGATTTTTTGACTGAAGCGACTGAGATGCTACATGAATGCTGAATAGGTCAGGACTTGTCGGAGAGGGATAATCATACGGCGAAATACTGACGTTATCTGTATAGTTCCTTTACATTGGCATCATCTTGAGTGGTACTGGCGTTTTCGTCGTCTGGAGAGGGGGCGATGCATGCAGAGAGAATCCATTATCTGAATCGGAACGGTGTGTGCTCATGACCCACGGCAGTGTACTCCGGCCTGCGGACGCAATGATTCGATCTGAGAAGGGGGGAAGTCATCAAGCTAGGGAGGGAGGTGGGACATCAAGTTGTTTGAAGAAACCGAGAAATCTCCTGCAGCGGGAAGGGGTGTCACATCCCTAGTAGTACTATGCAGGTTCGGGTTCAGGGGCAAGTGGATGTGCGCCAGTGTGGGCGCTGGTGCCATGGCGACATACTTGCCGACCAGTGCGCTATTCGCAGTGGTCTTTTTTACAGTGCGGTCGCGGGGGGAGACGGATAGGGTTTAATTCTGGTACGGATGCTAACATGGCCCTGGGATGGCGTGGAAAGAAGTAAAGCGAAGATGTGCGGGGGTGGAGTTGTGGGTTCTACTGTTGTTGCTCGGTGGACATGGACGCTGCAAACTGGCCGACGCCACTATCCTCGGTCCAGGCCTGACCAAGCTGGTTTGGTGTAGCCAATATACTGACCAAAAGCTCCGTAACCCGTTTGCTATTCCAGTAACCACTATCGTGCGGGAAAGCCCACACTGCCACTGTCTATTCAGAAACAATCGCTCGCCATGAGTAACCGTGATGGCTGTATATGTGAAACCATCGCGGTCGATGGAGCAACAGATCCAATCGAGTCCACCACGCGTCGTAGGCTAGCATGAAGCGTGTGCCATTTTGTGCTGCAACGCTGCGCAGCAGGGATACATGAGGCATAGTATCCCGTCCCTAGCCCAGATAACCAAAGGAGGGCCAGCTTAAGAACATAATCCTCCGAAGGGGAGGCTAGAACCAGATGTGACTGGACGCGTTTACTTCTTCTTGCCGGCGATGGCACGGCCACGGCGACCAGTGGTCTTCGTGTGCTGGCCACGCACGCGGAGCTGCAAGTAGTGACGGATACCACGGTGAGCGCGGATCTTCTTCAGGCGCTCAATGTCCTCACGCAGAGCCGAGTCAATGTTGTTCGACACGAGCTGCGACGACTTGCCCGTCGTCACGTCCCGCTGCCGGTTGAGGAACCAGTCGGGGATCTTGAACTCCTGAGGGTTCTGGAGAATGTTCACCACACGTTCCAACTCGTCCGAGTTGAGCTCACCGGCACTGTCACAACCAGTAAAGGTCAGTATCACCCCTTTCTGCATAACACGGCGCGGACCTGCTGCCACCCGTGCAGTACAAGCGGGGACGGAGGCGGGATGTGCATCGCCTACTACGTCCCGTGACCGAGTAAAGGAACGCACCGCTTGTTAAGGTCAATGTCGGCCTTCTTGCACACCATGTTGGCGAACCGGCGGCCAACACCCTTGATCTGGGTCAGAGCGTACATGATCTTGACCCGGCCATCAACATTGGTGTTGAGCAAACGCAGAATGTGCGCAAAGCTCTGCGACGCGTCCATAGGCACGAGGGACATGGTGGGCAGCTGCACATTGTCAGCACGCCGCGTCGACGAGGAGCGGGGAGGAGAGCACGTACTAGGCTTGGGGCGATGGGCGAGAAGCGCTACTATGGTGGGCGTCGATGGCCAGAGCGAGAATGACGGACAGAAGAGTGCAGTAGGGTTGCAGTAGGGTTCCGCAGTTTTCGGTTTGATTGCGCAACCCTAGTCTACGCCATATCGTCCGGTCCTTCGGGTGCCACATTTCGCGGGGTAAATGTTTTAGTGTGGTGAACACATCGCTACTCCACGGAACTGACTCCCGCCCTTATCTATTAGTCGGTAGTGAAGCAATGGGAGTATCACACAGCCATACGCTATTGCAGTGGTGGTGTGACGGTTACGATCAACGACTCGGAGAGGTACACCTATCCGCTATCTGGGGTGTATATATAGAGTAGGCGCGGACAGAGGCGCAGCGCACCGACTACCGCGTGATGGGGCCCGGAGCACTCGGAGGATCAGGTAGGAATGGAGAGGTAGACCACACGCTGCGCGAAACGGGATTGCTGGAGGCGCAGAGCGCGCACCGGAGGGTGGTGCATGATAGCACCGCAACCCCCTTGGAGCGCCGGGAGAAGGAGCTGCTTCGGCTGCTTGAACAAGCAGAATGCGACAAGAACGCCAAGTACCAGGGACGCACTCAAGAGCCGTTTTTGCCCCTGATGGTTTTGACGACGCGAGGATACTCCGGCACCAAGACAGCGGGCAAGTTGTTTGCGCATTGGAAGGAGTCGGCTACTAAGTCTCAGTGGAAATGGTTCCTCGCTCGGATGTCAACCACGTTCATCCGTGTCCACATGCGCTTCCTAGGGTACGGGACCGGATGGCGACCACGGGAGGGTCCTGATATCCTGGCGATCTCCCTGGTTCCTTGACCTTGGTGGCGCTTCCAACTAACCCCCGCAAGATGAACGGTTCAGTTTAGACGTAGCGTTTCCCCTGTCCCAGCCTTCAGCTCTCTGTCAATGATATGGAGGCGTAGAGTAGTGTAACGACGGAAGTTGTGAGAGGGCGTAAAATATCTCCCCTTTCAAAAGCACCTCCGTGACCACTCTTAAACGGATCTTCTCAACCATTCTCTATATACTTTTTTGGGCCAGTGCTTGTGACATTTTCAGGCCAGCATTTACCGCTTGAATGACTCTGTCCCCGGAAGATGAATTGATGAAGTATTGTCTAAACGGGGTGGACGCTAACCAGCAACATACGCCTATTAAACGGGTCGGTTTCTGAGGCGCAGCGCTTCTTTGTCTCCCAGCTCTGCGCTCTTTTTGTCAATGATATGGTTACAGTATAGAGACTGTGGACAAAGAACACTGGTCAGTACACAGACTCTTCGGCGATGAGGTCTAGTTTAGTATGGATCGTGTTAAAAATCTTTTCATCTTTCCATTATCCGCTTCCTGAGGGGCGTCAACCATATTCATTCTTTTTGTCGTGGCAAGATAACAGGTCGCATAACATCGCGCGCGTAAGGTATGACACAGAGAGAGCCGGACATGGCACGCGAAATATCTACAAAAGTACACACATGTATAGGTTTCCCACTGCCCCGCGCTTTTGGACCAGGGGGTCATGCTTCGCCATGCCTCAGAAGGCGGGGCAGACGAAGTAGTAACCCTCCATTAGGAGCGTGAGAGACTCGAATGCTCACAAGCGTGGCGGCGAAAGGCCAAGCCCAAGTTGCTACACCACGACTCTTTTGGAGACGGGAACGCGGTACTGGAACGGAGGAAAAGGCCAGCACCGAACTTTTGAGTCTGTTGGGGAAACCAATGTAACTAGCAACAGCAGAAAGAGCAGGAACACCACAGAAGACAGCCAAGTTTGCTGTTTACAATATACGCCTCCTTTCGATTTATGCTCGAAGGAAAAGAGAAAACTGCGGCAGCTGATCCTCCGCCAAATATAAGGCAACGGCCTGGAGGGCGGAATGGCGGCCCAATTCCACCGCGGTTGAGGGGTGGTTCGGTGTGGCGAAGGAGTGAAGCTAGTGACCTAGTGACCTAGTGACCAGTGAAGCTGAAGGCGAAGCTTCGTTTGAAGCTTGAAGCTTGAAGCTTGAAACATGGCGCATGACAGGGCCCGTGCGCGGAGGCCAAGAGGCGCGAAGCCAGGCCTCCTCAGCCAAGGGCACAAACACGCGATTTGGCGCATCTCCCGACGGTTAGCCTCGCAGATATCGTAGCGGGGAAACTACGGGCGGACGTTCTCTCCTTTGCCACAATCCATCACCCACCCTTGTTTTGCACGCCATGGTCAAAGCGGTTGTTGTCGTGCTGCTGGAGGTATCGGACAGCCACTTTCGCTGCTCCTCAAGCAGTCTGAGCTCATTACCGAGCTGGCACTGTATGATGTTGTCAACGCACCCGGCGTGGCGGCCGATGTGTCGCACATTAACACTCCCGCCCTTGTCACCGGGTACCTTCCTGCCGACGGTGGGCTGGACAAGGCCCTGTCCAAAGCGGACCTTGTCGTGATCCCTGCGGGTGTGCCCCGCAAACCCGGTATGACCCGCGACGATCTCTTCACGGTCAATGCTAAGATCTGTGCCGGCATTGCCTCCTCCATCGCGGCCAATTGCCCCAAGGCCTTTGTTTGGTTATTTCCAACCCGGTCAACTCTACTGTCCCCATCTTTGCCGAGGTATTCAAGCAGAAGGGCGTGTACGACCCGCGCCATCTGTTTGGTGTGACGACACTCGACGTGGTGCGGGCCAGCACGTTCGTCGCCGAGGCCGCAGGGAAGCCGCTCGAGTCGCTCAAGTGGAAGGTCCCCGTGATCGGTGGACATTCGGGACACACAATCGTGCCCCTTCTTAGTCAGAGCGAACCGCGTGCTGTAAGTTTTGCCCTCCCTTTTCTTTACTGTGCTTGGGTACTGACTCTCGGAGTAGACACTGGACCAAGCGACCACCGCACGTCTTACGAACCGCATCCAATTTGGCGGAGATGAGGTGGTGAAGGCCAAGAATGGCGGCGGCAGCGCAACTCTCTCAATGGCCTATGCGGGCGCACGTTTTGCCCTCTCGGTGCTTGCGGCAGCGCAAGGCAAGCCTCAGACCGAGTATAGTTACGTGGACCTTGCTGCCGATCCCGTGGGTGGTGCAGAGGTGAGGAAGCAGCTTAGTGCTGAGCCTACCTTTTTCTCTGTCCCAGTCGTCCTGGGCCCCCGTGGAGTGGAAAAAATCCTGCCTCTTCCGCCGGTGAGTGAATACGAAAAGGAGCTCATCAAGGCTGCTGTCAAAGACTTGGGGGGGAACGTGACCAAAGGTGTTCAGTTTGCTGCCAAGCTCTAACCTACTTCTTTCGCGAAAGGATCTTGGCCCTTGCCAACCTCACCAATGTGTGACCATCCGATCTCTGCCTGACTTTTCTACAAATGACCATCTTACGTCTCCCTGTCCTTGCTGTTAGTCCTTATAGTCTAGCGGGCAGGTTATCAGTCTTCGTTGCGATGGATTGGTTTAAGTGTGAGCCGGCACGTCCACCTGTCCCAAAGGGACCTCCCGGGCACCCTCGGCATCGATCACGCGCACCGTCCAGTTACCCAGATCGACCAAAAAGCGCTTCCGCAGTTCCGAGATGCACTTGCGCAGCAAGCCCAGGGCACTCTCCAGGTCCATGTCGGCGAGTGCCAACGGTCCATGGTACCCATGGTGAAGTGCGCACCGTACCCGTGGGCAGCAAACGGCACCTCGGCCAATGTGCCCAAGTAGTCTAGCCAGAATAGTTTGGGCGTCTGGGTCGACACATCATATCCGCCCAAAAGCATGTTGACTTGGTATGGGCTACGCGAGCGCAACGATTCGGCGATCGTCTTCCTCGTCCAGGCGGCTGCCGCCTGCGGCCGGAGCTCAATATGGTTCCTTTGCCACGTCAGCTTACCATTCTTTCAACACAAGCACAAGGATATGCCAAGACGGAGGGGGAGACATACCGCATGCCATAGAGCTTGATGTTCTTCTCGACAAACTCGGCGAACTGCAACGTGTCGCCCGACTCGCCCGAGCAGGCCAAGACGAGGTGGGGCGAGAGGACCTTCTGCTTGTCCTGGTCCCCCTTCATCTTGACAATCGAGCGAGCCGCCGTAGTGTCGGACGCAATGATGGTGAAGCCCTTGCCGGTGATCCCAAACGACTCCATCGTGGTTGAATGAGGTGGAGTGGTGGTGCGGCCAATCGCTGTGGAGCGGCAACGCGGACCCGTCTGGGTGGCAGCTGGCTGGCTAGGCCACGCAATACTATTCCGCCCGGCGGAATTTTATTTTCTGGGGGAAACTGGTGCTTGGGCTGGGCAACTCGCGTCGCGCATTAAACAAACACCCCACAACCAACACCATGGCCTCCCTCGACTTGGACGGCCCCGCGTCGACGGAGGAACACCTCGAACTGCTTACCGAGCACTTTGGGTTCAATCCAAAAGCATGGGGGACAAGTTGGTGGATGCAGCTAACCAGCAGCTGTACGAGCTGGCGGAGAATGTGGAGGGTGCAGTGGTGGACTTGTTGGACCAGCAGTTCCCCGATAAGAAGGAAGAGAATGCGCTTGCCGCTGAAAAAGGCATGCACAAGCTGCTTACACTGTTTGAACATCGCCTGGACCAGATGTACGATACATTTGAGCTCTGGTCGCTGGTACATGTTTTCGGGATCACCCCGCGACAGGCTGCGTTCGTCACGCTCGACCACCAGCAGGGCTTGGACCTTCGTCCATTACCACGCCCTGATTCTGATGGGGCCACAAGCAGGGCCCTTGCCCGTCACTATGAATTGAGCAGGGAAGAGCGTGCACTGCGCGCCAAGATCAAACATGTACGTTGCGCCTTTCTTTTGGGTGGGGAATGGAAGACTGACGGGGGCACAGCTCAAGGAGACAGGCGCGATGCTGGACGATGCACGGGCAGCACAGGAAGCCCGCAAGCTGCTGTTGGAGCGGCAGATGGAGGATGTCACTTTCCTCTTCCGGGACGGCACACCCAAAGTGGACCGCACCACGGGGCGATGCTGCGCAAGGTGCGGGGAGACGCGCATGAGCTCCTGCGGCTTGCACAGCGTTTGGCGAGCTTGGCTCCGCTTTCTGCCGCGCTGGCTGTGCCGGGTGCGACGCTGCTTCCCGTTCGGCCTGCCGACACCGACGCAGAGAAGCTGCCGCCACCGGAGCTGGGCAACCGGGATGCCTACCTGCAATGGGAGGTGCGACGGGCGCTGGCGGCGCTGCCGCGAGAACGGAGCGAGGGCGCGAGTGGGCCAGCAGGTGTGGGTGCGCAGGTGGACGAGCTGGCAAAGCGATTGTAAATGTATTGTACTGGCTTGGCTGGCTGGGCGGCGTAGAGGAGGCGGTGGTATTGGTAGCCACGGGGTGTGAGATATGGGCTGGTCCGGTCAGGTGACCGGTGACCGGTGACCGGTGACCGTCGATGGCGCGATGATCGATGATCGCTGACGCGTGACGGCGCGTGGGTGGCGGGCGGGGCGAGCGCGCTGGCTTAGGTCAGCGTGGAGCAAGCCATGCGACTGGGAAGTGGGATGGGGTTGAGTCTTGCATTGAATAGGCAGCGGCAATAGCAAGCAGCACAGCAGGAGCCACCCAGCCTGAGCAAAATCGCACACCGACGCCTGGCCCAGGCACGCATGTCCATCCCAGCCTCAGCGCACGCCCACGCCACCGCCACCACCGCCACCGCCACCACCGCCACCCCCCCCCCCTACCACCTCTCCATGGCCTCGTGGAAGCTTGGAAGCAGTACGTGTGCGCCGCGCATCGCCTGCCTCCCGGTGCTAACCCTCCACCCCCCCCGCAGAACTCAAGGACGGCGTCTTGTCCGCCCGCACCAGCTCGAGCAACCTGGCCGAGCAGGCCAAGCCAGCCGTCCCCGCCCATGCAGGCAGCATGCCCCCTCCCCTTGCCTCTGCCACAGGTGCCCCCATCGCGCGCACTGGCGTGCTCACCATTGCCGTCGTCCAAGCGCGCGGGCTGAGCATGCCGGCCGGTATGTCCGTACCCGATGCTGTCGCCCGTGCTGCTCAGCGGGACGTGGAGATGGGCCACCCCGTTGGTGTGGGCAGCCTGTATGGCTCCTCCCTCGGCCGTAACGTCGCCCAATCGCCCGCACTCGCGTTTACTCCTGGACACAAGCGCAATGTCTGGTGGCTGCCCTATGCCGTGCTCGAGTTTGACAAGAACGAGGTCCTGCTCGACTCGGTCGCGGGCGACCTGGCCAGCCCCTGCTGGCTGTACAAGGCCAACTTTGATGTAAGCCGCAACTCGGAGCTTTCCTTGTCGATTTACCTCCGTGCTCAGGAGCACCCACCCTCGAATGAAAGTTCGGGCGGAGGCGACAAAGCGATGGGTGTGGCCGATGTATTCCTTGGCTCTGTCAAGTTTGTCCCTCACTTTGACAGTTTGGCCTCCAAGGTCGCTCCCATGGGCAAGGCACCGACGAGTGGTTTGCCATTTCTGGTGGAACGGGCCAGGTGCGCTTGCAAGTTGCCTACCGCCCCACAGGGCCATCGGAAAAGATTGACATGGGCAGCTTTGAGCTGCTCAAGGTTATTGGCAAGGGCTCGTTTGGGAAGGTGATGCAAGTGCGCAAGCGGGACACGAGCCGGATCTATGCCATGAAGACGCTTCGTAAGGCCCACATTGTCAGTCGAAGCGAGTCACCCATACGCTTGCCGAGCGCACCGTGCTCGCTCAAGTCAACTGTCCATTTATCGTCCCCCTCAAGTTGTCTTTCCAGTCGCCGGACAAGCTCTATCTCGTCCTCGCTTTTGTCAACGGTGGTGAACTATTCCATCATCTCCAGCAGGAGGGCCGGTTCAGTGAGGAGCGCTCGCGTTTCTACTCTGCCGAGCTGTTGCTGGCCTTGGAACACCTGCATGGTTTCCAAGTCATTTACCGTGACCTCAAGCCGAGAATATTCTTCTCGACTATACAGGCCACATTGCGTTGTGCGACTTTGGCCTGTGTAAACTCAACATGGATGCCGAGGCAACAACCAACACATTCTGTGGAACTCCCGAGTACCTTTCTCCCGAAATTCTCTTGGGCCAGGGCTACTCCAAGGCGGTGGACTGGTGGACGCTGGGGGTTCTTCTGTATGAGATGTTGACGGGCCTGCCGCCGTTCTACTCGGAGGACGTGAATGAGATGTACCGCAAGATTCTACAAGATCCTCTCCGCTTTCCTGATGACGTGAACCCGGATGCCCGCTCGCTCCTCACTCTGCTTCTGCAGAGGGACCCGGCACAGCGCCTGGGTTCGGGCGCGGCAGGGGCCCAGGCGATCAAGTCCCATCCGTTCTTTTCCAAGCATATTGATTGGGACCTGCTCTGGCAAAAGAAGGTGCGGCCGCCCTTCAAACCCAGTGTGGCCTCTGCCATCGACACCTCCAACTTTGACCCTGAGTTTACCAACGAGGTCCCTACCGACTCCCTGGTGGACGACTCGCACCTTCTCTCGGCTACAGTTCAGGCTCAGTTTGCCGGCTTTAGCTACAACGGTCCTTCGACGGGTCAGAGCCTGCGCGGGTAACCGGTAACCCCTCCGAGGATTCCCTCTTTCCTCCCGTATGTGCGGTGTGCATGCAGGGTCTCTCTCTCTCCCCTGTTCCAGTTGTTGGCACTCTAGCCCCTACCAATTTGACCCCGAGTTTTACGAACAAAGTCCCCACCCACTCTCTTTGGGAAGCTGTGAGCTGACTGAAAGCGAAATGTGGAAGTATTGATAAATGTTCCATCGTAGAATTACAGAAGAGCCAGGAAGAGGCAAGAGCGTTCTTAGTCCTGGTCTTTGGCCAAGACCTGCTCGGGCGGCGCCTCGTGCTTGGCAATCTCGATCGAGCGTTGGATCTCCTCCACCTCGGCGGGCCGGACTGGGTTGGAGTCGACCGAGTGGGCCTCGGTGCGCAAACGGTTGATCAAGCGGATACCATTGACCGCCTTGCGGAACGTCATCTTCCCGTCGAACGCCCGCTTCATACCCGGCAGAAGGTCCGCGTCTTGCGCCTCGGCCCCGGCCAACCAAGGGTGCTCCAACGCCTGGGCTGCCGTCATCCGTTTCTCAGGGTCAATTACCAGGAGCTTGGTAATAAAGTCTTTGGCGGCAGGGGAGACGCGCTCCCAGTAGACACTTGGCTCAAACGCGTAATCGGCCGAGGTGATGGCCTTGACTTCCTCCGCCATCGATTCGCGGTCAAAGGGCGTGTAGCCCGACAAGAGAAAGTAGGTGATCACCCCCACTGCCCACAGGTCCACCGGCTTGTAGTGCCCTGTCTTGTTGAAGATCTCAGGAGCCATGTAGCCGGGTGTGCCGCACGTCGTGTTGAGTAACACCATCTTGTTGTCGTCCACGATGCGCGACAGTCCGAAATCCGCAATGACCAGTTCGGCATCTTCGCTTTTGTCCTTGAAAAGCAGGTTCTCCGGTTTAAGGTCTAAAGGGGATCAGGTTAGGATGGTGCCGAGGAGGCAGGAGGAGGAGGGAGAGAGGCAGGACGTACCCCGTGAATGACGCCATTGTCATGCAGGTACTTGACCGCTCCTGTGATGGTTCGGACAAGGTGGGCAGCATCCCTAAGATGGAATCATAGGTCAGCCTAGTCCTCATTGGAGTCAGAGGGAGAAGAACGCACTTTTCATAGTAGGAACCGCGCTCGCAGATCCGGTCAAACAGCTCGCCACCAGTGCAAAGTTCCGTGACTACGTAGAGGTTGTTGAGCGTCTCAAAGTAGTCAACCAGGGTGACGCAGTTGTGGTGGCCTTGAGATACCTTCTTCATGGCCAAAATCTCGTTGCGGATCATCTGCTCCCGGCCCCGCAGCAGGTTCTTGCTGATGATCTTGCACGCAAACCGCTGGCCATCGCTAATGCGCTGGGCCTCCTTGACGACGGCGTAGGTGCCGCTGCCCAGGGTGCGGCCCGTCTTGTATGCGCAAGGCACCGTCCGCACTTTCTTTTGCGTGGTGGACATGGGGGGAGGAGGGTGGTGGTGGGAAAGGGAAGGACGCGGGGGGTCGTCCCCAAAGCATGTGCATCACCTCGGCAGCACCAGCACCAGCACCCGTAGGCATCCGTAGGCACCGGCAGGCACCAGCCCAGCACACGCTAGCCGATTTCATAATGGGACTCGAGGGCGCGAGACTGCCCCTGTGCGCGTGTGTCTCTCCGCAGGGCAAGCACATGAGCAGGCACTGCGGCAGTCAGCCTCGCCGCCGGCACATGCTGATGGTCGGTGATATGCACGTGACGGGTGACCGATGACGTTGATGAGTGACGCTCACCGGTCACTCCGGCTGATCGAGGCTGTTCGAGCGCGGCTGTGCACCGCCTTGGAGCACTGCCTGGCACTGCCTCGTCTCACCGGCCTCACTCGCCCCCCTCCACCCTATCCGTCTCCCTCGCCTTTTCCATGGCCTGGGCAGACACGCCGGCTGGCAGGCCACGCCAGTGTCCCGTGTCCGCCGCAGGAAGGTCTCGCAACCTCCGACGGATTGGTTCTGCATATCCCCGAGGCCAGGCGCCGGACGCCACCCTCCAAAAGCGCCACACCAGCCACCCAACCCAACCCGCAGACCGCCATGCCATATGACGCACACCACCATGTGATGGGATGCTCCGTGCCGGAAGTAGAAGCCACATAGAAACACCAGGAGCAAGGGAATGGCATGTGCTGCTTAGCGCTTGGCCTGCTGCGCATGGAACCTGGAACGCGCAGCCCTACCCCACTTGCCGATGGGACTCATCTTCCACTCGGAGTGGTGCGAGGAGAGAAGCGCGAGGGGGCGAGATAAGGTGCGGAAGTTGCATCAACAGGCACAAGTTGCGAGTCTTGCGCGACGTGCGCGACCGCAAGATTTCCTTACAATGTCGCTAATTCAAAACATCATTCACCTTGAAGCTTGAAGCTTGACCACAACGTATGCAGCCACGGTGTCAACCAGAGCTGAGCCTGGGTGATGCAGATGTATGATGCATGCCGCGTAACGATGCTCATCCAGTCATGAGCATGATTTGCTCCATAGGAAAAGTGCGTCAAATTCTACCGTACTTGGTCCTCCTCCACCGGCCATGAGATGGAGGACCGCATCGACCTCATCCCTGCTCTTTATCCTAAGTAAGAGAGCCATTATATGAAGGCGGAGTGGGCAGGACAGAATAACTGCAGCAGAAAACGCGCCAGGCACTAGCGAAAACAACGAGAAAACAAGATTTAGCGCGCCGCCCTTCAATGTAGGGGAAAACTGGAAGGCCCAAGCGTGGCTGCACAGCGGCCAAGTGCCCCACCGGCGAGGAGGAGAGTCAGATAATGTGCTGAAAGCGGATCGGCATCAACCGCTGCGAAGCGGTTGGATCCGTGCTTGACTCTAATTGATGACGGATCATCATCTCGTCCTCCGCTGAGAGAACGGGCAATGCCGAACCAGCAGAGGGAAGGGTCCTGATAAAGAGAGACAGATAAAGTAGCGCAAATATGAGTCAAACCAGGATGCATTGTTGGAAGGGGATGCGGGGGGAGGATGGGTGCGCGAGATGGTGGTGGTGGCAGGATCGCCAACTGGTTGTGTGGAAGCAACCACCAATTGCCGCCGGACAAGCTGACCTGGCGCTCAGCGCTGGCCGAGGCGCACTGAAAATACCAAGGCGGCGGCAGTGGAGAGGGATCGGTGCATTGCTATTTCCGCCGCGGCGTTTATTCGGAATCCAGGTGGCCGAAACGCCGGGTTTTGGCTTCACACAATCGCAGTACGGATCAGTCACTCCGGACTCACTAAGATGTGCTGAACGTTCAGGTTCAGAACATTGCCAAGTCGTTTCGGTCGCTGCTGCGGCACTGCGGGGGTTGGCGGCGAAGGTTGCGAGCCCCGCCGCCACCACCACCACCACCACCACCTTCTTCCTCTGCTTCCTATCCAATGCGGCTCCCGATAATGCCCCTGCGCCCAGCGCCGACGGGAAGGATGCTCGGCATGGTCACTCGCTCTCTCTCCACGTCGTGTCCGCCACGAGTACAGCTCAGCCCACACGGCGTGGCGCGCGCCCTATCCGCCGCAGCTCAAGCATCTTCCTCCGCTCGCTCCCACCTTTCCTCCTCCGCCAGGTCACATCTTTCCCTATCTCCCTCGTTGCGAGAGAACGTGGTGTCCAATCCAACTGTCTCCTCAGATGCTCTGACTCAGATCACTACCCTCCCCAATGGTCTCCGTGTTGCATCGGACTCGACTCCTGGCCACTTTTCTGCTGCGGGTGTCTATGTTGATGCTGGCTCTCGTTACGAGAGGCTCTGGGTGCCAGGTGAGAGCGGAGTGTCGCATATGACGGACCGGATGGCGTTCAAGGTGCGTACTTTACTCAAGCACCTGCTGCTTTCCACCGCAGTGACGTAACATACTGACCCGGCTTGCAGGCTACGACCAACCGCTCAGCCGAGGAGATGGTCAAGGCCATTGATGCAGTGGGTAGCAACGTCATGTGCACGTCAGCCCGCGAATCAATCCTGTATCAAGCCTCTTTTTTTAAAGAGCACCTTGGTCCCGTGCTTTCAATTTTTGCCGATACTCTCCTCCACCCCCTCATCGATGAGGAGGAACTGGCTTTGATGAAGGACGCTGTGACTTGGGAGGTGTCAGAGTGCACGAGCAAGCCAGAGCTCAACCTCCCTGAGGTTCTGCATGCTGTGGCGTACAAGGGAAACACGCTGGGCAACCCTCTCCTCGCCCCGCCTGAGAGTGTGGCCCAAATGACCTCCGAGAACTTGCGCGAGTTCCGCAAGCTGTGGTACTCGCCTGAACGGATGGTTGTAGCCGGAGCGGGGATGGATCACCAGGTCCTGGTGCAAGAAGTGGAAAAATTATTTGGAGGGATGCCTGCACGCCCTGTGTCGGACACGGGGTCCGTTTCTTCCGCCTCCTCTCTCTCCAGTGCTTCCTCGTATGCCCCGACACTATTTTTGACGCACCCTCGGGTTCGGCATCGGACTGGAACGCGCTGGCCACCGAAAGTCACGCTATACTGGAGGTGAACTGTTTATCGAAGATCCCTCGTCGGAGTTTACCCATGTCTACGTTGGGTTTGAGGGGATGAACGTGCACGACCCGGATCTGTATGCGTTGGCGACCCTGCAAGTTCTCCTTGGTGGGGGTGGTTCGTTCAGTGCCGGGGGACCAGGCAAGGGAATGTACTCGCGTCTCTACACCAATGTGTTGAACCGCTTCCATGCGGTGGAGCACTGCAGTGCCTTCCATCATTGCTACAACGACTCGGGCCTGTTTGGCATTGCTGCCAGCGTGCATCCCAGCTTTGTGAGCAGCATTGGCTACGTCATTGCCCAGGAGCTGATCAAGTGCACGGCACCCATGGAATACCAAGGTGGTGTGACAGAGATTGAGCTGGCGCGCGCCCGTAACCAGCTCAAGAGCAGTTTGGTTATGTCTCTGGAAAGCCGGCTGGTGCAGGTGGAGGATCTCGGACGCCAACTGCTGGCAGACAACAAGCGGACCAGCGTGGAGGAAATGTGCGCACAGATCGATAAGGTTGACCTGCCCACCCTTCACCGTGTGGCGACCCGCGTCCTCTGTGGCGACAACCCTGTCATCCGTCAAGATCTCAACTCGGGCCTTGGATCAGGGCAGGCTACGGTCGTAGTCCAGGGTAAGACCGAAGGTCTGCGTGACCTGAGGAATTTCCTCTACCTTCATGGCTTGGGAGCCAGCCCTAATTCAGCCTAATGGGTCAAGCTAATATCCTACTCTACCTTTCACTCCTTCATTCCTACTGTGATATAGATCAACTGAGGACTGAGTCGGCTTTCGGATCGAACAAATCTGAACCACACCCTACAGGCGAGTCGGGGCCTGAAAGTATTGATGAACGATGAACCTCTCGCAACCACACCATATCCTGGGATGAGATCTGAGACCATGAGACACGACTACGCATGACGGCTGTACTGTTAGGCAGGCCGTGAGTGAGCACTCAGTTATGATCAATGAACGTTGAATACGGTCTTCCCCAAATTGTAACCCTGTTTCGCGACACTACTATTGGAGGCGTTTGTGGGACCCTGGTAGAGCTGGTAGTAGAGGCACCCCATGTAGCTCCGATATTAGCGACTGTGCATTCCCTCCGCCCTTAGAGCTAGATTAGCTTGATCCTTGTTGCATGCGGTCTCATGTACTAGTGACGTAGATGCACCCCATCCTATAATTGCGTTACGTTGGGTGTTGCAGCGATGGCTGCCTATGAATTTGCAGGATGGGCTGCATTGCGCTCTTCGTATTATTAGAGACACTCACATCTCCGATAACACCGCCGTATACTGACTGTATCAATCGACATATCTCAGCGACAGGGATTTACGCACATACGGGGTATTCCTTTCCAGGGCAAATGTACAGTATGCAGACAGCGAGGCCAGTGACCAGAGTGAAACCAGTGGCATGACGGTAAAATATGGCGCAGTTAGGATCATGCAAAAACAGAGCGTGGACGAGATGTTGCCTTGGTGGGTCGGCTCTACCCGTTCTTCTCATGATAGATGCAGGATAGGATCGATAGCACACCACCCGGGAACAGGGACAGAGGGACAGATGGAAACGGTATTGAGGCAGGCGACAGTATAGCACAACTACTCCATTGCACCGGGCAAAAAAGAGGGAGCGGGTCCGCAGCAAGCCCCGTCAATAAGTAATGTGCCATTATGATGAACATTTTGACGAGATGTGGCCATCGTTAGGCTGGCGCCGTCTGGTCTGACTCAACCGAGGAACTTGACGAGGAATCAATCCGAGTCTGGGAGCGGTGGTGGTAAAGCTCTTGAGCTGCAGCGCGCGTAGTGGCCCGATCCAAGTCTTCTGGCATGGTGGGTTCGGGTGGTTCTTCTTCTGGTGGTTCGTCCCCCGTGAGCCGCTTGGCACGCATCTGGTACACGTGTGCCAGCACTTCCCGCCCCAGCGTGGCCACCTCAGCTTCGTGCCGTCGCATAATCTCCGCATGGAGCGGGGGATCCGGATTGGCACAGTGTTTGGCTAAGAGGGCATATCCCCATTCTCCGCTTTGGGATAGGGAAGCCGCATCCGGATCAGTCACTTTGCGTGCGGGAATGCGTGTGCCATCCAGCAAGGTCACCATTCCCGTCCCACCTGGACGGGCGGCAAGAACCAAATCACGCCGCCTCTGACGCTCGGCTGGGTCCAACTCTCGGCGTCGAGGGGGGTCGGTCATGGTGCGTCGGAAGGTAGGCCGCGGAAGCTTTTTGGTGGCTGAGTGACGGAGGGTCTCTAGTGCTCCCATTGTTTCCGTCCGACGCAACTTGATCCGTGAAGGGGGAAGCATCGACGCTTCGTCGGAGTGATGACGGTGGAACTTGGTGGCATGCTTCATGTGCCTGTTGCGTGTGTGAACGATGGTGTTAGTGTCCAGGTATACTAGTGTAGGGAAGAGGAAAAAGGATGCGTACCAAGCCGGCAGCCGTGGGTGGTGCACTTGGTCGAGACCCTGAACTGATTCAGAATCATCCTTATCAGATGTATTGTTGTCGTGTGTCTCCAAGGAAGCTTGGGAGGTAGACGGCAGGCTTTCTGGACTGTTGTCCTCTCGCAGTAACGTCCAGAAGACAGAGGTAAAGTAACTTCTTTCTTCGTCCACCCACGGCACAGGAAGGGGTGCAAAGTGAATTTTTCCTGAAGAATCATCGGTGGAGGAGACTTCTTGGGAAGAATGAGGACGTGGCGAGACAAGTCCATTGGACAAGGCCCGGGCGGCCGCCATAGAATGGCGGGTATTGATAATGGCGTTGATGGCAGCTAACTCATCGGGGTTCAGCCAGCCATCGTGCTCCTCTGTCTCCCCCTCCGATTCTTCCTCCTCGGGGGGGGAGTGAGCCGGCCTCCTGTGGAACAGGCTGTGACCCGAGGATCGGGATGGAGAAGGTGTGCGAGCATGATCAAGAACGAGCTGCCGACGGTCGGCTTGAAACTTCTTGCGGACTTGCCTCTCCGCCTCACGCTTCTGCTCCAAGGAAGGTAGGTGGTGGAACCACTTCCAGTACCCCACCCACCAAGGATAGCCATTTGGGCGTTAAAGTTGATATCGGCCATGCCTAAGAGCATGGCAACCTTGCCTAACCCCCGCAGGCGTTGAGCTTCCTTCTCCCTTTGTCGTGCTTCGGCCTTTTCCCGCGCACGCTTGCGCTCTCGCTCGCGTTTTTCGGCCTGCTCTTTCCGAAGCGCAGTCTCTGGGTCGGGCTCAGAGGTGACCGCGCGAATGCGTGTGCGTACCCTCCCGCTTTCATCTAGTTCCGAAAAGGAGACGGGGTGTGTACGATGGACGTGCAATGGGTTGCGCAGGATTCCAGTTGAGGAGGGGGTGGACGGTGAAGGTGAGTGATCAGGCGTGCATAGCAAAGGGAAAGAGCGGGCCTTTGCGTTTGCGCCACAAGTGCCAAGAGGCGCGCGCGTAGGCGCAGGTTGGAGAAGCGATGTTTGGGAGGAAGCAGGGTAGGACGAGAGGGGGGGCTCGTCTTCTTGACTGGGCGTGAGAGTGAAGGGGGCGAGGGAGGTAAGAGAAGATGAGCGCGATTGAGTGGGAGAGGCCAGCGTGGCCGACAGCGGCTTGTGCTTCTCGTCGTTGAGCGAACGGGGCCGCCTGGTGGGAGCATGGATGAGAGGTGCAGTGGTGGAGGACATGTGAACGGAAAAAAGCAAGTCGAAAACGATGATGGGCTGGTGGTGGTGGTTCAGGTGGCGGGGGAGCGGATGGAATGGGGCCCAATATGTGGGACGGACGTTGTGGACATCGGACTGAGAGGCGCGTTGGTGGATAGGATGCGTGATGATATTCGATGGTGCGCGGTTGCGGTGCCACTCTGATTTTTGAGGGGGATCGAGGATCGTCGACGGGGCTTGTCTGAGATGTTAGCGCGGGGCCCCTGGCTTGCAACTTATTTTAGATCCACCCCACTTGCACATTGCGGACACTGCCGCAATGCCTGTGTTGAATCTGGGCCCACCTGTTCGGCTTCGTCGCAAGAGCAACGCTGCGTGCAGACACTGTCTGTGGTACCTATATCTACCGGATACCCTTCTATCCCTCACACAAATACGCCCACTTTTACGAGCGGCCAACGTGTGCGCTCACCCGCTCAGGCATATGGCACGAACGAAAAACATAAAACCCATCTTCAGGACGTTGCTTCTGTGAGCTGTCGGGCCTTCTCGGAACATAGTATGTTTTGATGGGAGACACGGAATAATTAAAAGCAGGGGGGTAGGGATAGAGCGGTCAGGCCTCAGGGTTAAGAAAAAAGCGCTTTTCGCTCTCCATTCGTATGTTGCGCGAGTGGATACGGATCGGATCGAGGAGGACAGTGGACAGGGCACCCGGAAAGAAAACAGGTGAGACTCACCACTGTGACATGTGATCTTGATGAGACCTGGGGCCTGGAGTCCGGATGGTCCTCGAGGGTGATGCAATCGCACTGGTGGTGGCGGTGGTCTAAGCCAACCAGCAACGCCTACAGAGGAACATCAAGCAGCGAGTTGCCACCAGGGGCTATAAGCCGCTGAACAAGGAAAAACAGGAGAGAGAAAACAGAATTCCCAGGCCTGAGGAGGAACTGAAGGGACATTGGCCAAAGCACGAACCACCCTATGGCTCAACAGATCTCTGGTGCCACCGGTGCCAGTCGTTCTCCTGTGCTATAACAATCTGCGAAGGCAAAAGAGAAGCGGGTCGTGCGCGTGAGCTCCATGTGCAACATGAAAGTTGAATGCCAAGCTACTTCAATGTCAGAATTTCAGAATGCATCGCTGGTTTAACGTGTGACATCACATGTGACGGGCTTGAACGGGTGATGTGTGATGCATATGTGACGTCCATCGTCGTTTCCATGGGCCGAGTGCCGGGCGGAAGGGCGATTCCGCCGCTGGCCGGGCTGCTTAAGTACGGGGCAGGTGTGGGTTGGCCAGCCAGCACAGACCACAGCCATATAACTGCTGTGCGACACCACCTTCTCCCCCCGGCAGTGTCCGCTGCTTCGACCATGGCTGGCGAGAGCAACCGGCCCTCGCAGGAGGCCATCGCCGAGCAGCAGTCCACCGAGCTCGAGGTGCTTGCCTCCATCTATGCCGACGACCTCGTCCTCATCCCGCCCCCCCATACCTGGGCCAACACCTGGCACCCCACCGAGTTTGCCATCGTCCTGCGCCCCCACGACGAAGCCTTGCGTGCCAACGTCTCGGCGGTGCTGCGCGTGCGTTTCACCAAGACGTACCCCTGGACACGGCCTGACATCACCATCCTCCACACCCCTCCCCCCCGCTGTTGCCGAGTGCCAGCCCGATGCGATCAAGGGCTTGGACAGCGCATCCCTCGATCGGCTCGATGCGTTGCTCCATGCCCAGCTCTCCCGCTTGCCGCTCGGGACAGAGATGGTGTTTGAACTCGTGTCGGCTGCCCAAGACTTTATCTCGGAGCACACCACAGCCTGGCTGAGGTCCAGATGCGCTATCCCGAACTGCAATCGCTCAGTCAGTTTATGGAGGTCCGCACCGCCGAACAGCAGGAACAGCAGGAGCAGCCGCACGTCAACAGCAAATGACCAAGAGCAGCAAGAATTCGAACACCGCAAGTTTATTGCCCAGCGCATTGCCCAAGAACAGCAGCGTCTCCAACCTCAAGTCTAGCGGCAGCAATTCTGTTCTGACTGTGCCCCCCGGGCCGGCCCCCGTTCCCCCCACCCCCGGCTCCAAGCGCCCCCGATTCGATGGAGAGCACGTTGCATGCTGGCACCCACATGGTTCCTCTTCACGTGAGGCAGGAAACGTTCCTCGAACCATTAAGCTATCGGGATGTTCAAACACACGCGGTCCAAGTCGGACCTGTTACTGAAACCACTTTGTTGTACACAACCTATGACGCTACCCCCGTACTATTAGGCGCTTCGACGCCGCGGCCTCCATTGTCGGGTACCGCTGTTGAAGCCAAGCCTGACCCTTACACATGGATCTGAGGGAGTACCTCTTCACTCTCTCCTTACTACACGGCCAATCCGAATGGAAAGAAGAACTTGGAGGAAGTGGAAGCGCAGCTACGTGCTCAAGATGGTGCACAGCAAATATCTGCTCAATGTTGTTGCCGCCGCCTTGACCCGCCGTCCCCACCTTGGATCTTTACCTGCGAGAACACCCATGAACCCCACCATGGCAATTGGTCGTCGTTTCGGAGCGGCCTCAAGTCATTTCCCCCTCGGGTCGGGGTGGAGTGGCAACGTTGTCCACCTTGCTCGATCTTATGGGTCCGCTGCCATGGGGAAAAGTACGCGCATTGGCTCATTCACTTTTACAAGCGCTCCACCATCTGCATGGACATGATCTGGTCCATGGCGCGGTGCGGACAGACCAGTGCTGGATTGCTAAGCGTGAGCGGGAGGCAGGGGAGGCG
This sequence comes from Moniliella sp. 'wahieum', assembly GCA_003971905.1. Classification (NCBI taxonomy): domain Eukaryota; kingdom Fungi; phylum Basidiomycota; class Moniliellomycetes; order Moniliellales; family Moniliellaceae; genus Moniliella; species Moniliella sp. 'wahieum'. The sequence goes on along the minus strand of RSEE01000031.1, from coordinate 308,223 downwards.
GATGACACTGGGCCGATGTTCGGCTTGACACACCCACCTTTCATGCTAAACTCGACACCATGAATCAGCAACATCCTTTTCAACTTCCCACTGGCGGCGAGGATCCACCTCGTCCCATACGGCTAAAGGGCAAGAAAGATCCACGAGATAGTTGGTATGTTATGGTTTTCTCTCTCCTCCCGAGGACCAGGCTAACCCAATGTGCAGGACTCCCACCGACGCCCAAGCCCTCTCCCGCAGCCAGGACATATACGCATTTGGGATTGTTGTTGCAAGGCACTTTTGGCTTGGACGTTACAATGAAGTACTCTTCTCCGCTTGCTTTGCTCCAGTCCGAGGCAGGTCCCCCGTTGACACCCGAGGTATCCACTTTCCTCCTCGGGCTACTGCACGAGCACCCCCGCGCAAACGTCCCTCTGCCAAAAAGGCATTGTCACAACTGGAAGAACTGCAGGCGATATTGTGCGCGCACCGCTCCCAAGCCCCATGGATCTTGTACCGACGCCCGCCATGAGTTCCCCATCACCCAACCTGGTTTGGGGCCTCTCCCCCGCGGTGACGAAAGGGCCAAAGTCCCTAGCAATCCTTGGTTCTTCGCCTCAGACACGGCCTGGTTCCTTTTGGCCATGACGCGGGCACCCCGCCCTGCGTCCCCGACAAGGCCCGTTTCGCGGTACGAGACGGACTTTGAAGAGCTGCAGTTTCTTTCTTGGCAAGGGCGCATTTGGATCTGTCGTCCGCGCACGCAACATCCTTGATGGGCGGCAATATGCCATCAAGAAAATTCGCCTCTCCAACGATGGGGGTGTACGCCGCAGCATTGAGGATGACAAGACGCTGCGGGAAGTGCAGGCCCTGTCGCGGTTGAACCATCCTCGGGTGACCCGGTACGTGACTTGCTGGATTGAGGACCAGGTGGTTGCGTTTCATGAAGGCAGTACGGTTGCGTCGACGGAAGCATCCAGTGAAGTCGTTCTAGCCGAAGGGGGAGGGGAAAAAATCGGCCTCTCAAAGTTGGTAGTTTACTAGTTCCCGCAGTTTGCCCAGGGGCGACGAGAGAGCGATTTTCTTTCTGTTGGCCACTTTTCCCGCAGTCATGGAGCCTCCGATGACGACATCCAATTTGGGTGGGAGGAGGAGGAGGAGGCTTCGCCTGCCCAGGTAAGGGAGCTACATGACTCGTCTTCGGATGAATCTTCGGATGAGTCTGAGGAAAGCTCTGATTCAAGCGGCGGCCTATTTCGTCGGCCACGTCACGGACCAACTCCTGCGTCTCCCTCGAGTTCGTCGGACGCTTCGAGCTCAACGCATCCCCCAGCCGATCCCAGGCTCTTGTCCGTCACCCAAGAGATGACAGTCTTCTCCGCATAGGCCCGACCTTTGATTTGGAGAGCGAACGGTCGAGCTCAACGGTGGACAAGCCGCGGATGGTGACCCGGCGCACCCTCTTTATCCAAATGGAGTACATTAGTGGTCCTACCTTGCGCTCGGCTATCGACGATGGCGTCACCCGAGAGGAGAGTTGGTCCCTTCTGCGGCAGATGCTCGAGGCGCTCACCCACATCAACTTGACCATGGGCATCATTCATCGCGACCTTAAACCAAGCAACGTATTTATGGGAGGCAAGATCAAAGTTGGTGACTTTGGGCTGGCTACCACAGCCAACTCGCAGTTTGAAGAGGAAGGGGGGGAGCAACCCGAGTCGGACGCCACCGACCTGACCACAGATGTGGGCACCAACTTGTACATTGCACCCGAGGTGGAACGTGGTGGCTCGTACGATGCCAAGGTGGATATGTATTCTCTTGGCGTGATCTTTTTCGAGATGCTGGCCTCGTCAGCCGGGGTGTACAAAACAGGGATGGAGCGAATTTTAACGCTCAAGGCACTTCGGGAAAACCTGACTCTTCCCGCGTCTTGGCCATTTGGTCCCGATGAGCCCGAAACAAGGGTGGTGCGTTGGCTCCTGCTGCACTCGCCTGAGGAACGTCCAACACCGCTGCAACTGTTACGATCCAAGCTGCTGCCGGACGAGGATCTGGAGGACGAGTTTGTCGAAGAATTTCTTCGTATGGGTACCACCCGCAGAGCGTACACCACGACCGTCTGTTGGCGACCTTGTTTGACGGCCAGCTGTTTGGTCCGGAGGGCAAGGGCGCAGTATGGACGAGGAAGTGAACGATATGGCCCGAGATACGCAATACGACGACAATGCCGGACGAGAGACCGAGTCGCCGCTCTACAACCTCGTGGCCGACAGTCTGCGTACCATCTTTCGTCGTCACGGGGCGGTACAGACGAGTGTGCCACCGCTTGTTCCCCCAACGAGTTTTACAACCCCCCGCGCAGCTTCACGCATACGCACAAGCAACCGCTGCTGCCCACCTCGGTGGGGCTGGACACGAGCTTGGTGGGCACGGACCCGGCGGGACCGCAGGGCGCGGGGCAAGTCCAGAACAAACTTGTTCGTCTCCTGGACCGGGGCGGGCGCTTGGTCTATCTTCCCTACGACAACATCCTTCCCTTTGCCCGCACATTTATGCAGTCGCGGCAGCACCCGCGCTACAAGCGGTACGACATACGTGGAGTCTACCGAGCCAATTCCGATCCCACCCGCCAGCCGATTGAGGTGGCCGAGGCCAACTTTGACATTATCTCCCCATGCGCTGGGCCGGGGCCGAGGCGGAAACGTTTTCGGTGCTGCAGGCGATTCTGGAACAAGTTCCGGGCCTGTGCAAGGCCGGGAGCGAGTGGATGATCCAGTTGAATCACAGCTCGATGCTCCAAGCCGTCCTCCAGTCCATCCTTCCTGCCCACGATGCGATCCATCGGCAGGCCGTGCTGACAGCCCTGGCACCTACGCTCGGGATGCGGTTACGCCAAAGCGACCGAGCGCGTGTGCGGGCTCGGTTGAAGCAGCTTGGCTTGACCACGTCGGTGATTGAGGAGTTGGAACGGGTCAATCTGTCGTCTTCGTTGGAGGAAGTGGAGAAGAAATTGGGGGAGCATATGCCGACGTCGGTACGGCGCCAACTGGTTGCGCCTCTGCATGAACTGCGGCAGATCCAAACGTTAAGCGAAGCATTTGGCGTTCGCTTGCCGCTGTGCATTACGCCCTTGCTCCCGCAACGCAGCGTACTACAAATCCGGCGCCATTTTCCAGCTGGCGCGGCCGTTGGGACGCAAACTCGAAGTGCTCGCGGCGGGTGGGCGGTACGATTCGTTGTTGACGCGCTTTGCGCCGAACGAACGCTTTTTGCACCCGGTTCCTGGTTCGGCGCTGCGCGACGCGGGCACGCCCGAACACGGGGTCGGCGTCGAGATCTCCGTGGGCAAGATTGCGTTCGAGTTGCAAAACTGGCAAGTGATGCATGCGTCGCACTGGGCCAACCGAGCGAGCGAAGAAGAACGCAGTTTCGGTGCCTGGACCGCACGGCGGTGCGATGCGTATGTGATCAGCCGCCGGCGCCGTCTTGCCCGGATCCAATTGGTCCGGGACCATGTGGGCGGCCGGGATCGCGGCCGACTTGAAGTACGATGCGGTGGGCCAGGCGAGGAAGAAACGTACGACCTCGATCCGTCGACTGGCCATTACTCGCCCGAACGGATCTTGCGTTCGTGCAAGGCGGAAGGGATTGCGTTCCTGGTCCATGTGCGTTCGCGGGGAAAAAGTCAAGATCCGCAATGTGCTGCACAAGGCCGAGGTGGAAGTGGAACGAGAAGAGGTGGTGGCCACGTTGCTCCACCTGCTGGGTCGACAACGAACGGTGGACTTGTCCACCACCTACTATACCGGCGACGAGGCGAGCCAGCAAGCCGCGGTCTCCTTGGCTAGCACACTCGCTTCGGGCGCGCTGTCGGGCATGGGCGGACAAGGACTGGTGCCAGGCACAACGCTGGCACTGGCCCCGCCGCCCGAGGGCAAGTGGGAGCAGGTCGATACGCACGTTGTCTTTCCGCCTGGACCGGCCGCGCGCGGCGGGTCGGGCGGAGCGGGTCGCGAGTCGCGCCACAAGGAACGGCGGTTGCAGCGCCAAGGTCGCGCCGGGTTGGAGGACAGGCAGCGCGGGACGCGGTGCATGTGTCGGAGCAAGTGGTTCGGGGCCAGATTCCCGTGTTGGTACTCGACTTGCCGTGGAAAGAGTTGGCGCGGCTGGCGCTCCTCGAGGAGTTCCCTTCGTTGGAACGCGAGGCGCCCCGGGGCACCGCCGCCGAATATACAAGGCCATCCGCGCTCGCTTGAGCGAACTGCGAAGTCGATTGAAACGCGAACAGCCTGACGGTCCTCACAAGATCCTCTTCTACAGTTCCCGCGACGAACGATGCCTGCTCCTGTGAGCCGCGGTTACCCACAACTCCACCAGCCCACCCCCACGCCACATGCCAGTGCCCCTGTATTATTCTAGCCAACTATATCCCTGGGATCCAACGGAGAAGAGGGCGTGTTAGGTAGGGATCGTAGGCCGAGCCCCACAGCGTGCTTGGCTCGGTCGGAGCACATAGCCACCTACACGGGTAACAAAGTATATGCGGCAAAAGAGAAACGACAAACAGAGCAATGCAAAGGGAAGGGAAGTCAAAGGAAGTCAAGGGAAGGCAAGGGAAAAACAAGCACCTCGGTAGTAGATCACAAGCGAAGGCAAAAAGGTCGTCATCAAGCGTGCTCCCGCCCTAGGGCAGAAAGGCAGGCCAAGGCAGGAGGTGCAAATAACAGTTGATCGGGCCCCCTGTCGGGGCCGAAACAAGCGAAGGGCCAGCCGGAACGGTCGACCGGTCCGGTCGGGGCGGTCTCACCAGACGCATCTCTGAAAGGGAAAGACGTCGAGGCGGCAGAAAGAGGGGCGGGGATTAAACAAAGAACTGGGTAAAGATACGGGACGAAGGAGCGACCGACATCTCCTCCATCTTGTACACGTTTAGTTCTTCCTTGATCTGTTGTGCCAAAAGAGGGGTAAGCCGATTGGCTGTCGTTAGCTCACCACGTCGATCGTAGATGTGAGCGGGCCAGTGTAGAATGGAGCTGGGCGCGGGGCGCAAACACAATCCGTTTCCCGCTTCCGGCCATGGCAAGTGCCGCAGCGGGGCTGGAGCAGGACCTAGCGCAGGGGAAGGGGCAGTTGCCAAAAAGAGGGGGGGGCAGAGACAGCAAGGGGAGAAAGAGGGGCAAGAGGAGAAAGGGGGACAAGAGGAGCAAGGGAAGGAAGGGGGGAAAAGGGAGCAGCGGAAGCAGCGGTGTAGGGGCCGGCACCGGGCGAAACGGCGGGGGAGGGAGGCGAGACACTTGCATGCAAAGGGAGCGAGGCACGGGGCGGGGTGGAGACAAGCGAGGCCATCGATGAGGCGTCCAGCGTCGGCGTCGAGCTTGGTTCACCCTCTGGTTTCTTGAGAATGCTGCGGGGAGCGGAGCCTGGGCCGCGGAGAGGCGGCCGCGCTCGATCCCCTCGGCCCATTGGCGTAACGAGTCGGTATCGAGGGCGAGGGAGGGGGCGAGGAGGAGCAAGGCGCACCCAGGCTGCCTACACTCGTTCCTGATCCTACCGAATCGTTCCCGCCAGGACGGGTGGGCACAGGGAGGGGGGGCTGCTCAGCAGCCCAGGAGGGACCGAGTTCGTAAAACGAGGAGGCGTTGCGTTCATCCTGCTCCTGCTCCCCGGACCGCCGTTCGTCCCGCGCCAGCGCGGCCGACGGAGCGGCATCGGCCTGGAGACCGGCCGCATGACGCAACAGTGCGTCGGAGGTGTCCTTGGAACTGCGAGAGGAGGCAGAACGTTGAGGTCCGCCCTGAAGAGCGCTGCGTTGGTTGGCACTGAGCGCCGGGCCCGACGTGGCGGACGCAGGCGACGGCGTCTCATCCCGACTGACGCGGCCGTGGGGTTGGAGCGGCGCATGGTGCTCCCGGCGGAGGTGGCGGGGGAGGAGGGGCGGCGGTGCTGGAAGCGCGCTTGCTCCGCCTCCTGCATTTGCCGCACATAGAAGGCAGCGGCTGAGGCCGTGGTGCGGAGTGGAGGGGCATGGGACTCGACGGTCATGTGCGACAGGGAAACGCCGGCACTGGGTGCGCGGTCTCTGTGGCGGAGGGAGAGGGGGGAGGCGGTGTGGGGAGCAGCAGCTGGCGGCGGGGGGCTGCTGCTGGGTGCGGTCTTTGGCAAAGATGTTGGAGATGCCCATGATGGAGTGCTTGCTGGCACGGGTGATCTTGGAGCGGCCGCGGGTGACACTGGCGCCGACGGACTGGGCGCTGCGGCGGATGATGACGCTGGCGCTGGAGACGGTGGAGGAGATGGAGAGGCGGGAGGAGAGGGAGATGTTGTCGGTGGAGGCATTGAACTTGCGCTGGACGCGCGGCGAGGCGGCGGTGCGGGTGCGGGTGGGCGGGGGTGGGGGGTAGGCGGCTGGGGCGGCGATGGAGGCGGCCATGGCGGGGAGGCGGGCCGCAGACGGGGAGCGAGGAGGGCGATGGATGGATGCGGATGGCTGTGATGGCTGTGCTGTGGCTATCGGAGAGCGGCAGGGCCATCGCATCGCCTGCCCATCGTAGACGGCAATTATCAGCTCCAGTCGCCCGCCGACACGAACACAACGCAACGCAACGCAACGCAACGCCTCCCGCCCAGTCGCCCCGAGCCCAGCGCCACCCAGCGCACTGCGTCGGTCTGCTGCCAGCTGCACGGATGCATGCATGCATGCATGCTCGCATGCACGCCTGCCGCCGCCGCACGCGCCCCGTGCTGCGTCCACCCACCACCACCCCACCAGCGGGACCGGCCGCACACACTGGCCCCGTGCCAGCCCTGTCCTGCGTCGGCTGCCCTGCCACTCGCCCCCTGCCCCTCCGCCACCGTCACGCGTCACGCGTCACGCGTCACACGCCACCCGACGTGCCCTTGCGCTGTAGCATGGCCTCCATATGGATTCGCGTGCCATCGCAACTCGCGTGTCAACCCACGCGTTCTTTTGCCCCCCCCCCGGACCGTACCCCTTTTCGACCGCATCGCCATTTGCCCGACATGGGGGGCACGGGCGTCGATGACCGGCGCGTATGCCGCCAGCAAGGCGCCACGTTCTTGGCAAAGGAAAAGACAGACGCGAGCTCAACAGAACAGGGGATTCTGCTGCGGGGTTGGAGGGGGAACGCACAAATGCAAAAGAATGCCATGTGGGAGATGGCGGGAGAAGCAGACAACTCGACGGATCAGGGGGCAACACTCTAAAGAATGAAGAAGAATGTTCTTATTTGGACCCCCATGAGAACGGGAGGTGCAATCGCGGGATTGTTGGCAATGTGCATGTTGAAAAGGCGAGCCTCACTACTCACGCTACGCATCAAGCAACGAGCAGATGCTGGGCACAGCATAATATGACGTAGCTACCTGCCTCTCCTTGTGTGTTATCGCTTGCGTTTCGCTCCACACAGCGCATGCAATGCAATAATAGGTGGCCCAGGCGAGAGATATGCGTGCCGAGAGGTATCCAGAAGGGCGGGAGAAGGAGGAGAGGAAAAAGCGCGCGGGGGTAGGGGACAGTTGTGGGTGTGTGTGGGGGGGGGGGGGCATGGCCGGTGTAGGTAGCTAGCACTTGCAGCTTCCGTCTTCGTTGCGTGGATTGTCTTGCTTGGTCACATCGATCACTGGTACAGAGAAATGTCAGTACGTCAGCCCCTGTCAGCGCCCAGGTCTCAGCGCTACGCCGATTCCAGCCTACCCACACCATACTGCACACATACCCTGGTTGGGAGCTTGGGGCGCCTGGGCTCCATCGAGCTGGGGCAACGTCTGGGCGATTTGGGTAAAGAGGGCCTTGACGTTGTGACCGAGCTTGGCCGACGTTTCAACAAAGACCAGGCCCTCGGCATTGGCCTTGCGTTGCGCTTCGTCCGTCGGCACTTGGCGCGCGGCAGGGAGATCGGTCTTGTTACCAACGAGAACAAGGATGACCTTGTCCCCGCGCTCGGCGCGCACATCCCCATCCATTTGTCCACCCCGTCATACGACGCGCGCGACGTAACATCGTACACCCACCACCGCCACGTTCGCATCGCGAATGTAGCTCGGAATCAGCGCGCGAAAGCGTTCTTGGCCCGCCGTGTCCCACAACTGCAACCGCACCGTCCGCTCGTCGACGTACATGGTCTTGCTTAGAAAATCAATCCCAATCGTCGCTTGGTACGCATCGTCAAAGGAGCCGTACATAAAGCGCGTGATGAGCGACGTTTTGCCAACACTCTGCTCCCCAGAAACACAAGCTTGTACCGGCGGGGTGCGGTTGGTGCGGTTGGGGGGACCGATGACATTGTATGGCGAATGGTGGCGGGGAGGGCGGAGAGGGGTGGATCGAGAGACTGTGCTGGGTACACACTATATACAAGCGGCGACTGTCCAAGCCAGGGCAAAAAGCTTCCAGGGCGGCCGGCGCCCAGGTGGGCAACCACCAATGCAAGCATCAGGCGTACTCGGACCGCGTCTGCTCCCCTTGGGGTCTGAGAAGCGGCGGGCCCAGGGGCCTGGATGCGCCACACGCGCTGGTCCACACTGGCCCCCCGCCTCTCCCACCCTGAGGCGGGCCCCCGCGAGCGGTGTCCAAAACTAGTGGGGTCGATTAGGTCGATCTCTAAGTTCCATATCGGAGGGTGCAAAGAAAATGTGCAACCCTACTGCACCCCCCCCACCTGCACGTGACGGCTGGGGGCTGGCTGCGCCAATCATCGGCATATGACAGAGTCGCGTCGACGCGTCCCTCCACCCACTTAAAATGCCCCCTACCCTACTCCCCGCCGGTGCCCCCATTGCGACACCGACGCTCACACTCGCACACGGTGCCCCTTCAATCCACGCCCACGGTTGTGCCCCCACTGCCGTCGACCTGGCCACAAGGCTGCCGCGGAGCGGTGTAGCAAGTTGAAACAAGCAATTGCGACTCATGGGCTACCTGGTGGATCCGAGCGAGGAAGAGAAGCCTTTGGGCGTGAAGCCGAGGCGGCTGCACGCGTGGCAAGGCCGCGTATACGCCGGCTGGAGGGTAGTAACGTGTCTGAAACCTCCGGGGCTCAGAGACGGGTAGATGCAGTGGAGCGGACAGACACTGCCAGGGCTGAGGCATGGCAGTGACTGTGAAAGGAACCCACGCGGCATGCTGTGGTACGGGGAACCGACGCGGCTGATGGAAGGCTCGCGCGACTGGGCAGATGGAAAGCTGGAGGAGGAGGTTGGATGATGAAGATGATGCAGCCAAGTGGAGACGAGAGGTTGCCTGTATTACTGAATCAATTGGCTGGAAACGTTCAGGAGTTGGACAGGAAAGGCGGGAAGGGAACGAGAATGGAAGGTGGGATAAAGGATCCCCACCAATCGAGGATGCTGACTGTTGGTTGGCCCCATTTTGGTAACCCCCTTCTGTCTAAGCCCCATCGCACAGCGAAGCAGACGAAGCTGCTATAGAGTGCGCCTTGGGAGCACTCGCGATCCAATGGATCAGCTGCAGTGCAGCCTTCAGACAAGGCGTGAAAAGGCAAAGTTCAAGCAACATCTGAATTGAAGGGAAGGAGACAGGAGAGAGAGAAGGGAGAGATGAAGTGAGCAGGGCGCGCGCGCCCTGCGAGCGGAACTCTTCCGCCCGGTTAAGTGATCGTCACTGATCCACCGAGAGTCGTGCAAGGGAACCCCAGCACTACCCTCCAACAGAAGCAAGTGAAGACCAGTGGGAAGGCACTAAGAATGTCATCCGATAGCACTTCCTCGTAATCGATAAGGTAACACCCGAGCCTGAATTGCCATGCATCACGTGACAAGATGCATATCACATGGTAGTCACATGTGGCCTCCAGCATGCAACCTGTGACCTGCCCAACGTGATCGAGTGATCGACGCGGGATTGGCACACTGGGTCTGAGATTCAACGTAAAGCAGAGGGGACGTTGGGACGATGAGATCTAAATGCGGCAAGTACTTTTCCGTCTCAGTTGCCTAACTTGCCGGTCGGTGGATCGGGGCCGCTGGCTCACCATGCGCCTCTATCATGCATCACCGGTCACTGTCTAGCCTAGGAACGAGAAGGAGCATCTGGGATAGGATTCAAGCATTGGGAAGGGGTGTGGGCATGGCGACCGTGCCAGGCCGGGGCGTCGCTTCGCCCCAACTGGCATCCAGTTCGGACGGTAGGGGCGTGGAGAAGGTCACAGGCGACCTTCGGCCGACGAGTGTGTTTCCGCCCGGTCCGAGGAGGGCAAGATAAGCGAAGAAGACGCTGGCGTACTCGGGGTGGGCAGCGCTACCAACGCAGGTGTCGACTGGGCCGCGGTGGCGGATGGGGTGGGGGAGGTACCGGGGGTGTAGAGGGTGCTGCTAGCTTGCTGGGACAGCAGGGGGGGAGACGGTGGCGACTGGGGCAACAAAGGTACGGGCGGCACGGGCGGCGCAACAGAGTGTAACGACGATAAGAGCGATTCCATTTGGCCCATTTGTTCTCGCACCATTTGGCGAGCCAGTGCGCTCAGTTCCTGGCCGACCCAGGCAAGCGTCCGATGCAGGCCCGTTTCCAATTGAACAAACGCGTCGGCCATGACGGCGGGAACCGCATCCCAATCGCCTGGCTCCTCTTGGTGGTAAGGATCGGCGAGATGGGCGACCTGGCCATACGCTTGGGCCACCACGGTGACCAGCGACGTGAAGACCCTGCCAAAGTCCAGCGCGAACCCGACATGAGGGTGGTAGAGCACAGCAACGCCCCTCGGATCGCCCTCGCCGAGCGCAATCACCGTCACAGCCCCCTCCTCGGTGTTACCTTCGACAATTGCGGTAGCCGCCGAGGCCGCGGCCGAGCTGACTGCCGAGCTGGTCTGGGCCAAGGGCGAGACCGACGGCGGCGCCACCTCATTGGCTTCGGCGCCGCCCGAGCCGACCGAGGCCGAATCTTTGACCGACTCAGCTCGTCGCCATGTCCTTCCTACAGGCTGGGGGGACGGGGGCAAGGAATCGGCGGCCGAAGCGGAAGGTGCGACGGGGGCAGCGAGGGAGCCCGTTCCCGCTGTACGGTGACGCAGCGCGGACGAAATTGTCGATCCAAGTTTGGGCAGCGGGGGAAGCAACGCCAATCCGCCTTGGCGCTGGGAACGGGCATGGTTTTCTTCAGCCGCCTCGAGCGCGTCGGAAAAGACACTGGCATGGACTGCGACGGCGGCGAGACGGGTGGTAAGCGTGGCAGCTGGCACCCATTCTTCCCGCACGGCCTGGACAGCAGCCTGGGCCGAGGCGGCGGCGGCCGCATCCGCCGCCGCACCTGGTGTTCCTGCCGAAGCGGCCGTGGGCTGGAGGACGCGGGCAAGAGACAGGCCCAGTGTCATGTGACGTACCGCGCGCGCTCGCGCCGGGGCGCGGGACGTGTCAAAGATGCGAGCCAGGTCGGCGGGGGGTGAAGCGGATGCTGCCGAGCCAGAGCGATTCGCATCGAACGACGGAAGCGAGGTGCTCGGCGGCACGCGCACGCGCCTCGCACCGCTCCCGCACCGCTCGTCGCCCATGCTGCTCGGCCATGCTGGGTGGGGATGGGACTGGGGACTTCGGCCAGTGGTTGCGCGCTGCGCTCCGGCGGGGCGCGTTGGCGTTTACCTTGGCACGCTCCACCGGGCCCTCTTTCGTTAGCCACGGTCCTCGCGCCAGCCTCTCGCCTCTGGCAGGCCAGAGGTGGGGCTGGGCGGAAAGAACCGGCTCTGGTTCCGCCCAGCCCAGCAGTAGGGTTGCAGCGTGTTCGTCGAACCCTATCACTGGAACGTTCGCTCCCCCACGTCTCATGTCTCACAGTTCAATGTTCAAACGTTCAATATCCAATGTTCGTCAGCGCAGTGACTACGATTCCGCAGCCCGTGCGCGTGTCGGGAGGAAGGGCCGGGGGGGATGCATGGCCATGCACATGGCCCAGTGTTTTCTTGGTCCTGTGTGCAAGGGACGGATGGTGAGGGTACACAAGAGAGAGCGGCGACGGCAGCGGCTGGGTGGGGATGGGAGAGGGTTAGGATGGGGGCCTTGGGCAGGGGAGGGGGCGTGGCAGAGGGTGCAGAGGGTGGCGAGGGGGTGGCTGCGACAGGCGCCGCCCAGCAGGTGCTCGGTTGGTGTGGTGAAGGCGGGGGCACGTGCAGCGGGTCACATGATGCATGGCATGACGTGCCTTCGGGCTTGGATCGATGGCGGGTGGTCGATGGGTGCACACCAGCCGCGTGGGGAAGGGGTGGGGCAGGGCCAGTGTCGGTGGGGGGCACAGGGCGCGTGTGGGGCGACGAGGCGTGCCGGGGGGTGTGCGAATGTTGAGCAAGAATCCAGGTGCGTCGGCAGGGTCCGCACGCCAGATTCCGATCGAGGCAGCGACGGATGCTGCTGATATACTGATACAGATACTGACTGACATGGACAGGGCGCGGCACGCGTCACATGTCACAGAAGGTCGCAGATCGCAGGGGGAGAAACAGACGCAGCAGCCGGCGGCCGCAGGCAAGGGCGGGGGTGTGGGAGGGGTGGAGTGTGGGCTGGTGCGTGTGACGCGGTGACAGGGGCGCACCGTTGCCGGTGGCCGCTGCACAGCGCAGCAGCGCAGCTGCAAGGGCAGACGACGTGCAGCTGTGGTGCGGGTGTGGCTCCACACTGCGCCCGGCGTGTGGGGCGCAGGCGGAGCGGCGCAGGTGTCAGCCGGTGCGCATGCAAGGGGCTCGGCAGTTCTCAGACGCACGGCATCCCACGCCACCTTTTTTGCAGGCTGGCTGTGCGCTTCCAGCGCTCTTCAAGCTTCGTCCTGCTGGTGCGCTGCGTGCGCATCTCCGCTTCTTGCGTCTGCGCGCCGCCTGCCCCCCGGCCCACGCCCCCATCTCCCCTGGCGCTCTCCCACCATCCGCACGCCTCCCGATACCCCCCCCGCCATGGCCACCCCGCCGCCCCCGCCGTCCCCCACACGCGTCCCCCTCCCCCCCAGCCCCACCTCCTCCAGCTCCACGCCCGCGGCGCCCACCGCTTCCTGCCCCCCGCTTCGCCCTCGGAGCGTGCCCTGGTTCCCGCCCGTCCCCGGCCGCCGCCCGCGTCGCAAGCCCTGCTCCTGCTCGGCGTGCTGAGCCCGCCCGAGCGCCCCTGCCCGCCCCCCGCCTTCCAGGTGGATCCAGCCCCTCCGGCTCGCTTGTCCCCTCGCCGGCATCCCAGCGCAGCTCTGCGCCCATTCTGGCCCATCGTCCCGTCTCGCCCTCTGGATCGGAGCGTGCTCTCCAGCTCAGCTCCCGCTTATCGCGTGGCTCGACACCCACCCCCGCCGGGCCCCACTCGCCCGTCCCCCTGCATCGCAGCCCCCTCGGCTCCGACCTGGCCATCGCAGCCCCAACAGCCGCCAGCCCCCTGGGCTCTGAGCGGGCGATCGAGCCCAGTCGTCCGCACTCCTCCTCCTCATCTCACCCTCCATCGGTGGGTCCCTGTCCCACGCCATGGTTCCTTCGCCCTCCAGCGGCCGCATGGGCTCGCCGCGCCGCCTCCCTCTAGGCACGCCGCGCCAAATCGAGGCGGAGGATCAGCCCTCTTCCGGCGGGGTCACCTCTGCTCTTGTCCCCGCCTCGACCAGTACAAGTCCTGCATCTCACCCGCCCTCGCCGGCAGGCTCAGCTTTCTTTGATGCTCCCACGCCCCCGCGGCAACTGACCCCCGGGTCTGCGTCTATCCAGGCGCCGTCGCCCCCGCTGCCCGGGCATGATTCCGCATCAGAGTTGAACACCGCCTCGGTAAGCGACCAGCGAAGTCTGTCCCCCGTTCGCCGGGCACTGCAAGGCCAAGATGCCCCATCCCGTCAGGTACGTACCTACGTTTGTCGACGCTCTCACGTAAATCGTGTGCTCGTTGGCGCCTTCGCATCTAAATTGACTCCCCTCTCTTTTCCACCTCCGCCCAGGGAGAAATCGATCGTGAGTCCGACGGGGCAAGCCCGCGCCGTCTCGGCGCGTCGCCTTCCTACCACCGCTTGTCTTCCAGCTCACGGTCCAGTGCCACCCGCGCGCTGCCGGCTGCCGTTCCCGAGCAGCTTGATCCCCCGCAGCATGAGGAAGGCCAGCCTTCAGTCCCGCTCACCTCACCCCCACTACCTTATACAGTTACCACACCTAGTGACATGCCCACCGCCCAGTTTTCGACCATGTCACCGACACCGAGCCAGCAATGGCCCGTTGCGTCGACTGTGGGCCCTTCCTCTACGGTGGGCATGGCCGAAGCAGGACATGGTGGGGCAGAGACTGGCACCCGGGCCCTGCCTGCCGCTGAGGGTACCAGTTCTCTCGCTGGCCTGCCTCCCATCCCCCAGGAAGAGGAGCAGGGTCACTCTCCTGGCGTTTCCCTTGGCGCGGCGGTTCCGCTCTCGCCACAGCGTCAGCTTACCCGCTCCTCGAGTGTCATGAGCGACAGTCAAGTTCTCCGTGGTTCTCCCTCACCACATCGCTCTCTAACCCCGTCAACATTGCGGCAGGGGGACGCTCCTGGCCCCGTTAGCCCGGCGGCACCAGTGATGCAACGCCAGCTTGCCAGCCCGTTTCGTGACAGCCGGTCGCCAGTGGGAAGTAGCGTGCGGAGGGGTATGGTGGCCGAGACGATCCAACGGCTTACTGGGGCCACGCCCAGTCCGGATCGGCCCCTGACCCGTTCTCCCACTCGTTCCATCCATTCCCCGTCCTCTTCCGGCTCCGTTCCGCCCGCTTTGGGTTTGGAGCAATCCAGCCGTCCACCGTCCTCGATGCGCAACTTGATCAGCATGTTCGATCAGCCCTCCACCTCGGACCCAGCCAACCAGCCGCCCGCCACGCCAACCCGCTCTTCGCCAGACTGGACACGCGACCCGCACCGCTCTCCCCACCGACGTTCCGCGTACGTTCTCCTGCTTCGCTTGCATGCTGATTCTAACCCCTCTTCCCCTTCTCATTTGGTAGGCACCTTGGTCACCCCAGCCCGTCTCGTGCCGCCGTCATTTCCCCCCCTCCTCTGCCGTTCTTGCCACGCTTGTCGGCCCCGAGTCTGCGCTTGGTGGGCCCGCGATGGGAACGGAGCAAGACGTTGCCCGCCCCTCGGTCTGTGATCCGCGCACCGTCTGACATGGGCGCGTCTTTCTTACCCTTGCCCGTATCCGATCCGCCTCCCGCCACGCCAGCTGTTCCCCAAAGCAGGGTGGAGGTGAGTTCGACAATGGGATTGCCCCAGTTGCCCGAGACGGAGGGGGCGCAACGTGCGAATTCCCCTGTGGGAGCGGGAGGTGGATCGGATCAGGCCCTCCTCTACCGTGCCCGCCACGCTTGTCGGCCCCGAGTCTGCGCTTGGTGGGCCCGCGATGGGAACGGAGCATGAAGTTGCTCGTGCCCCTCAGTCTGAGATCCGCGCACCGTCTGACATGGGCGCTTCTTTCTTGCCCTCGTACGAACCCGCATCACGCATCCGAACGACCGAGGCTGGTTCGACCTTGAGCTTCCCTCCGGTGCAAGGGCCAGACCTAGGGACCTTCCGCAGCCCGCCGACCGGAGTGAACGAACAAGGCTCGGTTATGGGGCTGACGGATCTCCCTATGGATGCCTCTCCCCCTCCTACGAAGATCTCCCATGGACCCAGTAGTGTCTTTGGTCTGGGATCCAGTGTAAGCGACCGGACAGCGAGGCAGCCAGAGGCGCCTTACACTGGTCCGCGTACCACCATGGGACCCGTGTCGGATATGGGGGGATCCATGCTCCCCGATCCACTGCCTTCCGGCCGTAGTGACCTTCCCAGCATGGCGTACCAGTCCCGCTTCGCCCGGACTGACCTTGGCCTTGCATCATCGGTTGGCATGGGCCATCTCCCCGACGCTGAGAGAGACGTTTCTTCCATTCCTGCTCCTACCCTCATGGCGGAATCATCCGTGGGCGTTGGCGACCTCCCCCAACCGGGCAGTTTGACGCAGGTGGCGTCCTCAGATGCCGTGCCCACTAGGGCCCCCCCTTCGGCAATGGGGTTCAGCCATGTTCCGTCCATCGAGACACAGGCCATCCCGGTCCATACTCCCTCTCCAACAGCAGGTACTTCTACTGTGCTAGGTGCTTCATCGGCTGTGGGCGGGACTCATTTCCCCGACACGATGCGGGGCGCGATCCCTTCACCTACCTTGCCACCGGGATCGACGATGAGTGTCAACGACTTACCCTCGGCCGCCTTTACACATCGGGCGTCATCCGTGGCTTCGCCTGCTCCGGGTCCTGCCTCAGCCACGGGCTTTAGCCACGTCCCCTCCCTGGCAGATTCGCCTGTCAGGGAGGCAATTTATACCGCTGGCAACGCTTCCACGGTACTTGGTACGTCATTGTCGGTCGAAACGTCCCATGTCCCGCCTACTGTACGGGGCGCAACCCCAGCTCCAACTGTTGCGCCAAGGTCGAGCGTCAGTGTCAACGAGCTCCCCTCGATTACGTCCGTTCACCGTCCCGCCTCAGCGGTATTGCCAGTTTCCGCGCCTGCCTCCGCCATGGGGTTCAGCCAGATTCCATCGGTGGAGGCCCAGACTAGCGCTGAACGTGAACGCCCGCAGGATCCGACTCGCAGTGCCTCGACTGTCCTGGGTGCTAGTCCAGTTTTCGATTCGCGTGCCTCGTACCAACCGGGGTGGAAGATGCGCGACGACCCGATTGGCTCGCCGTCGGTGTTGGGCGCTCGGTCGATGCTCAGCACGGCAGGTCCGCCCAGTCCCAAACGTTGGTCTGCACCGCGCTCCGCGTTCGGTCCAACCTCCTCGCTGGGCGCTTCGCCGATTTCAGATTCCAAAGCATGGTCTCTTCGTCGGCCTGGTTCCGAGATGCTTGTGGGACAGGAATCATCATCCGTGTTGGGGGGAGCCTCCGTTCTCACCACCCCAGCGCTCGACTATGGGCGTGCCGTCCATCGTACCGCACGGGCAGGCACAGCTCCCTCAACCGTCTTGGGGGCCCCATCACTCAGCGCTTCCCCCACCACCCAAGCCCGTTCGGTCCTAGGTAGCTTTCCTGCTCGCGCTTCCACACTAGGCGCGCCAGAGCTGCCGAGATCTCCTCCCCGGGCTTGGTCGGAGGTAGGAGGTCGGGGTGGCATCTCTCCCCATATGCCCCGTGCGCCCGACTCGTCCTTTGGCATGTCAATGGTGGAGGAGCCACGTGAGATCCCTGCGCGTCCCGACCCTGCGGCGCAAGCAGCACAACGAGCGTCCCACAGTCTGTCCCCACTCCCGTCGGTGGTAGCTGTTAGCCACTTGCCTGATTCGCCTCGGGCAGGGACCAGGGACGTCGGATGGATCCGAGGAGACAGTCAAGCCACGTCATATGTCGGCGGCTGGGTCGGCAGGTCCTCCAACAAGGGTGACCCTCTCACCTCAATACCGTACCGTGGCGCATACGCTTGCTCCGCCCTTGCGCGTATCCGAAGCGCTAGGGAGCGAGGGAGACTTGCCACACTGGGTCCCCAACGTCGCCTCCTCCGTCCCTACCACCCTTGGTCCTGAGACGGTTCTCGACCATCCGCGCCATGGGGTCCAACACGCTGAGCCAACGACGATGGAAGCTGCGCCCCGCTCTGTGGCCCTATCCCAGGGCCAGCATCGATCGGTTGCCCTGTCAGAGATGCAGCAAGGCTCGGTCACGGCATCGCCGCGGGGACACCAGTCGGTTGCCTTGTCGCCACCTTCGACATTTTACCGTACTGCTCCGTTGAACACACAGCGCTCTCCCCCGAACCAGCATCCGGTACGCATCAGCCCAGTGTCCACACCCTCGGTGACCGTGGCATTAGCGTCGCAGCCCCTTCGAAGGCTCCTGTCTCGTATGTTTCCTCGGCACGGATGGAGGCACCTCTGCCTCCTCTTCCTGCTTCTTCGTACCGCACAGAACCCGGTCGGGAGGAACCTGTGGTCTCAATGGGGGATGTACCACGGGACACACGCACGGCACTATCTGTGCCCCCTGTACCGGCATCTGCCACCGTCGTGATTGCCCAACCGGTTGTCGCTACCGATTTTGGTGCGGTGGATCCGCAGCCAGGGCACCCCCAGTGATGGATTCGGGCTCGGCGGGCCATTCGGCTCATCGGCCGGGAATGACGGAGGGCCCCCAAGCAGCTCGGGCCGAAGCCAACATGGGCGCTTCGTCCTTGTCTCTTCCTCTCCCCGAACAGCAGGAAGACCATCCCAGGCAGCAAGAGGTGCCCGATCCGGAGCCTTGCTTCTCTCCCCGCAACTACAGCGGAACGAGAGTATGCGCAGCGCCGCCTCGACGGACATTTACCCCATGGACAGTGCAAGCCAGCTGGGATCTCGGTATCGCGTGCCACTGAGCGAACGCTCAAGGGAATCTGCTCACACTGGCCGCTGGCCCGTACCATCGGGCGAAGAGGTCCGCCAGCCTGTTCCCTCGACGGTGGACGCGAGAAATGTGCCCCTGCCCTCGTCGCGAGAGACGTCGATGGCCGACCCCACCGCGCGGGAATCTGCCGTGCAGCTGCGCGCCTTGCCCCCTGAGCCTAGCACACCAGAGGAGACACGCACACTGAGCCGCTCCACCGCCCCTCCTGTGCCTTCGGGGGAGGACGGTGAACCACCGCGTCCCGTCAGCATCCTCATGCGCCCTTCCACTTACCCTGCGACCGCACCCCAAACGGAGTACCCACCCGACCCGCGCCCCATCTCCATCCTGTCCCGCCCCCTGACCGTAGCGGGACCTTCGCCTCCAGTGGGCAGTCGCCCACCCGCTGTGCCCTCTGCTGTGCCGGAGGAATCCACATTTACCGCGCCCACCACCATGGCGCCAGCGCCGCTGTTGATGCCCGAAGAAGGCTACTACCCGCCTCCCAGCAACTTCCATACGGCCATGGGACCTCCGCAGAGCGCCGCTGCGCCCTACGGCACGTACAGTGTCTATGGCACCGCCCCTCCTGCCCCCACCACCAGTGCCCCACACTACATGGCCCCACCCAGTGTCAACCCTCCGACAGAGGCATCGTGGCAGGGGCGTGACTTGCCCCCGCCTGAGCCCGAGACGGTAGGAGGGCCAACCACCGTGTTTGCCGATGCTCCTGCGCCCCCCACCACGGGGTTCGCACCCGAACCGGAAACTGCGCTTCCTGCCCTGCCGCCCTCCACGGCTGGCTTCGAGGGCCAAGGTGAGCCTGCCGGTGCTAGCAGGGCCGTGAGTCCGCTCCGACCCGACCAGTTCGTCGGCGGGTTGAACCCAGAGATGATGGCCCGCCCGCCTGCCCCTTCTAATGAAGACCAACGCGCACCACGAAGCGTGTACATTGGCCATCCTCAGTACGTGTTTTCTTTTCCGTTACCTTGCGTGTGGAGCAACCCTGACTAACTTCACCCTCGACCCAGGTCGGTGATCTCTCGTAACGGCACTGCCCCAAGTGTGGAGCAATTGCCTTCTGCAACCGCTGGGAATCGTTCGTTGCCCGCCGCGTCGGTCCCAGGCTCTGGAACGGTTACTAGGAATCGCTCGTTGCCCGCCGCGTCGGTTCCAGGGTCTGGAACGGTTACGAGGAATCGCTCGTTGCCGTCCGCATCAGACCGGCAGGAAGGAGGTGAATCTGCTGTGCCAGCGGAGGCCGAACCCGAGGAGCACAAGACAGCGGATGCATCTCCGGCTGCGACGACGCGTGACTTGCCTCCCCAAGACGGGACAACGGATCCAGAGCAAGCGGAGGCTCCCCCACGGGAATGGTGGCCGCAAACGCTTCGGGAGCTGGCATCGACGGGCCAGTTCAAGTTGGCAGACGATTTGAACGACGAAGATCGGCACCAGTTCTTTGGCTCTCCCGGTCGTCCCCCTATTGCCGCGTACCTACCAGGCCTTACTCCGCCCCAACAGTCGCGCGACCTTCCCGCATCCGAACCACATGGTTCTTCAGCCCACGACCAGTCACACGCTCCCACGGGAGGCGCATCCGCTTCTGCGGGTGCCCCTACGGTTGGCTCGGCCCATGGGACCGCCAAGGAGCTCGGTTCTGCCGTCGCGTCACGCCCGGGAACTTCTCGCAGCCTTGCCGTGACCCCATCTGGCTCAGCGGCTCCCGCCGCCCCCTCCCGACCCGCCTCGTCCCGCCCTTCCACAGCCAAAACCGGTTCTCGACCTGCATCGAAACAGGTTGCACCATCCCACACCGCCTCTCCCCACGCTGAGTCGACCACCTCGCCTCCAGCTGCTTCTGCAGCCCACAGCGATAAGGGTGATGAGGGCGAAGATGACGGAGCGGATGATGCCCCGCGTGGTGTGGATGCCGAGGATGTGAGCAACCAGGAAACGCCTACTGAGAAGGATGATCAAGATGCTGGGCAGGAGGCGCCGTACGTGGGAACGGCCCAAGAGTATTGGGACGGCCATGATGTGGACGAAGACGAAGAGATGAAGCGGAAGACAAGGACGTTCCCGAGGAAGAGGACCATGCGCAGAGGGACCTTCCCCCTGCAAGCAGTGAGAAACCTACCACCCCTCCTCCCGGCTCTGCATCGGGGGGCCCAGCCTGCAACGCGGGGGAGAGTGTGGCGCGGTCCCTGCCCCCAGCATCGGTTAAGACCGCCAGCAAGCCACCGAGCAAAGCATCGGACCCAGTTGCTATGGTGCGTACGCCGACCGTACAACGCACTGCCAGCTCCGAGTACCAGCCGAGCCAGGCAGGGGACCTGGCCGAGACGGATTCACTTGCTGGAGGGGCCGAAGCGAGTTCCGAGGGGACCAAGCCGTCCGTTGCCCCGCGCTTGGCCTCTGTGGCGGAAGATCTTGAGGGAAAGGAGGACGAGGATAGCAAGGCGGTCGAATCGCCTCATCCTTCTCACCCTGACGAGGAAAAGGCACTTGAGGCAGAGAGTCCTCACCCGCAAGAGGACGAACAGGAGGAGCCTGATGAGGACAGTCCTTCGCAACTGGAACACGAAGGCGAAACGCCGGACGAAGAGAGTGTACACCGGTTGGAGGACGAAGGCGAGGAACCTGCTGATGACGGCAGTTCTCAGCAACTGGAGGAAGAGGGCGAGGAGCCGAACGAAGAAAGTCATCGGGAACTGGAGGACGAAGGCGAGGAACCTGCGGGTGTACATCCTGGGTTAACACCATCCCATTCGCACGATTCAATCCACCCGGATGAGCACTCCAGCCCAGTTGAAAAGACTGTTTCGGTCAAAGGTGCTTCCGAACATGCTTCGTTGGCCAAGACTCCCTCGGCCAAGGCCTCCTCAGCCAAGGCTGCCTCCACCAAGGCGTCTTCTACAAAATCCCTATCGCAGAAGGCGCCATCAAGCGCGGCCCGTTCGGCTAAGGCGTCCTCAGCTGGGCTTGACTCGACCGAGGTCCCTGTGGACACTGCATTTGTTGCGAAACCTGCTTCGACCAAGGGTGCCTCAGTCAAAGCATCCTCTGCCAGCGCGCCCGCATCTAAAGCTCCCTCATCCAAGGCGTCCTCATCCACTGCTCCCACTGCTCCCTCCTCTAAGGCCTCTTTGGCTTCAGCTCCTTCGACCAAGGCTACCTCAACCAGGCCTTCGTCAATCAAGGCCGCTTCGGAGGCAAAGGCTCTTTCCGAAGCCACAGCGAGGGCGTTATCCATGATTGCCTCGTCCGCCCCACCGTCAAAGGTGGGGGCAGCTTCGGCGCCCCCCTCGTCCAAGGCTCCCTCAATCAAGCCGCCGTCGACCAACAAGGCCCCGTCTGCCAAGGCTCCTTCTGCTAAGGCTCCTTCTGCCAAGGCTCCTTCTGCCAAGGCTCCTTCTTCCAAGGCCCCTTCGGCGAATGCCCCTTCGGCCAAAGCTTCTTCAGCTAAGGCTCCTTCGGCTAAGGTTCCGTCGACGACAGCATCTCCGGCTAAAGCACCATCCGCCAAAGCCGCTTGGGAAGCGAGAGCTCTGTCTGAGAAGACGGCGCGCGCGTTATCCATGATTGCCTCGTCCTCCCCGCCATCAACGGCGGGGGGGTAACGTCGGTGTCTGCGCGCTCACGTTTCACTCCGCCAGACAATTCGAGGGCAATCCCGGAACCGTCTCCTGAAGGCCCAGCGTCGAACGCGAGCAATGGTTCTCAATCTACGCCGCCCCAGATGACGATCCGCGTTGCGGTGGAGGTTGAAGATGCATCCGAAGACGGCGGGCCGAGCAACCAGAGCATCCCCAACAACGGTGAGGCTCAAAGAAGCCATGGATCGAGCACCAAAAAAGCTTTATCTTCCATTGGAGAAGAACCCGAGGCGCCAACTCCACCTGTCGATCCCTACGCTGTGTTGGCAAGGAAGCAACAAGAGCAGTACGGCGAGCTGGTGCAAGTATTGCAGGACATGAACCAGTGGCTTTCTGCCGACGCTCCTCGTCGCGCAGAAGAATGGCGCCGCTTGGGACAGACTATCACGGATCTCAACCATGGCTTCAGTACTATGCCAGGCGCGACGGCCCAAGAGATTGCTCGCCAACTCGCCGATGCAGCTCGCAGTGCTGCCCTGGCTGCTCAGGCCGAAACTGAAAGCAAGACTGGTGCGCTACCAGCTTCGGTCACAGGGTCGGCTCAGCGGTCTCTTCATGATGCGGGTGTATCGGATGGTCAGGAGGACAGGGATTTAGCAGCACCACCCGATGCTGCTGCTGAGCATGTTGATGCCCACTCTTCTGCCAAGGCCACGTCTGTGCCTGCGAAGGAGCCGCCCTCCCCATCTGGTACAGCGTTTTACACTGTGGCCCAGAACCGTATCCGCGACTGGCGTAGCAGCGTAACCCCGTCCTCACCCAACCAACCCCCGTCCATTCGATCGGCGAGTCCAAAGCATACGCCTGCTGTGTCTGTCCGCACCCCATCCCCGTCCATCCAAGAGAATACCCCCCCTCCAATGGCCCGGTCGTCTCGTTCGATCGCCGCCAGCTCGCCCCTCAGGAGCCATCATTCATTCACTGTGCCTGAGGAGGCAAGTGAGGAAAAGCTCGAGCCTGGGGTCGAGGGCAAGTCCGACTCGCCGGAACCTCCATTGAATGATCCTGTGCATGAGGAACCCGAGGTTGAGGAGGAAGATTCTGAGCCTGAGAAATCGGAGCCGAAGGAGGCTGTGCCTCAAGAGCCTGCACCTGAAGAGCCAGCGTCTGCCGATCCGGATCCCGAGGGCCCCGAGCCCCCGCCCGAGGAGCCCCCGTCCGAGGAGATCCACCCCGAGGGCGCCAAGCTTGAGGAGCTTGAGGCAGTGCCGTCTCAATCGGGAGAACACAAATCGAGAGCAGGGTCCGTACAGAGTGGCGCCCGGCCGGCCGCGGGAGGCCGAGTTTGGCACCTGCTCCAGCAGTTGCGCCCAGCGCACTCTGTGTATGAGACTCCAGCAGAACCTCCCGCTGAGTTTTTCGACGCGAAGGCTGATAAACCTGCTAGTGAAGCTTCTCATCCAAGCCAAATCAACTGCTTCCCGTTCTGACGCTGGGAAAAGTCCCAAATCTGTTTCTGAACATGCTCCTCCGACGCCCAAGCCCGGCTCGGTCGTGTCAAGCAAGAAGACCAAGTCGGTAGGCGGTGACGACCACGAAGATGGAGACGAGTCCCAGTCCGCACACAGCAAACTGAGCCCGGTCGAAGAAGCAGCTCATGAGGAACCTCGGCCGCCAACCGAGGTGGAGAGCCCGAGGCCTAGGTCGCTTCCTCCTGGTACACCTCACTCGACTGTGTATTACCCCACACCCGAACCAGAGGAACCCCATTCCGCTACTCCCGATTTGGGCCGAATGGCAGAAGAGATGGCCGAGGAGGGGATGCCAGGGCCTGACGCGAGTCCTACTCAAGTTTCTCACTTCCTCCAGTCGTTGTACGACCGTCGTAACTCCCCCGTTCCCTCGACAGTTTACGGGACGCCTAAGGAGACTGTCGCATTGGCGGACCCGAGTCTTGATGATGGGTCCAAAGCCGAACCTGAACAGGCTCTGCCGGAGGCGGAGACGGAGGAGAAGGAGGTGGCTGAGGAGGTTCATACAGAGGAGGGTTCTCCCGAAGGTTCCAAGGAAGCGGCCACTTCAGAGAAAGAAGTTGAAGAGGATGCGAAGTTGGCCGATTCGCCTAAGGACGATGCAGAGCCTCAAGCCCCCGCGGAGGATGTGCCCGCCAGCCAGGAACGAGGTGTTGACATGGCGGATGCGAGTGCCAAATCGGAAGCTAAACCGGAGGAAGAGGCGGCACCTGCCAAGGCTGACGCTGAGACCGACACTGCCCATGATGCTGAAGAGGCGAAAGCAGCAGAAGCCGATGGCAAGGAGAAAGCGGATGAAGCTGAGGCTAAGGTCGATGGCAAGGAGAAAGCGGATGAAGCTGCGGCTGAGGCCGAGGGCAAGGCCATGGCAGATGCAGCTGAGGCGGAGGCCAAGGCCAAGGAGGAGGCGCTTGCTAAAGCGAAGGCCGAGGCCGAGGCGCTTGCCAAGGCTGAAGCGGACGCAAAGGCTGCCGCGGACAAGGCTGAGGCGGACGCCAAAGCTGCTGAAGCTGCTCAGAAGAAGAAGGCAGCCTACGACAAGATGCTTAACGAGACGCACGCCAATGTGCAGGCGATGGCTAAGGCTATGGAAGCCATCCTTCAAGACATGATGGCCGGGCGGACCAATAAGATAAAGCACGAAGAAGAAGTCAAGGCACTTGATGCGGCTCGTGCTGAAGCATTGCTCGCACACCAGCAGGCCACCATGGAGCTTCTTCAGAAGGAGCGCGAAGCCCATGCTAGCATGATTCATTCTCTGACTGAAAAGGTATGTCTCTTACCATGGGAAGGGAATCAAGCTGACTTGTGTTGCCCTCCAGATTAATGCGCTCAAGCAGACACATGACCAGGAACGTGCTGCGCGCCAAACACACGATCAAGAACGTGACCCCCAACCTGGTGCGTACAAAACACCCTCTGTTGTGGTTGCTAGAAGTAAAGCTAACTCCCACATTCCAGCGATCCATGCATTGGCGCAGGTGGTCAATGAAGGCACCCAGATGCACACATCGCAGTTCAACTTGACCAACCAAGCTGTCCAGGACCTGATGAACAAGATGCTTCAACAACAACATGCCCATCACGGCGAGGTGGTCCAAGCTGTTTCCTCGGCCGGTGGGGACTTTGCCAAGGTAATTGCTGAGACTAGTGCTGCGGACATGAAGAAGATCCTGGGCAAGGAGGTGTTGCGGATGTTTGAGGAGGTGGGCCGCATTCGGGAGAGCAAGCGGACTCTTGAACACGAGATGAGTGAGATTTTCCACATGCGCGCCAAATACGGTAAAGGCATGCCTGTCCGAGGGGGTGGGAAGGCAGCTTCGCTTGCGCCTTCCAGTCCAAAGAAACCAGCTTCGGAGGCACCACAGTCCCCTGCCCCTCCCCCTCCCCCACCCTCATCCCGGGCAGCATCATCTCACAAGCCTGTCCCACCCTCTCCACTCGCCAGCCCTGCCCCTACGGCGATGACAGCGGCGCGTCGTCCCCGTCTGCCCGTACCTCCTTCATCGGCGCAGTAACTGTGATCTAGCAGCACCCCCTCTCACGAAGCCATGCCGCGAGAACCCCAAAGAGCTCCTGCTTGGCCAACACTCACTGCCCTGCTTTTTTCTCCAACCTGCGATATCATTTCACCCAAAATTGCTGGGCCTAGGCACCCACATCCGTCATCGACGTCATCGATCCATCTCTCCACTCACCAATTCCTCCATCCACCCATCCGCCTGTGATCCCCTTCCCTATTTTCATTCCCTTACCTTCCTGTGGTCCCCTCCCATTACCCCGAGCGGGGCCCAGGCTATGCTACGCGTTCGGGCCGTCTTAATCGACTGAGCCGCGAAACGCTGCGATGTGTATGTTTTCTTTCCCACCACACTTGTCCCAGCAGGACAGCGCGACTGCTGCAGAGGCAAGTGTGGACTATTGCTGCACACTTCTTGTTGTCGATTGTGCTAGGTACCCCGCCCATACCCTTATGCATCCCTTGGATTCTTGCAAAGTAGGCGTGCTGGTAGGAGGTTGTAGCACCAGCGCCGACAGATCCATATGCTTCCCATCAGAGAGCGCCCTTGGGACCAGAGATGGGCATCGTGAGTCAATGCAAAAGCAACAGTAGAAAGTGCATGGCGCTGATCAAGGCGGATATGCAGTCCTGCGCCCTGGCGTCACGGCCGGTATCTTGCTCCCGTGGCCTGTGTGTCCATCGCACTCTGTACGCCATCGAAATAACGCGGGACATTGCTGCATCAATCTTCACGCGAAGGTGTTAGGACGCCGAAGGATCAGAGACGACGCATTGCCAGCCTTCGTGTCTTGGGGAAAAGGATGGAGAAACCAATTGGGTATCCAGTGGGTCAACCAACCCAACAAAGAGGTGGGAACGCTTGCACAGCCCATTTCGAACCCCTGACCAGAGATGTTGACGTCTGGGGCCGATGCCAAGGAGAGCCAGAAGGGTGTTGTTCGGAAGCGGCTTGACCCCCGCTGCTACATCGCTGCGCTGACCCTTGCTCATTTGTCCACCGAGAGGTAGAACAGATGGACAAATGTATAGATTAGCAAGCAGATATAGTACAGTGCGTATGACAGATGGGATGACAGCCCCCCTCCCCTTCCTCCTCCTTATTGGTCCTGCCCGGCAGCACAAGAGCAGCGCGCAAACTGAAACGATCTGACCCGCTCTGTGGAAAGGTAAGGCCACTCACTACGTGCTTGACTCAAACCTCAGTCGCACCCCGACGCACCCAACACGTCGCTGTGGCGACGCGCTTGCTCCAACTTGGCCGAGTCGACGGGGGCAGGCACAAGGTGAGACAGAGCCATGTCGAGGGATGCCTCCTCGGCAACAGAAGGAGTCAAGCAAGATGCGGCGGGGTCAGGTGCGTGGGCATGCTCGAGAGGAACTGAGGTCGGAGGGGACGGAGGAGGGAGGGAGGGAGAGAGAGGAGAGAGAGAGAGAGGAAGAGAAGGAGGGAGAAAGGACGCGTGAGCGAAGGGGACGCGGGGGGGACCTCACGGCCACCTTTCTAGGAGACCCAACACCCCGCGCTTCCTGCGCCCACATCTGCTCTCGTAGTGTCCGCACCGAAGCTCGCGCGCGCCGGGCGGCGCGGTCCCAGTCGGCACCCGGACCAGGAAAAGCAAAGGCACTCGCATCCGGGTGGGGTCGGGAAGAGCAAGGCGCCGCGAGACAGGCGGTGGGGTCCGGGTGGGTGGGAGCAAGGCAGGAACGTGGATGGAAGGGGGAGAGGAACGCAAGGGGGTCCAACGGTTCGCTCGGCCATCTCCGGAGGGGTAGGCAGGCCCCACGTCTGGCTCGACTGGACCAGGTGCTCACGATCGTCCAGAGAGCTGTCGGCAAGGGCACCACCAGTAATGAGGCGGGGACAAAAGGCAAGCCGAATCGAACCGAACAGGTATACCTTGGGGGTGGCCGATGCCTCAACCCCGCGCCCGGCTCGTTGGCGGCGGGGGAGAGGCGGGGCGGCAAAGCGGAGCTGAACGACGTAGCGAAGTGTAGCTCGGCCCTGATCGGGCGGTCGAGGGTGAGCATAGCACGTGTGACGTATCACGCATTGCGTCCCAGCACGCAAGGTAAGCACGTCGTACGGCACCACCAGCACTCGAGGGACTCTGGTCCCCTCGCCGGATGGACCTCGAAGGAGTTGACACGTCCAGTTCGTGGCACGCGATACCCTGGAAATGCAGGGGGGACAGTGACAGAGGGGGAGAGAGGCTGGGGCAGGTCGTTGGCAGGGCTCGAGGAAGATAAGGTGTTAGGCAAGTTGGCCTCTGTCACCCCGCTGCGGCGTGCAAGTTGGCGTAGCTGCTGGATGGTGTGGCGATGTGCGTGGCGCAGCTGTTGGGCATAAAAACGGCCAGATCAAGTTTGCCGACATAGGGGTGTTGGTGATGCACGACGCACCCTCCTGCCCCGGATGGTAGTGCGCGTGGAAGGGAATGCGGATATGGGATGCGCTCGTCCCGTCTGCGCCGAGGACGCCTAGTTGGGCTTCAAAGGCACACTGCGCAGGCCCGAAGAAAGACGGTGGGTGAGGAGTGCCTGCTCGTATCCGCCAACCAGAGGGCTGGACGGGGCGACACGATGGCAACGGCACGCACGAGTCGGGGGATGGCCAACCTGGTGGTCTTGCTCGTCCTGGCCATCGGCGGTCTGGGGGAAAGAGAGCGGATGTGAGGATGTGGTGGAGCGGCGATGGCGTGTGGGGGGCGTTTGCCATGGGGAGATGGGAGGGGAGCAGACAGGAGATGGTGGTGGCAACAAGGGAGGGAGCGGGACGTGCGCCCTTGGGCCCACTACTGCTCTTGGACATACATCCTCCAGCCCCTGCGCACCGCCATCACCGTCAGGCACTTGCGCGCCGCCACACGGATGTGACTTGGGTGCACAAGGCTGTGGTACTCTAACGGCTACGCCCGAAAAGCACCTCTGGGCTGGGCCCGCAGCTGCGGTTTCAAGTTGCAAATTTGTCGTGAAAGCGTGTCTTCAACTCTTGGTTTCAAATCCCCCGCCGCCGCAGCACCGCCCCCATCTGCCCCACCGGCCCCACCCCCCCCCCCGGCTACCCCCCGCCCACCGCCCGGCCCAAGGGCCACCCCTAACCCTCCGCCGTTGCGCGGCACCGAAGCAGGTGTAACATGCAAGCTGTAAGCGCTCAGCCAGCCCACTCGTCAAGTTCGCCCAGGCCATGATGTATGGCACGTGACGCCGCTGACGTCACTGTGGCGTCTCAACGCGCGACGCGTTTTAATAGTGCCTGCAGGGTGTTACTACAGATTAATCCGTACGCACTATTATTACCACAGGTATTATATGCTGCTAGAGGGGGATGTTCCCAAACTGTTTTGCTTACTGCAGGCGTTTGTGCTCATTTCATCCTGTTGTGCATTCGAGAACATACATCGTTGATGATGATTAGTGAATAGTGGCTAATGTGGGTGTGGCGTCCGCAGGCTGAAGACCTAGTCAGTGAAGAGAGGGACTCAGTTTCAGTGACGAGTGTGTACTATTTACTGAGCGCTCAGTCTGAGCCGTGTGTGCACGGAAGAGCTCCAAGGCGGGTCCCCAAGATGCGTTTCTGCATCCAACCTCCGCACCGACAAGAGGTATGAACTAGTTGGCTTTGCCGAATTTGCCGAAGGGGGGCACTCTTGCGTCACCTAAGTAGCCCACATATATCGAGAGAAGTGCAAAATGAAATAGACCACCGTCAACCGCTCGCCCTTCACTCTGATTTCGTGCACAATGCCTTGTGTGGCTGTGACGGTGTGAGGAAGTTTGAAGGGATGAGTTCGTGCCGCTGTTGGCCAGGGGTAATAGTGCCGTGGCACTTCAATTTAAAAGTAGAAAAAAAAACGTTCCATGTTGGGCTCGAACCAACGACCTCCCTATGCCAAATTCAGGCACAGGCCGTCTGTGTAACAGTCGGACGCTCTAGCCAACTGAGCTATGGAACTCAATGATTTCAGTTAAATTAAAGGAAACTACCAGCAAATAACTACTGCCCTCTATATGCTGAGTGCACCAATCTGCATTTGACCACACCGAACAAAACACCTGTAAAAAACACCTAATAGTGGTTCTTTGCTCTGCAATAATTCACGCCACCGTGAACATAAGGAACTGGACCATCCTCTCGGATCCTGCAGAGGTGGGAGGAGAATTAGTTCATGAGTACAGCGGCTGTTCGGTGGTTGTTCGCTGGCTCACCACACGGTCTTGACTTTCTTTGGCAGTAAGCTGGGCCCATAGCACAGTCAAATAGCAGTTTGTTTCGTTGTAAACTCTTCCGTCCTAAATTATATTGCCTTTTCCATCTGTCGGCTCGGCCGCACACGATGAAATGAAGACGAAAAGGTTGGCCAGAGGGGAAGACACTAGTAACTACGTATTCCAGGACCACGGACACTAGCAACACCCATATAATATCTGTACAGAATAATTTACGTGTTGTGCAACGCATCTCACAGCGGAGATAGGAACAGATGAGACGGCTTATCGATGATGTTGCGGCTTCGAGTACAGATTTCAGCTTGATGTCGCGATATGAGCACGTTTGGATCTCTCCTGGCGCTCCAGAAGGGCAGGGGAACGTTTGGTCCCTGTGCTAAGCTCGGCGTCTTGGGTGGACTTGGTGTTGTGCCCGCGCATGTGTCGGGCAAGTTGGTCGAAGCGGGCATACGATTTGCTGCACACCTGGCACCGGTACTGCTTCTCCCCCACATGGGTTTTTTGTGTTTGGACAAGTTGGACGCCTCGGCAAACGCACGACCGCAAATAGGACAGGCAAACGGTCGGTCGCCCCGATGGACACGCAAATGGTTTACCAGCGATCCCGACGTCGCAAATCGTTTGTCGCACCCGGGCCAGTCGCACGCAAACGGTCGCTGTCCCGAGTGGGTGCGCATGTGCAGTGCCAACCCCGTCGATTCGCCAAACGCGGCGTGGCAGACACTACAGACAAACGGACGAAAGTTGGTGTGGGTCTGAAGGTGGCGTTGGAGCTTTTGACGTTGCTTGAATTCACCCTCTTTGCCCTGTGCGGCACGCGAGCAACCGCGCCACTGACACTGGTATGAGCTCTTGCCGCTCCCAACATGTTCCTGACTGAGGTGGATGTTGAGCTGGTCGAGCGTGGCAAAGGATGCTTCACACGTCCCCCAGCAGCACGCATGTTTCTCCGTCTCTTCCGCCTCGGTCTCAGTTTTGGGAGCCGGACGGAGCGAGCTGAGCGATTGCTCAGACCCAGGGGGGATGGGAGCGACGATGTAGGCGATGTACAAGGGGATGCCATGGAAACTGCTGGTTTTTCCCCATTGCTAGGCGGAAGAGGAGTGATGCGCCCCTCTGTAATCAAGACGGGAGGGGGCATCTGATGATGCCGTTCATCAGCAGTGGAGGGGGCATGTTGATGGCGATAATCATGGGCTTGGGCGTGGGCGTGGGCGTGGGAATGAGATGAATGGCGAGAGAGCCGTGCCTCCGACTTGGTTTCCATTGTAGATTGGTGGGCGGATGCTGAGTTTTCGATTCCAGCTTGATCCGGTGAACGGCGATTATGCATACGGCCAAGGGGAGCGGGTGGGTGGGCCGGCGATTGATGAATATGGGGCGGGGCAGTGTGCACCACAAGGTGGGGGTGCGGCACATCGCCATGGGGCGGATGAATGTGAGCGTGGGGACGGGGGTGGATGTGAGGCGGAGGTCCATTTCTCCTGCGTCCCCGTCGGCTCCCGAGCGCGAATGAATTCGTCTTATCCCACCACAGCTTGAGGCAGAAGGAGGTCCAGGTGATTTCGTTGGACATGCTCGATCAACCGATGGGCACTGCGATAATGAGCCCGACAGGCTCCCCATTGACACTCGAGAACACCCCGCCCGATGGAGCGGATGGGGTTGGCCCACCCTGGAGGATGGATGGGCAGGATCCACCTCCTGACGCGGGATCGTGGAAGCATCGGTTCTGCGGCTTCTACCGCCATGTCCAACTTCTCTTCTTGTTCTTGTTCTTGGTCCGCAGGTTCATCCACTTTTGGCTCGGCATGGTGAACGTGAGGCAAATCCAATGTGCATGATCCGTGGGGAGCATCAAAAAGAGCCAGACTGGGTCAAGACAAGAAGGGGAGGTGCAGATGGTGGTGGGTCAAAGAGACCAGGGTCGGGGAAACGTTGCTCGCCAATGGTAGCAGTGTTGGAGCTGGCAGTGGAAGAGTTGGGGGGAGCAGAGGGGGGCACAAAGGGGGCAAACGTCGGTGCCGATGGGCGCCGCACTTGAACTGAGGTTCGTCATAGAACCGAGCAAGTCGAGGGGCCCAGGTGCCGCCGGTACATTTATTGTGAACTGCTCTGTAACTGATATGGAGGCGGGAAGATCGGTCGGAGGATGTGATGGCGGAATAGTGGATGATGAAGGGGGTGTAGGAGGTCGTGAAGCGTGGTTTCCGACGGGAGACCCGGAGAGAAGTTGGGTGCAAAAGGGAGCCATTCGGAAGGGCTGATGGTGCCCAAGGCGAGCGGGAGACCACCGGGCTGCTGATCTGCATGGTCTGAGCAGCAAATGCGGAACAGCATGTCGTTGAGGGGCATATTGAGCGGGAATGGGGCAGCATTCGTCTGCTCGGGGGGCACAGTTCCTGCCGAAGCAGTGGCCAGGGACGCTGAGGGAAGACACGCCATTGGATAGGGTGGGAGTGGGGCCAATGCAGCCGATGTCAGTGCAGGGCACAGTGGCGCACCCAGGATCATCACACTGGACTGGGTCCCATTCCAGATCAAATGCACAGCTCTGTGAGGCGCAGGGATAGGCAGGGGTGGCGACGGACAGAGCCCCCAGCCCCAGCCCGGGCATAGAGGCAGCGAGTGGGACATGGCTTAAAGGCGTCGAAAGGGCAGGCGTACAGGACGAGGCTGAACCCGCAGCGGAAGCGGACGCAGCAGCAGCAGTCTTGGTAGAAACCGGCCCTCCTCTGGGAGCAGCATAGCAGGCGTTCACACAGTCCAGCAGCAGCTCCATCTTAATTGGACCGTGCTGGCAAGAAGGACAAGGGGCGGGGCAGGCAAGGGTCAGTACGCACGATTACAATATGGATCGACGGTGCGGTGCGTCGAAGGCAAGCATAGTACAAAAACAGACGTTCAACGCACATCAGTAGGGCTTGGGTCTTGTGCGGCCTGGACAAGGGCGGAGGGCACAGAAGAACCAAGAGCAGCATCGCCAGGCGGTGAGCAGCAGAGCGCAGAGTCCGGCGAACGTTGGGGGCAGGGCGAGGGTGGCCGTGTGCCCAACAGAGAGCAGCGGGTGGAGGCAGGGGCGCAC
This sequence comes from Moniliella sp. 'wahieum', assembly GCA_003971905.1. NCBI lineage: Eukaryota > Fungi > Basidiomycota > Moniliellomycetes > Moniliellales > Moniliellaceae > Moniliella > Moniliella sp. 'wahieum'. The sequence goes on along the minus strand of RSEE01000031.1, from coordinate 275,431 downwards.
ATGCTGTGGCAGCCGAGGGGTGTAGGATCACTTGGACTGGTCAAGTGGTGGGGGAGGCGGCGGTGCGGACGAGACGGAGGATAGGAAGGAGGAAAAGGAGGAAGAGGAGGATGCTGGTGCTGCCACTGCCACTGCCGTTGCGCACGACATCGACACTGGATGCTTGGGCTGTCTGGGGGCAGGACGAACCGACGGGAACCGGCTGGTCAAACCACCAATATAGTAACCAGCACCGATAGCAAGTAAAAACGGTAACTGGCAACCCCTATTAACCGCTTATAACCACGCACCCTCCCCTCCTCCTGTCAGAACGCAGGGGGGGGGCGATTAATGCCATATGGACGGCGGGTGGCGCACCTTGCCGGTTACGTTTTTTTTGTTCGGTGCCGCCGCCCTCCCTACTACAGGAGACAGAATCATCCCTTCCAACGTCCTCACGCTGCCCGCAATTAAACCGTTTTTCCGTACACCATTTCTTCGACCATCACGCACATCATGGCCATCAACTTATATCACACACGTCCACTATCGACCTCATCGACATCGATCATCAACGATGTCCCTCACCAAAGCACCCTCAGATCTCAGAAGACCTGCCACATCAGTCCCTCCAGCTCACACAAAGAGCTCACAAGACAGCCGGCACCCTCGCCGGGCCGACTGCGGAGAATCTGCAATTCGTGACAAACCTTCATTTTTTGTCAGGGAGTAGTTAGTAGCGAAGGCAACAAAACAGCAACTATAAAGCCATCAGATGTATAGCATCTATAGGGGCCGGGTAAACTGTATTAAAGGTAGTCTTTGCCTGACTGCGGCTACATATCTTGGTACCTTGCCTTAGTGCCTCGCCCTCCCTCTTTTTTCTTGATGAGAGGGCGATCAAGCAACTCATCAACCTGGCGAGCAAAGGCCACCGATCCCCACGGGTTCGTATGAGGTGACTCAGTAGGTGGGAGCGACGGAGGGTACCTGTAGGATGCTGGTCGAGAATCTGGTGAACAACGTTTCGATCCTGATGCGTGCTTGGCGTACTCATCTCGTCTCCAAGCCAGTTAGCGTAGGTGGTACGTGACATTCCGTATCCCTCTGCAGCCCGGAGCTGCGTTGAAATGCAGCGACCAACTCTGGGTTGGGCGCAGTTGGCGCTCTTTTCCTTTCCCTTGCCTGTGATGCGAAGACTGCGCGAGTGCTTACCAATGCACTTGATTCGGGGACTTGATACGGCTTTGACGTATGAGAGGAGGGAGGTTGGGGTCACGAGGAAAGCGACTGCCATCGATAGCGGGAATGGGCATGATACCCCCTCTATTAGCACTAGGCAGGGGTGGTGAATGAATCAGTTCCTCCCTGCTAGGCAAAGGGACATGCGCTATTTCACTTATTCTCACTGGTACAGGTTGGAAGTGGGAATCATGGAAGGAGAGAGTTATCCATAATTGCATCCCGGGGTCTCCATTGCTGCGGATGGACGGCATTGTGAGGTTCTTCCTTACTTGTTTGCTAGGTGAAATAGAGGTAAACACACCATCGGAGAGTGAGGAAGCGCAAGTGGGCTGGGTGGGGCGTCCCCCGTTCGTGGTCGGTGGAAGGAAAGTCACGACCAAATAAGTCTGGGTCCGATTCGGGCCAAGCAAGGCCGGGATCAACTGGAGCATGCGGATGTTGAGTGCAAAAGCGGTGTACACCTCGGGACTATGGAGAAAGTGCTGGTACCATCGCAACGGGGACGGACCATGAGGAAACTGATACGAAGAGTATGGCGTGAGAAAGGTCAGCACCAAGTAAAAAGAAATGCCATATAGGAGAACTCACTGACTGGGCTATGTGGTGGAAAAAGGCCACCGAAGGTTGCAGGGTGGGAACGGCAAGCGTACGAACCATAATCTCGGGACATGTGTTCGGCCGTACGCCAGTCAGACGGGTGACTTGATTGGCCGGGATAAGTCGGGAAAGCATGTTGGCGAGGTGGGTTCTGTTGTTCACGAGAGAGATCCTGTAGTGGTGGATGCCAATGAAATGATTGAGGTAAGGAGTGACCCCGCGGCGTCTTGGAGCGAGGAACAGTATTCTTGTTCTGTAATGGAGAAGGGAGTGCCATGAGAACAATACTGCTGGGTAACAGCGATTACAGTATTTTTGTTCTGTAATGGAGAGGAAGAAGAGCCCTGAGAGCCGTAATGCTGAGTAGAAGCGATGATGCAGGCTGCAAAGGCGGCCCAAGGAAGTCCATCTTTTCTTCTATTTTAACCGCGGGCTCCCCCGAATATTCGCTTTTGCTCCTCATACTTGCCACATCATCTTGGAGTGGAGGAGTTGGTTTTCTCTCTGCAAAGGAGGCAGATGAGCCGCCCACGGGGATTTCTTTGTCAGAATAAGACTCAGATTGGTGAACCGTCTCAATCGGTTTCGCTTCCTCTTCGGCTCCTGAGCATTGAAGAATGGGTGCAACCGCGGGATTGTCCAAGACAGAAGGAGCTGGGTGTGGTTGGAGTCCCAACTGGACCATTACGCCGAGCCGTGAGGAGGAGGAAGAGGAGGAGGAGGAGGACGCTTGGCGGCATTGGGCATTCAATGACAATGGCACTTCCTTTGGAGTAATGCTAGTATGAGGGGAAGGCATGGCCCTATTCACCTCCTCTTCTGACTGTTCAACGTCTTGAGAAACCAAATGTGACGAGGACATACTGAGGTCTCCGATGCAGTGCGGGTGGGGTGTACATGCGAAGAGTTGATGCTGTGGAGGAACGAAGTACATATATATAGTGGATCGTATGTAGGCGCGGTGGAGCGATAGTGGTGGCAAAGTAGGATGCTGTGGTTAGCATGCATTCATGCATGCGCTTCAGGATGTGGGCAGAGACTTGCCTGTGGCGTATTATCAGGTCACACAAGGGTGTGGGGGACCCAACGGGAGCACCGACAGGCGCAATGTAGGAGGGATGAATGAACTGAAGAGCGTCGGAAGGACCGATGGGAGGGATGGGGGATGACGGGGACTTGTATGATCTCCTCTGGGCAATAAGAGGTGGTGGCGGTGTGGAGGTATAAGCAGATCTGTCTGCGCGCGCGGCTATAATGTTACGTTGTGATGCATCTACTAGCCATGTGCTGTCATCGTGCCCTATCGATGGCTCCATGCCTACTTCCGGTGGCTTGCATTCCTTTTGCATGGATAGAAGAGGCGCCCGAGAGATCAAGCTGGCCACGACAAAATGCATACGGGCAGGTGGCTACTCGCTTATAGAGCGGCCACTACAAGCGCCTCCCCCAGGTTGGGTGGCTGGCAGCTAGTAGGCCACAAGTCGCTCAGATTGAAAGTTGCAAGTTAAGCGTTGAACGTTGAATATTGAATGCAGCATCGTGCAAACTAGCCACTGCGAAGAGTGATATCGATGACAGTGACTATTGTGGGTGACCGGTGATGCATGCATGATGCATGCGGTAAGCGCTGAGCGGCAGCCGACGGCAGCAGACGGCAGCGAGAATGCAGCCGCGAGCGCGAACAGGCTACCCTCAACGTACGCTGAAGGTGTGTACTCAGCACGAACGAGCGCGTGGAGCACCGACGACAGGCGCAGCACTGGCGCAGCTACGGGCGTCGCTCGCACTGGCTCGCACAGGGAGTAGGGCGCAGGGCGCAGCTGGCCTGGCGAGCCCCATCTGATCCCTGATTCTACACAACTGCCCTGTGCGTCTGCAGTGGCGATCTTCGGTTGGCTCCGATCGACACGAGATCGATGAGAGCGTCGCGTGGAGTGTTCCTGGTGCAGTGTGTGCCTGCGCATGGGGCACTGGCGCCGTGCCCGGGGGCAATGGCCCAGCCAGGCGTGGCCCAACGCATGGCCCAACGCAGGGGGGGCCTTGCGGCCGCTGGCCCCAGCGCCCTCTGGCGCTGCCCTTTGCCACCGCACTAGCCCCCAGCCGACCCATCGCGTTGCTGCCAGAGCTCAGCTCAGCAGAACGCCAGTCCAGCCCAGCTTGCTCGTGTGGGGAGGGGCTTTGTTTCTTACCTTCTGTTGCTCTGCGTACTGGGCACCACCCACCACCTTCTACCCTTCCCCCTCTCCCTCCCCCACCCCAACCCCATGCGCCTCACCCGCTCACGGCGTGGGCGTCTCCTTGGGCTTGCCCTCGCCAGTTCCATGCTTGCCCCCGTGACCCTTGCATACCGGGACGGCAGTGGCAGCGGCAGCGGCAGCGGTAGTGGCAATACTGGTTCTAGCGGCGCCTCGGCCTCCTCCTCGGCTGCCCCGCCGGCGCAGACCATCTCGTCCGGCAACACCCCCCTACCTCCTCCAATGGCGGCTCTCCGAATGGCGCTGCCTACGGAGGCTGGTCCGACGACGTCTGGCTGCCTCCTACCGACGGAAACGGCACCATCAGCACCCCTGCCTCCGCCTTGGCCGCTGCCGCCACGGAGGCCAACCCGCAGTTGGCCAACCTATTGGGTAGCCTGCTGTATTTCTACGACGTGCAACGTTCAGGCCAGCTCCCGTCGACAACCGCGTCTGGTGGCGCAACTCGTCGCTGACCGACGACGGGAAACAGCTGTCGGGCGTCGACTTGTCAGGCGGGTTCTTTGATGCGGGAGACTTCATCAAGGCCACCTTCCCATTGTGCTGGACGCTGCAATCGATCGCGTGGGGGGGAGCGACCTGGGGCGATGGCTATGCTCTGTCGCGCCAGACCAAGTACCTCGACAGTACCCTCCGCTGGGGCCTGGACTGGCTCACCAAGGCTGCCACCTCTACTCCGAATGCTCTCTGGGTGCTGGTAGGCAACTTTGGTCCGGATGGGGACAATTATTGGGGTGGCGACACCAACATCCCCTCCCCGACCGGCGTACCAGGTGAACGCTTCTGCACCTGGCACCGATGCCTTTGCCGCGGCAGCCTCCGTCTTTGCGGCGGGTGCGTTCCTGTACCAGGGCCACGTGCTTCCCTCCAATGCTTCAGCCAACGTTGGTACTTCGACTACCTCCCCCCTGGGCATCAAGAACGATACCTATGCCAGCCAACTGTTGGACCAAGCCGAAAACATGTGGCGCCTGGCCACGACCTCGCAACCGCAACAGCTCTACCAAGTCCCGGTCCCCGAGGCGAACAATGTGTACGCCTCGACCGACTATCTCGACGAGCTGACCATGGGCGCGCTCTGGCTCGCCCTCGACGGGCAACGCGTCGTACGCGTCGGCTGCGTCGGGCTACTTTGACCAAATGCTGCAGCAGTCGTCCAACTCTATCCAAGGCCGCCTCACCGGTCCGCTCAACTGGGACCAAAAGGACCCGGCGACGGCGTTGCTCTTCACCCAAGCTGCTGCGTACAACTCGGCGCTCAACATTGATGCGAACAAGTACCAAGCCCAGCTGGGGCTGTACTTGGATGAGATTGTCAATGGCACGATGGTAGGTACCTTCATGACCAAGGCTGAGGGCAACTCGACTGGTCTGCTCTGGTTCAAGGGCGACTCGGACGGTGCGTCGCTGAACCCAGCGGCGAATGCGGCGTGGATGCTGGACATTGCAGCAGGCTTTGCTTCGGAGCCGGGCTTTGGGACGGGGATGGCCAACCGGGCCGAAGCGTACCAGTCGTTTGCCGATAAACAAGTGGCCTATTTCCTTGGTCTCAACCCGATGAATGCAGTGTACGTCGTTGGTACTCACCCCAACTCGCCGCGCAACCCGCACTCGGCCATGGCCTCGGGGGACGGACATTGGCAACATTAATTTCTCCCCGCCAGAGGAGGCGTATGTGCTATATGGCGGTGTACCGGGCGGGCCAGCCAAGGACAACACGTACTATGACGAACGCTCCGACTGGACCCAGTCGGAGATTGCACTGGACTACAATGCGCCATTTGTTGGTCTCGTCGCCGCGCGTATTTCGCAACAACGGTGGCACCCGCTCTCCTCCTCGGACGCCAACAGCAACAATCCTGCCACGGGCTCGGCCCTGGGAGATCCCGTCTACGTTTCGCTTGCGCCCAACACACGTGTGCAACCCAAGTGGCCCTCGTCTGGCGGCTTGTCGTCCGGGGCCAAGATTGGGATCGGGGTTGGGGTGGGGCTGGGTGTGCCCATCGTGCTGGCGTTGGCAGGGCTGGCCTTCTTCTTGTACCGTCGGCGCAACAAGCGCTTTTAGGATACGTCTTGTTTCCTCTCCTTGCCCCGCTCTTCGTTTTGCGCACCAGCACTTTAGTCACGCACCTAGGTCCTCCTTTTCTCCGGCTCCTTTCCGTTTGCTTCCGCGCCACCCACCCGCCTCCCCACCGTCTCGAGTCGAGTCCCATCCAGATTTTGGTCCATCGCCTCCTACTGCCCAGACAATTGAACCGTCTCCTTCCTCAAGAAACTTTTTTCTCATCTCTGTTTTATCCGTTGCAATGTACCCGCCCCCCTTCTGGGGGCTCTAGGCGCTGGCACTTGATGATCTAGCAAGTCTTAGTCTTCGTCTTTGCAAATAGGATAGTTGGGCAAAAAAACTAAACACACATCAAGTAGAAGTACTCAAGTCCCCTCTTCAGGCTCAAGCTTGCCGCGCCAGCCGACCCGCACCGACGTAGCGTCCGCCTAGCACAACCTAGTCGCGCCTGGCGGAGCAGAGCGCAGCCCAGCCTAGCCACGATGGAAGAGTCCATGCTTCTTCTTACCATCGTCCAAGCTGGGCTGGACATGCGTGTGGTCCGGCACCTCCCCTTGCCTTCGACCTTGAGCATGGCACAGGTGCGAATCGACTTGAGCCATGCGTCGCCCGTGTCCTCCTCCTCGTCGTCATCCCACGCGAGCGCATGCAAGTCCGGGTACGCAAGCGACGAAGCCAGCCCCGTACCGGGGTGGGCTAACACCGAGTTGGACGGCGTCGAGATGGGTGTTGAAGCTCCGTGCGCATGCCCGCCCTTGGCCGTGGTAGGCAACGCCAGTGGCGAGTACATGTCCGCATGCTTGTGGCCGCGCAACAAGTCCCCGAGCGTGCAACGCAAACTGGGCGCGATGGCCAACATGCGACTCAACGCACTGCGCGATTCGCGCGGCAACAGACGGAAAATGCTATCGGCCGCACCCGACTTGTACGTCGTCTCGCTCCGTCCACTCGGATCGTCCTGTCCTTCGGCGCTGGCTTCCGTCTCCCCTTTCTCCTCTTCCTCCGATCCCTTTTTCTCACTTCCAGCTGGTGACGCGTTCTCAGCCTCCTTCTGTTCCCAGATAGCCGAATGGCCAGTGGCGTCCGAAGCCGAGACCGAAGCTGAGGCCGGGTGCGAAACGGGCTCCGGCGTGCGCGCACGCGACGGCGGCGCAGAATCCGTCACAGTGTACCCGGCTTCCTGGGCGGTACGGATATGCGGGACAGCGTGATGGGCATGCGGATGGGCGTTGGCGCGCGGAGAAGGCGGACGGGACAAGGTGGCCACCGAAGGGTTCTGGCTGGGTAACACGCCACTGGCAGTGCGCTCGAGGATGGTCAGCACCCCGCTGTTCCCTGGTCGGGGAAGAGCGTGCGCGTTGGGCGGGCCAAACTGCTTGTCGGCACTCATGGCCGGGCTGGAGGACAGCGCGGGATCAGCGTCCGAGTCGGCCTCGGTCTCGGGTTCCGGTTCGGGTTCAGAAGCATGCTCAGCGCTAGGGTGGTGATGAAGGGCATTTGGTACCGTGGCCGGGGTAAGCGGTTGCAGGTGGACGTCGTTCTTGCTCTGCGGCGGCGTGTGGGACACGGCGGGCGTGCTGGTCCCCGTCCCTGAGTTTGAGCCTGAGTTGGACGCGGGGTCCGGGTCGGGACGGTTGAGCTCGGGGTGGCTCTGGACGTAGAGACGAAAGACGGATCGGTCTTGGGATCGGGGATCTTCCATGGGAACCGACGCAGCACCATGCACAAAAAGATGATCCCCAACGACCAAACGTCGGTCAAGCGGGGGTCGTAGGTTTGGTGGCTCAACACCTCGGGGGCGAGGTAAGGGTCGGAACCTACGACGCCGGTTGCGACCACCTTGGCCTTGCCCGGGGAGTGGAAGACGGTGGCGGTGCCAAAGTCAATGATCTTGACAATGTTGTCGGTGGTCATGACGCAATTGTCCAGTTTCAGGTCGCGGTGGGCGAGCCCCATGTTGTGCAAGTAATCCACACCATCGACAATCTGGCGAAAGATGCAGTACAGTTCTTTGCGACACATTTTGCCGCTCATCACGACCGAGAAGAGATCGAACGGTGCATACTCCATCACCTCATAGTAGTGGCCCCGATCCGACACAATATCCAGACAACCAATAATGTTGATGTGGGCCAAGGTGGAGCCAATGCAGAATTCAGCAGTGACCTTTTTGAGGTAATCCTTCTCGCTCTCACCAGGCCGGATGGGGCGGAACTCCTTGACGGCAAAGACGGTATTGTCTTTGGAGCGTTTGATCAGTCGCACGGTACCTCCGGCCCCGCTTCCCAACACTTTGCCCCACTTGCCGTACTTCTTCATATGCGCACGGTCCTCTCCCAAAGGTGGGCTGTCGCGGCCGCGTCGTGGCGTCGCGGCACCAGACTTGGATCCAGGGCCGGACTTGTCATTAACGTGCAGGTGGTGGTAGAGGAACTGCAGAGAGAGAACAGACAAAGATGGGGCGGTTAGTCGGGTACTGGATACACGATCCAACGGGTCAGCACCGCCAACAGAAGAGAGAGCAACGCACGCGGCGAAGGTCGTTGACCAGATGGCCGCCTTCCTTGTCGCGCTTGGGTGCCGCCGGGCCCGAGGCAGCGTGGCCGCCGTCGGACGGGTCGGGCTGGGGGTTGCGCAGGGCCATGGAGGAGGCGCGCTTATTGACGGGGCGGGAGGGGGGGGCGGGGCTGGTGGGCCCCGAGGCCGAGGGCGGCGTGCCAGGGACGGGCGAGCGCGGGGTGTCGGTGTTGGCACGGCGCTTGAAGAACGAGGAGTGGGAGGCGGCGTGGTGGGGGCCGGCGGGCGGCGGATGTGGCGGGGAGGTGCCTGCGGGCGCGGGGGAGGGGGGCGGCGGGCATCATGTGGGGGAGGAGGCGAGGCGGGTGCTGTCGGGCGTGTCGGAGGCGACGGGGGAGCCGGGGAGGCTGGCGGGGGTGGGGAGGCGGTGCGCGAGGCGCCGCACCAGGCGCGGCAAACGCCGCCAGCGCGGCGGCGCCGGCTTCGTGCACGGGGACCGCGGCGACATGGCCGTGGGGGGCGGCGGGGGCGTCGGGGCGGGCGGCAGCGGCGGCCTTGGCGGGGTTCCAGCTGCCGAGGCGCGGCATGCTGGGGGGGGGGAGGAGGAGGTGCTGCTGGGGCCGTGTGTGGCCTGAGGCGGGCGGCGGAGCGTGGCATTCAGTTCGGCTGCTCAGCTGAGCTGGCGCTGAACGTTCACGGACGCTTACGTCAGTGTATGCGTCTGCTGCACGGGGGGCACGGCTGAGCTCAGCAGGCGGCATTCGCTATGGAATGCAACATTGCAATTCTGCCAGGGGAGATAATTCATTCACTCGTCAAAGCTTACGCCGGCTGTGCGCGAGAGCAGAGGCACTCAGTACTCACGCCCCAAACAGAATGCTCTTGTAGTCGCGCATAATCGACGGCGCGCTCGGGCTGGAAGAAGCCGCCTCGCACACAATCGCCGACACAAACTCCGGCGGCGTAATGTCGTACCGCAGTGCCAGCGTGTACAGGTGCGGGTGCGCCGCCTTGGCTCCGCGCGACAGCAGCACCCCCCCTGGTCCGCAACGCCTGCGACACCGCCCACTTGCCCACCCCCTCGCAGGAACTCGTCCTCGTTCCCCTCCCTCGTTCTCCACCAGCGCATCCATCTGCAGCCGCTCGCTGAACTTGTACGTCTCGCACGCCGCATACACCGGCTTCTCCCACTTGTGCCCACACATCGCCACCATGCTCGTCCCCGCCCGCCCATACAGCGACCCGTCCGCCAGCACCCCCGCCGTCCCCAGCAGCCATGTCCGCCCGCGGCATCAGCCGCGTCAGCGCCGACAGGTGGCCGTACGTCACCTCCTCCACCCCGGCCTTGTGCAGGAGCGTGACAAAGTCCTTCGACTGGTGCATCGGCGGGCCCGACTCAACCACGATCACCTTGAGCGCCGTACCCTCGGCACGTTGGCGCGCATGGATCCGTAGCAACGCCTGCTCCACCGTCGTAGAGTGTCCGTACACCAGCACCGTCGCCCCCGGCTTAACCTTCTGCGCCAACAGACGCGTAATCACCTTTTGCGGCACCACAATGCGCTCGCGAATGAAGCCGTCAATAGTACGGAAGAGGGATTGCTTGGACTGCTCGTCGCTAAAGTCCCGGTCCAGCACACTGATCTGCGCCTTGAGGAACCGAATCGAGTTGGCCACGCTGATGCCCATTGGCCGGACCTCGGTCAAAAAGTCAATTGCCGCACCCACCGCCACAATCAATGTCCGGCTAAAGAGGGTCTTGGGGGGCGTGCGGTAGTCTCGGATCATCTCCTTCATCGCCTCCAACACGGCGATCGCACGCAAATTCGAGCCATTGAGAGCGGCATGCACATTGCCCATTGCTTCGTTACCGGCATTGTTGGGATCCAGCCGGTCACGGAGCAGGATGATGCTCGTGTGGTACCGCACGTGCGGCACCAACTGTTTCAACACCCCTCTTTCCCGCCCATCCGGCTTGGGGCGCGCGACATTGCTCAGCATCGAGAGCGACCATTGTTCCGCCGGGCCCACCTTGCGCGCCGGCGGGGCAGCCGAACCTCGTGCGCCCGACCCGACAGGCAAAGAGGTCGCACCAGAAGAGGCAGCCGGCCCAGAGGTGCTCGATGCAGTGGCCGGTAGGGCGCCCGAAGCAGAACCAGTGGAGGTCGAGGGCCTGTTGGCTGCCGCTCCAGTCCCAGTCCCAGCTCCAGCCCCCGCCCCCGCTCCAGCCCCACCGCCGACGGAAGAAGAAGCATTGGGATTCCCTTCCCGAGCTGAAGCGGAAGCTTCGTCAGCAGCGATGCGCTCTTTGCGACTGAGGATGCGTGTGCCGTCCGGGCGGAAGCGGGGCTTGTCTGGCTGGGCTCCCCCGTTGGCCGCCTGCGTTTTGACTGCCCGGCGCTCTTTCTTGCTGAGGCGCTTGGGCGCGTCTCCTGAGGCAGCGGGGGGGGAGGTGGGGGCAGGCGATGCAGAAGGCTTGTCGGGGGGAGGCGTAGCAAGCGGCTCGGGCATGATGTGCGTCCCCACGGCTCAGGTCAGGTTCGTCGTGACTCGTTGCGAGCGCCAAACCAGCCCTGGCGGGCGTGGGCCCAGGTAATTTTTGGGCTGGCGGGCGGAAGAGACGGGGGGTTCGTTCCGCGCCGCACAGCGAACATTTGAGGGATTCGACATTTCAAAACCCCGATGTTGAAGCCGGGAGATTCAAGTTGAACGTTCAACGTTTTTAGCGCATCCGCCCCCTTTGCGCCACACCGCTCCGCCACGCGCCCTCTCACCATAGTCACTAGCTCCACTCTTCAATACGCTTCGCTTGTGCCGCCCCCCCGCCTAGTCCTCCCGTGCCCAGTGCCGCGATGGCCACCGCCGCTGATCCCAGCCCGAACCAGGCCGGCACTCCAGCTGCCATCTTTGACTCTCCCTTCCGTGCGTTCAACCCCAGGCGGTGGCTCACAACGCAAGCCAACTCTCCTTGTACGCTCTTCCCCCGCCTCTCCCCCCGCGTTTTGCTTCTCGCTTGCTCATCCATCCTTCTTGCGCGTGGCGACAGCGTTCGCCAAGTCTCGCTACTGGCTGCCGGGTCGGCTGCGGGCGTACTGGGGTTGACCAACTGGGCTGGGTTTGCGTTCTTCCTCGTCGCCCAACTGGCTGTCTCAGTATCGATCATCCTACTTTCGGCCCAAGCACACCCCTCTGCCTACCTATTGGATCCCGCCTCGGTTCAATGGGACGGGGTGCGCGTTAAAGTCAACGCAGCGGCCAACCTGGTCCAAGGTTTGGCCGCCGTGCCACCCGGTGTTGCGACGCAAACTTGGAACTGGGGCAAGTTTGTGCTCCTCGATGGCTTGTTTGACAACTTTTTGTCCTACGTGCTTTGGTGGACTTTTTGGTCGGCTGTGGTGCACGTGTACGACTAGAAGGGGTCCTAGCACCCTGTGCGACCGGTGGGACAGGCCGCGCTGCCCGTCCCGGCGTCTCTTGCCGAGAGAGGGTTCCTGCTTTGTCGTCACATGGCCGGACCCACGGTAGAGATTGCGCGGAGAGGAGCGTTGGCGTGCGCATGCTGCATATCCGCGTTCAAGGCGTTGTGCCCTTCAACGGATCAGGATGAATTGAGGAAGGGAGGGGGCAGTCCAGCGAGCGTCCCACTGGACCATATGACCACCACGCAGATATCGACGATCCACAGAGAGGTGGAAAGTCAGGTGTATACGATGGTACAATTTGCGCGATTTTTAAGTATTGGTCCCGAGACCGGCACGGCGGGGGGAATCCTGAACTACTGGAATCACATCGAGCAGACGCGGGGTGCGGGGTATCCGTTATCGGCATTGCCTCAGTGGGCGCTTGGGCACGCCAAAGTCTCACACGCTGAAGGGGGATGGGAATTGAAGGCGCGAAAAGAATGAGAACGGATAGTGGATTCGGAATGGGACCGGAGAAGGCGAACATCTGATGTCGGAATGGCATAGAGGGACATAAGACTCGGTGCCGGGCGTCTATGATAAACGCGGGAGCAGCGTGAGGAAGGATCAACGTATAACTTCCTGAATGCAAGTGCTCCTCTCCTACGAGTAGGTCATTGCGTCCCAATACGAGTTGAGAAGAGCGCTGCAGGGTCCAAAGCAGAGTCAGGGCCGGGACGACGGACCTGGCGCAAAAGGTCCAAGTTGCCCAGTTCCCAGTGGCCGCTGTAGTGAATGTGATATACACCTACGTTTCTCATCCCATTTCCCTCCCCCTCGGGTTCGCCAAGTCACAAGGCAGGAAGATCCGATTCAACACATCATTGCCTTTTGACAAGGTAAGTCGAATTGGGGGTACAACGCCCCTGTTTCTTGTGTGCTGAGCCAGTCGCAGTCGACTGTCGGAGGCGGACCGTACATAAGCGCAGATACCACGTCCCAGCGTTCGCTCGTGGGCCAAAAGCTGTTGCCGGGCTGAACCGTCGTTCTGTCCCCACTCGGCCCAGCCGGGTGGCACCGGTCGTGAGCATCGTGTGTCCCTGTACCACGCAGGCCCACCTTCTACCCATCTGCTTGGTCGAGCCATCATTGTACAGGACAGGCGACCCGATTTCCATCGCCGTAAACCTCGTGCCAGTACAACGGCCGTTCCGTGCTGCAACCTCTATACAAGCTCAACGTCAACATCAACATCAACACGAAGAAAGAAAGAAAGAAAGAAAAAAAAAGCCGGGCATGGAGCGCGGGACCGAGCTGGCTCGAGCTCAGTGCCCACCTCACCATCCCATCCCATCCATCCCGTCCCTGCTATAGCCACCACACCACGCAGAAAGGGCAGGGAAAAGAAAGGGTGCGTGTGGGGAAACACGGTAAATATAGTTGCCAAACCAGGAGGGGCAGGATGAGCCGCAGGAGAGTAGGACAGAGAGGGCAAAAGAGAGGAAGGAAAGGAGAGGAAAGGAAAGGAGATGGAAGGAAAGAAGGAGTAAGGTGGATGAGCAGCATCCACTCCTGTGTTGAATACATGTGTCCTGAGGGGAAGTGCGCACACGGTGACGCCAATCGCGCCGAGGCAGAAAGAGGGATGTGGGTAAGGTGTACGGAGTAGGGGGGGGGGGGTGGATAAGAGGGGGATCCGTCACGATGGTCATCGCGTTTGCATTCGAGCTGGCAAGCGCACAGTGAAGAAAAGATTACTGTGCCTTGATGGCTGTTGACTGGGCTACCTTTTCAGTATCGGCACGGCGGGCCGACGCGGCGGAGGTGGGTCGCGGGGCGGGGGGGTTGGCATTAGCCAAAAGACGGATCCCGAGCACGTGTCGCACGTCGTCACAGAACCGCAGCGAGTCCAAGACCGGTAGCAGATCTAGCAACGCCGTGTCATGAGGATCGTGGGTCCAACCTTCGATGGGGATCCCATTGGCTGGGTGCAAGCGCCAGGATACGGGACTGTTGTCCAACAGACACACGCGCCGCAGCGGATCGTTCTCGGGACTGCTGGGTGCCTTGCTGCCCCCACAGTCGCGCACCACCGCCGAAAGATCTTTAATGTAGACCCCATTTTTGTAGATGCACGATTCGCGGAAGAGACGGCCTTGGAACAAGCCGCGTCCTGCATCGAGCCAATCAATCACGGGGTCCGCATATTCTCGCACCGACGCTGTAAACACCACTACACTGTACCATTCCGCCACCTGGGCCAAAAAGGCGTCCACGCCAGGCCGCTTGTGGACCGTGTACACCACACTCCGCCCGCCTAGCATCACCTCCACACTGGTCGTACCACCACCAAAGCTGGAGAACCCAGGGGCTTGGCTGGGGCCCAAACCAAGTGTGGCCAGCCCCGAGCCAAACATGCGTCGAGGTACGGCCAACGCACTGCCCAAGCCAAACGAGCTGCTGGGGTGGTCGCGACTGGTTGAACGGGCAATCGAATGGATCAACGTCTCGTCCAGGTCCAACACCAATGTCTTGGGAGTCGAGTCGACCACGGGCGCCTTGACCGGAGCACGACAAACTGTCTCTGATCCAGGAGGACGGCGAGCGCGGAGGGGCATCGCGCCGGTGCCTCGGTCAATACGGGCCAAAGGTTTGGAAGGCGTAAGGTCTCCCGACGAGAAGGCAGCGTCTTGTCCTCCTCTGGATGCAGCGCTTGTGTTGGCGTCTCTTGTTTCTCTGCATCGACTGCAAAACCAGCGGCCAGGCGCTTGAGGAACTGCATCACAGCTTGAAGGAGCAAGACGACCAGGCGCACAAGGCGGGCAAGCTGGGCCTGCAGATCGGAAGAGACTTGTGTAATGCAAGAGGGCGTGGGCAACGTCTTCTCGTTCACCACCACCTCAGCGGCCGTACGAGTGACGATGGGTGCTCCGGATGAAGCGGGAGGTACAAGCAATACGCAAGCAGCATTTGGCAATCGGAGCGGCGCTGGCGTCCCATGCACTACCTCGACTTGGGACGGGGAAGCATCCTCATCTCGTCCCTTCTCGGCGCGCAGATTCGGACGCAACCAGCGTCTCACAGAGTGACAGTTGGTCCGACCCCGACGAGCGCGACGAGACCAAGGTTTGGTTGTCATCATGCTTCCGAGCAGGGAGATGGCACATGTCAATGTCCTCGAGCGTTTCTTGGGCTGACTCCGGGATGGCCGCGGGGGGAGGACATGGTGCGGTTGCTACCGTTGGTGGGCCCAGTGGCGGTCGGATGGGATGGGCACAGGGGGCAGAGGAGACGGAGGCGGAGGCGGAGGCGGAAGCGGACGGGAGGATGGGGCCGGCGAGCAATGAGGGGGCGGGGGAGGAGGGATAGGGGTCGGTGGAGCGGCTGGATCGGCACCTCCCTGTGGTGGCTGTCCTGCCAGACGGTCGGGCCATTCAAAGCCCCAGAGGCGAGCCCAGCGACGGCGGAAGCGGCTGGTCTCTGGGGCTGCTCGCCCAAAGCGGCGGCGGCGGCGACGCCAGGAGGAGGAGGCCGAGTCGGAGGAGAGACCGGGGCTGTTGGTGCTGCTGGGCCATGCGCTGGCGGACCAGAGGCGGGGGGGTGGGGGGGGCGGCGAGAGGGACGGCTGGGGCGGGTACGGGGGCTGGTGGGCGAGGGGGAGGGGGAGCAGCGGGGCGAGGAGGCGGTCGAGGAGGCGGAGAGAGTTCATGGCGCAGAGGCCCCAGCACGCGCCCGGGGCGGGGGAGGGGGAGGGGAGGGGGCGGGGGCGAGCGGGTGCTGGTGGAGGCGGGTGAGAGGCGGTGGAGGCGGAGGGATGGGCAGCGGGTGGCAGTGTGCGGTGGCTGGGCGCGTGGCGATCGGCATGGCCAGGCAGCAGCCAGCGTCTGCGTGCCGCTGGATTCGCTCCCTTCGCTGACTGGCTCGGCTGGCTGCCTATCGATTACCCGCGGAGCGGTTGAATATTGAACCTTGCGTCGGCATCCAGCCCCCGCATCGGCCATCGGCCATCGATCGGCCATCGGGCGCCCGCATGCAGCATACACGCCCAGCTGAACGTTCAATATTCAATATTCAGATTCACCGCTCCCCACCGGTCCATGCTCCACCGGGCCCCCCTGCGCCCGCCGCCCCACACCGCCCCTCTGCCCGCCATCCGACAGCAGCCGCGCTGCCGCCACCACGCGGTGCGTCACACGTCACGTGTCGCAGTGCCAACCGACTGTCCCTTGCCCCCGCGCCACCCTGCCGCACTTGGTGCTGAGGCCCACCGCAGACCCTCACCCTATCGCCATCAGTGCCATGCGTGTCACGCGTCACGCGTCACGCGCGCACGTACGCAACCAACCCTAGCACCCCCAACGTGCTCTGTAGTACAGGTGGAAGCCAGCCAATACCAGTCCATGCCATGCGTCACGCAACAACCCTACTTCACAACCCTACTACATCTGTAGCCTGCACGTGCCCCTGCATCTGCATGTGCCAGCCTGCTGACTGCGCGGCCTATAGCCGAGTCGCGTCCAAAGGCCAGTGTTGGTGGCTCGGCTGCTGCAACGAAGAGTGGGTGAATAGTGAATCCCCGTTCATCTCCTATCATTCTACACCCCCCACACGTCGTGGCCAGGCAAGAGACGAGATCTGCCATGTCGTGATGGCATGCGCTCTCCTGCCGCATGAATGCTCTTTCGCGGGCAGTGCCTCCCTCTCTCCCACAGGCCATGCTACCTCTCGTGCCAACATCCGACCACGTGCGGGTCTTCAAGACCGGCAATGCCCGCTTGGCCATTGCATGCCAAACGTTCGCATCATCAGCCAAAGCGCTGCCCTCACAACGTGGAATGGTGCAAAGAGGAGCAGTGGCGCAATGCAGATGAGCGGTAGGGCCGAGGATGGTGGGCTCCGTCTGTGATGAACTTGCAGCACGACTTACATTGCTCACAATATTTTCATGTTACCTCGGGCTTCATGGCAACCTATATAGGGTGGACGCAAAGGGTGCCATGGTCAGGAGTCACTCCACTCGCCCCCTTCCAAAGAAGGTGAACTTCATCATCTCTTGGGGAAGAAGGAACGGTGATTGCCATCACGGATGCAATACTACCGAATAGCTCCACCATGACGCAGCTGACCCTGGTGGGTTGATATGATGCGGTACTGGGCGAAAGGCGGCGGACACGCTCTTTGCCATGACCATGATCAAGTTCCAAGGGCATCCTCCCCTATACCTACCACCAGTTCTAGTCTCTCGCTTATCACCTCACGCACAACCATCACGATTGCCGTCGGATGTCGGGGCGGGACAAATAGCATTGATGGAAAGGAACATCATTGCCTACGAGGAGCAACAGCATGGATGACGCCTCCCTTCAGGCGGCTTATCTAGGACGTGGAGAAAGTTGTCTAGCTGCTCTTTTACAGTCGGGTTTCCCCTCCCAGTGTTGAAACCCGACTTGGAAGTAGATGCTTACATGTAACAAGAGCGAAGCAGGTGAAGCCTGCGAAGCAGCATGGCTGGAAGAAAAGAAGCCGCCGCCTCGTGGAATATAAGATCGCTGTATATCTATACCGTGAACTCTATGTACCAGCTGTGCCGGAGGCCACATTCATTTGGAGAAGGGAACGCCAAAATAAGTCGGAGTCGAGAGACACGGGCGGGAAGCGGTGGGTATACATGGGTCGGTATGAGGGTAATACGGTGAGTGGATGGGAATCGCCAATAACAAACAAGGGAACATTCCCATTCCCTAAGAGATATATGGTGGGACAGAGGAAAGTGTGCGATCAAGCAGTCATCGCATTGAGGTACGAGACGCTTCGAGCATCACCTCATCCTCGTCGGGCAAGGCCACAGACAAAGCGGAGGCGATGGCCCTCTTGGGCGTCTTGGCGCGGGGGGAAGGAATCCGGTGGTGCGCTTGCGCTCCACTGGCTTGTGACCAAGCGCGACATATTTTTGTGGGCGCTTTTGCTGCGCCGCAAATGGCCCAAACAACGGTGCACCCAATATCCTTCTTCTTGAGGATGTGGCGAATATGCCGAACGTTGCGCGCGGCCCTGTTCTTGTGGGCCGTCTGAGGGGGCGGGGGATTTGCATGCGGGACAGTAGTGCTTTGGACGGATGGCTGAGGCATAGTGGTAGGAGTAGCCACGGCAGTGGGGTAGGTGGTGCGGGGAAGTGCCTGAAGAATAGGAGCAGACTAATTGTTAGTATCATATCCACCTGCATCTTCTTCGGATCATTTCGGAGGAAGAAACGTACCTGGTAGTAAGACCGGAACGGAGAGGGAGCCAAGTCCCAAGGGCTTGGCGGGGGAGCATACACTTTGTTTTGGTGCCCAGTGGGGAGAGGGTGGGATGGGCGAGGTTCCGTGGTGTGGGTCAGTTGGTTAGGAAGGTGGACCATGGACGGCGGGACAGGTCGCAGCATGTTCATCTTCATCCACATCGGCTGCTCCTGCGCAGGAGACGAAACAAAGTCGTTCGCCACCGCTCGGACCATGGTCGCGACTGCTCGGAAGGGTGGGCCAGCCAGGCTGGCAATCAACCCGAAGGCCTGGCGGACCATTGCGGAGATGGCCGCGGTACTCGACCCTTCTTCCAAGCACAAGTGGCGATAGTGAATGACCAACACGAAGAACCAGGAGATGCGGGCCAGAGCCCAGATGATGGACTCGGTGTTATAGTAGTCAAACGAAAAACCCAGCGCAGGGGCACGGCAACGAAGAAGTGCCAGAGGAGGTGCGCAGGGAAGAGCAGGTGGTACGCGATGTGGACAAGGACGTTGAGGACAGCGGCGATAAGTGCGATGGTGAGCCAGTTGCCGAAGTCCATGGTGTGGGCTTTCGTAGGCTGTGGTGGTGGTGGGGAGAAGGGCGGTGGTGGGCAAGCTGCTGCGGCTCCTTTTATAGACTGCGCTGGAGGGCTGCGTCTGCTTTGGGCTCCCTCGGCAAAGGAGGTGGGAGAGCAGCGCGCCAGTATCGTCCCTCCTCCCCGGACATAACGCTTCCGTCGAGACTGGCACCGCAAGCATCATCGTCAGTGGCGCGGGGAGAAGCATCCTGCATCCCCAAGCGTACGACTGAAACCGACGCGGCCATTTTATTCGTGTCGTGTGCGCATCAGACGCATGATCATCATGCATCATGCAAACCTCCGCAGGTCTCAGGTGAACGTGGTGAACCCAGCGTATTTAATGGATTTGACGGAAGAGAGTGCCCCCCTTCGGCCAAGCCAACTAGTTTGTACCTCTCTTGTCGGTACGGAGGTTGGGTGCAGAAACGAGATCCAAGGAGACCCGCCTTGGAGCTCCGTACACACATGGCTCAGACTGAGCGCTCACTAAATACACACTCGTCACTGAAATGGGCATATCTCTCGCGCGCTACAGCTGCTGGGTTACGACGGTTAGGTCGGCACCGGCCGGGGAGAGTCAGACTCATCAGTGTGTCAATTCTCCTCTGTGGCACGAGACCACACATCGAAGAGTACAATGGGTAGTAAGATGAGTCTCTCTCTTTACTAACTAGGTCTCTTCAGCCTGCGGACGCCACCCACATTAGCCACTATTCACAGTAATCTTCATCAACATCATCCCTGACAAAGTACTATAATGTCGAGAGTATCCCATAACTGTGGCGCCGTCTCTTGCAACACTCCGTCTTGCCTTGAAAACTTATAGTTCTCTGCCGCCTTCGCACCATCACCATCAGCCTATATCGGCGCATCCTCTACTGTCCAACTATATGCAGATGCTTCGTGGCGGCCATAGGAAGAATGCATCGACTGAAGAGGGAAAACCGAGCTGTGGGAGCGCTATATAGAGGTGCCAATCGTTCCAGTGGGAGGGTACGACACGCATGAGCTATGAGCGCTCATCCTCAGGTCGAAGATGGTTTGGATATTTTTGGGTAATAGGGTGGGATATTTGCGCGGGACACAATGTGCGTAGATGCTACAGATGCCGGGTCACAGTGCAGATCCGATGCATGTTCTCAAAATGGACTCAAAGAGTATATTGGCACAAACGCCTGAATTAAGCAAAACATTCTGGAAACATCCCCCTCTGGTAGCATATAAGCAGTAGGTATTAGAAGAGATGCTGGGAGGCCCTCCGCTAAAGGGCCGGCCATAGGAAGTAACAGCCAGTGGGTAGTATAGACCTTAGTATACACTTAATAGAGATTCAGCAGTCAAGTCCAGCTGATCTCGGGGGCGGGGCCACAGACTTGGTTGGGCAAGCCATTGTAGAACTGTCGAACAGTTTCGTGTTTGGGGAAGGTCGGGACATTTCCCAACTGGAGCTGGGTGAGGAAACTCCATTGCATCTGGCCGTCGGCCGGTGACGAAGAGAGTTCATCGCTTTGTACGTCCAGAAGAAACTTCCGCCGGACCAGGCATAGGCCGAGGCCTGGGCATTGAAGTACGCCTGAGACCAGGTTGCGTTGGTGCCTGAGATGCCACTCGCTAGGCTCCACTCGGTCTTGACCGTGGGCACAGGGAAGGTGGAATACGTTTGCACGTTGTTGCAGACCAAGGAATAGATGTGATCTGGGTGGGTCTTGGCGGGGTAGGTGCCAGGGTACGGGTTATCGTTGAAAACGAGCATGCGGGGGTCCTTGTCAAGAGCAAACTTGAACCAATACTGCGTTGGGTTGGGAGCAAAGCCATGGTGGAAAAACATTGCGTAGTTGGCCTCGGAGAGAGTGGTATAGGTACGACGGTAAAATTCCTTTGTTATATGCAATCGTTTTGGAGTAGCACCTTGCGGACCGTTCGGCTCATTTACAGGCGTAATGGCAGCCACGACGGAACGGTAGGGTGGTGGTTTAGCCAGTTGACCAGGGCCTGGATTAATTGGTCCGACCGGCGTTGGTTGGTCGAATTCCACCAGGTTGGGTGGGATGTGGATTGACCACTTGCTTGATCCCCCGACTGGGAGCCCATGAGCTGGTGCATATCAATCACTGCCCGCATATTTCGCTTCCACAACCAGCCGAGCATTTGGGTCAAGTGATCGAGCTGGGTGCCGTTGCGGTAGGGCTCGTTGCCCTCCGTCGGCACCCAGAACCAATAGGCACATGGAATGCGCACCATATTGATCCCGGCTTTGTGCAGGATATGGACATCCGTCTCGTTGAGAAAGTTGCTCATGTACTCCTCTAGGACATCCACCACAGCGTCCCCCAACGTCTCGTGCAACGTCCATTCATCAGGAGCGTTGGGGGCATACTGCTCCCACCAGTCTGGGTCGAGCCACCGCTCATGGACAAGCCAGTTTCCCAGCGACACACCGTACGCCTTCGAATCAGGCTGGCTCCAGTCCCATTGTGGGAGAGGGGTGATGCGGCTTGGATCGTTTCCGCTCGAATCAAGCAGGGGCTGGCGAACGTTCCCAGACTTGCTCGATCCAGAAGAATTGCTGCCTTGTGCGATAACCCCACGCCCAGGCCTACACCCAGCCCGGTTCCCACTGCTAGCAAGGTGAGAAGGATAAAAGCGAACCACCAGGGATGGCGCTTGGCCCAGGATTTGTGGGGTGGGGCGTGAATCGCCAAAGAGAGCCGCCCTTGCTCGAACACCGTTGATGGTTTTGACTTTTCCCACACCCACGATCTGCACAGAGTCAGCTTCAGCCTTTAGGAGCTTGGGCGGATGGATGCCACGTACTCAGTGATTGTGACTTGGAGGACCAGAGGGAACGAAGGGCTTTCTGAATGCGTTCTCCGCCGGGAAGATGGTCTGGTAAGAAGAAGTGCGCTCGAATCGTTCTTGGAATGAGGCTGACGCCACTCCAAGTACTCTGTGTCCATGGGGGAAAGGGGATTCTCAGCAGACAACGTATTGGTAGATCGTGTCGAGCCCTATCATGCTTCTGCTTCAGCAGACTCTCTTCCTCCCCCCTTCGTTCGTGTAAGACTCGGAAAGACAACCCGAATGGTTTGAATTGGCTTGGCCTCTTCCGTTCGAGCAGGGGAAGGAATGGCCGTCGAAGAAGACGTAACATGACCTCCTTCGCCGCCCTGCCGGCGCAGAGGCAGGGCCATTAGTGGTGGCCGGATCGTAAGAACACACCCCTGAGCGAGACCGGGTGGCCGAGCGCTGGCCCAGGGGGGTTGCGATGGGACGCCTTGGGTTTGGTTCGAATGTTGAGAGCGGTGGACTTGGCGTTGTCAGAGGGCTTGGGTCGCGACAAACCGCCAAAGTAGGCACGGAAGTAGGGGTCGTCCAACCTTGCTCGGTCTCCTTGGCATGGGGGTCGTCCCATCAGTGGACGGGCCAGACGTGGGCATCTCGCGAAGTAAGACAAATGAAGACTTGTGACGAGAGTGAGAGATTCTTGGCACAAGAGTTGAAGCCAGTCAGCACAACAACTCAGTAGGTATGGTTATTGAATGCCAGGACAGGAGATAATACGACAGGATGACAGCTGCCAAGACCAGTGCGTTCCTTTACAAGTGAAGAAAGGCCAACATGACCTGTGGTTAGCATTTGGAACTGCAGCGCCGCATGCCCCACTCCGCCCATCACCCTGGTTGTTGGTGGCGCCGGCCACGTCGTGTGTGACGCTGGCCCATCCGATGTGGAGAAGTGGGGGTGGGAGCGGGGCGGGGGCGGGGATGTTGACAGGTGTGGTGACTTACTCGAAGGAGAAACAAGCCGGTGGATGGGATGGAACAGGAAGGAGGAGACGGCATCCGGTTCTCTACTGGTTGTGATACTAGGGCAGCCACTCGCACGCCAATATTATATACGTAGGTAGAGTCTAGTGGGATGTTTCGAAGTTGGATCTACATCCTGCGCCGCACGGGGGCAGTGTCAAGCGCCTGGTGGCCCAAATTCATGATTGCTGGCCCCCTTTCTTCAAGTGGCCGAGAGGCGCTGCTCACTGAGCGCTCGCTGAGCTCTATGAGGGGGGTTCTGCTCAGGCGCTCAGGCCTCACTCCTCACTAGTCACTAGTCACTCGATGAACGCAATCCTTGACACATGATTATGCGCTGAAGCTGGTGGAGTGAAGCGCTCACGGCAAGCCATGAGGATGCGAGCCGCAACCCACACGACCCGTGTGAGTAACTCTCAGTCGTCCTTCGAACTGTGCGTCGCATGCATTTTTTGTGGTGCATGCGCGTAGTACAAGCCAAGTTCACAACCGGCTACGCTTGACCGAGGCCAGCATGCAGGAGGTAAGGTGGGTTCGCGAACGAAACCAGGGTAGAAAAACCAAAAACGGGAAGGGGGGACGAGGACAAAGGGTTGGAAAGGAGACGGAGAAGAAGGAGAAGAAGGAGGAGAAGAAGGAGAAGGAAAAGAAAAAGGAGAAGGTGTCGCGCTCGCACGCAGCATACGCAGAGGGACTAGATTCCCCGGTCTGCACCACCATCGTGCGCCCACGGATCATGGATCCCCGGCATGGACGGTCCAAACGACGAGGGAGGGAAGCCAAACAAGTTGGGTCCCAAATCCTTCAGGCCAGGCGGAAGGCCGGCGGGCGCTTGCTCAAATGCTACCCGGGTGCTATCCCAGGTCGAGGGCGGATTCAGCCAGGGCGCCAACGGCGGCATCGAGCTCAGTCCCGGGGGTGAAAACATCGTAGAGGCAGCCGGAGGCGCGGGCGGGTCCCCCTTGTCGGGCAGAGGGGATAGGCGTGCCCCCAAGGAACTCAGAAGACGTCTCGTCCGGGGGGCACAAGCGAAGATGGAGACGCGCCTGGGGGGCCCCACAGCGAAGCACCCAGCCCTGTGCCACCTGAAACTCCAGGTGCAGAGGGCATCCCGAACGGGTGAACAGAGGGGACCTGGGAAATGCGCCGACCAATAGGCTCCACCGTTTCATCTGCACCCGACAAGAGAGCACTGGAACCAAGAATGTGGGGAGGACTGTCCGAATGCCGGTGAATCTCATCGGCTGACACGTGCGAGGGTTCATCCGACACGCGCCGCCGGGGGCCAATCGGGCCAACGGCGCCATTACTGCCAGCCCCAATAGGGGCCACCGAAGGACGCTGGTTCAAGCGCGCACCAGAGCCAGGACTGGCACCGGCACTGGGGACATGGAACATATTGTCCGATCCCAAGGATGGGGGCGGCATACCTGCTCCCATTGACAGGGGCCTGGACGAGGCAGGCTCCAACGCCCCGTTCAATGGTTGCGAAGGAGCGGGACCCAAGCCTACCGGCGACCTTAGGTCTAAGCCACCTCCCAAAGCGCCTCGACCAGCGCCGGAGGGATTGAACAGGCCCGCCGAGGGCGGTCGGGGATCAAACGAGGAGAAACCAAAGGAAGGCATACCGACTGCACCGACTGCACCGACTGCACCGACTGCACCGACACTCGGAATGGCCCCAGGCCCCGTCCCCGGAACGATGGATCCAGTTGAGCTAACAGAAGCGGCGCGTGGCATTGTACCCAATGAGGGTGTCGTCATTCCAGAAGCTGATCTGTTGCCAGTACCGTTGGAGACGGAGGTGCTGCGTGACCCGGGTGCGGAAGGTGTAGAGACTCCGGGGCCCATGGTCCGAGACCGCGTGGGAGACCTAGGAACCAGAGGTGGAGTCGTCGTTCTGCCTGACACGTTCGCTGCGCCAACCCCTGGTGCTGAAGGCAGGTTCATCCCAGGCGGAGGCCCCATCATCGTGGTGGGGCGCGGAGGCAGTCCGAACCCAGTGGATCCAGGGCGTCCGGGGGGCACAGGCCGTCCCGGCGTAGTAGGCGTTGACAGGGGGGGAGACTGGGTTGTAGACCGAAGCGGAGCGGGTGAAGCAATGATACGATCGTTCAAAGTGCTAGGAGGGATGGCACTAGGAATTGGAGGTGGCTTAGCTACCTGAGCTGCTAGACGTTGGGCCTCGCGCGCTTGCTGTTCAGCCGACGCGGCTTTTTTCTCTTCGGCCTGGCGCGCTTCCTCTAGGGCTTGCTGCCGTTGCCGCTCTTCCTCCAGAGCTTGCTGCCGTTGCCGCTCTTCCTCTAGGGCTTGCTGCCGTTGCCGCTCCTCCTCTGCACGCTTTTTCTCCTTGGCTACGCGGGCGGCTTCCCGCTGCCGGCGTGTCTCCTCTTCCTTTTCCTTGCGTACCCGTTCGCGCTCAGCTTCCCGTGCACGTTCCTCTTCCACTCGTTGCGCCGCTCTTCCTCCTTGCGCGCTTTCTCCTCTTCCCTGGCTCGCCGCTCTGCCTCACGACGCTCGCGGTTCTCTTGCTGTTTCTTCAACTCGGTTTCGCGACGCTTGGCCTTAGCCTCTGCCTCGGCTTGTGCCTTAGCTTTCTCTTCCTGCTCCGTTTGAGCTGTTCAGCTCGCGTTTCTCACGCATCAGACTATTCAAAAGCAAGTTAGTAGGTCTCCATTTGACCAGACGGTATCCAGTACGTACCGTTTCTTGTCCTTTTTGCGCTGATTTTCCCTTTCCCGCTTGGCTGCCTTATCCCTTGTTTCTGCCGCAGACGCCTCGAGTTCACGGAGGAGCTGTTGCTGGCGGTCCTGGGCCACATGTTCGCGGTAAGCTTGCAAGACCCGCTGCTCAAACATACGAGCCGCAAAAATTTGGAACATGCGACGACCTTCTTCCATCCTTTGTTCCTCGGAGATGGACTCCTCCTCATCTTGCTCGTCATCAAAGTCGTCCTCATCCATGAACTCGTCCTCCGGAACATATTCCTCCTCTCACGTCATACCCGTCATCTTGGGTCTCGTCATAGTCCTGCGGGCGGTTGCGTAACCGACCCCATTGCGCTTCCAGTTGGGCTTGTACCTCGCTTCCCGTTGTGCCCGACGATTTGCCAATTGCTCCATCATCTCCAGGAACTTTTGCCCGTCGTTCTTTAACAGGTCGTCGGCGACCGTGAGGATACCTCCTGGTTGGCAAGGTGGCAATCACCGATTGTAACGGACACAACGCAACCAAGCAAACGACGACCAGATATGCACAAGCCATTAGTCAAGGCACGAAATAAGTGGGCCCAGCAGAGAATAGGTCAAGAAAATAGGACGAGCAGGAAGCCACGTTAGTAAGGTGCAAATGGAATGGGTGGCACCAGGGTGAAAGCGGGGCAGAATACAGGAAAAGAATTGATGAGAGACGGGGTGCTGGGCCCGGAGCAAAAAGGCAAGGGGCAAAACCAAACATACCTTTACAGTTACTGCGGAGCCGAACGCATCTGCGGGATTGGTACTTGCTTGGTGGGAATTGAGTTTGGAGTGAGTGATGACGATGGCGAAGAGGATGGTGACGATGGGGGTGGTGGTGATGATGATGATGATGGTGATGATGATGATCTTCTTCTTCGTCGTCGTCAAACTCGTCATCGTCAAACTCGTCATCGTCATATTCATCTTCGTCGAACTCGTCTTCGTCCTCAGATTCTTCCATCAGTCGACGGGGTTTCTTGTTCTGTTGAGGCGAGGGATGTAGTGGGTCAGGCCCAACCACGCCATTGGCGTCCAACTGGACCGAGCCGGGAAAGGGCCCTGAGTCAACCGCATAGATGCCTTGGCCGCCTTGCTCGAGTTGCTGGATGGTGTACGCCTCAAGCTCATTGTAGTATGCCTGATACAACAAATCCAGCTCCTCCTCGATCGAAGATCGTTTCCTCCCGCAGACGCCACAGGTGCAAAGATGTTTTTGTTGCTCCTTGATCTTCTTGAGGACTGCGTCTTTTTCAATCATGACCAAGTCCCGCCGTTCATCTTCCTTGAGGCCAAGCCAAAATTGGCTAATCTTTTGTCTCTCGGCCAAGTTGTTGGTGGCCCAAAGACGATTACTGGCACTCACGTTAGCAGTGTTTGCTGTACGATCGGCGTCACTGGCGCGGTGTTGGCGCAGGCGATTCCTTTGCTCCCGATGTCCGGGAAGCGGGAGTACTGCCGGCCGCAGGAACAACCGAATGTCTCGCGCCTGAAGTCTTGGCGCTGGCGGGGGCCTTGCCGTTGCTAATCATCGGCTGCTTTCCTGCTGCGCGGGACGAAGGAGGCGCCGTGTTGGCAGTGCTAGTGGCGGCCGAGTCCACAGTGGTGGAATGAGGTACACTAACCGAGGGATCAGAGGGCGCATGCTGGGCAGCAGCAGGCAGGGCGGAATCTGGAGGGGCTGGTTCAGGCGTAGGCGCAGGTGCCGAAGTAGGGATTGTGGCCAGGGCAGGTGTGGGGGGGGGGTGGGAACGGGGAGGGAAGGTGCAGACGAGACAGGCGTCGAGGCGTCGACCGCCTTATTTGCCTGCTTTTTCTTCTTTTTCTTCTTCTTGTTTTTCCCCGAGGCGGGTGGCGCCACGGTCGCTGCGTCGTCACCCAAACCAGCATGAAGATCCATACAACACCCGGCGTCCGGCTTTGTCCCATCGGTTCCAGAAGCTTGAACCAAAGGCCCGTGTTCGTCCATGAGGCCCATGTACGAATCCAGATCCGCAGCGTCAGGCGCAGCAAGACCTTTGGCCAAGGCTGCCACGGGGGGGGTTGGGATCCACTGGGGTCGGGGTAGGCCGAGCCATTAGCGAGGGGGATGGAGCTGGTCAGTGCAACAGGGTCTTCGGACGGGAGCGGCGGGGGGATTGGAGCGCGAATCGGTTCCTTGAGAGAAGGCGAGTTGGGACGCATGGGCGGCCTCGGCCAGCTGACGGGCAACAGTCAGAAGCGGATGGGACGCGAATGACTTTTGCAAATCGAACTTGGCCATGCCCATCAGGTCCACGCGAGCGCCAGCAGTGCCGGCGCCCGGGCCAGCGCTGGCGCCGGCAGCGGCAGCAGCGGGAGGAAGCAGGGCAGGGGACGTGGGGGCGGGGGTGCCGTTGGCGGCGGCGGCAGAGGCGGGCGTGGCGTCGGAGGGGAAGGCAAGGGGGAGGGCATCGCGGATGAGGGAGCGGAGGTGGGGCGGAAGGCTCATCCAGTAGTCGCCGTCGGGGACGCCGTTGGGGTCGAGGGCGGCGGCCATGTCGGCGGCGGTGAAGGGCAGGGTGGGGGGCGCGGCGGCGGGGGGGGGCGGCGGGGGGAGCGGCGGGGACGGGAGCGGGGACGGGAGCGGGGCCGCGGAGGACGCGGCGGTGCTCGCGTGGGTGGGCGGCATGCACGCGGAGCAGAGGGGCGGCCGTGGGTGCGGGAGCGGGAGCGGGAGGGAGAGAGAGGCGGCCGGCAGACGCTGCTATTACGACCACCCGCCAGCGTCCGCCTGCGCTTGCCTCGGGCACTCAGCGCATGCCGCACCCACACCGCGCCAGTGTCCCCCCCGGCCGCTAGGGTTCTCCCGTGCGGAGCCTGCCAGAACAATCTCCTGTCTTACGTCAGCCACCACCCGCCCACCCCTTGCATGCTGCAGACAGCCATCACATGTCACACGTACATCACATCACACATGCACTGCTGCGCCATCTACCCTCCACTTTTTAGCCAGTCCTGGACAGTGCCTGTTCCATTCAGCGCGGCGCGCATCCGCCGTGTCTCCTCTGGCCCTGCTGGCCCCTCGGCATTCACTCGTCCGCACGCGCCCGCTTCGCCGCCGCCCCCTCGCCCTCTCCTCTCGCCGCCGCCCCCGCCACGCTTCGTCCCCCGCTTGGCATCGTCCAGGAACTGGCCAATGGCAAACGGATCCGAGTCCTTCTCAAACACCACAGGTCCAGCCTCGCGCCCGCCCTCGCCGCCCGCTTCCGACGCGCCTTGGAACTTGCTCGCACCCAGCCCGAACCGGTCGTGCGTCAGCTCGTCCGAGATGCCCTCCACCGTTCCGCCGCCGTACGACTCGGACGCACTGGCACCCTGCGCCGGGCGCGAGTAGATGGCCCGTGCCGCCGACGAGCCTTGCAGCAGCGGCTGGTCGTACAGCGCATAGCTGTCGTCGTCCCCCCAGGACGCCTTGAGCGAGTCGCGGTTGAACAATCGCTCGTCCAACCCGCCTTGCGTCGAGGGCTTGGCCATGCCCAAAGCAATTTTCTCGGAAATATCGCGGTTCTGCTCCTTGGCCATCACGAGCACGTTGCTCGCTGCCCATCTTGGACAAACGCATCTCTCGTTCCTTTTCCCTCCGACGTTCGCTGCGCACCCGATCCCGCTCCGCTGCCTCCGAATCCTCCGACTCCTCCTCCGAACCCGAGCCCGAACCCGATTCCGATCCAGATTCCGACCCATACCCAGCCAACACACCCATCGCATCCGGCCGGCCATCGATCCGGCGCGTATCCGAGTCCGCTGCGAGTGCACGTCCCTCCCGCGCCTTTTGGGCTAGCGCGCGCAAGTGGTCCTCCTTGGCAGCCTTCTCCTTAGCAGCCAACTTGGCCTGCATCGCTGCCCGCTGTCGCACTTCCTCCCGCGCCAGATGATCCGCCGCATTGAGCGCCTCGGAAAAGTGGGCAAAGTCGTCGGATACGGTGACGTCCTGCAGCCCACGACCATCAGCGGCAAGACGCTTGTCGAGCGGAATGGTAAATCCACGGTTGTTCTTCCAGTTGGAAATGACGGGGGGGATGTCCCACTCCTTAAGCTCGGCGGCGGTTGCCTTGCGCGGGGGAGAACGGAGAACGGGAGGGGGGGGAGAAGGAGGTCGAGCAGGCGTCTTGACTTGCTTCTTGCGCGAGGGCTCAAGTGGGTCTTCGGCCACTTCGGTCATCTGGATGATCCGCTGGGTACCCACCCGCCGCGCTGGTTGGCCGGGGTGTAGCGGATGAACTGCGGTCCAGAAGAAGGCTTGGCGACTGTCTTGGGTTGAGATCCTTTGACCTTACTCTGCGTGATCTTTTCCAACGCCGCCCGGGTCCGGTCCGCGGTCGCCTGCACTTCCTCGGCCGACGGTCGCTCCATCGGTCCACCAGGGCGAGCTCCAGGGCGCATACGCAATGGCACAACGTCCATCCGCGACGTCTGCATCTCCTGTCCAGGCCTAAGCCCTTGCTGACAACCGCATCGTACTGCACCTTGCCATCGGCGCCAATGGGAACCGGGAGGCGTTGCCCTTGGCGGGCAGAGTGCGAGCAGAACTGTGCACCAATGCGCCGACGGACGAAGAGGCGGGGCGAGTGAGTGCGTAGATGTGCTGGGTGTACTGGAGGAGCTGCCCGGCTCATCGGGCAGGGCGGGTTGTAGCGTGGCGCCGGTAGACGCGCCGAAAGGCCAGACATGACGATGGCGGCACAGAAAGAGGTTGCTCAGGCTGCACTCAATTTGAGCGGCCAATGCAATATTCAATTCGACACGCTGGGGGCACCGAAGAGGGGGGAGGAATGCAGATTCTAATTCCGCCGCCTCGGGCTCACGCGCTGGGTGCATACCCCATGTGATATCACATGTGATGTCCCCGGCGATATGCCGCGACATCCCGCTTTTTTCACAGTTCCAAGTCGTCGCAAGCACCCACACTGCACCAACCGCTGCCTTCTGGCCAACAAGGTCCGCTTGGTCCTCTCGCACTTTGCCAACGACTGCAACTACATCGCCCTTCCAAATTGGCCGGTCGGTCTGAGCCCTGGGATCATCGTGCTCATCGCTCGTCATCGATCATCCACATCCCCTCTTAACTCTCAAGGCGCGGATCTCCCGAGCGCCATCATCCTCCTGCATGCCCACCTCTGCTCGACATGGTATGCCACACAACGACGATACGTCTCATGTGAGTCTGTATGTGTCTATCAAACCCATTGTCTCTGCCCACCACGGTTGGCGCCAAAGAATACACACTCTTTTAGTCTAGTCCGGCCCCGTCGGACCGTCGTTGGACTCGTACTGTACTATAGCCCAGATTCGTCTCTGTCGTTGATCGGAGGGAGTGGGGGAGACCGGACGGGCCCGGGGATGAACCAAGTGGAAAGAACAGGTTCAGCCCGGAAACCGATCCGTTTTGTCTCGTCCAATAGAGAGGGTGGTCACGGGCATCGACATGGTCGTGACACTAGACAAAAAGGGGGGGAAAGAGGAGGCTCCCACACTCAAGTGTGGGCACAGGACAATAAACAGGACCAACCAACGACATAGGGGAGATGGTGAAGCGAAACTACAAAATAAAAGGCACAGGTAACCCATCGAGAACTCAGAGTGTTGGGAACCAGCTCATGCGAATGGCGAAGGAGGGGGAGAGAGATGGTATGAGAGGCCGCCGACAGAGCGAGTGTGAGATGAGATGTGGTGAGCGCAGGTGAGTGCAGGTGGGTGCAGGTGGGTGCAGGTAATCCCCCAGGATGGGCTCATGTGGGGTGTTCTTGCCGATCTAGCGACAGCGTCCCACATGACACCGTCAAAATGGGAGAGGATGAAGACTAGCACATGCATGTGGTGACAAAATGCGTGGTTGGAAGAAGAGGTCGTCACTGCCTCGTTCCAACCCAACCCGAACAAAAAAAGGAGCGAACCCCCCGAGGGAACCGGCTCACCCAAAACTGGGTTTCCCAGCCCGACGGAATTCATCCCGCCCTTATCGCTCGCGAAGGTCAGGGAGATCGTACGATGAAATACTGTTACCATCGTCTTGCTGGGTTCGACCCAACAGTGTCCCACTGGTCCAAGTGACTGTTAGCGGGTGGGAAGGGCTGGGACAAGTCATACTCGTACAACGACGAGGGCGGTAACCTTGCTTGTTCCGCTTGGGATAACGTCCGGTCCCAAAAGGTGGAACGTCCTGGGTCAGCACCCCTCAGTTGGTCGTCAGGGCTTAACAAAGACGAACCGCCGGATGCACCTGGGGGAAAGAGGAGCCAGGAAGACCCTCTTGATGGGTCCAAATCGGTGGAAGCGGGCCCATAAGGAAGAGATGCAAAAAGCACCATCGAGTGCCTCCCCATAATTCTCCACCCACCCCACCAGATACACCCCCCCATGCGGCTGGGTCGCGTGCACCAGAGGGGAATGGGTGGGAAAAAGAATTTCGGGACTCCAAGTCACCAGCCGAAGGCGGAAGGTTGTCATAGAGGAGCGCAGGGTATTCGAACGACGAAGCGGATGGCCGGGGGTAACCCGGACCGGGTAAACTGGAAATGGGATCAGGCGTTGCAGAATGTGGCGGGTAGGTGAAACGAGGTAAGGAAGGGGCGCCGGCTTGGGTGGGCCATACTCGCACATGTTCCACAGACCAGGAGCAGGGGGCGACTCGAGAGGTACAGGAGCGGGCGGATGGTCGGGTCGGGTCCGTTTGCTTGGCCCCGCCTCAGCCCCTTCTTCTTCTTCTTCGTCTTCTTCAGGCTCATCTCGTACTTGCCGAGCGCGCTTGGTGTTGGCCCGAGGAGACTTTTTACGGATGGGAATTTTCAACCCCTGGCGAGCAAAGCAACGCGAAAGTTCAGAGGAAAGGGTCATGCCAGGGAAGCGTTTGGAAGGATAGACATCGAACGGTTCGGTATAATTGGTGGCGCAAAAGTACACGTGCTTCCCCACCGTCTCGTACAAGATGAGCTTGAGACGGTATCGCCCTTTCATGCGGACAGAAAGGTCAGGGAACACAAAGAAGGCTTGATCGGAATTGTCGAGGTCCTTGAGATGATGAAGCCCCGAAACACGGCTGCCAGTTGTACAGTCCCGCTTGCCATCGGCCACATGATGCAACTCGCGAGGGCTGTCACACTCGGCAAGCATGGCATATAGAAAATAGGACGTATTGTGCAGGTACCACGCCTTGTCCTCCCATCCCATACCGAGGGGGTCTGGCATCGTACACCCCGGTCGATAAGGTCCTGGACCGAGATGGGCGCTGGGGCCGAGGCTCCAGGAGGAGCGATAAGGTCGCTAACGGGGTGGTCGTGCGCAATGACCCGCAACTGGACGATGGGAGCTGGGTCAATGGGGCGGCGCTCGCCTGGGAGCAAGGAGAGAGAGGGGGGGGGGGGGGTTAGTGGTCCAGTGCGAGAGGAGGCAGGGAGAGGGGGAAGAACAAACCTTTGGCCGTAATGCCACTCATGCGGGCCTGGCGTGGCTGCTCGCGGATGATGAGCTGGTATTCGCTGGGGAGGAAAAGGGGTCAATACGGGGGACACTTGCTGGGATGGGATGGATGCACTACACAGCTGGTTGCGGCCAGCGAGGACCTGCTGGACGGAGGAGTAGACGAGATGGCCCTTGGAGGTGGCTTCGTTGGTGCGCAGGTGGGGGGGCAGGCGGCGGCGGCGCGGCGGCGGGGGCGGTGGGCCGCGGGGGCGGCTGGGTGGGGGGGTGCATGGCGAGGGATGGAGGCGATGCAAGGCAGAGGCGGTGGTGGCGAAGAGACGCGTCAGCTGGGCGTGTTGCTGGATGCTGGCGGGGGACGTGTGTGCGGGTGACAGGTGGCATGGTGACATGGCTGTCCTCGGCAGCGCTGTTAGGCTGCTGGGCGCAGGGCTCAGGCACTGCTCAGGCCGCTATAAGGCAGCTACAGGTGCCGCTCGCCGCATCTCCGCCCGGCTGTGGCTGCTGTGCGCTGCTGTTGCTGTTAGAGTGGTTGGTGTGACATGTGGCATGCGATGCATGCGACGCTGCATGTGACATGTGATGTACAGCTCGTGTGATAGCCCCATTGTATGTCCTGCCGCGCCCTGCCCCGCACACAGCACCACAGCACTCTCATCCCGCCGACTGGGCCTACCTGGCCTACTCGCTACGTCGGCGCCCGGCAGACAGACGCGGGTGGGTATACCATCAGTACCATGCCCCCACGATCAATGCATCCGCACCGCCCCCCCGCCCCGAGCAAAACAAACAAACAAATTCAAAAGGGCGAGACGGAGAGGGTCGAGGAGAGCGGGCAGGGCCAGAGGCTGCAGGCCAGGGAAAAGAGGTGAGGCGAGGCGAGGCAGGCCCAGCACAGGTGGTATATGTAAATAGGCTCGGCGATCATCGACCCGACGCGTCGGAGAGCCCTCGCGGTTCAAGGGAAGAAGAGGGAGGGGGGAGGCGCAAACGTTATGCGGAAAACCCAGAGCGGTCCGGATCGAACCACTCAAAGCTCGTCTCGGCCGGCGCCGAGGCTGCAAGCGGAGCGGCATCGACCTCGGTGGCGGGAGAAGGAGTGCGGTGGGGGTCCTGCACCGGCGCAGACCGCAAGGGAGGTGGGGCAATGGTCTTGTCCCCTTCATCCAATTCCTCCTCATGATCATCCACAGTACCATCAAACGCCATGTCCGGGTCCACCTCACTTCCTGCCATCAGAGGCGAGCTGGCCACTTGCCGCCCGCTCCCAGGTGAGGGGGAGGTGGGATCCAGTCCGGCCAGCATAAGTTGAGACAAGGAGCCTTGGGCGCGCAGCGGACGCGCCGATTGGGATCCGAGAGACCGTTGACGTTCGTGATTCCGTTCGGGACGTCCAGGCGGAGAAAGAGGCACGTCGAGAGTGGGGGTCAAGCACGTGTCGGATGTACTGACGCTGGAGATACTGTCTCGCCGCCCCAAGGGGCTGGCCGTTTCAGAACGCAGGTCCTCCACGTCCCCCGGCGCAGAAACATGGGGCGCACGCCCGCTGGTAGCGTGGTTCGAAGGGTGGCGCGGACGGCGTCGGGCACGGGCAAAGTTGGACGCACCTTTGGGTACGTCAGGGTTGAGCTCGGCAAGCATTTGTGCCGCCACATTTTCCGTATCTCCCGAGATATTCTGCGGGGCAGAAGAGGAGCCGTTGGAGGCGCCGCGCTGACCCCGCCCCGAGTGCGGCGGGTGGAAAGGATGGAGCTCTGGTGCAAGGACCGAATCAGGTCTTCCAACACGTGTTCGTCGTCCACCCCAGCTTCTCTCCGACTTGGGCCTCGGCCAATTCGCGGGCGCGCTCTTCTTTGGCGTCCTGCAGGCGCTGCTGCAAACGACGTTCATCGTCCTTCTTTTCGTTCTCGCGTTGGCATTTACGGTAGGCGATGACAAACTCGCGGAAAATACCGAAAAAGTCTTCGCTTGCCATTTGGGCTGTTGCGCCAGGCCGAGTCGGCCCTTCACCAAAGAACTTGATTGTGTCAGAGTACATCCGCTCGGTTTGTTGCAACTGATCCCATTGCCGGCTCACTTGGGTCTCGGCATCACGGAAGAAGGGAAGCATAAGCTGGGTGTATGGGTCTTGCAGATTCTCCTCTTCCTTGTCCATAAAGTCCTTCAACTCTTTGCGACGGAGAGCCAAATCGGAACGCAAGGTTGCGAGCTCCTTGCGCACGTCAACCAATTGCACTGGTCCACCCAAGTTAGTATCACATCAAACGTGTACTGGCACACTACTACAGAGTTGAGGAGGAAGACGTACCTCGGCAGGCAGCGGCAGGCGCCTCAAGCTCTTCCAAGAACAGCTCCGTCTCTGGAAACAGTGAGTGGACCGTGCGCTGGAGGAAGTGTAGCAACGTCGTTCCATCCTTCGCCTTGGTTCGACAAGCTTGTTGATCGATGAGATTTTGAAGCCAAAGGCGCCACCTTGGGGACCCGTTCCGTTGAGGTAATTCCCAAACATGAGGATAATGTTCAACAGGCGCTTGAAGTGGTCGGCGCCCATGAGACTGATAGAAGCTTGGCGCACGTGCTGACAGCCATCCTGGGCAGAATCAAAGGATTCCCAGAATTTGGCCTTAAACAGTAAGCCCTGCACCTTGGCCTTGAGGAACGGTACCGTCATCAGCAGCACCACCAGCTGATCGGCAGGGTGAAGTGTAGCCAATTCTTCCGGAGGCGCATTGCGGTAGGCACCCAACTCCCCCTTCACCTCGCTTTCGGGGTAGTTGGATAAGAGTTCGGCCAAGAGCGAGGGATCCATAATCGAAGGGGAGCAATCGGCGATGCCCTGGGCAACTTCTTGGGGTGTGGCATGCTTGGCTTTAGGATCAGCCCCCTTCACCCGATGTAGTACCATCTCCATCCTTTGCCGTGTGCGAAGTGGAAGGAAAGTCTTGCGCTCTTGTGCTTTGGCTCGAGCCGAGGCGTCCACCACTTTGCGGGAAATCTGTTTGACTTTAAAGTCATCCTCCATCTCGTTAAATTTGCTCCGTGCCCGCAACACTGCCGCCAACTGGCTCTCATCCATCGCCGGCTCACTCCACACCGTCTCGGACGCAACATTGGGCGGCACTTTCTCCCACATCAGCTGCTTCATCCGTTGGGATGCCATCTCGGACACGGGCTTCCTGTTGCGCAAATTGGCCATGATGGCAGCCGACACAGGAGTGTCCGTCAAGGGTTGGGAGCCAGGAAGTGGAGGTGGGGCCGGGGGCGCCGGAGGTGCGGGAGCAGCCGGTGGTGGTGGTGGAGCAGGAGCAGCGGGTGCCTCTCCGGGGGGAACAAGAGCAGACATAGCATCGCTATCCTGAGGACGATGTTTGCGAATCTCGTCCAAAAAGCCAGGATTAGAAGCCTGAGGGGAGGAGGGGGGGGGTGGGGCGGGGCGGAGGCGGAGGGGTGGCGGCGCTGCTTCCCCTACAACATGATCAGGTCCTGGTGGGGCTGGAGGTGGTGGCGGAGGCGGAGGTGGTGTGGCGGTGGCGGTGGAGAAGCAGCTTCTACCTCGGGGCTCGCCCCAGCCGGTGGTGGGAGGTGGTCCCGCTCAGAATGTTTCCTCCGGGACCGACGGTCCTCAATGGTCTTGACCATAGACCGTTGCAATTC
This sequence comes from Moniliella sp. 'wahieum', assembly GCA_003971905.1. Taxonomy (NCBI): domain Eukaryota; kingdom Fungi; phylum Basidiomycota; class Moniliellomycetes; order Moniliellales; family Moniliellaceae; genus Moniliella; species Moniliella sp. 'wahieum'. The sequence continues at coordinate 238,891 of RSEE01000031.1, read as the reverse complement.
CTCCGAGTCCATCATGCGCTGAGCCAACTTGGCCTGAATCCGCAATCGGTCGATCTCAAAGGTGGGGTGCGACGGGTCAGGTTCTTGATCATTAACAGCCGAATCACTGACTATACGAGCATTGGATCGGGATCTGGGAGGGCGGTGCACGGTAGAGCTCGTCTCGATCCGAGCAATAGCAGTTGATCGCTCCAGCGTCCTTTCGAGTTCGGAAACGAGCGCTTGGCGGTCCACCTTGGGCCCATCCTGGTCTCCCGCGGGGAGAGAGGTAGGGTCGATGTTGGCCTGGCGGAGCATCATGTAGAGCTCACGGTTCTGGATCTCTAGCTGGTAGGCCCGCTCCAAGTGGGTGCGTTCCATATCCCGCATCTCACCCCGGGCTGCTTCAGCATTCTCGCGCGCAGTAGCCAAGTCCATCTCCAACTCGGAGGCTTGCAACTCCAGGGACCGGATTACTCCACCAGACCCTTGCAGCAGTTGCTCCTCGGCATGAGAACGGGCTTGCTCAGCGTCAGCCAACTTGGATCTCATGCGCTGCAACTCGGCTTCGGCAGCGTCCATCTTGTCTTGATCGGCAAAACGAGACAGGACACGGGTTACCCCAATTCCCAGCAAGGCACTCATGTCATGCCCGGCTACCACACCTTTACGGTCAAGCACGACTGCAGCGACCAAGGCATCAATGAGTTGGTAGTAGTGCACCATATCCTGAGTCCTGTTGGATGAGCAACAGGTGTTTGAGAGCCGACACAAAAAAGTCTTGTGCCCGAGTGCCGCGAACGCGTTCAAGCACCGCATTGAAAACATCTTGTGGGTCAGTCAAGTCGGCCATGGCGGCCGAATTCATGTGTTCGGCCAGCTCGTCAGCATCATTGTGAGCGCAGCGGTCAAAGATCTCGATCTGGTGGTCCACTTCTTGCGACTTGAACGCACGCAGCTTTTCCAGGATCCGCCTCAGACCCGACGAGTCCATCTGGGTGCGTAGATGAACTCGTTCATGAAGGTCGATCACAATGTCACTGGAAAGAAGCGTGTTGATGAGGAACATGTTGTTCAGAGCATACTCGTTGAGGTTGGAATCGGGTGTGGGAGCAGTGGCGACGCCAGGTCCTCGACCTGGTCGACTTGCCACACTCATCTTCTTGATCTCCTCACTAGCGCCAACCATGGAGCCCATTTTTCCCCGGCCATCGATGGTGAGCTCAAAAGCGCGGAACCAAACGTCAAAGCGGCCAAGGGCTGCTTGCTTTTGCTGCAGCGCATCCACGCCTTGCAAAACAAGGCGATGCCCGGTAGGCTTAGCCCAATGGCAAAGGAAGAGCAGAATGTCGGCGGCCTGGCGGCGCGTGCTCAACTGGGGGCTCACGAGAGAGAAAACGATTTCGACAACACAGCGCGGGTTGCCCAGAGCGTCGTTGGCGCCAGGCTTGGAATTAAAGAGGGCGCGAAAGGCTTTCATGACCTCGTACTCGAGTGCATAGTCCTCCTCCGACTTGGGGGTCTTAGCATGGATGTTGTGAAGGAATGAGGTGAGAACGGGTGTGCCCTTGGCCTCGACAAAGTGATCGATCCACCCGATTGCGCACGTACGAAGCGTCACTGCCAACGCGCCGATGTCCGTACCATTGACAGTGCCATCGACGATGCGTTTTATGAACCATTCGGGAGAGTTGCGTGCAATGGTCGCGTTGCCACCTTGAGCCAGGGCTTGGCCACGATTGCGCTCACGCTCGCGGGCCGCATGCCACTCGGTCAAGCGGTCGTTGTACACCAACATCCACTTCTTATCCATACTGAAGCTCATTAGGGTCTGGGTACCTTGTCCGCCCCGCGATTCGTCCGATGGAGCGCCACCCGGTAGACTCTGAAAGTCGCGTTTCTGGATCAAGTCGGCAAACATACGCTCCACTTCGGCGTCGCTGGGGCGAGGGAAGGAAAACTCGCCATGCGGGGCGCTGTGGCTACCAGCACCAGCACCCCCAAAACCTGGGGGGAGGACGGTGTGGATTGGGCTGCCCGGGCCACTCCCTCCCGCAGCGGCAACGGCAGCAGCGGCCATGGCGGCCACCGTGCGTTCTTTGGCGGACGTCGGACCGAAGCCAAAGGAGGGGTGATGGGAGCCTACTGAACGACCAGATTGAGCCGAGGAGGCATGACTCGAATGAGACTTGCTTGAGGAGTTGCCAAAGTCACTCAGACCCGATTGGACCGATGGAAAGGAAGGGCTTTGGGCGCGGCTGCTGTGGGAGTTGGGATCGGGGTGGCGGTGGTGGTGGTAGTGATGCTTGTCGTAGTAGGGGCTATGTGGAGGGCGGTGGGATCGAGGAGGGTGGTGGTGGTGGGGACTGGTGGGGCTCTGCCCAGATGCAGCAGAGACATGGTTGTCATCGACGAAGCGACCGAGGGGGGAAGACCAAAGTCATCGGCGGCCTTGGGGGGGCAGAGAAGGTTAGAAATCAAGTTGGGGGGGAGGGGGGGGGGGGCATGCAGAGGAGACATCGACACACCTGGCCAAGGCGCGACGCCGGAGACGTGGAGGTGGGTGAGGGCGATATGGGGCGGTCAGCATCGTGCTTCTTGCGCCGGCCCTCAAAGAAGGAGCGCATGGTGCGAGGGGAGACGCGGCGCTCACGCTCAGCGCTGAGGGTCAGCGCCAGCCGGGGGGCGAGGGGGGCGGCAAGGGGCGGCAGCAGGGTGTGTGCTATGCACAGCGCATGCAACGCAGGGAGCACAGCGGCGGGCGGGCGGGGGCGGGCGCGCGCGATACGGGCGCTGGTGGTGGCGGTGGTGGTGGCGGCGGCGAGCGTGCGGGGTGGTGGGAGCGTGGCGATGGCCATGGCGCCCACCGCCATGCGGCCCACCGACTGCGTCGCCGGCCACCTGCCACCGGCCGCCTGCGCGGAGACCCACCCACGCCCCCGACACTGCCCCTGCTCCCCCCCCGGCGGTGATCACGCTGTGATGTACCCACCGCAACACGTGACACAGCCGGCCGTTGGGGCGCGCATCACCTGAACGTTCAATGTTTCCTAGCCTCTCCTGGTCTGTTCCCACACGCTAACCCACGCCTCCGCTGCGCCCGCGTTGCCCAGCACACCCACCGCACATCTACCCCACACATGATCAAATGGACTCGATAGCAATAAACGTCCATACCAAACGGAACAAAAGGCACTAGTTTACAAACCGATGCCGGGCGCAACGAGTACCAGCGTCGCTTCCAGCACACCCGCTCGTCTACTTGGTGCGGTATCGCTGGTCCTCCAGCGCACGGGCAAACAGAGCCCGGGCTTGGGCTTGGGCTTCCGGCGTTTCCGTGTGGACCGGCGGCGGGGGAGCAAAGTACGGCGGGCCCATGGTCGAAGGCAGGCGAGACGACTGCGCAGGGTCGCCAGTTCCATGCGGAAACAAGTGGCTGAAAGGGAGCGGAGCGCCAGCCGGCTCCGGCGGAAGCGGCGGACTGGCTGGATTCGGGCCTTTCTTCTTCTTGGGTGCCTTGCGGGCAGCGCCCCTTTTCGCTTGCGGCTTAGGCGCCGGCGGGGGCTCCATCGGGACGCCAGTAGCACCAGCTTGATGGTGCATAGGGACCCGGTGCCCTGGCGGCGCCTGGTCCATTCCACCAAGAGGCAGCGTAATCGGCATATACAGGCCCTGCTGACCTTGCGCCATGTGGTGCGTGCCAGGGGGCAGCGCCGTAAGGGAAGCAGGAGGCAACGCCGACGGATGGAAAGACATCCCCGGATGACCAAGGTTCGGCCCAGAAGCAGGCTGAGGCGCGATAGCGGGAGCCTGCGCGTGCGCTAGATTTTCCGCCGGCGCCTGCTCCTCCACGCGAGAAGAGCGGTGGGCCTTATAAACGTGTTGGCTCAACGCGTGGCGATTCTCGGCCGTGTACGTGCAATACTCGCACTGGTGCGGGCGATCCGCCGTGTGAATACGCATGTGCCACTGAAGGGCGGGCGGGGAGCGAACAGAACGCGCGCAGATAGGGCAGGTCACGCCTCCCACGGGGACGGAGGACACTTTGGACGGGTAACCGCGGCCACGCGTAACTTTGCGACCCGTCTGGCCCTTGGCGCGCTCGGCAGCGCGTCGATTGCTGACCGAGTTGGGGTTCCGCTCGCGATGATGCTTGTACATGTGTTGGTGCAACGCGTGGCGCGTAGGTCCAGCGTACTCGGAGCACAGCGGGCAAGGAAAGGGGCGGTCGCCTTGGTGGGAACGCATGTGCCATTGCAGAGCAGGCGGCGAGCGGACGTGACGGCCGCAAACATTGCAGGCGTAGGGCCCAGCGGCGGCTGATCCGGTGGTGCCCGGCTGCTGGGAAGTGACATTTGCTCCGTCGGCCATGCTGGGCGGGGTGTCGGACATGGTCCGAAGGAGGGCACAGGCAAGAGACGCGCTCCCAACGTGGATGGTGGGGGGGAGAGCACAGACGCGCGCTCGAACCCAAGCCCCAAGGGCAAGCCACCTGCGCAGACCAACCCTAGCACCGTGTCACCCCTAACGTAATCGGGGACGAGACGGGCGCCGTGCGGGAAGCTGAGGTGCTGAGGTGCTCAGCGCAGGGGCGCTTGCCGCTTCATGCGTCAGCGCGCCCTCAGCGCTGGGGCGCTGGGGCGCAGCGGCTGAGCACAGCCGAGCGCCGCACGGGGCGCACAGGGCGGCTCAGCGTTCAGCGCGACTCAGCGCTCAGCCGCTGCGCTCCGCTCAGCGCGATTCGATGATTCAGCGTTGGGTCAGCCTCAACGTGAAGGCTGAGCTCAGCGCTGGCGCTCAGCGCTTAGCGCGACTCGGCGCTCCGCATCAGCGCGACTCAGCGCTCCGCGCTGCTGCCTCTTGACACACACAATGATTGCGCAATCCCACGCGTCTGAGCGGCAAAAAATATCAAAAAGCGCCCCACGTGGGACTCGAACCCACAACCGTGAGATGGACCTCTGCATAAGAGTCTCAAATTCTACCGATTGAAATAGCGAGGCTTGCATGCTATCTTTGGCCGCTGTTTCTCCACCCAATCCACAGAATAGGAGCCTGCTGTGGCCGCCATCTGCATTGCGCCCCTTCGCCCTTCTTTCTTTCCTCGCGCCAAACATACACCCGCAAACGCCTGCCCACCACTACCGCCATGCCCGAGGAGCGTGCTACGCTGGATGACACGCACTTTGACGTTCTCCTCGTCGGCACAGATCTTCCCACGGCCATCGCGGGCGCGGCCCTGGCCCATGCGGGCTTGCGTGCGCTCCATATCGACGCCCAGCCGTACTATGGCGCTGATTGGGCCAGCTTGACTCTCGGCGAGCTCAGTCAGTGGGCTGCACGCCTTCCTGCTGCTGCTCGCGCGTCGCTTTCTTTTCCATACTTTCGCACACCAGATGGAACCCCTACGGAGATCCCGCCTGCGCTCCAGCGCTTGGACCGTCAGTTCAGCATTGCCCTCACACCCACGCTGTTGGCCAGCCGGGGCCCCGGAATTGACACACTTGTCAAAAGCAATGTGGCCCAGTACAGCACATTCCGCCTCCTCGAACTCACTGCATTGGTATCCAGTCTTACCCCACCAACGTTGCGCAGAGTGCCAAGCAGCAAGGAGGATGTGTTTAAGGACCGCACTCTCTCCCTCATCGAAAAGCGCAAACTCATGAAGTTCCTCCAGTTCGTCACCCCTCTTGCTTCCGAGGTGGGTGGCGAGATGGGACAGCTTGATCATCAACTCGTCAACGACCCCTCCTTTGGTACAGATCAGTCTTTTGAAGCTTGCCTCCGGTCTCAGTTTGGTTTCCCCGACAGCTTGATCGGGCCCCTTCTCTATGGCATTGCGATGGCCCCTTGGTCTGGCACTGACCCCTCCCACCCCCCGCTTCCTGCCCGCGATGGAATTCGTCGAGTGGCTTCTCACCTGTCCAGCATAGGTCGGTATGGGAACAGTGCGTATCTGGTGGGCCAGTATGGTGGAGCAGGTGAGATGGTTCAGGGCTATGCACGCTCTGCCGCAGTCAAGGGGACATTGTTCATGCTTGGGTGTGAAGTCGAGTCACTCGCCCGCATCGAACGCACATCCCAGGCGCAAGGATCCAATGTACCCATTCAAGGAAAGCAAGGGCCTGTGTGGAAAGCCGAGCTCAGTTCAGTACAGGGTCCGATCACTGCCGATTGGGTCGTTGGCGTACCCAGCCTTGCCCATGGTTCAGACACTGCCTATCCCGCTACTTCACCCAACGGCACTGCTGCTCGTGCCATCGTTTTGCTTGATCGACCCGTGGATTTCAACGGCATGTTGACCGCTGGAGTTGCTACCACACCGGCCCCGCCTAGCTCAGCAGGCGGGGGAACAGATGACTCGACAACACCAACAACGTACGAGACAGCCTTACTGTTGGTCCCGCCCTCAAAAGAGGGCCAAGCTGCCTGCCAAATCCTGATGATGGGAGAAGGAACGTTCAGCTGCCCTAAGGGAACGTACTTGTACTATCTCACCCAATACCTCCCCGGCCTTCCGTCTGCGGATCAGACGCCCCAACAGATCCTGCGGCCCTATGTGGAACAGCTGTTGCAGTGGGCTGCCCCTTCGCCTCCCGAGTGGAAAACTGCGGATGCTGAAGTTTCCCCCGACGCCTCAGCCCAAGGGGAGACAGGGGGGAACCCAACAATTCCTGCATCTCGGCCCGTACCCCTTTTTGAAGCGTTTTATTGGCAACCCAGCGTTGCTGCAACGGAGGCCGGCGTCCCAAGCGACCATTTTGTTCCCATGCCGTTCCCTCCTATTGCCAAAGAGACGGCGGGCCCGGCGCTCCCCCTTTCGCTGGCCGAGATGACCGACCGTGCTTCTCAAGTTGCCGAAGAAGCGTTCTGGCACATCCTGGGACACGAAGAAGCAGTTTCTTCTCATGCTGTTTCTGTTACCCCAAGTCAAGCCAAAGAGATGGGCAAGCAACTTAAACAACGGGCCCAACTCAAAGCCCAGCGTCGATCCAAAACGTGGGAGGGTCGGGACGCGGCTGAATATGTGGGTCGGGCAGGCGTGCTGGAGGGCCCATCTGATGGGTCCGACGGTCAGACGTTGGATGGCATCAACTGGGATGAGGTGGTGGAGTTTTTCCCACAGAGACAAGAAGAAGAAATGTAATTCGATGGATACGAGTGCAGTGGTGTAAAGAGATACATTGAGGTGCGACAAGCTGGAGAGGAAAGAGAGCACACCGACCTAGCCCTACGGGTCTCGATTGTTCTTGGACTTTGGGGTAGAAACGGCCCCCTCAGTCTTAGGGGTAGACCTACGAGCGCTGCGCTTCGACAATATGGGACGGGTATCAGGGGCGTCCATGCCCATCGTGGCCTGGTAGTACTTCCGGTTCATCTGCGCCACAGCGCGATCTTGCGCAGAGGTGAAGGCGGCTGCCATTGGCTTGTCTGGCATCCGGACGCTTGGGATTCGGGTTCTGTTCTCAACACGCTGCTGCTCCTCGGCCAAACGGGCTCCCAGCGAAAGGAGAGGGTTGCCGCAATCCCCGCCTGAGCTCCCTCATTCTCGGCGGGCGTTGTGGTGGGGGTTGTCGGTAGAGTCGGAAGCACAGGACCCATGCGCAGTCGCGCCCTCATGGCAGGGCTCGAGATGATGAGGGTCTGTAGTGCCGTCACCAGTGCATTCGTCGACCACATCACTAGTACCGCAGCGGGGAAGTTACGAATGAAAAGTGGTGACAGGATGAGTGCACCCCGAACAATGTAGCGAGTGACCTGGCTCAATGGTTGAGCCTGCTTCGACATTGGCCGGGTTATCGAGGACAACTCCGTCGATAGGAGTTGACTGGCAGCGGTGGCGATGGGGAGAATGAGGTAGGGGTCCGAAACGGTGAGGTTAGTAAACCAAAGTGCGCCACCCGTCAGCATGGATGCCAGCCCGGCACGCGCCATGTAGTCAATCGCAAAGAAAAGGGTGATAAAGATAGGCACGTTGAACAAGGCAGGTACATAGGGCGTGACGGGATTCACCTGGTTGCGGATCAAGAGAGACTTGACTTCGTTGGACGCGCGCGCAACCTGAACTGGGTTGTTGCTTTTCTCGGCAACTTGCATTTGATTCATGAGGCGCGTCATGGATGGCTGGATCGCAGCCAACCGGACTGAGCTCCGCATCCCCCGGATCGTCACGGGCAACAGCACCAGCTTGGTGGCCACTACCGTACCCACAATCACCTGCCACCAAGGCAAACCGGTGGAGACGGCGATCCACTCAAGTGCTTGCTGCATGTAGGGTACCGTGAGCCACCCGTTTGGCAGGTTGGCCGCAGCAAACTCACTTGCAGTGTCAGCAAGGCCCTTGGTCACCATGGTCTGGGCCGCGTCCACTGCCCCATCCAAGGGCGAGACAGGATCGGACCCCAGAGAGCCAAGTGTTTCGGCTGCACCAGATACGGCCCCTTGCGCAGCGTCGGAGGAAGCGGCCACTGCCTCGGTCCCGCCACCTGTCTCGGCGTGGGAAGCACCCCCCACAGTGGAGACCTGGGCATCATTGAGAGAATCCGGCGGCGGGGAAGAAACTTCGGCAGGCGCGGCCTTCTCTTTGCTCGAGGAGGACCAGAGCGAGAAAGAGCGAGCACCTGGGGTGAGGGTCCATGTGGCAAGGGGTGCGGGTGTGGGCGTGGGACGAGAGGAAGCCAGTGCGCGGCTCAACCTGGTGCGGGGGAACGATTGCGGCGGAGCGCGGACCGAGCGTGCGAGCGCTGAAGAGAGGGAGGGCGGAGGGGAGGGCTTGGGATACAATGCCGGGCGGACAAGGCGCAGAGCTGCTGCCGACATTGTGGTTGCCCACCAGACCAGCACTGGTACGATCCAAGAAGTGGGGAATGGGGGCCCACGCAGAACAGAGCCCAGGAAAGCGGGAAGGCAAGATGTGGTGAAATGAAGATGTCTTCAACTGTTGTTAGCGGCACAAAAAGGGAACCCTTGCAATAATTCGAATCGGTGCAAAAATACACAATGCTAAGCGCTAACACGTGATGCGCTTGACAGAGAGCCATCATGCAGCGAGGCATCTTCCTCTCCTGTGGCGATATGCCTCCTCCCCTCGCTCTCACTATCCCTTTACCTTCCTGCCGCAGTCCCTCGCTCGGTTCCGTCCGTGCCCGTATTACTACGCATCGCATTGCCATTCGTTAGTATGTGTCAGGGAAGCACAACAGGTTCCATACCTGTTCGGATGCACCATATGAAGATCCATCATCCCATCGTTTCGGGCCCTCTGAGCAAAGTATAAGGCCCGTCTCTCTGAACAAGCCATAGTATGTTTTACCGAGAGCGAGATGTTCGAGTGTGGCTAACCCGCGGAAGAAAGTCCTCTGTTATACAAACGATGATGGGCTTGGGCGCTTATGAACGTCAATGACAATTCATTGGGCAAGACAGTAGTGCAACGACGGGGTCTATAATAGTGTAAGGATGAGAGAGAGCTACGGTTCTGCCCACGGTGCTCGTCCCTTTTCCATCCTCAACCTCAACGAGGAAAAGCTGTTGACAACAACCCTCATTACCAGCTTATACTTTCCATACCTCGGTTTGTTACAGATCCCTTTCAGTCTTCCTCTCGCGTATTTTGCGGAATTATAGAATGGTGGGTCGTACACATGAGTACGCCATGGACCATGTGTCCCATTGGAAGTCAAGCGATGCTCCGCAGTCTGTGCAGTCATCTTAATATTATGTTGATGGTGTATACTGGAACGACAAAACCGTAGAAAGGGTAGAATGTTTCTTCTTTCCTGCCCAGGATCCAGTAGCGCCATATGTTACAATAAGGTAGTATGGATGCGCAGGCACTTCGATGACAAGGGTGTTGAAGTTGAAGTGTGCCCTACAATCCGATAGGGGGGCAGAGGGGGGTATTGAACGGTTTTGGCCTCGCACTCTACTCTACCCACTCTCTTCCTTGCGGATGTTAATCTGTACGAAATAGGATGAATGCTTATCGAGTGACAGGACAGTGTGGAATCCTAGTCTTGACTGCCATGCTTGACTGTATCGGTCACCCGGTTGAACATCTTGAATAGCGCAATCTGCAATTGAGAATGCTGGTCAGGGGTTGCAAAAGGGGATAAATAGTCTACAAATCTTCCGGCGTCAGACGTACCAGCAAAGCGCTCATGTACACATACACCGTCACGAACACGATTCCCACCAGGGATGCTTGCAAGTGCATCAAGTGAGGGCGGTTTGGATACTGGCGAATGGAGATATGACCATCAACAGGATTGATGACGAGGGAGGAGCGCAGCTGCCTGAAGCCGTAGTAATTGTCAAATGCAAGGCTCAACTCCGACGCCCACAGGCCAACAACGATCACCTCGATGCTCGTGCCCATCAGCTTGGACTTGACGGACCACGTTGCGATTGGGTGACCAAAGTATTCCAGGTACAGTTGAAACAGGGCATGTACCAATGTAATGGGACCGTAGATGATGGCCATCAATGGACTTACCCCCATCGCCTCCTCCGGTGTGCCTTGACGATGCAAACTGCACCGAATGCGTACCCCTATCGCCAGCGCACTTGCAACCAGTCCGATACTGAGCACCCGAAGCAGCAGCGGGATGAAGGGATTGCGCAACAAGAAACTATGCCACCAAGTCCACGAAACCACCTTCATCCACGTTGTCTTTCGTTGGGCACCAAACCCCATCCCGAATCCGCGCTGGTCGGGAACAGTCAGGTCCTTGTGACACGAGCAACCCGCCTTCTCTGGGTCAACATTCTCGACATTCGTTTGCGCCCGCCTCTGACGCCATGCATACAGGCCCAGCAGCCCTCGTGACTTGGTTTCGATTCCCCATGCTTCTTCAGGATGGTCTAGGCCAGCGTTGAGCTGCGCGGTCCATGGAGTGTTCCAATTCTTGTCCACCGCTTGACGGCGAGTGTACACGTATTCATCGTCCAATTCATCGCTTTTGGTTTGGGTTTGTTGGAGTTTGGTTATACCAGTAGACGGAGCGTGGGTGCGACTCGTGCCATCATTGACCTTCTCCGCTGCCTGAGCGACCGACAAGGGGCGGGTATGGTTCAACGAGGTGCCTTGGTCGCTGTTGCGATCGCTGTGCTGGGGTTGCGGGTGGATGCGCACATGGTCATGCGGTTGATGCAAGTCGATCGAAATGGGGAACTGGATCGAATCAGGGTTTTGTACCTTGCCCGAAGAGGGATAAAACCCTGCAGGGGGTTGGTGGGGCTGCGTGTTGCCTGTAAAGGTAGGATTCCCAAACGTCTCTGCCGCAGCAATGGCTCGGTACATGGACTGAAAGCCGTCTTCAGGATCAATGCGGCGAGGCCCAAAGCGAAGCTGTTTGCGCATCCGGCGACGCTGCCGACGCTTTTGCCAGTACGAGCCGGAATTGGCTGCGGCTTGCCTTACATCCTTCTCCAGCCTTTCCGTTCTCCGGGCGATAACGCGTATACCAGATCGTCCCATTCGTCCACAACACGGTGGTGCCCCTTCGACCTTTTTGCTGGTCGCCTTTTTGGTCTGGCCGAGTATCGGCTATCTTTTCATCCACTTCATCCTCTTTCCTTTCGGTATGATGATGTAGGTGGGGATGGAGCAGATGCTGGTGCCGAAGATGAGGTGGAGAACGGGGCCGATTGGGGTCGGAATGAGCGGAGGAAGAGGGGCCAGAACGTGATGCGTGGACAGTTGCGATGGGAGTAGAAGGTGCGTGGGGACCAGGCAAGAACGGCGGGAAGGTCCCAACATGGGTGGGGAGATGTGATAGCATAGTTTGGCGCGATGGGTTCCGTGAGAAGTTGGTTTCGGCTTGGAGCAGAGGTGAAATACTGTCTGCTCCGGGTTCCAACTCCCCTACGTCTGTTGACGATGCGTCGGCTCGGGCCCAGGGAGGGACAGGGTTGACTCGATTGACGGCTACCGGGACGGCTGTGCGGCTAGTCACGTTAGCCATGTCAGCTGGAGGAGCGGCGGGTAACGTTTGGCTAGAGGTGCTTGGGTCGCTCATCTCTGGCATACGATCCGAGAAAAGCAGGCTGTATACTTCAAGAGAGGTAGTGGTATCAGCATCCCAACTTGCCAACCAACATTCTTGCCACCGTGCCTGTGCGTCCCGCGCTGCAATCCCGTTAGAGATTCCCAGATGTCAGACACGGACTCCAGGTGTGGAGGGCTGAAGAGGTGTTTCCCCCTTTACCAGAGAAACAGTATGAGCTGAAGCTGAGAGAGAGAAGAGGCAACCAGATTAGGTCCGTGGAGCACGCGGTGACATGTGACGTGTGACATGTGACGTGGGCCGCGATGACGTCAGTTGCGTTGGCCTCGCATGCGAGCGTTGTGCGGACTGAGTGCTCGACCGAGTCTGTATTTGACCGACTGCCGGGCCAAACACCGACGATGGTGCTCTTGATGAGCTCTCGATGAGCTCGATGAGCGTTCACTACGTTCACTCGATGCAGCCCGTCGATCGCCCCGGATAGATAGGACCGGCTTGTCTTAAGAAAAAGTCTTGCAGCCCTACTGGTGACGACGTCACCGCGCAGCATTGCCCTATCTCTTATGACATGTGGCAAGGATGGGCGTGTGTGGGCACAGCAGCAGCAAACGGCGCATGGATGACAGAGAGAAACCGTGGCATCTCCCACCTCTTCCCCAACAACATCCACGATCTAGGGGGCCACAGCTGCCACAACAGATTTCATCAGACCCTTGTTGTGGTATAACCTTCTGAGTGGAATTGCTACGCAAAGTACGCACCCTCGTCGGGCCTCAGACTGCCCAACTCATGTAGATGGAATTTCGCACGCAAAAGTGTAGGATTCATTCTTTGCTCCCTCAAGCCCGCATGCAAGGGGTACTGGTCACCCTAATAGACCGCTTTGTTTTGGCATCTTACGGGATGCCTTGCCGGTCGTGCCGATAGGACCTGTAGCATCATGGGGCTATGGGAAGAGAGGGAGAGGGGGGCTCGGTTGCTTTTGCGCTGGAACGCGGGGGCACCAACGTGGGAGGGGGCAGAGCCAGCCCAAGCCCGCTTACTGGATCACCAAGCGCGGCTTGGCCTGCTCCGAAGGGGAGGCAGCGGGTGCGGCAGGGTTCCAGTGCTGGTTAAACACCTCGGGCGTGGCCCAGCGGTTGAGCCAGCCCAGTACCTCACGGTGCCAGACGACCGAGTTCTTGGGGTCCAGCACCCAATGGCTCTCCTCGTCAAAGTAGAGCAGCCGCGAGGGCACACCACGGCGCTGCAGCACATTGAACGCTGCCAGCCCCGTCGACTCGGGAATGCGGTAATCGTGCCCGCCATGCACGACCAACATGGGCGTGTTCCAGCGGTGCAGATGGTTAGTCGGATCCCACCGTTGGTACCGTTCCGGCACCTCCCACGGCGCACCGCCAAACTCGTATTCGGGGAAGTAGAGTTCCTCGGTGGTGAGGTAGATCTCTTTGGTACTCAGCACCCCGTCGTGGTCCACCAAGCCCTTGAACAGACCAGCATCGTTGTGGCCCTCGAGCCAGGTCGCCACATAGCCTCCGTAGCTGGCACCGGCACCGACCACGCGTTCCGGATCAATGGCGGGGAAACGACGAAGGATGAAGGAAATGCCAGCAAAAATATCTTGGGTGGTGACTCCCCAATTGTTGAGAATCTCCTCTTGGTACGCTTGACCAAACGACGTGCTCCCGGCCGGGTCCATGGTGATGACTACCGCACCATCGCTCGAGGCGGCGTCCACCGCATCGGCATCCGAGCCTGTCGCACCGCCCTTAAACGAGGAAGGGGCGGCAAATACGAGTGGGTTCCAACGGGTGGACCAGCTGTTGTCCCAGCAGCCTTCCGGGCCACCGTGGAACAGCACCTTGAGCGGGTACTTGTGTTTGGCACTCTCGTCAAAGCCAGGCGGGAGGTGAAGCCAGCCATGCGCTTCCCGACCGTTGGCGCCAGCGTAGCTAAACTGGCTTGGCTTGGGCCCCATGTCCACCCCATCCAAAAACGCGTTCAAGTTGGTCAGCTTCTGCACCGATGCCACACCTTCGCTCTGTTCTGGCTTGGGCAGCGCACCCGAGAAGAGGTACACGTCCGGCGAGCTCTGCAGCGTCGAACCAATCACCACCACACGCCCGTCCCGAAGAGGCGTGAAGCCCTTTACGCCTACTTGGTCAACGACGGCGGTGGGAAGGGCAGCACCCGGCTGCGCTTTGTGCACAAAATCGATCGCAAACAACTTTGTGTGCTCCTCATCTTCCGTCTGGGCGAGCAGGCCCGAATTGTCCGCTGTAAACGCAATCTTTGCCGGGCTTCGGTCCCAGTCAGGGACCAGGTAGTGACGATGGCCCGCGTCGATGGAGCCCGAGCTGGGGAAATCGTAGACCACGATCTGGCGCCGGTCACTCTCAAAGCCATCCTTGGCCATTTCGAGCCAGGCGACTTGGGTGCCGTCGGGGCTAAAGATAGGGGACGAGGTGGCCCCGTGATCGCCGACCGAGATGCGAATGGGCTTGGAACTGCCGTCGAGCGGGACGGCATAGACGTTGGTGCGGGTGTGCCATGCCTCTGGCAAATCGGGGTCTTTGGAGGTAAAGATGACCCAGCCACTCTCGTGCACAGCAAAGTCGTCCGCGCCACCAAAGGGAGGCACCGGTGTCTCGAGGTTGGTGCCCTGGAGCAGGTTGGTGTAGTCTTGTTCCAGTTTCCATCCCTCGCTAGAGCGGGTCAGGGTGGCAGTAAAAAGAGGTGAGAAGCTTTGGCGTGGTTGTTCCATGCGTCCCAGTGGCGAACCATCAACCGATCGTAGACCTTGGCCCGGGTCCACTCCTTTTGGGCAGGCGACTCGTCATGCGCCTTGACAGCGGTCAGGTCCCATCGGACAGGTACACCTGCGCCGAGAAGAGGAGCGTGATGGTCTCTGGTCCGGCCACAGCGACGCGCAGGTTGGCAATGCCCGTAGGGAACTCGCCCGCCTTGGCGCCCAGTTCCGACGCGCTGCTGCTTGCCGTCACATTTTTGATGTACAGACCATTGTTGACTACAAAGGCAGCCTCGGTGTCCGAGAGCCAGAAGCCGTCGGAGGCAGCATGCTTGGCCGCCTCCTTGTCCTCGGCACCGACCAGAGCAGTGTGGAGGGCAGAGAGTTGGGGGGCCTCAGCAAGCTTGGCGGAGGCCGAGGGAATGGCGACGACAGAGAGGGACTTGGTCCAGTTGTCGGAGGCAAAGTCAAACTGAGAGCTGCCGACGAGGGCGCGCGTGCCGGAGGGGTTGACGGCAACATTGGCGATGCGCGGGGCACTGAGGACGAGTTCGGGAGTGAGGGTGAGGGCGCGCGACATGGCCGCTACAGCGGTGGCGACGGTGAGGGGGTTGCGCATGGCGTGGGCGGGAGGGAAGAGGCGGAGAAGGGCGGAAGAGCGGGTGAGTCAATGGTCCACATGGCCATGTGCTGGGGCTGCGACTTGTGGGTTGCGCTTACTCGGGGGGGCGGGGCCGTGCTTTGGTAGTCGCCCAACGCATGGCCTGGGTGTGGTTGGAGATTGAAATTGAAATTGAACAGTGAACAGTGATGCATGATGCATGATGCACCGGCCTGGCTGTGCGCCCCACCTGCGTCCACGTGGACGCACCAGGGGATGGCGTGTAGCTGACATCAGCGCATCGTTGCGCCATCTGCACCTCACATGCGGCACGTGACGCGTGACATGCGACAGGCAACCGTTGAACGCTTCAAGTACATCCCATCTGGATCTGATGCTTGCTCGATCCGCGACAGCGCGCAACGCGTAGCACTAGTAGCTCTGCGACTCAGATCTGACCTACCGCATCGCCCTTCCCGCTCCGTCCCGTTCCGCCCTTTCTTTCCTCAAGCGCTTCAGAGCGTGAGCCTGTTTTGGTTGGCTTCAGGTGTCAAGCTCTTCAAGTTGCATGCCTGCATCCATCGACCATCCGTTCTTCACCCTTCACCGTACAGCTTCACCTTCTGTCTGTTCAAGCTTCAAGCTGATGCATGCTGCCGATGGCGGAAATGCGGCTTGGAGATCGATGATCGAGGTGATCGAAGGATTGGTTTGGTCAAAGTCGGTGTTGAATTGAACATTGATGGATTGATCGAATAGATCGATGTTCGCAGCATCTGAGGGCACTGAGTTCCAGACCATGTAAAACCGCGGCCCCCAGGCCCACCTGACCAGTGGGTGACCGGTGACCCACTTTCGGCCCAATCCGCCCTGGGCGCTTAGCGCGTATAGCGCGTGCGCTTCCGGTCCACCACTGGTGAGCAACTTGAAACGCACAACCGGCAACCGGGTAACCGGTAAACGCAAACGTGCCAACGCCAACCGGGAACCGGATCCCCGATCACCGGTCATGACCACTGGTCACCGGTCACCCGATCAGCCTGGTTATACAAACGCCATGACGCAGGGATCGACGATCGGTGTGGGTGTGACATGGATGTGACAGAAGTGACTAGGCAGTGACTGGGGACGAGGGACTAGTGACTACGGCTACGCATGGACGTGATCGAAGTGAGTAGTGATCTAGTGATCGTGATCGATGATCGAGGATCGAGCAAATGGGCGTTTTTTGCGTCAGAGCCTCTTCCTGCCCAGAGCAGCAGCCTCACCATCACCGCCCGACAACAACATCCCACGCTGGCTGCATCCATCCCTGCCTCCGCCTCCCCGCCGCCTTTCCACACCGCCGCTCTGGGCCTCGCCACCACCACCACCACCACCACCGCCACCACCCTCTGTTGACCACCAGTGGTCTAGAGCCCATCGGCCTTCAGTGACACGTGGCCCGATCCACACAGTGCACCGGGGCAGTGAGTTCCGACCCTTCCACGGGTTTCCACTGGCCTCCAGGCCAGGAGCCTATCAAGGCCCATAGCTCTAGCTCTCCTTAGCTCTTGAATGCCATCTCCATCGACCATCGCCAGCATCGCTAGCTAGGCCTGTGACAGAGCTACAATCTGAAGCACCCCACTGGCGCAAAGGATCAATACTCAGCACCACCATCGGCGCCCACCGTCACCACCACCACCCCAACGCCACCATCGGCACCACACACCAACCAATTCAAAAAAAAAAAACAAAGGAAAAATCAGCCACCATGCCCCCCGAACTGGAAGAAACACCCCTCCTCCCGAAGTCTCTGTCATCGAAGAGGCGCGGGCCATCGTCCCGAAACCGACACCCACAAACGAACACGCGGCCAAAGCTGCCGTCGCCACCCAACACACCGCAGCCAACACCATCGAGCACGTCATGTACGTTCACCAACAGTACAACCACGCCGCGCTAGACCTACTCCCGACACTAACCGCCAACGCGCGAGCGAGCCTCCGCGTCAGCCCTGCCCAAATCCGACGCATCCGCCCCTTCTGGCATTGTCCCACCTGCACAAAAGCTCTGGCCAAAGCGCCCAGCCACCCTTCGCGCCACGGCCGCCGCATTTCGGAACGTCCTTTCGAAGTACTGCACGCCGACGTAGTCGACCTCCCTCGCATCACTGGCATGGGACATGGATACGCCCTGGTCGCGGTTGATGACTGGAGCCGTTACACCTTCGCTGTTCCCCTAAAGACGAAAGGACAAGCCACGGCGGAGCTGAAAAAACTCATCACCCGCGAGCAACGCATCGGAAAGGACCGTCTGCTTCGCATCTTGAAGACAGACAATGCCCCCGAGCTCACCAGCGCACTCCGTCCGTTCCTTGAATCCGAAGGTATCACGACGGAAACCACCATACCAGGCCAAAGTCAATCAAATGGGGTGGCCGAGCGAGCCATCCAGGCAATCACCACACGCGCGCGCCAACTCATCATCGCCTCGGGCCTCCCGACATCAAACTGGTGGCAGGATGCCTTGCTGGCAGGGTGCTGGACGCACAACCTCATGCCACCGACATCTCCACGCCAGGGCACACAATCTCGGGCTGAGCTGTACAAGGGGTCACCCCCACCGCTGCCAATGCACGCCTTCGGATCCTTGGCGTACCTTCACCTGGCCCAGGACCAACGTGACCATAAGCTCAGTCCGCGGGCTGTCGAAGCCATGCTCGTCGGGTACGACGCAGGTCGAGGTACAAAGGGTTGGCGCTGGGCTGTGTACGACCCGTCCATGGGCACGTTCCGATCCCAATGGGCAAAACCATACAAGTGGACCCAGCGCCAATACCACGAGGTTTTCCCCGACCGCTTTCCGCCTGACGTATCTCGCTTCCCCGCTCAACCCCTGCCTGACAGAACTATGACTGACACTGAAACCAAAAAGGGAGAAGAAAAAATGAACAAAATTGAAGTTGCAAATCCCAACACACCACCGAGAATCAACACTGATACTGACGCGACCATCGCAAGACAAAACGACACCCATCCAACCACCCCCACCACCAGACGGTACCCCGCCCGGACCCACCAGCGCCGTTTTGACCTTGACTGGGCACAGCTCCCCGTAGCGGACGACCCTCATGATGGTGACTTCCACGCACACGCTGCCGCGCTGCCTCCGGTTCCCTCCCTGACGGTAGTCGTAGTCCTGCGATCGGCCTACGCTTCCCACTGCCCGACACTGCCCTGCCCGCGTACAGCGACGGTCTCCATCCGCCTGAATACAAGGCGATGATCGCCCTTAGCGAGCCAGGGCCGCACGAGCGCATCCAGCTCACCAAGGACGGAGTACCTGTTGCACCCAAGACAATGAAGGGCCTCCAATCACCCCTCATTCGAACCAGTGCTGGAGGCGATGCGCACGGAAATCGACACCCTAGCCCGCTACGGCACATTCGAAGTCGTCACGCCCCCTCCAGACGCGCAGCTGCTGATTGGTCTGTGGCGCATCAACACCAAAACGGACGCGGACGGAAATTTCCTACGCTACCGAGCCCGTCTCGTTGCCGGGGGCCACCAGCAGGATGCTGACACATGGGGACAAACATTCGCCCCTGCCGTGCGCACTCCTGCCATCCTCAGCCTTATCGCCCTTGCTGGAAAGTTCGGCCTCCACCTCTTCACTGCTGATGTGCACTCTGCCTATTTGAACGCTCCCCTCACGGAAAAAGTGTACCTCCGCCCACCCCCATTCTTTCCCGAGGAAAAAGGCAAGGTCTGGCGTCTCCGGAAAAGCCTATATGGCCTCCACCAATCCGGCGCAAACTGGGCGGTATTCATCCGTGACTTGCTCCGCGGAGACATGGGTTTTGTACAATCTCTGGCTGAGCCGTGCTTGTTCATCCGACCCCGTAAAGGCGACACGGTCCTCCTTGCCGTGCACACCGACGATCTTCTCATCGCCTGCACGTCTCACGCACGCTACGATTCCTTCCTCACTGAGATCAACACCCATATCGAGGTGCGGGGAAACGGCCCCCTACACTACCATCTTGGCTGCCAGTACGACACCATAAACGGGAAACTGTACCTTAGCCAGCCAAAATTCATTGAGGAATCCATTGCCAAACATGAGGTTCCGCCACCCCTGGTTATGGGCCTCCCCCACCCCAGCAAGATGATCCCCGCGCGCACCGACCCCGAACCGCCCGCACTGCCCGCCGAGAGACGCGACTACCAAGCCAAAGTAGGATCTGGGCTGTGGGCTGCCCGCATGTGCCGCCCTGATGCGCTGTTCGGCATCTCAGCTCTAAGCCGAGCAACTGCCGATCCCTCCAAGGCCCACCGCGCTGCGGCAACAAACTTCCTCCGCTACCTCTACGGTACCAAGGGCTACGGTCTCCGACTAACACCCGAGCCTGACGCACCCGCTCTCGCGCTATACACGGATGCCGACCTGGCTGGAGACCCTGACCAATGGCGTTCCACGTCGGGATGCCTGCTTTTCGTCTACGGGGTTCCAGTGTCCTGGAGGAGCGTGCGTCAACCCAAGAGCGTCACCAACACTGCTGCGGCCGAATATACGGCGGGATATGAGGGCCTCATTGATGCGAACTACGTTAAAAACATCTTACTGGAGCTCGGTGCCATCACCTCAGACGAGCCCATACACTGGTACTGCGACAACATGGCGGCACTTGCCTTGGCCGAAAAAGTGGGCAGCACGGGCAAACTACGTGAGCTGAACATCCGGTACCACAACGTACGCCAGCATGTCGACTCGGGCGAAGTCAAAATCGCGCACATTGCTGGAAACGAGAACCCGGCCGACATCCTCACCAAACCAGCCACTAAGGTCTCACTCCTGGCCAACTTGCCTCGCCTCAAGCTTGAGGACGTTACAACCTTCCATCGTGCCACTGAGACCTCTGGCCAGCGGGGGTGTTGACCACCAGTGGTCTAGAGCCCATCGGCCTTCAGTGACACGTGGCCCGATCCACACAGTGCACCGGGGCAGTGAGTTCCGACCCTTCCACGGGTTTCCACTGGCCTCCAGGCCAGGAGCCTATCAAGGCCCATAGCTCTAGCTCTCCTTAGCTCTTGAATGCCATCTCCATCGACCATCGCCAGCATCGCTCGCTAGCTAGGCCTGTGACACCCTCTCCTCCCTCTCCACCTCTCCTCCTTCTCCCCTTCGCCTTGCCGCCTCCGATGGACATGCGCCCCCCGCCACCAGACGCAGCAGCCCCAGGAGCCTACTACCCCCTCCGCCTGCCATTCTCGCCTCCGCTGCCACCTCGTCTCCACCCACACCCGCCCCATCTGCCTCCGCTCCGGCTCCCACCCCCACTGCCAATCCCACCCTCCATCCCAACCCCTCCAATCCCAGTCCCAATCCCAATCCAAACCCCGCTTCCGCTCCGACTCCCACGCCTACCTTCGCCTCCAACCCCACCCCAACCCATCCCTCGTCTGCTCTCATTGACCGCGCCCCTTTTCCTCATTCGCCCCTTTGAATGCCTCATCCATCGCCATTGCTCCCCCGCCCCCCTCCTCCTCCTCCCCGTCCTCCTCCACCCCTTCTTCAACACTTCCGCGTGCATTCCTTCCATCCATGTCGCCCGCCATCACTTCCCTCCCACCCCTCCCGCTGCCACTCCACATTGCCCAGTCCGAACCCTCTCCTCTACCACGCCCGCCCACATTCTCCACGCCCGCCTCCGCTTCTGTGACGAGTATCCCCCGCTCTTTCTCTGCACCAGCGCCCCACATTGGCAGTCACTCCCCATACCCCATTCCCGCTGATTCGCGCGTCGCCCATGGCGTCGCTGGCATGATTGCCGCCAAGCGCCGTGAGCTTCTTTCTGTTTTTCGCCAACCCCCATCGGATCAGGCCACCCTCAACGACATGGCTGCCTCCTCCGTTCTTCAATCACTCTGCCCACCTTTGGATGCCAGACCAGTTAGTTCTTTTGAACCACGCCGCTGCTACTGGGTCATCTGTGAGCTGGCCGACGACAATCAGCGTGCTCCCGTCCTCTTCCTTGATCCCACCTTGTATCAGCACTTCGGTACCGAAGCCTCCCGTGTGGTGGGTAGCAGCATCTTCGACTGGATCCACCCACAGGAAGCCTGCCTGTGTTGTCGCGACTTGCAAGAGATTGTCGCGAGCAAGCGGATGAGTGGAAGCATTACTCGGTGCCGTATGAATCGCATCACCGCCATCCGCCGCGCATTTGGTAATCTTCATCCGGCCTTACCCACTGTCGTTCCCGCGCTGGACCAATACTGGACAACAGTGCACCTGATATCTAACTGGATTGGTGGCAACCGTCTCCTCGTCTTTCTACATAACTGCATGAGTGCGTTCCCTCTCCCTCCCTCCTTTCCTCTCCCTTACTGCTTGGCTCTGTCCCTGGGCCCTCAAAAGGTCATGCCGATTTCCGTGACTGCAGATAGAATTACTGACTACTTGGCACAGAGGTACCGATGGATCTTCAGTCGGATGAAACTGATCCCGCTTGGTGGACGCACCGGTGCGGCATGAACCGCTCCACGCTCTCGGAGCAGAACCTAGATATGCTCTGGAAGGCATGTATGAGAGCGAGCCGCCGCGCAGTCTGCAGCCAGCCGGGCCGCCTCCCTGTATCTTTCAAATCATCACCGTCAACACTGGCGAGATTCTGTTTTCCTGGCCTCCACCCCGGCTCTACGCGAGCCAAGCCGAGGCGGAGGAGCATAAGAAACTGGGGGCATTTGAGACGTATGCCGATGCCTCGTACTTTGCCGACGATTTTGCCCGTTTGGTCCAAGGCGCCTCGCTGCCCCAACGCCCCACCTCCTCCTCACTGGAACCAGACGAGGCACCCGAGACTAGCTGCACGCGCCGCTTCCATGCCACCCACACCTTTGTCTCCTCCAACATTTCCCATGCGGTGGAGAGCGTGGTGGTACCCTATGGACAGATTATGTTTGCCTGTTTCCGTGTGGTGACAGAACCAAGCTTCGCTGCACCCCCAGCCGACATGATCTCCTCAGTCCCCCCTGCTTTGGCGGTAGGGTATGAGACGCAGGGCGCTTCGACGCCTAGCCAACCTTCCTCCTGGGTCGCAAGTCCCGGTATGGCCAAGCCCGCTCTGACGACAGATGGGGAGGGGGGTATGTCCCCCTACTCGGCCGAGGCCTGGCCTTCTGTCATTTCTTCCCGCCCGCCCCCTGTTCCGGTTGTGCCGCCAGGGCCTCCGCCTATGCCGGAATCGGGCGAATGGGATGCGACGCTGCCGACGGATGAACGAGGCAGGAAACGAGGCACGGGCTACATTGACTCCAAGGATGAAGCGGAAGGGAGACCGCGCCGCCGCCATTCACGTCGAGGATCGACGGGTGAAGAGGAGAAGGTGTGCACGTCCTGTGGCACCCGTTCCAGCCCGGAATGGCGCAAAGGCCCAGGAGGGCGAAAGAGCTTGTGCAATGCGTGCGGACTTCGCTTTTCACGCCAGATTCAACGACAGCAAAAGTTGCTCGAGGCAGCGTACGCGCAGGACGGTGAGGAGGGGCTCACCCGTGCTTCTGCCGCACTGGGCCAGGCAGAGGGAGCGGCCGAAGCAGCGGCCGCGGTACGCAAAAAGGCGCTGAAGAAACGAGCTACCGAGGCGGCCCGGGTCACGCCGGGAGCCCATCCCACTTCCGCGCCACCGGTGCCAGCACCGCTCGCGCCCGCACCGTCTGCGCCCAGTTCGGTCCCATCGACATCAGTAGGCGGCGACACGGCCTCGCCACCGTCCATGGTCTTCTCCCAACGTGGCCTGTCCCATGCATCCTCCTCTGACCCGTCCCACATCGGTTCCAACCACGCGCAAGGGGGTGCGTTAACTCACGGTGGGTATGGCCATGAGCGCGACCCACGTACCGTTCCCGCACCTCACTCCACCACCCCATACCCAGGCGAGTACAACAAAGTGGGGGTGTTGCCCGTAGGCATGCCCTCATACGATTACCCGTCCACCGTCGCCCTGCCCGCCGGGTCGGTTCCTGCTCATGCTACTCCTAATTCTAATCATAATCCCAGTCCCCAACCCAACCCCAACCCCAACTCCAATGCCCATCCCAGTCCCGCTTCCCATCAGAATCAACCTCCCTCCCCGCACCCCGCACAGCCCGCGTCCGAATATGGCGGGTACAACGGCTACCGTGGGGACTACTATCGTGGGCCTCACCTTTCCGGGCCCATGGCGGCCCCCACGGACGCAGCGGCGGCTGCGTCGGTCAACCCGCACCCAGGCCATGGTGGATCGGCCGGATCAGGAAATTGGATGCCGCTTCTCCGTTCGCCTCACCTGCCTACTTCCTACTGATCTCCCCCTCGGCCCCTTGCTGCTACGACCAGGCCACGGGTTGTACCTTACGTAAGGTGCGGCTGTACCTCCTGTGCTCCACTTGCCTTCTCGTCGCGCACTGGCTTGAGGCTGGGCAGGGCGGACTGGGTTATGTTTGGCCTAGGGGTGTGGATGCGGCGTGTAGCTATCTCTGGCGATTGCGCGCTGGGGCTGAGCACTGGCCGAAATTACATCTTGTCGCATTGCTCTTCCTTGTTCGCACGACGGCCCGGAGCATGTATGCCTTTTTATTGCAACACTTTCTTCCCTGCACATACACGTTGCGTTGGTCTTGTTCTTTGTCATGGTTTTGGTCATGGCATGGGAGTCTAAGTACTTATGGATTATGGTCATTCGACTCGCTCGACTCGCTCGACTCACCATCATCCGGCGCTGCAGTACTCAGTCGGGAATATTGCCATCCATCCAATCGAGAATGCCAACTGCAGGTACGCAACAAGATATATAGGACCCCCCCACAACCAAACGCCCCGACGGAACTGCTATGCGACTTGTGGGTTGTGGGGTGCGGGTTGTGGGTTATGGGTTGAGGGGTGGGTGGTGGTGCGTGGAGCTTTTGGTACGGGGCGTGGGGAGCGTGGAGCACGGAGCATGAGTACTAGAGGAAACCGGCACGAAGGAGGCACAAATAGATAGATAGCAAACGCGACCCAAAAAGGGGGGTTAAGCTAGCCCAAGGAACCTTGGTGTTGATCCAGCGACTTGAGTGCCTTGGCCAGTGTCCAGCACGCTTGGGCCAGTGCCGGCTTTTCCAACGTCGCATACGCCTCCTCATCCGACCGGCACGCGCGCACTCGTCCCAGATGGTCTGCAGCACGCCGCTAGCCTGGACCAGCTGGTCACTTGGATCCGCCACGCCAATCACCGCATGCACAATGGATTGCATTTGGTCCAGCATGCTGCGCACGTGTTGCACGTTGGGCCGCTCCGTTCGCAACGCGCACAACAACCCACTCACACAGTCTGCCAACTGGTTCGTCTGCTCGGTCAAAAACGCTCGCACCGCCTGTGGCGACTCCCACCGTACCGCCGCAGACGCAGACGACGGCGTGAGCGGCTTGGATGGTAACTCGCTCCGGTGGTCCAACGGCGTCTGTGGGCTGCTGACGACGTCGGCGGCGAAGATAGGCCGGATAGAAGCGCAGGACGGTGGCCCTGCCCACCCCGCACGGACGGAGAGTCACTGGAGGTAGGGGCGTGTGTCGAAGGTGCATGCGAGGGGGAGGGGGGGCGAGGAGGGCGGGAGGCGGAGCGGGAGGCGGGCGGGAAGCAGGGCGGGAGGCAGGGCGGGAGGCAGGGGGGAGGCAGGGCGGGAGGCAGGGCGGGAGGCGGGACGGGAGCCGGCAAGGTAGAGGCCCAAAGGGGAGGAGGCAACCAACGGCGATGGTGGGGCGGAAGACGTGGTTGGTTGCTCCAAAGGAGGGACAAGCTGGTCGAGCGAGAAACCTTGTTGCAGTGCATGCGCATACAGTTGCTCGTACCGGTCTTTCCACATGGCGCACTCCTTGGTCGTTTCTGCCAAGCGGTGAGCGAGAACAAGGTTGTCGTGGTCCAGCTCGTCGTTGAACATGTGCATTGCGTGGATTTCTTTTCCCAGCATACTCAGTTGGTTCTGGATCATGGCCCACTTGGTTTGAGATGACCTCGGGACAGGCGGAGCCAGCGGCGGCGCTGCGCTGTCGAACACAGTATCGGCAATGGAAGCGTCCCTGGCATGCACCTTGGACGTCGCCACCTGCTGCGTCAGGTCCCCTCGCTCCGCCTTCTCGGTCGTATCAGCCGAGTCAAGCCCATCGACGTGCACGCGCTCCAGCTGGTCCAGCTGGTCCAGCTCTCGTTCCAATTCCTCCATGGCCATCGTAGGCGCACGACCGACGATCGAATCGTTCGAAGGAACAAGAGGAAAGGGAAACGGGGTGGTATCCGATTGCATGCTCTGGCCCGAAGGGTAAATGGCGTCCGTCGTCTCTTGCTTGGAACCCTCCGAGGTGGGCGCAGACGCGTGCGCGATCGAGTCTCCGGATGCTTGACTTGCTTGGGACAACGACGGTGGGCAGTTGTTGGTGTCCGTGCTGGGGTCCGAATCAGGTCGGCCAAAGTCCCGGGGCGAAAAAGTAGTCTCTTGCTCCTCCTCATCAAAAGGCTTCCCGTTGGACCAGGGGAACCACCGCGTCCTGGTTCCGCGCCAAATTCACCCGTCTCTCCCCCGCCTGGTCCGTCGGAGAGAGAGGGGTGAGAAGCGGGCTGGATCCCCGGCTTGGCAACCCTTGGGCTCACTGTTGGTCCACGTCGAGGTGGCACTAGCGTCACTGTTGCGAGGAGGGTTTCGGACGAGGCGCGGCGGTGCCGATGGCCAGAACCCCACAGGGACAACGCCGAGTTGGTCGCCAACGTACCCAGCGCACCGAGTCCCGAAGTGGTTCTGAAGACAGCAGTACCAGTGTAAGGTCAGTAAATTGTTTTGTGGCGCTGTAGGCTAGCGTCCAGAGTGGGGCGGGGAGCATGGGAGGGAGGGGGGGGGGGAGACGGATACGTACCGGTCTTCGGAGAACAAATCCACCCCATGTCTGGGCTCGGAGAGCGACTGGTTGCATGTTGGGCATGCATGGCCAGACGCGAAGCGCCAGATGGGGAGGGGGACTCGTTGGCAGCATAGCGCGCTGGGATGGTGGTCGTGCTACTTTCCGACGTGCCTGTGGAGGGGGAAGAATTTGAGTCGGGGCTGGGGCTGGGTGAAGGGGAGCAGTGGGCGAGCGGGGCTTGGGGCCAAAGCGGGGTAGCACCGTTCCAGATCGAGAACGACATCGGCGACCAACTCGTTGAATTTGGCCAGCGGGAGCAAGGAGAGTTTGGCGCGGCTCGCGTTGCGCCGATAGTCACCCACAGCAAGCAGGAGCGGACCCTTGGTCGTCTCGGCGCGGCGGGCACATTCTTGCGCCACGTCGTTGGCCAACTCGCACAGCTGGGCCGAGGAGAGCCGCAGGAGCTTGTGGCGGCAGCGAGACGCGCCTGGGACGGCGGCCGGCGCAGGTGCGACTCGGACATGTAGAGGGCAAGGTGGGAGCGCAGGCAGCGGTACTGCTGCACCGAGTTGACGGGGGGGTGCGGGGGGTGGGAGAGGCAGCCGACGACGCTTGTGTAGGCGTGGACGGTGGCCCTGGCGTGGGCGAGGGCGCAGGCGCGCGCCGGCGGCGCGGGCGACATGGGTGACAGGGGCGACCGGGGCGACAGGGGCGAGACCTGGGACGGGGGCGACCAGAGCGGCGGCGGAGGCAGCGGGGTGCCGTCGGGCGCGCACACCGTCGGCGGCGGCGGCGGGAGCGGGAGGCCGTCGGGGCCGAGCATGGGTGGCGGGGGAGGAGCGGGCGGCCATGCTCGTCGAACAGGACGGCGCCGCCGACGAGGTCGAGGCGGAGGTCCATGGCGGAGGCGGCCGGGCGAGGAGCGGCTGGCGAGAGCCAACGACCGCGACGGATGCGGCGTATAGTGGGGGGTTATTAGACGCGCACGCCTTGCTCACTAGCAGGCGCGTGTCCCGCGTACCTGGCCAGGGCCGCCGCTGGTCGCCCCGCCGCAGAGCTGCCGGCTGGGGATGTCACATGCCCGTGGGGCGACTAACCCCGCGTCTGCGAGCACGCTCTGCTACCCCGCTACTGGCTATGGCACATCATGCATCACACCTGGCTCTCTCTATCCGGCCTCGCCGGCCACGTCGCATTCAGCCTACCCGTCGCTCACCACGCGCGTCCCCAGCGTCGTCCGCATCTCGTCCGCCACCGCATCCAGCGACGCCCCCAGCAGGTCCGCCCGCCCCCCCCCAGCGACCGCGACCGCCGTGCCCGCCGCGCCGGCGCACACCCCTGCACCAGCGCCGCCGTCTTGCCATGGGCCACAAACCACAGTGTCTCCTTGTCTTGTCGCAGCTCCGCACACTCGGCCGCCAAGCGCGCCGCAAACGCATCCTTTCGTCTCACCTCCTGCTCCAGCGCTGCAATCCGCGCTTCGTATTCGCCCGCCGCCACCGCTCCCGGTGCGGGCGCCGTGCTGCTATCCAGAGCCGCCGCCCCGCCCAGGCCGTCAACGACGACCTCCAGCTCGGCGCAGCGCTTGCGCAACTCGGCAATCGTCTCTTCTGCGTCCTTGCCCACTTCCGGTCGGGAGCGCAGCTCGGCACGCAGGCGGGCCACCTCGGCTTCCGACGCATACAACTTCTCTCGCAGCAGGTGGGCCGACGAGCTCAGGTCCACCGGCTCCTCGTCCCGTGAGCCCTTGACTGGGGAAACGGGGCGGGCGGGCAGCGGCGCACGCTGTTCGTCTGTCCCCCCGCGCACCTTGATCCGCTCGAGCAAGTCCAACCTCGTTGGATTTCCCCCCATTGGTCTTGGCTCATCTGGGTTGCGTTTGCCAGCTGCGCTCGCAGCCGCTCCGCCTCCGACTTGTATCGTACCAGCAGTGCCTGCAACTCTGCTGGCACGGGCCCACCAGCCGCCCACACCTCTCGTCTCTCCGCATGAACCGAGACCTTTTTGCATCTCCGAGCAAAGTTGAGAGTAGTAGAAAAGCTTTCTTCCGCGCTGCGGGCGAGGGATTGAGGGTGCAAATGACAGCGACCCGGGCCTGGCCCGAGAGACTGTTTTGCAACAGGCGAGTCAACTTGCTGTCGCGGTAGGGGATGTGCGCCGCCGGGTCGGGCTCGGACAAATGGTAAATCACTTTGCCCAGCGTGAGGAGCGACTTGTTGATGAATGCCCCTTCCGCCCGGCGCGCCGCTCCTTGCGACACATACCGCTCAGACCCAGCCAAGTCGATCAAACTCAGTTCCGACACACGCACCGTACTTGCGTCGGAGCGAAGCCAGGATTCGACAGTGAGCTTAAAGCAGGTATGGGAACGAGAGGAGCGCTCGTTCCAATCGGTCGCGCCAATGTGACGATTGACCTGGCCCCGCTCCAGCAGCTCAGCTACAGCCTGCGGGGACGTGACAATCTCCTCACACAGCGGCTTGACCACCACGCCACCGCGGCCGCCTGGGCGACGAGGGTCGTCGCGCAACTGCGGACGGTTGGCCGGTTCGAGCAGATCCTTGACCTGCTCATTGTAAATCTCGAGGTACGACACGCGCAGCAAGAATTCGCGCTCGCCTTGGTCGGCCTGGGCAATGCCTTGGAACACATCTTGAATTGCACGGGGAATGATGCCCGGGGAGGTACCTGCGTCGTCACCGAGCAAGGTGAACGTCTTGCCCGACGCCGTCTGGCCATACGCAAACAATACCGCATCAAACCCAGCCAACACGGCTTGCACCAATGGCCGACCCGTAGAAAGGTAGACCGGTGCATTGTCCGAGCCAGTGTGAACACCATCAAAGTTGTACTCGGTCCCTGCTCCGGCCCGTGCGTGAACCGGATCGGCACAGATGCTGGCCTGCGCAGGGTTGGGTAGCCACATGGACAGTTCCTTGCTGGGCCGCACTCGTACATGGACTACCACATTCTCTTCTTTGGCCTCCTGCGCCGCGGCGGACGCGGACCAGTCAGTGGGCGCCAGATCAAATAGGCCCGGGGCAAGTGCCGGACGATGAGACGAGGGAGCGGCGCAGGCACGCGCGGCGGAGACGTAGTGGAGCTGGCGGCTTTCGACGGCCACGGTTGAGGCTTCTTGGGTTGGGAGCAGAACAGCCCCTGGGTCACCTTGGCGCGAATCACTGGCGGTGACATGTCCACATTCGCCTTGAGACTGGTTGCTAGCGGAGAAGGTTCGCGCATCATGCGACGAGAGGGCGAGGCGGGGGGCATGACGATGGAAGCTACCGGGTCCCTGCGGCGCTCGGGCGAGCCCGGCCGGAGAGGCATGGCCGGCGGCAAGGCCGAGCGGCGGGAAGGCGAGGCGGGCCGAACAGGAGACGAAGGGCGAGCGAGCAGCTTGGAAGGAGAGGCGGGGCGTACTGGCGAAGCAGGCCGGCGCGAGGAGGGGGGCGCGATGAGGGACGTGTCGGGCTCGGTAAAGCCGAGGTGGGAGCGGGCGCGGGTGGAGCGAATGGGCGTGGCGGTGGGCGAAGACGAAGGGGAGGAGGACGAAGAGGAGGAGAAGAGGAGACGCGGGGAATGTAGGGGGCTCCGTGTGCAGGCGGGGAGGCGGGGGCGACGGGCGGCGGGGAGCGGGCGGGGAGGGCGTCGGCGGCGCGTCGGGTTGGCCGGCGAGGAGGCGGGCGTGGCGGAGGGGCGACAGGGAGCGCGGGGGCGTGGCGGTGCTGGGGGTGCGGGGGTGGGCATGAAGGGCAGGCGTCCAGAGCGGACGGTGGTGTCGCCGGGGGTCGCCATGGCGGGGGAGCAGAAGAGGGAGCAGACGAGGGGCCGCGAAGCGAGGGCGCATGCTGTGCTGGGCCAATATCAATGTAGATTCCACCTACGTAGCGGGGCGGTTGCTTACGTACTGCTCGCGCAGCGGTGGAGCGGGTGGAATTGCATGCTGATGCATGATGCTTATGTCCGCGGCAGAGCCGCCGGAGCCGAGGCGTGGCGGAGCGTGTGCCTGGGCTGCACACGTGACACACTGTCCCTGACGTCACATGTGACGGCGCCTGTCGCAGCATGGCTCCGTGCAGCAAACCAAACGCCCGACGGGCACTCGCCTGTCGCCTGCGGTTGCCTTGCAGGTGCATATTGCATGCGGCCGTGCGGCGAGCGGCGCATCGCGTGCGCTTCCTCGGCCGCACCTCCCACCGGCTGCCGGCCGCCGCGCCTCCTCTTCGCCCACCACGCGCACAGCCCCCATGCCCAGCATGGGCGCCCCCTGTCCGTCGACCAGCTGCCCGCCGCCGCTGCGGCCGTCCTGGTCCTCGCCGCCGCCCTCGGCCCAACGCCCCCCGTCCGCGCCGTGCGGCGCGCGCTCCAGATCGCCCTCGCGCCCCCCGTTACCCCCGATGCCATCCTCCGCACCCGCCCGCCCGCGGACGACGGCGGCGAGTCCGACGAGCAGTCCCCTCTCTTAGCGTCTTCTTCTCCTGCCGCCGCATCAGTCGCCTCTCCATCCCGCCCGCGCTGCCGGCCGCCGCGCTGGATCACCACCACATTGGCACTCACCTCGCTCGTGCACTTGGCATGGTACCTCGGCGCATGGGTTGCATCCCTACCTGTCGTCTCTGCCTCGCCTCTCCACTTCCCCCCGCACTACTATGCTCCTGCTCTGGCATGGATCTATGTATTGACTCGCACCGAGCTACTCCCGCAGCCGACCCCGTCTTACGACTCGATGGTTCTTCTCGTCTCGCTCATGCTTGTCCCAGTCGCTGTGCTGGTTGCCCACCCCTCCCCCTGGCCTTGATTCCAGCCCTCCTCTCTTTGCTTCTCATTGGGGCCAGCCTCTTTGCCCAGCTTCAACTCCCTCTCTTTGCCTACTCGCCTCTTGTCGCCCGCACACTCGGCATCCCGGTTCAGCACCCAGGCGAAAAGTTGGCCCAAGTTGCGTACGATCGCGAGGCGTACAAGTTCCCTGCTCCGGATGAGGTGTGCACGTTGTGGCAGTGGATGAGCAATTCGTGGGTCGCCCCGCTGATCAAAATTGGGTCGCTGCCCAGTGGCGTAGGCTTGAAGGGGGACAACATTTGGAATGTCTCCACCCCCACTCTGACCAAGTTCTTGATGCCCGTGTGGGACATGTTTCCCAAGGGAACGTCCATCTGGTGGCGAATCGCACTGGTTAACCGCCGCGACCTGATTATGGACTTTGTCTTGACGGTTCGTGCCAAATCCTCTTCCTCCTATCGTCTAGCAGTACCACTGACTTTGCTCCTCCCCGTAGACGTTGAGCTTTTTGACCCAGTACGCACAGCCCATCGTTCTCCAACGCGTGCTCGAGGGCATTTCAGGCGAACGTAGCCGGAAAGAAGCCTATCTTGCGGCTGTTGGGGGGTGGTATTAGGCATTGCAAACAGTCAGCTCGACCTCAACCGTTTCTTCTTTGCTCGACGTGGCACCATGCGTATTCGCTCCCAGTTGACCGGCGAGATCTACCGTAAGGCACTCCGAGAGCGCAGTCAAGTCGATGCCTCGGACTCACTCAAGGAGCGCACTCCTTCTTCACGAGGCGCCGGAGTCGGTCAGGCAGTTTCGCTTTTGGCCGTCGATATGCAATTGGTTGCCATCTTCCTCTGGCACATCTCCGCCATCTACTCGACCCCTCTGGAAATTGCTTTGTCCCTGACACTGCTTTACAACCTTCTTGGCTGGTCGGCGTTCTCCGGTGCGGCTATCCTCCTGCTCGCGTTTCCCGTCCAGTCGGTTCTACTACGGATCCAACTCAATTTAACTCGACGCCTCAGTGCAGCTCGGGATGCTCGTATGACGAGTTTGAGTGAGTATGTCTCGTCACTTAAGGCCCTCAAGCTGCTTGCCCTCTCTAGCCTGTTTGTAGAGCGGATCGACGAGCAGCGTGGGTCCGAGATGAAGCTCAAACTGGCCACCCAACTGGCCAATTGCGCCACCCAGTTCCTCTGGACACTGGTCCCTGCCCTTGTGGCCGTGACCGCATTTAGCTCCTACACTCTTGTGGCGGGCCATCAGCTTACGGTTCCCATCGCCTTTACGGCACTGAACCTGTACGCTCGTCTGTCCCGGCCGATGCGGGCGATCCCCTCGTTGGCAAGTGAAATTGTGACACTGCGTGTATCGACCACTCGAATTCACACCTTCCTTAACCGTGAGGAAGTTCCTCTGGGCATCGCAACCCGAGACGAGGCGATTGAGCTTCGGACTCTTGGACCCAAGGACGAGATCAAGTGCTCGGACGCTACCTTTGGCTGGAAGTGGCCCACATCGACAGTCCGACAGCCGGTGGTACAGCAAAGCTCGTCCCAGCCGCCACCGCACTCTCTCGCAACGTACCTCCGCGCCAAACTCGCCAACCAAAAGGCCCAGTCGTACGGGGCGACTCAGTCGCAGCCCCCTCCGCCGTCGGAAGCACTGACGCCTACATCGGCCGGCACGAGTGCAGGAACCAGTCCTGGTACCAGCCCAAGCACGAGCAAGGCCCCGTCCATTGCGCCCGAGGCTCTGTTTGAGCTGCGAGACGTGACGCTGTCGGTGGAACCTGGACTGACATTGGTGTATGGCCCCACGGGGAGCGGAAAGTCGATGCTTCTTCTGGCCTTGTTGGGAGAGACGCGAGTTTTGGAAGGAAGTTTGTCGACCATGACGGCTAAAAAGGCGTTTGTGCGTGATCCGGTGACAGGCTTGACGGGGGGGATGCCTACTGTGCCCAAGCGCCCTGGCTGCAACAGGCCTCGATCCGTGACAACATCCTCTTTGGTACGCCGGGCCCGGTGGATGAGGAACGGTACCAAGCGGCCTTGGGGCTACGTGTCTGCTGCCTGACATTGAGATCTGGGAGGACAAGGATCTGCAAGAGATTGGCGAGGGCGGCATCTCGCTCTCGGGTGGGCAGAAAGCTCGTGTGGCTTTGGCTCGGGCGGCGTACTCGCGTGCTCGAACGGTCCTGTTGGACGACGTTTTGTCCGCTGTGGATGCTCATACGGGCGCCGAGTTGGTCAAGACGTTGGCGGGACCCTTGTTTGCCAATCGGTGTGTGCTTCTGGCCACGCACCATGTGCCTGCGGCCGTGACGATTGCCCAGAGGGCAATCA
Source organism: Moniliella sp. 'wahieum' (assembly GCA_003971905.1). NCBI lineage: Eukaryota > Fungi > Basidiomycota > Moniliellomycetes > Moniliellales > Moniliellaceae > Moniliella > Moniliella sp. 'wahieum'. Next base: position 205,543 of record RSEE01000031.1, on the reverse strand, counting down.
AGTTGGATGGTGGCCGCGTTGTGGCCCAAGGTTCCGTCGCCCAGCTGCAAAAGGAAGGTCATCTCCCCGAAGCCCAAATTTTGGAGGCGTCGACCTCCACGCAACAGAAGAGGGAGGATGAAGACGCGAACGTCGAGATTGCAGTAGAGGAGACGGCTGTGAGGATGCAGCGGATGAGCTTCGTGCTCGAGGGGAAACGGAGGATGCCACTGCCCTCGAAGACGTGCAGGCCGCAAGCAATGATGCCACCACACCCGCCCCATCCCAGCATCAACAAAAGATTGTCAGTCAGGAACTGGTCCGCAGCGGCAGCGTCAAGTTCGCTACGTATGCCGTATACCTGCGCGCATGCGGTTACTTTTTCCTTGGCCTCGTCATGCTTACGCTGCTTCTGGCCAAATTGATTGATCTGGGCGCGACGGTCTGGCTTGCCTATTGGGCCGAAGGGGGTCATGTCTCCAAGACAGTGGGTGCCTTGGAACTTCAGGCCCCGACTACTATTGTCCGCTCGCTCCATTGGTTCACACCTTCGCTTGTCACTCTTGTCATGCGGACTGGGAATGTGGGGGTTCAAGGTGGTCCCTTGGACTGGTTGCCTCCGGCCGAGTCCAACCCACTTCCCTATGTGTTGATTTATGGGCTCATCTCCCTCATCTCGAGCCTGGGGTTGCTGTCATACAGTGCGCTCTGTTATTTCGTTGCGTATCGTGCCTCGCGTACCATGTTCCGTCAAATGCTCGCCTCGGTCTCGCGCGCTACGACGCGATGGCTCGATTCTACTCCGTCGGGGCAGATCCTCAATCGCTTTGCCAAGGACGTTTCCTCCCTCGATGGCGGCCTGCTCGACTCGGCTATGCAAGTTCTCGATCAGGGATTTTCCTTTTTGACCGCATTTGGTGCCTTGATGGCTACCCTGCCCTCTTTCACGCTCCCAGCGCTGGCGCTGGTTTGGCTGTACTCCAAGAGTGAGTGTTGCCTTTCCTTTCGTCTGCGTGCCTTTGCGAATTGCTGACCTTGTCTTGGCAGTCACTTCGGTGTACATCAAGGCTTCGCGGGATTGTCGGCGGTTGGACAGCGTGTCGCGTTCGCCTGTGTACAGTGCGTACGGAGAAGCGCTCAAGGGGAGCATCACTATTCGTGCCTATTCGGCCGAGGCGACACTGCAAGACTATGTGTGGCCTGGTGGACCGTTCCAACGCGTACCACTACGCCTGGTGGATGTGCAATTCGTGGCTGTTGGTGCGGGTGGACTTTATGGGCGCCCTCTCGGTGTTGGCTACTCAACTTCTTGCGCTTCTCGGTGCTGTGCACCCGGGTGTAGCGGCGATTGCGATCACGCAAGCGACCAACTTTACCCAAAGTTGCTACTGGCTTTCGCGTCGATGGTCCAACTTGGAGCAAGAATTGACTTCGATCGAGCGGATCGTGGATTACCTGCCTCCGAACATTCCTCATGAGCCGCCCGAGACGATGGTGGACCATCCGCCTCCCGCTGCATGGCCCTCCAAGGCAGCGACGATCAAGTTTGACAATGTCTGGTTGCGCTACGATCCTACGTTTGATCCCGTCCTGAAAGGCGTTTCGTTTGAGACGCGTCCTGGGGAGAAAATTGGGATTGTGGGGACAACGGGCAGTGGCAAGAGCAACGTGTGCCAGTGCGTTGCTCCGATTTGTCGATCTTCAAAGGGTCCATCTCGATTGAAGGGATTGATATTCGGTCGGTGGGCGTGCACGATGTACGCGCGCGCGTATCCTACATCCCTCAGAGACGGTCCTGTTCCAAGGCACTGTCCGTGAAAACCTGGATCCGTTCCAGCGCTACACGGACGAGGCCTGTCTCAATGCCCTGGTCCAGGTCCGCCTTGCCCGTCCGGTCAGCGACGAGACCGAATCGGTCGCGACCGAGGACGAAGCGCAAAGGAACTGACGAATCAGGTAACCGAGGGGGGTAGCGACCTGTCCCACGGCCAACGCCAATTGCTTGCCATGGCCCGCGCCTTGCTCTCCCACAACCAATCGTCATTGCCGACGAGGCCACAGCGAGCGTTGACTTTGACTCGGACCAAGCCATCCAGCAGGTGATCCGCGACCGGTTCCAAGGCCATGTGGTCCTGGTCATTGCTCACCGACTCACGACCATTGTCGATTTCGATCGTGTACTGGTGCTGCGGGCTGGGGAGGTGGTGGAGTTTGATACGCCCGCCAACTTGATTGACAAGGAGGGCGGCGCTTTCCGTACTCTTGCCAAGCGCTCGGGCGTGTTCGACACACTGGTGCGCATGGCCCATGATAAGAGATGCGGAAGATGCGGGGGTGGAAGGGGGGGTAGTAAGCTCGTGTTGCCGCGCTGCCGTCATGATGATTGCAGAGACACCGCAACTTGAGCAAACACTAGCCTAAGCCCAACCAAGCCAGTAATATCCTGGTAATACATTATGCCAGCATCAATCAGATGTACTTTTGCACCACGTTCCTTCTGTGAGTGGTGCGCGCTGAGCCCTGCTTCAACTGTACCATGTACGATGTACGCCCTTTCGTAGCACGCAGGCCGAACCCGCCTGCCATGTCTGGCATTATGCTGTTGTTTATATGCCGTTTTTGTTCTGTGGGTTGTACGGGGAGGCAGGGCATCAACGTTTTCGCTTGGATGAAGAACGTCAGTAGTAACTCGTCATTGGAGCAAAGCTGGTAGAAGATGGGGCTGGACCCGCGACCGCCCACTGTCGTTTCCACTGCCGCCAGCAGCTGGGTCCCTGGATGGCGCTACGGCGGGATTTATGCCGGTTTTTATACTTGGCCAACCGGTTGTTGAGACTCACTCCATACTCAGTGTACTCAACCGGGGTGGCAATGGGGTGGCAATTGGGTTGAACGGATTGTGCAGAGCGCTGGACCATTTCGGCGCCCATTCTATTCAGAGCAAGGCGCTCAAGACTAACGGCTTCGTTGGCGCAGTTGGCTAGCGCGCAGGTCTCATATGTGTCCGCATGTGAGTGGTCCAGCCACGTAATCCTGAGGTCGCCAGTTCGAGCCTGGCACGAAGCACTTTTTTGGCTCGTGTCGCCATGACTAGGAGAGGCGCCTCGCAAGAGCCGTTTTGCTCCCTAAAGTATAATGGTGCGAAAGTTGATGGTAACGATGACGCGGCGGAAGGGCTACGGGTGTGATATGTGACCAGCGTCAGGAAACGTGAGATGGAGGAAAGGGAGCAGATCCCAGATGGAATGCATCTATGGACGGACGGAGGTAACAATATACTTAAGTACCTCAGGCCTCAGGAGGAAGGGGGCACAGTCGAGAGGTGATGGACACAAGATCTCGAGAATCATTAATCATGCCATAGTGCTCATACGGGCCTAGTGGGCCAAGGGCCCCTAGCATGGCGTGAGCGCGTGAGCGAGCCTGACACCCAGGGACCCTGAAGATGGTCTTCCACAACGCACATCACTTGCATCACTACTAAGTACTAATAGACAACCTGACGTTGACGGCGGGTCCTGCGATTGAGGAACAAGACTGCAGCTTATAGGTTCGACGTTGGCGGAACCTTAGCCCCAAGCGCACGAGCCACCCTGTGAGTCAACGCAACACAGCCATGCATTTTTTGCCACTCCAAATACATTGACCGGGACCACTGGAAAGGACTATTATAGCTGCCATTGCATGAAGGCTCTACTACCGTGGAGTAAGCCGATATGGTCTTTTTCGTTCGTCATCCACCTGCATGCCCACCAGTTCCATCCCATCCACTCGCGCTACTTCAATTTGAAAACGCGGGGCGACGGGGATCAGAAAGAAGGTCCTGCCAGCCGCTACTCCATCTTCGGCCTCCGACACGAGATACTCTCGTGACCGGGTGACTACACTGAGCAGCATCGGCAAACACCAAATGCCGGATTGGTGGGCGAAGCCTATGTTTCGTCTGTGCCAGCTTACGTTTGTAAGCAAATGGAATCGAGTCAGCGAACGACCGGCAAAAAGCGGCTTCCAGCGCGTGACAACACACCATCGGCCCACAACATGTGACTCGTGCGTTTATTGGGCCAAGTGAGGCGACAGTGGTGCAATGACGTGAGTGTGGCCAGGCTGCTTCTGCGGCAACCTGATTCGGGCTGGGGAGTGGACTAGTGGACATTCCTGTAGAATGTTGAACGTTGAACCGAGGAAGCGTATAACAAACACTCAGTCTCAAGGCGCTAAAGTTCATCGAGTTGTTCAACCGAGTCATAGTCAAGCTTGAGGCTTCCCTGAAGCTTGAAGCTTGAAGCTCGCTGGGGTTGTGACTCGATGAGTGGTGCGCAGAGGTGGTGCGGCCACAGGCACTTCCCCAGCGGGAGAACGCGAGATGAATTCAATTCCGCCTGAAGCTAGCCGTCAACTAGTTCCCAGCAATAATTAGTCACGAGTCACAGAAACAAAGAAAAAATAATGCAGAAAAAAGGAGAGAAAATAAAAACACCTTTGCCGTGCTGAAGTCACTTCAAGCTTCAAGCCGCTCAGGGCAGGCGGCTGAGCCTCAGCGCTCAGAATCTCACACGCCCCGCCAAGACCATGGCAGTAAGACGTAACTATAACTACGCTTCGGACCTCTGAGAGCGCGGAGATGTATAATGGCGAAAATGTCGACGGAAAAAAAACGCGGCGACTCGGCGACTCGGCAGCGGGGTGCCGATGTGAAGTATTTAGGTGCCTGGCTCGAGTGCTTCCCGCTTGTAACCCAGGATCCCATCCCCACCCTCTTCTCTTTGCTCCTACTCCCGCCATGCCTTCCGCTGCCCAAGAACCAACCCAGTGCCCCTCCAGCGCTGCTACGGAGGGCCGCGTCCAACAAGCCAATGGCCAGACTGCCGGTCATGTTGCCCTTGAAACGCCCATCAGCAGCGTCGCTGCAGGCAAGGACTTTTCGACTCAGCCGTTTTCCAACCGCGCTTCCGACTTTTTGTCGAATGTGAGCAACTTCAAGATCATCGAGTCGACTCTGCGTGAGGGCGAGCAATTTGCCAACGCCTTCTTCGACACGGCGACCAAGATCAAGATTGCCAAGGCCTTGGATGCCTTCGGCGTGGACTGCATTGAGCTCACCTCCCTGCCGCATCAGAGCAGAGTCGTGCAGACTGCGAGGCCATCTGCAAGCTCGGGCTCAAGACCAAGGTCCTCACCCACATTCGTTGCCACATGGACGATGCCCGAATTGCAGTCGAGACAGGTGTCGACGGTGTGGACGTAGTCATGGGCACGTCCAAGTTCCTCCGCGAATACTCGCACGGCAAGGACATGACCTACATTACCAAGAAGGCAATTGAGGTGATCAACTACGTCAAGTCGCACGGCATTGAGATCCGGTTTTCGACGGAAGACTCGTTCCGTTCCGACCTGGTCGACCTCCTGTCGATCTACCAAGCCGTCGACAAGGTCGGTGTCAACCGTGTTGGTATTGCCGACACGGTTGGCGTAGCCAACCCTCGACAAGTGTACGACTTGGTCCGCACTCTCCGTGGTGTGGTCAGCTGCGACATTGAGTGCCACTTCCACAACGACACGGGGTGCGCTATTGCCAACGCGTACACTGCTCTCGAAGCTGGCGCCACCCACGTCGACACCTCCGTTCTCGGCATCGGCGAACGGAATGGTATCCCTTCGCTGGGCGGTTTCATTGCCCGGATGTACACGGCAGACCGGGAGTACGTGATGTCCAAGTACAACCTTAAGGCACTGCGTGAGGTGGAGAACCTGGTCGCGGAAGCGGTCGAAGTGCAAGTACCGTTCAACAACTACGTGACTGGTGCTTGTGCATTTACCCACAAGGCAGGTATCCACGCCAAGGCCATCTTGGCCAACCCTTCTACCTACGAGATTCTCCGCCCCGAAGACTTTGGCATGAGCCGGTATGTCTCGATTGGCTCACGGCTGACGGGGTGGAATGCGGTCAAGTCGCGTGCTCAGCAGCTCGAGCTGGACATGAGCGACGACCAGGTCAAGGACGCCACGGTCAAGATCAAGCAGCTGGCCGACGTGCGCCCCCAATCGGTGGAAGACGTGGATGTGATCCTGCGTGTGTACCACCGTGGCATTCAGGCAGGCCACGACATGACGTCCGACAAGGTCTTCAAGAAGCTCTTTGAGCAGCACCGAGCTGGTGCGATTGAGGCCTGAGTGTGGGGATCCGCATTGTTGAACCAGTCTTCGGCCCTTGTTTCCTCCAAACGTTCCCCCAAAACGACGGCCTGGCCGCCATCGCCTGAGCACAACGTCTGTACTTGTATCTCCCCTGCCTTTGTTTTTTGGGGTTAAAAGCATGCCCATTAACATTAGCCTACGCCCGGCCGGAAACATCCATAGCCCCCTCTGTCAATAGGCTGAGCTGCTGAGGTCAGCTGACCAGCACTCTGGCCCCACACTAATACGCAGTGTTTGAATCGATGACTCTCTACGCCGCTCCTCATATACGCAGCCGTCACATCTCCTACCCAGATTCACGACCATCGGGCGCTGATCGCTTGCGGCGATAGCAAGATTGAGCGAGGCGCATCTATCGACTACTATGCGCTTCGTGGCACGCGGCGCATGCCGACGCCTCGTCCTGGCCGGCTGGCTGGCGCTAGAGGCGGTGCGCGCTACACCCTCTCAGTGGCCGATCGCGCCCCCTCCATCAATCTCTACTGCTACCCCGTCCCCTCCTCGTCCACTGACACAGTCGAGGGGCCGCTCTCCTTGGATCCAACTGGACCGTTTTGGGACCACTGGCGGCTGGCATGCGTGAAGCGCCCTGGGCGCCCATCCAGCTTTGGCCTTCGCCAACGAGGCTGCTTTGCTCGCGATGCGGATGAGCGTGCCAAGCGCGTATGCTTGGGCCCAGGACGGCCTAATTGCGGCTTGCGAGATAACGGCCACCTCAACAGGGGTAAAGAGTGCGCGCCCTCGGCCCTCCTGTGCATCGCCTGCAGCAGAGTGTGGTCTTGGGCATAGGCACGTAGTTGGGCCAGGGACCTGTTTTCTCCCTTCGTCGACGATACGCTGAGCGTAGCTTACCCTCATGCACCTTGGAGGGCTGTTCGTGCCGCCGTCGGCTGGGCTGCATTGCAGTGGCAAGCATCGGCAGCAACAAACGTATCGGTTGATGCATCTGGCACCTATCTCTTCCTCTTGGATCGTGCTACTTACTTTGCCTTGGTACCTGAGGATGACTGGGTCTGGGCGCAGCACATCCAGAGGAGCCGATGCGTGTTGGATGGTACACAGCAGACGTGTACTCGGCGGGAGATGTGGGCGGTGGGATCGATCTTGTCAACCATCCTCCCTCTGTCGAGGAAGACAAAGTGAATGCCCACACTGCTTACGAGTCGTTGTCAGATGCAGCGTTTGCGTCGGCCCATGCGATCACCCTACAACCTGGACGCTACCGATTGCTGGTACGAGCCATCTATGAAGATCGCCTCTTTGGTGACCCAGACTCTCCGTTTGGTGGCCACGGGGCCCCGCCAGAGATCCGTGTCCGCATCCGGATTGCCAAGGTTCAAGCTGTCTCCGAAGTGGATCACAGGGTGAGCATGGTGCGTGCTATCGCCACTCGCCCGGCCGCGCTGGTCCCTAGCGTGATCGACGGCTGGATCGCAGGGTACGGATTTGGTATTCCAGTCCTGAACGCTGGTGGGGACAGTGTGATGGTATGCGCTGTGGAAATGGTCCCCAGCGCGAGGGAGGAAGAGGATGGCATGCCTGATCTAAGTCTCGCGTTCGGCCCACTCGTCGTGTCCAGCCTACACATGCGCCTTGTCGTCATCGAAGTCAAACAGCACACGCCCCTGCCTTCGGACGATCCTCTGGGAGTGCGTTTGTTGGTTTGTCCACATTTGGGAAACAAAGTCTCGGATGCCCAGACCAGGGTGATGAACCAGAGTGAATGTGCTTGGCTCACCTTCTCGTTAGAGCAGGATATCCGTCCAGGGGTGGCCGATTGCTCTCCAGATGAACCCTGTGGGTTTGCATTTACTCATAAACTCCGGAGCCAAAGTCTTGCTCTAGCCTCTGCCACACACCTCGGACACGGGCCGCATCGGGGAATCAGGAAGTGGTTGCATTGCACGGCGCGGGGTGCGAGCCGAGTCGCCCGCCTGGGCAGCCGCACTGGGACGGCAAAACGCTTGGACGATCTTCCCCTCGGGTTTGACTCCGTGGGGCCTAGACTGGACATTGGCATCGGCTGAAGCAGCGCGAGATGCTGTGTCTGAACACGCCAAGTATCTCTATGGTATGACGCCCCCTTCTGCTGGCCCTCGCGCGCGGCCGAACACGGTCACCGGATGGAATCACCACCACCCGCGCTATCGTGGGGGCCACAGCAATGGTGGGCAAGGTACAGTTCATCTTTTAACCAAGTATCCCGACGACTACACCTCGGCCGTGGCGGCAAGCGGGTACGTCACCTTGACAGAGTACGTTGCTCGCACGTGGTCCGCTTCACGCCATTGGCCCTCTGTCGGGGACGGAAGGAGGGCATTCTCCTTAGTGCACTCGACGCGGTGGCGAACGACAAGGAACTTTCTAACTTGGCTGGCCTTCATGTCCTGTTCAAGGTCGGAGACCACGACGATAATGTCCCCGCCTACCATTCAAATGAACTCTTTGGCGCACTCCGGAGCTGGAATGCCCAAACTCACTGTCCATGGAACCGAACCAAGTGCGTGATCTTCTTTTAAGCTGATGGGAAGTTAACCATTATCTTGTCCAGCCAACATCGCATTCCAGGCCGTGGCCACTACTGGGACGACATTCTTCAAGAATCGGACGTCCAAGAATTCCTTGCATCGCAACTGGACCGGCGCTACAGTGAACGCAGCCACGGGATGGAAGGGGCGGGGTGCTGGCGACCGCTGCGTACGATGACGGCCGAGCCGTTGCAGCTAGGTGGCTCAGATGGGGATGAGCATACACAGCCCACTACTTGGACCCATGAGACGGTTTTGACTGCGCACATCCTTCATGGTAGATCCAGCAAGGATGGGTGGACAATCTTGCGAGCCAAAGTGCCTGGAGAGGTGGCCCAGATCCAAGTACACACTCGGCTGGTCCGAAGCGCCATGTTCAAGCAAGGCAATGATAGCAAAGCCGTCCCTGAATCAAATCGACCTCTTGGGCCCTGGATGGACACCCGGTTGGAGCAGGACACATGTCCTGTCCAGCCTGGGTCTCCTTGCTCAGGTGAGGCTTCGCCTTTGGTTACCCATTGTGCTCTCTATCATACGGTGCAGTCAAGCAACGTGGTGAGCATTGGGTACAGGAGTATGGAGGTTCTGCCTTACGGGTGCAAGTCGATGGCAATCCACATCAATGGAGAGCAGCTGTCCTCTGACGGACATATTGGCAAGCAAGTACAGTATATATCCCCAGGTCCTGTCTCCGTACAGGGTGTATGGAAGGGGGATCAGGGGAAAATTCCCACGTCAGGTTGGATTCCCGTTGGGATCTCTTCTTCTATGGAGCAACACGAGCCCGTCGTTTGGACCCGGACTGGCGGGCCCATGTTGGCTTTCCTCCGGTCCGCAGGGCCTATCCAAGTCGTCCTTCCCCGACGGACCATGGATAAGGATCGAAGGGAAGCGTATGCTGCAGTGGCCCGTCGTTGGGCAGCGGATGTGCGGGTGTTGCTAGCAACAGATGTAGAGGTGGTCACTGACACTGACCCGCAGTTTGCCCCCTTGGTTGATCCGTGGAGGGAGCAGCAAGGTTTGCCCCCGTGGAACGAATCTCGCTCTTACGGTCACATCTCGTTAGGCAATGTCCTGATTCTTGGTGGTGCCGAGGACAACTGGTTGGCGGCTGCTTTATTACATGGAAGCATGTGTACGTTCATTTTCTGCTTGCGTACTGGCCATGTCCTTGAACTGACCATCTTTACGCCAGTTGATCTCACCAACTCCTCCGACTGGCGCATCGGGCCCCACCATTTGCCCACGCAGGAACGTAGCTTGGCTTTACTTGCGCTCCAACCACATCCCTTGACGGTTGCCTCATGCCGTGCCTACCCCCAGCAGGGTGCGTGCGAACGTGTGGGGCTGGGTGCCATTCAGGACCAAGACGAGACAGCGAGGAATCATCGGCACGCTGGCCCACACCTTTGGCCTGGGGCTAACGTGGCAGCAGCCACGGGACTCTTGATTCTCGCACCCACCGATCTCGCCAGTTTGGAGCGCGGCGCGCAGTTGCTGCCTCGTCGCACCGGCGTCACCGTCCCTGAGTGGGTCGTTGTCGGTCCCAAAGCCGACTGGGCGGGCAATGCCGGCGCTGTGGGAGCCGGGTAAGTTCTTCTGCAGCACATACTTCATCCAATTGGCCAACTGACTCGGGTTTGATTCTCCCAGATGGTTTACCAACACTTGGTCCTGGGCCGATGAAACTAGTTGGCTCAATCCCACTTAGTCTCTGTGGCGTCCAGACACTACCGGCTCGTCCAAAATCTAACACTGTCGCACTGGCGTCGCTCACGGGCATTGATCCCTCTTCGAGTCCAGTTCGGCTATGAAGAGCACGTGCACAGAGAGCACAAACACCTTAGGGCGGAATGACCATTTTTTTCATGGGCCCAGTAGGCTGGTTGTCGCACCAGAAGCCGCAGGAATGAGCAAAGGGAACGGCACATAGAAAGAAACAGCGTTTTGGGGAGGAGTGCATGCGCCCACTCCAGAGGAACGAAGGAGCCAGCGATAAGAATTGTCTGACTGCGTGACAAGGAAAGGCACATGGTATCATGAGCCGTCCAAGCAACTACTTCATCCCCAAGGCACCAAGGACGGGCAGCTTAGTTGGCCGCCTCGCGCTGGGCACGGCGCTGGTCACGCTCCTCGGTAATGGTAAGCTTAATGCCACCGCCACGGGGAGAGAGATCAGGTGTTGGCCATCGTTACCAGTGATAAAGATGTTGCCGATCCGGGTGGAGAATTCGCGGCCAATGGGGTCACGAACGTGGACAATGTCAAAGCCACCGGGTGCGAGTCACGGCCGATAATCACACCCACACGGCCCTGGTTACGGCCGCCAGTAGCCATGACCGAGGGCCCTGCTGGAACTTGACAATCTCCTCCAGCTTGTTCTCGACTAAGTTGAACTTGATCGAGTCGCCAGCCTTAACGTCCGGGTCGGGGTAGCGAATGGTCCGGCCGTCGTGGGTGACAATGTGGGGCACACCACGAGGGCCAAGCTCCGCACGCTTCACCTTAAGAAGCTTGTAAGCAGCCTCCTCAGGGGCGATACGGTGGACAACAAAGCGGCCCTTGACGTCGTACAGAATACGGAAGTACTCGCCCGACTTCTCAATGCTGATCACGTCCATGAAGCCCGTGGGGTAGGTAATGTCGGTGCGGACCTTGTTGTCAACCTTGATGAGGCGCTGCTGGACAATGGTGTTGACCTCACGCCCGTTGAGCGCATACTTCAACCGGTTGCGCAGAAGCACGACCATCGGCAAGCTCTCGCGCAGCTTGTGGGGGCCGGTGCTGGGACGAGGCGCGTAGACACCGCCGAGCTTGTCGAGCATCCAGCTCGAGGGCGCTGCGAGGCGCTTAAGGTGCTTGCGAGGACCACGGACCATCTGAGGATGCGGAGGGATTGGATTAGGTTAGTTGACCGTCACGGTCACGAGCGCCAAGCGCACATACCTTGCCAGCGTCTGTTCTTGGTGGAGTTGGACCAGGCCTCCCAGGCTACCACAAGCGCGGGACCAGAATAAGCAGCGACAGGCTGCCGAAAGGCGTGGGAACAGCAGGGTTGCATTAAATCTTCACAGGGGCAGTATCACTTGCCGCAGCAGCAGCTGCATTTGATGCATCCGGCGCTAGGGTTGACAACTTTCCTTCCCATCCCAATTTTGCTACCTCCATCACGTAACCCTGAGCACGTGACCGCTGAATAGCTGGGCGCTAGGCTGACCTGCAACTATTCAATGTTTCATTGATGATTGATGATCGAATCAGTGACTGGTGATCGATGATCAATAATCGGTAGTCGTCAAGCCCCTGGGCCGCTAAATTCGCCCCCTGGGCCGCCTCGAGCTCATTATTCGCCCAGTAGCAGCAACGTGATAATGGCCATGCCGGGATTGAGAGAAACGGCAAAAGAGCTACCATCGAGCAAAGCGTTCGTCTGACTAGCCATACGCCAGCACCGTATTCTAGGGCTGCAGATGACGTCCCTGCAGGCAGAGCGAATTTACCGCCAACGAAGACGCTGAGGGTGAGTGAGGCGGGGTTACAGCACCAAGCATCCGTCTCTGCCCTGCTCGTGCACATGCACAAGTAGAGCCGACATTCAACACGCGGTTGGCAAGCGCCACAAAGCAGATGGGAATAATGGGTCCATGGATAGATGGGAGAACAGGGAATTGGTAACTGGAGCGGGGGATGGGCCGGTGGGATGGCAGGATAGCGATGGCAGGATAAGAGAGATGGAAGGGGGGAGAGGCGGTCCCCAAAGAGTGCTGAAATAGGGATTTTTGGGAGGCGAGCCACACTACGTCTTGGGCGTTAGGAACCGCACCACCAACCATGCCGCCAGTCCAAACCCAAGCCCCGACAACTTCTCCTTGGTGGTGTGGAAAAAGATCTGCGTCATAAGCAGCATCCACATCCACAACCCAACCAAGGACAGCACAAGTGCCAGAGCGAGCATGTGCACCGCAGGCGAAACGAGGATCGGAACAAATTCTGCCGGCAGGCCAGCAGCAGCAGGACCGGCCCCATTACTGCTTGGTGGGTAGCCCGCCCCCCTCCCCCCCAGGTCGAGTCGCCATGCAAAGGGGGCGAGCTGGAGCGGGACCCGGTCCTAACTGTCACTGCAGCGAGGTCGGGCGAGGAGATTTGGATTTGAGGCTGATGGAACGGAGGGTACACCGGGCCGCTGGGTGGGGATGTACGGCTTGATGCGGGAGAGGCAGGCGTGAGGCCGAGTGCATGGGATGCGTAACTAAACGGATGAAATGGGTTGGCGGGCCACCATGTCCTGCTTGGGTACAGCTCCTCCAACCATGAAAGCACATACGGCAAAAATGGAGTAACCTCTTCCAAAAGCCACAGAATGGAAAGCACAAGCAGGAAGGTATGCCCAGAAACGTCATGCCCACCTTTCCCTGCCAACGCAAAGAAAACACAGTTAGTAAGTCATAGGATGAATATGCACGCTCTTTAGTAAAGGTAGTACGCACACTGAGCAGGCATGCCTCCTCCTGCAGCGACACGCGCGGCGATCCGGTCGCCTTCTTGGAAAAACTGGGGATGGCTCTCCTGAGTGATGAGCTTGCGGGGATCAATACAGTAGGAGGGATCCACCGCCTGCTGAAGAGCGAGTTTGAAGCTGGGCGTATAGAGCAAAGCGGATGTGGAAACGGGCAAAATGGGCATGCAACGACCGCCCGACCATTTGTACACACGCACCATGATTGCGGGCCAAAAAACCATGAGGTGAAGATGACTAGTGAAGAATAAGGATGAGTTGGCACATATAAGTAAAACGGATGGAGTGGGGGACGTACACCAGCAAAGAGTAGCCACCACCAAGCGTACAATCGAGGCACGGAAGGGGGCAGTAAGGAGTTGGAGACCTTGACTGCGTTCCCGTTCACGTTCCTTGTGAAGCAGCGACTGGGCCTGCTTCAAAAGCAGCTCCTGTTGTTGTGGCTGCAATTGGCGCCGGCGTGGGGAAACGCTGGTGACGTTGGATAGATCCGGCTGCAGCTGGACGACAGATGAGGAGGCATGAGTACGATGGGCGGGATTGTTGAGTGGGTCGTCGAGCGTTGTGTCGGCCGAGTTGTTCTCAGCCTCGAACTGGCGACGCAGGTTACGGTAGTTGTGGCGGATGAGTTTGTCGAGCCTGCGCTTCCGACGCAGGTCGCGTTCTTTGAGTGCTAGGTTGTAAGTAGTGCGGAGAAGTAGGAACTGGACGGCCCAAAGAGTCAAATTCCAGGCCCAGCCGAGCTTGACAAAATGTGTGTTGAAAATGTTGTCTTTCTGAGCGAACATGGGGCGGGGGAGGAAGCGGCTGTGGGAAGTGGGGGAGGGAGGAGGCGAGGTGGAGTAGATCAAGGTCGTCGAGCGGGGCGAGACGGAGGTGATAGTGGTTGGAGTCAAAGACCCAGGACCAGAGCGAGCCAGCGAGAACAAGCGTAGCTACAACGGCCACGTAGAGCAGGTGGTAAGGATGCAGCTCGAGCGAGCACCCAACCCACGCACGGCGTGAGCCAGCCATGACGTCGAGATGGTGGGAGAGAACGAAGCGGAGACGACGCTCAGGCTGCGCGCCTAAGGCTGTGCGTGTCCGGCTGTGTGGCTACCGGGCGGGGCGGGCGGAATGAGGCACCCCGCGTGCGGAATATCAAGCTTGCTGTGGGATCACCGATCAGGCGATCGGCCATGTTCACCCGTCGCGTACAAGCGAAGCGTCCACTTATTGACGGTTTGGCGGCCATCGGAGAGCCCAACGACCTCATCTCGGCGCGAATATCGAAGTCCGGCGGGTCATCTTGTGGAGCGATGCAGAGGCAGCAAAGTTAGGGGGTTATCTCGTCCCACGGCCGTCGCAACTTCTTCTGCTGCTCGTCCCTCATTTCCCCCTGTCCTCCGGCAGCGTCGAGATCGATCCAAGAGAGTGGCGGACGAAGACGGCGATATCGGTGCCTTCTGAAGCAGTAGGGCGAGGGCTGTCGGGGAGACATGTGTGCATACATGTGGGTGCATGGAGACATGTGAACGGTGGTCCACTTGCATCCGGGCCAGGGACAAACCCAAGGATCTTTCCTCAAAAACGCGTGTAACCGTGATGCTTGCGCCTCCATTGGCTTTCCTCAGAGTTTCACGCCTCGCTTGCCGGGCGAAGGACGAATGAAGAACTGCGCTTTCCCGCTTTCAAGTCGAGCGGGGCCCAAGATGTCCTATTTGGGTTCGACTCGTTCCTCGCAAGTCAGATGGCCGCTATCGCGCTATAATCCTGGCCAAACGCCTTCCCCCCCTACGCCACGGTGCCGCGTCTCACCTGAGATGATGAGAGGGTCGATCTCAACATGCAGCATCAATCTCAGATGCTTTGTACACTGGATGCCGAGCATAACGACAACAGAGAGACCGAGAGGGTGCGTGTGCGTGCGATCCACACCTATAGCCTGGGGGCGCTGAGGCGGCCTGAGAAGCACGGGCCTGGTCGACCGAATGAGCCACCCTGCCGCTCCGAGACGGAGGAACACACAGCTGGGACATGTAAGGTTGGGAGGAACCAACCCAAAAAACCCGCCCTGTACTGGGGCAGTCAGGATCCACCTGCCGTTCCGCGCGGGGAGCGGAGATTGGTCAGCGGCATTGCACCGATCTATATATTTGTTCAGTGGTGGGCGTAGTCGGCCGGCGACGTTCGCTTGCTGGCTGGCTTGTCTGCGCACAGCCGACCACCGCTGCCCTGCTTCCGCTTCCCATGGCTGCTCTCTTCTCGGCCACGCGTGGGTCCGCGCTCCTGCTGCCCCCACGGCACGCAACCTGGCTGCTTCCCTCGGCTCGTTCCGTGCGCTGGCCACCGCATCCGAGGCAGCTGTCCACAGCGACTGCGGCGGCCTCAGCCACGCCCGCCAGCCCCGATGCGCCCAACCCCTGCCTCTGGCTCCGCTGCGGCCCCTCGTGCTCCCTCCGCACGCATGCTCGCCTTCCGCCAGGCCTTGGCTCGTGATGCTCAGAGTGATCTCGAAGGGTTTGCTCACGCTGCCGCAGCCGAGGCGGCGCTCCCGCCACAGAAACTGCGGAGGGGCGCGTGCAGTACGGCCGGCTGGGCGAAACGCGGTTGCCGCGCTACCTTAAGACGCCCATTCCGCAAGGCGAAGACTTCCGTCGGATCAAGAAGGATGTTCGTGGGTTGGGATTGGCGACCGTGTGCGAGGAGGCTCGCTGCCCCAACATTGGTGAGTGCTGGGGTGGCTCGGGTGGCAAAGAAGCAGCGACGGCGACCATCATGTTGATGGGCGACACGTGTACGCGCGCATGTCGTTTCTCTGCTCTGTCAAGACGAGCAGGACGCCCAAAGCGCTGGACCCGGAGGAACCCGTACGCACCGCCGAGGCCATCCGCCGCTGGGGCCTGGGTTACATTGTGCTTACCTCGGTCGACCGGGACGACCTTGCCGATGGTGGGGCCAAGCACATTGCTTCGACCATCCAGGAAATCAAGGCGCGGGCGCCCAAGACGCTGGTTGAGGCCCTCGTCCCGACTTTAGTGGATCCAAGGAGGAGATTGTTCGTGTGGCTCGCTCTGGGCTGGACGTGTATGCACACAACCTTGAAACGGTTGAGCGCACCACACCCTTTGTGCGGGATCGTCGCGCGCACTACCAGCCAGTCGCTCGAGGCACTGGCTGAGGCCAAGCGGGTTCAGCCGAGCTTGATCACCAAACCTCGTTGATGCTGGGGTGCGGCGAGACCGACCCTGAGGTTGAGCAGACGCTGCGCGACTTGCGGGAGCACAATGTGGATGTAGTGACCTTTGGCCAGTACATGCGTCCCACCAAGCGACACATGAAGGTCTCCGAGTACGTCCCACCGGAGAAGTTTGAGCACTGGCAAAAGTTGGCCGAGAGCATGGGCTTCCTCTATGTCGCCTCGGGGCCGCTTGTCCGTTCCTCGTACAAGGCCGGTGAGTTTTTCCTCAAGAATGTGCTCAACCAGCGCAAGGCGGCCCCAAGCTCAGGTTCTGGCTCTACACCTGCCCCCAAGGAGACCCCTTCGGCAAGTACCTAAGCTGCTTGGCTCTGTCCTCTGCGTTCTTTTCCGCACCAACGAAAGTCCCTCACCACGGGTTGATTGGTGCCGTGTCCTCCTTTCCCTCCTGCCCACCCTGATGAATCGCATCTTCTCCTTTAGTCCGATCCCTGTTAACGCCCTCTGCAACGCGTTGAAATGTCCTCCTTTCGATAAGCATGGGCCTGGGGATGATGGGGCAAGAAGGGTAGTCAGTATTGATGACGTCGAGACGCTCTCCATATAGGCAGGAAAGGAGGAACATCGTCTCAGAAAGGAGAAAATGTGCAAGGCTGGCTGTTGTTGTCGATGGTGTACTTTCGTGACAGTCGGGCGTATACTATGTCCGTGCGGGGGAGAGACAGGACGAGATGGACGGGACAGCTGCCCGCTGCGCGTGATGGATGGATGATGATCGATTGGTACCAAAAAGATAGGCGACAGAGGGCGGGTCTGGTCGTGGAGTGACCGGTGACTTCCCCCCCGGTGACCGTGGGAGGGCGAGATAATCTCGACATGATATCGATAAGATTACGCCATCGCCTCGCAGGTCGCACGCTTATAATATCGTTGGCAGACCCTTCCTCCCGTGCTGGTATATTGGAGCCGCCCGCCTAGTACGAATAGTAATAGTGGACACAGGACCGGCTCTGAAGAGATCCGGCGGCTGACGTGCTTGCCCATCGCGCCCACCCAGCCCAGCACGTCGCCACAAGGCCGGTTGAGTACGTTGGGTCCTCGACTAATACGCACGCGACCTCTCCACCTCTCGCCGTGTACACTCCGAGTGGCAGGCGGCAGGGCTGCTGCCTTGTGTCGCCGCCAGCCGCGCTGAGGCCGTGGCTGAGCACTCACTAGCTACTATAGCGGGAGCCTTGGGAACGGCCTGCTGCATCGCACAGCATCAGTACCAAGTACAGTGCGTGCGGCACCACAATACCCTCTCGCACTCACTCTCAGCGCCCCCCCCCGCTCCCCGCACTCATCCGCCGTGTCTCTCTTCGCGCTTTCTCATTCCCCGGGCATTCCCGTACCTCTCTATAAATACCCTCCCATTCGCCATGCGTCTGCCTTTTTCTTCTGTCCCCACACCCGCACACTTGGCCCTTTCTGTCCCCCACCCTCACCATAATGGCTCCCGTCGCTGTTGCTTCCCAACCGACTCAAGCACCCCCCGCGGTAGCTGCCGTCAAGAAGGCTGTTCTGCCTGACTACGTTGCACCCGTGCCTGGGCCCAACGCCCCCCGTCCGTCGCAGGCCGACAAGGAGGCCCACGCCAAGTACCCCGACACCAAGGCACCCCTGCCTGACCTGGACTCGTTGTTGCCCGAGTCGCGTGCGGCCTACCACGCTGAACTTGAGCGCTTGGGCAAGATTGCGCAGGAGAAGCCCCCCCTGGACCTGGATGCCGTTGGAGACGACTACAAGTACAAGTGGGCACTGCCCTGGTTTGACGAGCGGTACAAGCACAAGCTTTTCAAGGACCCCCACCTGGAGCCTTTGGAGCAGTATGTTGATCCTCCGTGTCCTTTCTCGTGTGCTCCACTGTGGGTTCTGACAGTTAAATTGTTTCGCCTTCTTTTTAGCGTCGATGTAGGCCACCGTGCGTTGCAGCATGCCAACCCGCTCTCGTTCCTCGATAATGCGGAGGTGGACGACTTGACGCCCCGGTTTGGGTCGAGCGTGCAAGGCGTCGACTTGACCAAGCTTACTCCGGACGAACTGGACCAGTGGGACTGTACGTTGCGCAGCGGGGCGTGGTCGTCTTCCATGGCAACCAAGACTTTATCGACCAAGGGCCTGAGGAATTCAAGCGGTTTGGCAGGCACTTTAGCCCTCGTCTGCATGCGCACCAAGTCAGTGGCCAGCCCAAGGGGCACAATGAATTTCACCTGGTCTACAAGAGTCCCGGGATTGAAGTCAACAATTATGAGCACACGCAAGACTTTGTGCCGACCGTGTGGCACTCGATGTATCGTTTGAAGCCAACCCGCCCGGCACCACGTTCCTCTTCCTCTTTGACACACCCCAAACGGGCGGCGACACACTGTTCTCCGACCAGCGCGAAACGCTCCGGCGTCTCTCGCCGGCCTACCGTGCGTTTATCGAGACACTCTATGCTGAGCACTCGGGCTTTGAGCAGAGCCAAGTCTCTGAGGCGGCCGGTAAGGCCGTGGTCAAGCGCCCCCCCTGTCGCCCACATTCATCCTGTCGTTCGCACCCACCCCGTCACGGGCGAACGCGCCTTGTTTGTCAACCACGGGTTTACCACGCATCCCGTCTCTCAAACGGGAAGAGAGCGACTCGGTGCTCAACACGCTGTTCAAGTTGAATGCGGATGCCGTCGATGCGCAGGTTCGGGTGCGCTGGGGCCCGGGCGCAGTCGTGGCGTGGGACAACCGGATCACTACCCACACCCCGGTCGCTGACACGCGCGGTCAAGACCGTCGTCA
Organism: Moniliella sp. 'wahieum'; assembly: GCA_003971905.1. Taxonomy (NCBI): domain Eukaryota; kingdom Fungi; phylum Basidiomycota; class Moniliellomycetes; order Moniliellales; family Moniliellaceae; genus Moniliella; species Moniliella sp. 'wahieum'. The sequence goes on along the minus strand of RSEE01000031.1, from coordinate 186,331 downwards.
TGGTGCTCGCATCACCCCGGCAGCCGAGCGGCCGTTCCACTCGGACACGGGCGTCAGCGTCACGGACGACCGCGACGTGCACCGGATTCGGGTCTGATTGCGGTGTTTGCCCAGCCTACTTTACGAGAAGAATGGGGCGGCTAGGTCCTCTAGGGTTCTCCCATTTCGTTCATATCCCCCCCCCCTTTCCCCTTCACCCTCTCCACTTCTCCACGTTTGCGTTTGAGTATGGATCCGTCAGGCTGCTCCTCTTTCTCTTCGGTGCGCATATAGACCGCTCAGCCAAGGAGAGCTTTGATAAGCTATAGACGATCCTGTTCGTTAGTTAGAGAGCCTATGGAAGAGGGAAAATGGTCAACGTTCTTGCGTTGTCAGTGGAACATTCAAGCAGGTATGACAAGAGAAGAGGTGCAACCCAAAGCGAGACGATGGGTTGGGGGATGGGGTGTGCCACTCCACTGTGCTCGTTCAATGTACCGAAGCTTTTCTGGGTAGCGAGCTTTTTCCCTTCCGCACCGCACGCTGCCCTTTGTCCAGCTCTACAATGCATGTCGATGTTAACCGTGCCGCGGCACGTAGCGTTGGTGGCATGGGCTGACCATGGCGGCCAACGCGTTATCGGGGCGGTGGCAACGGTGGCGACATGCAAATTGTTCCCCCACCCGAGCGGCATGGCCCCGTGTGCGCAACCACTTCCGTTGGCCGATTCATACGCCGCCGTATAACAAGACGCAGCATCACGGCGTCGCGTCCTGCGCTGCGCCAGAGCACAAACGAGAGTGAAATGCTTCCTACACTTGTTCCCACCATCGTTTGGCGACGCGATCCGAAGCAATTTGACTACAACTTCGCTTAGCTTTTCCACTCTTTCGTTTACCGAGCATAAACGCAAGACCAACTCAACCGGCATACGTTACAGGCCATAAGCCGGGGCAATTGATTCAGTCATACGACTACACAGAACTCCTTCGTTCCGACTCAGAAGCCCAAGAAGGACTTGAGAGGCTCAAAGCCCAAATTGAACTAGACAGTCGCACGTAACCGTCAGTACGTGGTCCTTCACTGTCGGCCGGCGACAGCAGGAGCGGGAACGGAAACGGGAACGGGAACGTACATTGTACAGGCCAGCAAGCGCCGCGAGAGCCACCGTTCCCAGAGTACCAATCGGGCGCCCGAACCCATCGGCGCCTGGGTCAAGATCCCAAAGTTGGCCTGAAGGACACGAAGGACAAAGAGGGTAGCGTACGCGCCGTGCACCAACGCCGTCGGGGCCCCATTGAGTTCCGCCAGGAAAATAAACCCAAACGCCAGCGGGGTGTTCTCTACAAAGTTGGCGTGCGCACGCACAGCTTTGGTCAGCGCAAGCTTGTCCTCCGTCGTGTTGACGGCGTTGCCACCATGCTTGATCGAGTCGGATTCGTTGCCCTGTCCCTCGCCAATGTAGTACCCGGTCTTGACGCGCTGGCCAATGACCTTGACGGTGAGGTAGGAGTAGTACCCAGCGAACAGGGCCGAGTGGGCGAGCGAGGCAGGAGACAGGACAAAGAGGGGCATTGTGACTACAGGAGACAAGTAGGGAACAGAGGAAACGGAGTCCGGTGGGGGTGGTGGATCGGGACAACAGCGGCAGGGGTTGGGTTGGCCAGATACAAAACATTCCGAATCGAGGTGTCTCCTTGGGGGGTGATCGATGATCCTTGACGGCTCTGGGCTGGCGGGGCACCCAGGGTGCACGAGCCATCCAGCCCACATCAGCACCACGCGTCATGCATCCCCACTCGGCACTCACACTCTGTATTCACGCATTAGCAACCCACCGGCGTACCCATCGCAGGTCCCCGGTCCCCGTCGTCCCCACCCCACCCCATCCCGGGGGCAGCCGCGGTAGACGCGGGCGTGGTTGGGATGGAAGGCGACCGTCTGCGGGTGATATACGATCGGCGAACCACTGCCGGCTGGCCAGCGTGACTGCGTCCGTTCGACGTCCGATGCCTTCTTCACGCGCACCAGGTGCTCAGGCGCTCAGGCCTCAGGCTGGGCCGGTAACGCGTTCAAGCTAAAGGCCGTCAGACGTTCCGCGCTTAGCGCTAGCCCGAGACGGCCAGCTTGCTACGCTGCATGGCGTCATCAAGCTTCAAGCCATCCCAGCCCAGCACCTGGGCAGTGTGCACGTGCGCATATTCCACACCTATCGTGCTTCCCCAATCAATATCAATCTGCCCTGCGGATCGATCAAGTAGTGACCGTGACCGGTGACCCTCGGTAAATGATGGACTCGATTCCCGCACCCGCAAGTCGGTTGCCTGTGCTCGCCTGGCTCGCCTCGGGTTCGCGCAGACTGGCATTGTCGTGTTGGGACAACCGGGGACACCCATCCACCCACCGAGCGGCAGCGATCGAGATATGGTGCAACGATGCAGGTGCTGTTTGGTCCACAGTCGATGCCGAGCCACAGGCAGGCGAACAGAACCCCCGTTAGCACGGTGTCTCTGCTTTCGGCAGCTCTTCGCCAACTGAGCAGCCCCTGCTCCTTCGAAAAAAGCAAACGCGTCTCGAGAGACTGGCCTCGTTCAGTTTGGCAGTAATGGGTCGGGAAGGAGGTAACCGGTAACTGCCCGGGATACACACTATGGATGGACACGTGCCCTGTGTCCGTCATTACATTCATCAATCTCGTCTGAGATATCCATCAGTCGTGTCTGTCGTGACTGCGCGTGGCCGTGATCCCAGATGACCCCCCGTTTGTTGCCAACCATATTATAACCCTCCCCGCACATGCCTCTCACCCTCAACGAGAAGAGCCGCGGTCTTGAATGAGCCCTGCTGAGCCTGCCTGGCTGACCAAGGATCGTGTTTCTCCCCCTATTGATCTCTCCCCCGCATTGGTCCATCTGCTTCGACACTCGCTTCTTCTCTCTCGTCTCGCTCACACATTTCCCGCGAAAGTGCTCAACAATATCGAGCATGCATCAACAGCCACAGGGCTAAGGAAGAAAAGACACAAAGTGAGGAGACCTAGCCTTGGAGAGGGGATAAGGAGAGAGGGGAGAGGAGTGGGGAAAGGCCAGAGATAAGTAGCCAATGTGTGCGACCAAGAGCACTGGGAATCAGTACCTAGCAGAACGGATGAACAAGGAGCAAGACACAAGGAGTGGGAAGGGTAGAGCGAGGAGGGCAACCCTGATTAGGCATCGGTGCGTCGGGCTGCTGTGGTTCTGCTTTGGCCTTCCGGACCGGGTCAAAGTACGGGTGGGCTTGGGCTTTGGGCAGTAAGCCGTTCTTGGTGGTCGTATCGTAGCAACTTGTCCAAAAAGTCGAGCGCTTCGGGGGAAATGTAACTGGTGTTCCGTCGGGTGACAAAGCGAGCCCACGGTTTGCGCGGGTATCGGCCCAAGATATCGTCGTAATGCGTATCGAGCTCAATCTGTACTTGTCCAAGTACACATACAGTTCATCCGTCCCCAGCACTTGCAAATCTTGACCAGTGGTCGTAGTTGTCGTGCCCATGGAAAAACGGTTCTTTCGGAAAATCATCGAGGCAAACATGCACCCCAACGACCACATGTCCAAACTGTAGTCGTACTCTTGGAAATCCACCAGGAGCTCAGGCCCTTGAAATAGCGCGACGCCACCCTTACATTGTACTCAGTGTAAGGATGGTAAAACTCAGCCAGCCCCCAGTCAATCAGCCGCAGTTTGCGCTTCTCGTGGTCAATCATCACATTGTGCGGCTTCACGTCTCGATGCATGATCCCGCGCGAATGGCAAAAGTCCAGGGCCTAGAAAGAAAGTGTCAGCTAAACGACAACCCATCCTAGAAAATGAGAAGGGCAAGGATTCGCCATGCGTACCTTGAGCAGCTCAAAGAGGTAGTACCGCACGTCAAAGTCGGTCAGGCGCGGATATAGCACCTTAAAGTCCGTATTGTTGACATACTCAGTGATGATCGAGGGCGTCTTGGACTGCAGACAAAAGGGGACAGGGACAGGAGGTAACGTCAGCCAAAAGAAAAAAAGGGGGGATCAAATAGAAAGGTGGACCACCGCCCCCTACTGCGTAAACGTACCTGTGGGTCGCGTACCACGTCCAGCAATCCAACCACATTGGGTCCTCCTGCCAGGTTTTGAAGAATTGATCTCACGCTTGATTTCTTTTTCTTGACGGGCTTGAGGACCTGATAATGCACTTGTCCGGTACATCTGGTTTGGACTGGGGCTGGGACAGGGCCGGGAGAACGGAGGGATGCGGAGGGAGCCGAGCGGGCGCGTCCGAGGCCGAAGTAGAGGTAGAGGTGGAGTCGGGGGTGGGGCCGGGATGGGCGCCTGAGGCGGGAGGACACCTCCAACATTGACACCTTCAAATACCTCCGAGTACTTGCCCCGTCCGACCTTGCGGAGGATCTCGTAGTTGTCCTGGGTGCCCCACTGGACGTTGAGATTGTCGTAGTCCCACCAGTTGCGGCCAAAGCGCTGGTTGGCGTTGGCATACACGCGCGCCACACTGCGCCCGCCAGTGCCGGGAGGAGCCGACATGGGACTCAGAGGAAGAGGGGGAGAGGGACGAGGGGAGGTGGGGTGGCGCACGCCGAGGGAGCGAGGGAGGGTGTTGGACCAAGCAGCTCGCTGTCCCGAGGCGAGTTTTCAAGGGCAGCGGGCGGTGCCTTTGGCCACGCGCTTGCACCCCCGCCCCGCCAGCCACGCTCGCTGGGCCACTGCCACACTGCCCGACACTCGCCCGGCGCGCCTGGCCACATTCCGCCACGGGGAGCGGAACCCATGGTGTGCGCTCTCGGGGGCATGCAGTCACGTGAGGAGAGCGGCGGGACGGAAGGTCACGTGGCGTTGCTCCCATTGGCGCCGCTGAAATGCACGCACCAGGCGGGGCGGTCACGTAACAAGGCGGCAACCCTAGCCGGCAGGCGCAGAAGAGCGCAGCGGCCGCGCAGCGCCAGTGTGCGGCGGGTGGACAGCAGCAGCTGGGACGCAGACGACACGTGACGAGGGCGCATCTGACATTTCGCACGAACATCGGCCTCTGGTTGCCCCCAGCCAGCCACGGAGGCGCATCCATCGCACCCCGCCCACCGCTCTGCCCATCGCCCTCCCAGCCATGCCGGCGTACCCCCCCTGCGCGCCGCCCTCAGCACCCTCCCTGCCAGCTCGTCCGGCGCACCCGCCTGCCTCCGCAGCTTGCCCCGCCGCCGCCGCCCTGGCTCCCATCCACCGCGCCATCGCTCTTCCTCTCGCTCACCTCGTCTGCCCACGCCCCACAAGCTGTCCCCGTCGATGTCCCCACGTCCAGTGCCCGCGCCCCTCGCGGCACAAGCCAGAGCAGCGGCCGCAGTACGTCTTTCCCTGCTCTGCTCTGCTCTTCCCCGCCCTCACCCCCATCCCAGCGCCCTAACCTCTTGTGTTCCATCTCAGATCTCTTGACCGAAGATCCTCGAGGCGCGGCCTACCCACCAGACTGCTCTGCGCCCCATCTACCTCGACTCGCAGGCCACCACAGCGCTCGACCCACGTGTGCTGGACACATGCTGCCTCTGTTGACCAACCGGTACGGCAACCCCCATTCCCGCACGCATGCCTATGGCTGGGAAGCAGAGGAGGCCGTCGAAACCGCCCGCAAGCACGTGGGCGCTCTGATTGGCGCGGATGCCAAGGAAATTATTTTCACCTCGGAGACCGAGTCGAACAACTTGGCGCTCAAAGGTGCGGCTCACTTTTATGGCGCGAAAAAGAACCACATCATCACGGTACAGACGGAGCACAAGTGTGTGCTGGATTCTTGCCGTACGCTGCAGGAGGAAGGGTACGAGGTCACCTACCTTCCCGTCCAGAGCAACGGGATGATCCATCTGCAGGACCTTGAGAATGCTCTCCGTCCGACCACGGCAGTGGTGTCGATCATGTCGGTCAACAATGAGATTGGTGTGATCCAGCCTCTGAAGGAGATTGGGCAGCTGCTCAAGACCAAGGGAGCCCAGCTGGCCAAGGAGGGCGGGACTGAGTGGCAAACCCCTTTTCCACACCGACGCGGCCCAGGCAGTGGGCAAGATTGCGTTTGACGTCAATGAGATTGGGGCCGATTTGGTGTCCATGTCGTCGCACAAGATTTATGGGCCCAAAGGCATTGGGGATTTACATCCGCCGTCGACCCAGGGTGCGTCTGACTCCGATCATCTCGGGAGGCGGGCAAGAGCGCGGACTGCGGTCGGGCACGCTGGCACCGGCTCAGGTGGCCGGAATGGGCGAGGCCGCCCGCCTGGCCAAAGCCGAACGCGAATACGATTATGCGCATGTGACGGCGCTGTCCAAGCGTCTGCGCGAGCGGATCGAGAGCAAGGTGACCCACGTCTTGTTCAACGGAGACGAGCATGGCTACCCCGGCTGTGTCAACTTGACCTTCCAGTATGTGGAGGGGGAGTCGCTCCTCATGGCGCTCAAGCGCATCTGCCTGTCGTCGGGATCGGCGTGCACATCGGCTTCCCTCGAGCCTTCCTACGTCCTTCGTGCGCTTGGCTTGAACGACGAGAATGCTCACTCCTCCCTCCGGTTTGGCATGGGCCGCTTTACCACCACCGAGGAAGTCGACTATGTCGCGGACCAGATCGTTGCCGTGGTGCAGAAGCTGCGTGACATGTCCCCGCTGTGGGAGATGGTGCAGGAGGGCATTGATCTTGACTCGATCCAATGGTCCGAGTAATCGTTTGGATTTGAGGATGGAGTGAGGGTCTGTCCGAGACGCTTTCTTGAATCTTCTCTTCCATTCCCTTTCTCCCTTTCTCATCCCCCTACCATCACCCTCTCATTGTTCCTGACCATGTTTGTGTCTCCAATGTCCTTTCACCGACACCGTTTAATCCATTCCGCCGCCGTTTGACCGATGTCACACTGTAGACGTTTTCAATGCCAAGGCGGCTATGCTAGGCGCCGGGGGGTGGGGGGGCGGCAGTGCAGTCTCATTGTGTGAGCGCCCTAGACGTGTGGCTGTTGGCAGCAATGCCCGTTTCTCTTGCCGCCCTTGCTGGGATTCTCGACCAAAGCACAGAAACCAACGAAAGCAAGAACAGCACAAACTAATCCGGCCGTTCGTGCGTGCGGCTGCAATTTCCAAACAGAATCAGGTAATCACATCTGGTCTTCTTGGGCCGCAAGCTCATGAGTAAAGTACGGCCGGCGCCAGTAATAGCCAGCCGAGCCGGGTGGCAGCCGTAGCCGTAGCTGCCTGGCTACCACCACTGGCCATGCTCAGTGCCTTTCCCGCCATTCGGCCCACCCTGAGGCTACGGGGACGCGTGCTGGGCGTGCGGCTGCTCTCCACCTCTTCTCTGAGGGCGTCGGTGCGGGTGCGCTTCGCGCCCAGTCCCACCGGCTCCCTTCACCTCGGTGGTCTGCGCACCGCGTTGGTCAACCATCTGGCCAAAAGTCAGAAGGGCGCGTGGCTCATCCGCGTTGAAGATACGGACCGTACTCGTCTTGCACCCGGTGCCGTCGAGTCGCTGGCGCGCACGCTCGAGTGGGCTGGGCTTCGACCCGACGCGGCACCCTGGGTGCCTGCCGAGCAGGATCCGCTGCAGGTAGGACCCTACTTCCAGTCGGAACGCCTGCCGCTCTACCAGGCTGCTGCACTCGAGCTGGTGCGCAAAGGAAAGGCCTATTACGATTTCCGTCCGCCCTCTGAATCCGCCTCGGCTTCCAGCGGCGCGTACACGCCCCTTGCGTTGGAAGAGGCCACAAAGCTCGTTGAGGCTGGCACTCCGCACACCATCCGCCTCTTCCGACCCGACAAGGCCGAGGACGTGACGTACGACGATTTGATTTACGGCCACTTGCGGTTCAGCTCCGACGTTGAGTTTGATCGCGAGGGGGATGTGGTGTTGTTGAAGCGGGATGGGTTCCCCACCTACCATTTAGCCAGTGTCGTGGACGACCATGCTATGGGCATACGCATGTTCTCCGCGGCGAAGAGTGGATCCCCTCGCTCCCCACCCACCTGCGACTGTACGATGCATTGGGGTACCCCCCACCTTTCTTTGCTCACCTGCCTCTCCTCATGACTGCCGACGGACGCAAACTGAGCAAACGGCATGGCGACGCCAGTGTCGAGTCGTACATTGAGCGCGGGTACGAGCCCGCGGCGCTGATCAACTTTGTTGCTTTGCTCGGCTACAACCACAAGACCAAAGTCGACTCTACTGCCCCGAGCTACGTCCCGATTACTCCTACAGCCAAGGAGACCTTCGATCCCATCCCGATCCCGATGCTGGCCCGGCGAGGAGGTTGTTTTACTTGCCCGAGCTGGAGAACGCGTTTGATCTGTCTCGCATCAGCTCCACCGTTTCCTCCCCCGACCCTGTCAAACTCAATTTTCTCAATCGCGCTCATATCCGCTTTGCTCTCCTCCTTGCCCCGGGGGAAAGGATGGGCTGCTGAGTATGCTACGATCATCCCACGAGCCAGAAAATTCTTAGAACAAGCGTGCGGTACCGATTTGGTGTATGTGTCCTTTTCCTTTTCCGTTTCCCATTTTCTTTTTTCTTTCTCAGTTCGTGTGGCTCACCTATCCCTATCCTCTTTTTCTTGTCACCCAGCCCATCCGACAAGACGGACGAACGGATCCGAGAGATCACATTGGCGTTTATTGTACGTCTCCCTTCTTTTTGCCCCAGGCCCCGTCCTTCTCCTTCCCCCAGCCCCCCACAGCCCCTCTAACCCCCTTTTGCTTTTGTACCACAGGAACGCAGTCACACCTTGCCTGAAGCAGCCGCCAAAGCTGCCATCCTATTCGGTGGACCCGACTGGACCAGCGCTGACGCACAATCGTTCCGAGCAGAGATTGACGCGGAACTGTACCGTCGGGTCTTGCACCAAGCCCACCAGGTCTTTGCCTCCCTCCCGCCCGACGCAACGGTGGACCAGCAGGGCATGACGGACTTGGCGGCCAATTGTGTCGCTTTTGGCGCCCAGCTCGTCCAAGGAACGCAAAAAACTCAAGGGCGTCTTGATGCGCAGTTTGCGTCATGCGGCCATAGGCGAAAAAGTGGGTTTTGATTTCCTTCCTAGTCGTGCGGGGGCAAAAACGGTGTACTGACTCTTGTGTGTTTTTCTTAGGCTGGGCCTCCGTTGCCAACCTTATTAGCCCTCTTGGGCCCCGCACGGTTAGTAAGGCGGGCGCAAGAGGCGTTAGCCTACGACGAGCAATAAGATGGTCCCAGATCGAGACATCTCATCTATCTCCCTGAGATCCCCTTGGTTTTTCCTTGCACTCTATAGGGTGGTTGGGTACAGAGGAGCGAGAAAAGCCATGCCACGGAATCGATGGGATGTAGAAGACAATGTTCGTAACAGTCCCCGTACCGAGAGGGGGACTAGGTCGTGAGTGTAAAATGACGGGTCGGAAGCTAGGCAACAAGCAGGAGCAACAGATGCGACGGCGCAAGGAAAACGCCGTTAGCTAGTCGTCATGAGCCACTTTTGCTCCTGGCCCGGTTGAGGCACATCCAGACCCATCACAGAAGGGTGGCGAGACAGCGTTTTGGTCGCCGGGTGCGACGTTTCAGGCAAAACGGTGACGGATGCAAGCGGGGTTGCGTTGCCCAAGACGGACGGAGGCGCGGCTTGGTGGTTCCCGCTCCCCTCATCTGGGGTCAAGTTGGCTTCCTCCTCCTCATCTGGGTCCGACTCATACGAGCTTTCCTCATCCTCGTCCTCATCTTCATCCCCGGCCAGCCCAAGGCACGAAAGGTAGCCGCATGCCTGCGGCCTGCTCAAACGCCGGGTTATCCACCACCGTGTCGAGCATGCTGCGCACCAGCCAGTCCAGCGCTTCCACCACCCCTTGTCCCGTCATAGCGGACGTTTCCATATACTGCGCGCCCATCGCGCGGGCACACGCTTCGCCTTCATCCCGACTCACCTCACGAGGAAACGGCGTGGCATCGTCCGCTTGTTGGCCACCAGGAGTAGCGGTACACCTTGTGTTGCATACTCCCCCACTTCTTCGATCCAGTGCTGCACGCCATCGAACGAGCTGCGGTCCGATACGTCGTACACTACCACCACACCCATCGCCCCGCGCAGGTACACTTCTGTCATCCGCCAAACGATCCGTCGCCTGCGGTGGCCGTCTGCAGATGGAAGGGACCCATTAGGTCAGTCGTATTTTCCGCACGGAGAGCAGGAGCACCGACCTACAATGTTCACTCGGTAGGTCCGCTCGTTGGGCGTGAGCAGCATGGAGGAGATGTCGACGGGCACCTTGCAGAAGGAAAGCGGGCGTTCGAGAGTGAACGTGCCGGGCGTCATGTACTGCGTCACGAGGCACGTCTTGCCCACGCCTTTTTTGCCCCGGGAAACGTACACGGTCATGATTGCGAGTCATCTCAACGTCAGTCCCCAAGTAGTTAGTGGGGACAGGACAGGGTAGAGGAACGTACCCGACTCGCCCAACACAAGGAGGTTGAACGTGTCCTGGAACGGCGTTCCTTCAGGAGCACGAGGGAGCATGGGTGACATGGCGGGTGTAACGATAGAGGTTGGAAATGGAGAGCGCGGCCAAGGTTCGCGTATGGAAGAGGGAGACAGAGCGAGGTGGATGATGGTGGTGAAGGAACACTGCCAAAGGGTTGCTATGGTTGGTGGGGGGAGGGGGGGCGCGGGTTGCCCCTGACGCCCTGTTAACATGTTAACGTTTAACAGATCAATCGATCAGGACCGATCAGGCCTGAGCCTGTACATATGACATGTGAGGCTGTGAGCTACGGCGGGTGGGGTGGAATGACGCGGACGTGGCGCTGGGCGCCGCCTGGCCCCTGGCCGAGGAGCCGCGGAGAGCAGAGGGCCTCAGCGCCTCAGCAGAGCGCAGAGCTACAGCATGGCTCAATGAGCCCATCCACCCGTGCGATCTGGTGCAGAGGGGCAGCATTCAAAACGTTCAACGTTCTACGTTCAGTACTAGGTACTCGGTTCCGCGTCCACCGTCGAGATTCCCACCATGTCCAGTGGCGTTAGGCCACCCACCAAAGACCGACACCACCACTTGGATGGGTGGGCCGTGGGCGGGTGGGCCGACGTGGGGCGCGAATTGCCTGTTCGATGGCCATATGATGGCAGATGCATGATGGGGAAGGTGATGCCTGGCGAAGATGGCGCACAGCTGAGGCGGGAAGGAGGAGGCTGAGCAGCTGAGCCGTCAGGCTGACCCCTCAGGCCGTCAGGCCCGTCAGGCTCTCAGCAAGGGATTCGATGATATCGATCCAGTCGGCGATGGCTGACGCGCTGACCCACCGAGTACTCAGGCAAAAAAAAGTTTTGAAAACAACTCGAACGAGTCGCTCCGACGGCCTGCCGCGCACCGCCACCGGCCACCCACCAAAGGATGGCCTGACTATCGGAGTTGTATGTAAACAGCCGCAGTGCCACCTCTTCCAAAGCAGGACGCGTTGATCACGACAAGTCGGCCGGCCACTCTGACTATACGAAATCCCTCCAGCCTTCGAGCTGTCAGCTACACGTTTCCACATCACTTGCATCACAGCGAATGCCAAACACCCCTTGCTCATCCCCATCTCATTCATCGCCACCCCAGCAAGGGTTTGCCGGTTCAGAGAGAAGGAAACCCGTTTATGACATGAATGTCGGGCAGGGGGCAAAAGTCCGCGTGCCGACGGCGATGGAGGACGACCCATGTCCCGTCCAAAACGGCAACCCCAAAAACTGGCAGGAAAGCAACGTTGGTTGCATGTCAGCGAGACGGAAGTGTGCGGCCTGGAGCCCGGTGCATAGGTTGCGTGCTGTTGAAGGCACTTTCCAACTCAAGTCTACTCCTCAAAGTCAAGGGGTCAGGGTGTTTACAACGGGGGTGGACCACACCGCCTTGCGCAAAGCCAATTTCTTATCCTCTCCCAAATGCGACCCAATCCTTCTCGCGCTCATCCGTATCCTCATCGGCGAAACGGGGAATATGAGCCGAGGAATTCATGCAGAACGTCGATCTCGCCTTCGAGCAGGCGGGTGGACAGAGGCAAGCAGAAGTTTGCTGGGTATAACGATGGTGTCCAAGTGGGGTCGCTTCAGATGGCTCTGTTTTGCCACTCCCCATCGCGGAAGGACCCCCGTGCGATAATTGGGGATTGCAGTGCCTGCGCGTGATTGGATGATGGCAGATGTGACATCACACGTGATGACGGGGAGATGGTGTTGCCGATGCCGGTCGCTTGTTGGTGTGCGGTGAGGCGGAAGCTTGAAGATGGTTGGTTGCACTGGTTACCTGTGGCTGACGCGCGGATGCTGATGGACAGACGCCGGGTATGTCCGGCCCGGACAGCAGCGGGGTGGAACAGTGGCGACGCGTTGCGGCAGGCAGTACCCCTGTACCCCACTTACTCTGCTAGTAGTACTATGGGCGGAGATGCCGGTCCAACTGAGAGGTATGGAACAAGGTTAATTATATCCTCGCGCTGACCCCGTCTCGTTAACTGCGCTGGTCTAAGATCAGATTCTCTTGGTGCATGGTACTTTGTTGAGTCTCCTTGGGCGCTGCCTTCTCCGCCACACTCCTCCTTGCCACCACCGCTACCACCATCCCCATCTTCCGTCTAGCTCTCCTCTCTCCTCTGCATCTCTCATCATCTTTTTCAGCTAGTGTCATGCTCGCCACCGGCTCGTCTTCCTTGCGTACAGCCATCGCCCCCGCAGCTACCGCCAGCACCGCTGCCGCTCCAGCCCAACGTGTCATGCCCTCATCTTTCGCTCCTGCAACTGACCAAGACGATGTGCAGTTCCCCTCCATGTCAGACCGCCCCACGATCGCCGCCTTTATTAATGCTAAGCGCTACCAACAATACCTCGTTGGCAAAGCCGCCTTGGGTGCCGCCACCATCTCTACTGTTCTTGCCCCTCCCCTCTATCTTCTCTACGCCTCCCGTAAGGGCTTTTCCCTCCGCTCAGCCCTACGCACTAGGTTGGTATACCACGCTTCCCTTGTCCCGACCTTCCTCCTGTTCCCACTTGCTCCATCTATCTGACTAGATCCTCCATTTCGTATCAAAATCAAGCTGGGGCTTGCCCCTGATCGGAGGAGTCATTGGAGCTTCTGCTTGTGGACTCAGCATTGCCAACCAAGACCCCTTGGCCACCTTCCATGCTGCGGAAACGATTCGGGCCGATCTTCGTCGCATTCGGAAAGAAGGTACGTATCTCCTCACAGAAGCACTTATCAACATGTTATCTCTCCGCGACGCCCCTTAACTCTGTTCCCAGATTATTTCCTCGTAGGGGCATCCATTGGCGCTTTGGTCATTCCGGCTTTGTTCTGTACGCTTATGCTTCCTCCCTCCTTGATTTGTGCTTTGGACGACCAATAGGAAGCTAACAATGTCTTCCCAGTCCGTCGTGCGGGGCTGTGAACGGTGTTCTTGGCGGGGCGGGGCTAGTCTTGGCGGCGCGACCGTGTTCTGTACGATTCCGTCACTCACAGGCGCTAGAACGCAATAAGGGAATCGGACAGCCAGCCTCGGTCTTTGCCTCTTCCTCTCTGCTGATATGCTCTCTGTGTCGAAGGCATACCAACATTTGACAACAGAAACTCAATCAGTGAATTGATTCGTCTCGCCCGTCCCACCTAGTTTGGAGAGCTTTTCCTTTTGGTCTTCGGGCTCTGCGTGCAGCCCGTATCACGGCCGAATATGTGCAGCTGCCTGTACGTGCAGCGTCACGGTGAAGATGAACTCCACTAGAGACAGTTGTCACAGTAGGTTTCAGTGTTCAGCGCTCCTTGAGCTTGAAGGTACAGACTCATTCGATAGCAAGGATTATAACGAAAGGAGAACGGAATCTCGTACGCACTCTTAAGTGTGAGAACCGATTCGGCCATGATAATCGTCTTTTGAGTTACACACTCTCTACTCTGCGAGTACATATATAGGGAAGATCTGCCGTATCCATTTATTGCATTTTGTCTGGCCCACACGCTCTGCTGGAGTGTGCCTCATTGCTCTTCGGAAAAGGTCGTATAAACCCACACGAAAGCAGTCACCTTGTCCTTTTCCACCATCACGTTTGTCGCTCTTCTCCATACTAAGGCAAATGCGACTGCGACGTTGCTATACAGCACAGCACCTCTGACACCAGAGGGGCGGAAATTCAAGCGCCCGTCTGATCCCTTTCATTTTCTCGCCGCCGCACCGTTTGTAGAAAAACGATGAGAAGTATAAGACAATGTCTGCGCCTCCGCAGTATTCTCTCGTCCTCAGCTTTGGGATTGCCTTAGTTTGATGACAAGGATCAAGGAGGGACCGCACACATTGTGGTGGGGGTCAAAATACGTAGTGTTGCGGTTATATAAGGCCTTTGCTGGCAGATTCGAAGAGCTCTCGTCTCTGGAGAAGCGACAGTCTATATTCTATCAACATTTCTTACATCGTACCACCATTATATGATGCACGAGTTGTTGATGACGACGCAGTCGATCGATGAACAGCAGCTGTTAACTATAACCGTTTTGTTTGTAGGTACTACAGTACTCCAAAATATGCCAAGCAAGCACGGCACAGTTGAACGTTCAACGTGGATGTGCTGCGTGTCACTAATCACTCACATCCAGGCAAAGCCCGCCCAAAGAACCCACCGACAGTCGGGGTTGGGATGCCACTCCATCGACATTCCTCCAAGCTCCATCCTCCATCCTGTGCGCGCTTCACCGTCACCGGCTACCATCCGCCTGTCACTTGACAGGTCAAGCTTCAAGCTTCACTAGCTTCACTGATGGCCTCCCACGGCGTCGATCAGCGGTCACCGAATTGATAGTTTGAGCGGGGTGGCTGCAGCAGAGGCCTGCTTTAGCATGCGTGGCTGCGATGGCACTGGTCTGGCGCGCGAGAGAGAGACAGATACGCCAAATTTTAATCGGGCACCGGTCAGCTGACCGGTGAGACTGAGTACTCAACTGGGGACTCGGTCGAGGTCCATGCTGCTAACTTGGTCGTCCGCGGACGTCTGTCCGACTGACCCTCTCCACCACCACGCCGTCCCGCCATGGCCGCCGATGGCCCTCGCCATGACGCCGGCGCCACGCCCTCCCCACCCTCCAGCGCAACCCTCGCCGCCCCCAGCAGCCCGAGCGCCCCCAACCCTCCCTCCTCTGCTCCCGCCGCGCCTGAGCGGGACGCGCTGCCATCCGCGTCCGCGCCTGCCTCCGCATCCACTTCCTCAGCACCCTTCCAATCCGCCCCTCCCTCGCCCACTTCTAGCTTCGCCCGCACCACCCCGGTGCCCCTAGATGGCCGCCGCGTCCGCTTTGGCGGCCACACCGTCGGTTCGTCCCTCCAGAACCCCATGTCTGGCCAAAGCGCAGGTCCAAGTAGTGTATCTCCCGTTGCCGCAGCCACACGTGCACGGGCACCAGTGCCATCCTCAGTGCTTCCCAGCGGACCACGTGTGACGGTGCGTGCGCCCCCATCCGAGGCGCGCGGGAAGGCATGGCGTAGGCCCGGTCAACCCTCCTCCCCTTGCCACCCGATCCTCTGCCTCTGGCACACCGCAATCCATCTCGCAATCGGCACCTTCCTCCTCTTGCTCCTCCCCGTCTCTGGTCCGCCCCCCAACGCTATCAGCGGCCAAAACTACCTCCTCGCTACACAGGAGGAACCATCCGGGTCCGCTCAACTTGGCTGAACGACTTCCCAAGTATGCTGGGTCGCAAGCACCCCAAGCTACTGCGATCAATAACCATCCGTACCATGATACCAAGATCGATTCCCCCATCCCTGAAGAGCCCGGTTCGGCGGGGAACACTTTCCCCCAGAAGCGCATCGCCCTCCTTTAGCTTCCGCCTCGGATCCAATGGGTGAGGAGGACGCCAACGCACGCGGTCTCGACAGGAAAACGCTCCTGGAACTGCGGTACCAGCTGGGCAAGCTTCGTGTCGGCCGCTCTGCAGAAGCTACGATACGCCTAACCTGTCTTCTTCGGAACTTGGTGCCCCCCACAGCGCCCGACACTCATCCAATCTTGGTCGTCCTCAAGATGCATCATCCCAGATTCCATCTGGGAGTGCTACCCCCTCGGATGCAAGTTACAACCCCATGACAGACTCGGAGTTGAACCACATCCCCATGGTCGAGGGCGAGGTGGATGGGATGCCTGCCCGCCTCCCTTCCTCCCACCACGACCCCACTCATCTCAAGGACGGCATGAAATCAGTCCAGGCAGATGTGAAAGGCGTTCTGGGTCGAGCTCGGTCTCTGTTCAGAAAGGGCGCTTCGTCCTCCCAGACGCGCACCGGCCTCAGGCCCGATATGGAGACAGAAAAGATCGAGGAAGGGAGAGTGGGAGAATCACCTGCTGGGCAAGGCGACGTATCCCATGCTACCAATCGCAAGAGTGTGCCTGTGCAGACCAGTACGGGTCTGCGTGGTACGGGGGACAAACCCAAGCCGTCCAAGTACGAGCGACAGGCAGCTCGCTTGGTTCGTGCCCATCGGCTTGTCACAGGACGCAATCGATCCTCCCGTCTTAGCTCCGATCGCGGGGCGGGGGCCCCGCCAGGGGATATGCTCTTTCCCTCCAAACCCATTACAAGGGATCATCTTCCTGACTCGGGGCAATCCACGCCTGGGGTGGCGCAGACAACTGCCAGGATGAACGCCCGTCCTGTGGCGACGGGAGGGGTGTTGGGCAACTTGCTGATGCTGTACGAACAACAGCAACGCGAGCAGAACCAGGCTGAGAAGGACGCCTTCCGTGGGTCCAATGCCAATGCTCACAGTGAACAGAGTGGGGAGGAGGGCCGATCCAACCTTCTTCCGGAAAGTAGCCAGCCTCCCAGTTCCATTGGATCCGGCCATGGCCCCCGTCCCAATCCCTTTGGCGTTCACCGCCGTCCTTTTTCCCGGATGGGATCGGCTCTCCCTTCGCCCACCTCGTCCATGACCCCTGGAGGCACCAGGAAGGCCGATCACGGTTCCTCCATCATCGACGAGGGCCGTCATGCCATTCGAAATGTGGGAAGTGCCATGGCTTCCGCCTCGGCGTTTGTCATGGGGGACTATGAGATGGAAGAACGTCCCCGTGCGGCGCGAAATGGTGCAGGTGTGTTTGGCGCATTGGTCGCGACTGCCAACAACTTGGTTGGTGCCGTCTCCCCCGCGTCGGCCCAGTTGGGGCCCAACCCTTTCCGGCCGGGCTTCACCTTGGATCGGTACTTTTTGCCTGAGATGAACGCCAAAACGATGCGCCGGACGGCCAAGTTGGTGGCTCAAGCCGCAGGTCCACCGCCTCGACCTCCGCTACCGTACCGCACATCTGGCATTCTTCGTTCCCACCTCTCTTCTTCCACCCGCCCTACCCCTACTGGCTCAGCCATCGCCACACCCGACTCGGAGGTGCCGCAGGGATCACGCTCGGAGCATACTCCCTTGGTCAGTGCTTCTCAGCCCACGCTCCCCACCAACCCGGGAGCTACTACGCCTTCCCATCATCATCATCATCACCTTTCTGGATTGTCCACTGTTCTGAACCAGTCGGAGCGTGCCTTGGTACCATGGCGAATGAGCACTGCACCCTCCACCCCAGCCATGTCCGAGGCTGCGACGGACTACTTTGGTCCCGCAGCCGCTGAACAGCAGCGCATGCACCACAAGGGAGCTCGTTACGACAAGGAACATTGGCAGCGGCAGGTGCGCAAGCGGGCGCGACGAACTAAGAAAGAGGAGATCTACGTACGTATTTCTTTGCTTTGTCTGCGTGAACGTTGAACCATCTCCCTCAGGGTACTGATTGTCGTGTTACTGTTTGACGGGATAGATCACGCTCCATGTGGCGGCCGTCTTGCAGCGACAAGAATTCTTGCTCAAGCTTGCTCGTGCGCTCATGATGTTTGGCGCTCCGACACACCGCATCGAGACCCAGATTCAGTCTACCCGCGCGGATCTTGGAATATCATGCCGTTGTATTTACCTCCCGTCCTTGATGCTCGTCTCTTTTGGGGATGATATGACCCACACGTCTGACACGCGCTTATCAAGCAGCCCAGCTTGCTTGACCTATGTATGTACCTTTTTCCCTGCCTCTCCCAGGGCCCCCTGTCTTTATGGATCGATCGAGGCTCTGACGCTGACCTGTGACCCTCTCTTCCTCAGCCAAACTGACCGATTGCATTCCATCTATTGGAACGTTGTGCACGATAAGGTCGGTGTCGAGGAAGCAGCAAGCAACTGGACGAGCTGATGCGTCGCAAACCCCTCATCAACCGCTTTTGGATGGTGGTGGTAGGGGACTGTGCAGTTCGATGATCTGTGCGGGCCCGATGGGCTTTAACGGGAGTTTTGTTGACTGTCTGATTGCTTTCCCACTCGGAGCGTTCCTGGTATTTTGTCATCCTCCATCAAAGCCGAACTGTTTTCCAATGTGTTTGAGATCTGCTTTGCCGGCATCAACTCGTTCATCGCCGCTGCAGCGTACCAGAACGGAACAAGTGGAATCTGCTATGCCGCGATCACCCCCGCCTCGATTGTCCTCATCTTGCCTGGGTTTATCTTTCTCTCCGGTTCGTTGGAGCTGCAGAGCAAGTCGATCATTGCGGGCAGTGTTCGGCTCGTTTATGGTTTCCTATATAGTCTCTTTTTGGTGCGTCCCCTTTCTCTTCTTTTTGGATGGGGCTGTCGAGCCGAGCTGGGTGGTGGGGCCCGTAGTGGGGTCGGGTTGGGTACTAACCATAATGCTTGATGCGCTATCTCGACAGGGGTTTGGCTTGTCCATTGGAGCAGTGCGTATCCCGCACACTTTTTTCTGCGTTGTGGGGACTCAATTGACATTGTGCTTGCGGCGCAGCTTATACACCTTTATCTCGGGCCAAGTGATTGACGCGACTGACGACTCGACCTGTTCTCGCTCCCATAGGCGGACGAGTGGTACTTCAAGACGATTGGGATCCACTATGCGTTCCTGTGTGCCAGGGTACGCAATTGGCCTGTCGCTGCGCAACTATGCCAAGCCGGTGCGCAAAGAGTTTTTCGTCATGACCCTCGTGGCCATTGCCGGGTGGTGCGTGACCCACTTTAGCGGCAAAGCAAAGCGCTGCAAAACCGACAAGACTTTGCCGCCATGCTGGGCAGCATGACCGTCGGCGTTTCTTCCTCCATTTATGGCGCGTTGTTTGATGGACGCTCCTTTGTCGTCGCCGTACCGGGCATCCTCTACCTGCCGTCCGGATGGGCAGGCGGCGGCCTGTTGGCATTTGCCACACCAACTACACCCATACCAACGATTCTACCGTCACAGCTCGCTCCTCCATCGCCTCGGGCTTCCAGGTGGCAGAATCGCTCTTGTCGGTTGCGCTGGGGTTGAGTGTAGGCCTGTTCAGCGCAACGTTGCTTTCGTACTACCTCCTGGGCGGCAAGCACGGTCGCGGGGAAGGCCTGTTTTCCTGTACGTCGCGTCTCTCCTCCTTCTCGGATCGCATCAGATGGGATAGGATAGGATGGGATCGGATCGCGAGCGAGCCGCGCGCGGCTCGCACCGACCCGTGTACTACTTACTGACTGACGTTTTGCTGTGATTTTTCTTCGCTTGCCTTCGACCTGCCGTTAGTCTGATCCGGGTGTGATCGCGCCTGCGGCTGCCATCACGACCCCGGACACTCTGCACTCATCCAACCTGTCCCTCCCCCACCTCCACCTCCACCCTTCTCTTCGATGCCGAGGGGGGAAGGAGACCCTAGTAGTCAAGCTTCAGGCTGCAAGAGCGACAGACGGATTTGATATTGACTGCAAGAACAACTTGATGTACAACAGATGCACATGCCAAGCAAGGTATCATATTGTCACTGGTTCCCCTGCAAGTATGTGGTTATCACCACGACGTTTCGACTGGTGTATTTGACGCCTCCTCTTTAGACGAGACTTAGACGAGGGCTTAGTTCGTAGATGAGCGTGGTGCAAGAGGGTGTCGAGCACAAGGATGCCCTAACCCATCAAGCGCATGGGTGTGCTCGGCGTGCCCGGGCGTGCTCGGCGTGCTCAGCAGCAACTACTTTATAGAGACGCCAGCACCAGCAGCGCCAACCGCGTTAACCGGCAGCCGGCAACCCTAGCTGCGCTCCGGCCTCCGGCCTCGAATTGGGCTCTGCTCGCTCAGCTGAGCTCAGCCGGAGCCTCGACGGCTCAGACGGCGTTACGCTGGGCGTAAGCCTGTAAACGCCTATTCCCGCTTGTCTGCTCTGCCGCTCAGCCGATGCGAGCTCGGCACGCATCACACATCACGCACCATGCCCGCATCGCATCGCGCGTACTGCGCCCCTTTGAAAATGGCTTTTCACGTTCACACGTTGCCAGCCCCCGCGCCGCCCGGGGGACATCGGACAACCGGCAGGCGCTCGGCCCGGCGCGACGCCCACCCGGCCGGCTCTCCGGGTTTGTACTTCCTGGTCCTCTCTTCGCCCGCCACCATCCCCCACCCCCCTCCCTCTTCCCCCCGCCTCTCTTCCCTTAGCATGTCGTCCTTTATTGTTGCAGCCAAGCGCACGCCCTTTGGCGCGTTCGGCGGCAAGCTTGCCTCGTTCAACGCCGCTCACCTCGGTGGCATCGCTTCCAAGGCGGCGCTGGAGCAGCTGCCCGAGGGGGTCCAGGTTGACGCGACCATCTTTGGTAACGTACATGCCAGCGACAACTCGGCCGCTTATCTTGCCCGCCACGTTGGTCATCGTGCTGGCCTCCCCGTCACCACGCCCGCCCTGACGGTCAACCGGCTGTGCGGCTCGGGCTTCCAGAGCGTGATCAATGCGGTGCATGAGATCAAGGTGGGTGACAGCCAGGTCGTTTTGACCGGCGGTACGGAGAGCATGTCCCAAGCTCCCTACACGCTTCACGGCGTCCGCTTTGGCGGTGGCAAGTTTGGTGTGGACCTTAAGCTTGTCGACTCGTTGATGAGCGCGTTGACCGACATGTACCCCACCCCGACGCCAATGGGCATCACGGCGGAAAACTTGGCGGTCAAGTATGGCATCACGCGGGAACAGTGCGACGCGTTTGCTCTCCGGTCCCAGGCACTGTACCAAAAGGGCTTGGCAGAGGGCGCATTTGTAGATGAAATTGTGCCGGTCGAGGTGCCGGTCAAGAAGGTACGTATTCGTCCGCTCGGTTGCGTCTCACGAAAGCAAAGTGGGAATTGGGGTTCTAACGTATTGTGGTTGCTGCTGCTGGATAACATGCAGACGACCGAGACGTTCTCTGTCGATGAGCATCCTCGGAGCAAGACGACGATTGAGACGCTGGGCCGGCTTCCGTCTGTGTTCAAGAAGAACGGCACGGTTACCGCTGGCAATGCGTCGGGCATCTGCGATGGTGCAGCGGCCAATGTGGTGGCGTCTGAGGAGGCCGTCAAGAAGTATGGTCTCAAGCCGCTGACGCGGATTGTGTCGTACGGCGTGACGGCCTGCGCGCCGGAAATCATGGGCATTGGCCCAGTGGAAGCGATCCGGTTGGCGCTCAAGGGGCCGGACTGTCGATTGGCGATATGGGATTGATCGAGGTGAACGAAGCGTTTGCCGCCCAGTTCCTGTCGGTGCAGAAGGAATTGGAGTTGCCAGAAGACATTACCAACCCCTTCGGTGGTGCGATCGCCACGGGCCACCCGCTCGGCGCTTCCGGCGCTCGCATCCTGGCTAACTTGACGCACAACTTGCACCGGCTCGACAAGAAGTATGCGCTGGGCGCGGCCTGCATTGGCGGTGGCCAGGGCATTGCGGTCATCTTGGAGCGCGTGTAACGGTGAATCCAACCGATCCCGACTTGCGGTGGGGTAGAGTCTGCATGCTCGGTCCACCATGCAAGCATTGATACGCTATGTACACCCCTATGGGGCCCCATGTCAGATGTGCAATGCCACACTTGCAGTTTCTAGGCGCCTGCTTGGCCCGGTTGGTTTGCCTATAGTACCATCCAGCCATCCCAAGTCGGAAGCCTCTGGATGCATGGATACGCCAGGTGGCATATGGAATCCGAGGGGGGCAGTGCCTGGCAGACTCTCCATGAAACAGAGCTAAGGGTTAATCATAGTTAGGCTGGGTTAACCTAGGTTAGCTGCGTTATGTATATGCCGGTTATAAAGGCTAAACCCACTCGCCCAAGGATATCTACCACCCAAAGCGGCGCGCGTCTTGGCAAACGTGCTCTCCTCAACCGCCGCTCTTCCCTCTTCCCGTCCCACTCGTCTTCTTCCAAACGAGCTAGCTCGCTGGTTGCCACAAATGCCTCCGACGTGAACCATACCCTGCGCCTCCCACCTTCGTCAATGCTGCGCTTCCCACGACTGTTCTTACACCTGCCCCAGCTCCAGCTCTGCGCTTAGTTGCTGTTGCTGCCGAAACAGACGAAACATCGCGTGACGCCCCTTCATCCCATTGCACGTCCGGATCCGCCCCGACGACGGAACTGGAGCTCCATTACCCTCTCGCTTTGACTTTCTTGGCTGCTCGATCGCGTTTGGCGCATTCTTCCCTGATCGATGATCCACCTCCCTTTGGTTGCTCACATACAACCGCATCCTGCAACCGCCTCTGAGCTCTGTGCTGACCGTCCGAGATATCACCGGTATCGGAACATGGGAAGGCCCATAGTATGACCTTCGTCTAGCCGGCGTCCCCACGTGGCTGGAAGAAAGTGACGATGATACGGCATCTTCCTCTCTGCTTCTCCTCTACTGGGAAAGACTGAATCCAGTGCGCCCAGCATGGGCTTGGACGAAGAAGATTAGATGCCTTTACGAGAACTTTCTTGTCAACGTAACCCCCCTCCCCTTCATCCCGCCCTGCACTGCCCACTGCTTCCCCCCCGCCCACCAGACTCGTGCTTGACGACAGGCCAAAGCCGATAAGCACTTCCACACCCCACGGTTGCGCACGCTCTCTGTTGAACAAATATGTGTCAAGAAGGCAAGTACTGGTTCCCCCCTCAGCTTGGGCAGCTGTGGCGCCGAGGCGATGGGACAAACGGTCGCACAGCTGTGTGTGGTCTTCCCCCGCGGCGAGGGCAGAGGAGAAGAGGTAAGGAAGGTGCTGCCATGGTTTGTTTGCCATGTATGGTTAGCGGTTATCTGTGGAGGGCCAGAGTGTGTCATGCATGTTATGGCGCGTACAGCGCTGAGCTCAGCTGAGCCCCAGCGCCTCGGATCTCAGGGGGCTGAGCCTCAGTGCTGAGGCGCTGAGATAGAGGATGGGTGGGCGGCGCATTGCCTGCTGGGCCTGTGTAGCGCAGGCATCCCGTGGGCTAGAGCAGGCGGAGCACAGTGCTACTGAGGACGATGACGCGGTGCGAGGAGCAACCCCCCACGCGGCGCCGGAGTGAAGCTTCAAGTGACAAGTGACGAACAAGTGCTCGTCATGCGTGTTGCAGCCCAGTAGTCGATGGGCGTGCAAGCGACACGGCGGGTGCCTTCTTGCAGGTGACGAGAGGACCGGTGATGTAGGACGCATGATGCAGAGGCCGTCCGTGTTGACGTCACACAGCGCTGCTGCAGCGGCGGGGACAGAGTGGCGAGGTGCGGCGGACGGGGGTGCGGCGGCGTGCAGGCAGGGTGGGCGATGGGTGATGCTCACGGCCGGCGACAGACCCGGCGCATGCACGGGCCACGGGCCAGTCTTGTGCGCGGCGGCGGCGACGGGCCTGGTGCCTGCAGCACGGGCCACGTCCCAGCCGCCCAGCCGCAGCCCATTGCCCATGCAAGATGCAAGCTGCAAGCTGCAAGGGCCACCCAGCACCCCCTGCGCTTCTGCGCCTGCTGGGGCACGGCTGCACACACGCGCCGTGCGCTGCGGTGCCTGTGTGGGCGTGTGCGGCGAGCGCAAGCGGCCAACTGTATTTAGGCGCCCTCAATCTGGCCGCGTCTCGCTGGCCAGCAGCGCTTCCGAGGTGCCTTGGTCTTTCTCTGCTCTGCTCTGCCCGGCCACCTCTCCTCGCACGACCAGGCTAGCCCCCCTTCTGCCTCCCCACCATACTCGCCCGCATCTCCGCCGTCGCTTCCCACCTCCGCTCCGCCATGTCTACTGAGGCTGTGTATGTACCTGCTCTTCTGCTCCGCCCGTCCGTCGTGGATGCCCCGGCTGCTGACCGTGTTGTGCTGGGGCGGTAGCTGCGACATTGGCCTGATTGGCCTGGCCGTCATGGGCCAGAACCTGATCCTCAACATGAACGACCACGGCTTCAAGGTGGCTGCCTTTAACCGGACCGTTTCCAAGGTGGACCACTTTATGGCCAACGAGGCCAAGGGCACCAACATTGTGGGTGCCCACTCGATTGAGGAGTTTGTCAAGCTCATCAAGCGGCCGCGCAAGATTATTCTGCTTGTCAAGGCTGGCCCAGCTGTCGACTCATTTATCCAGTTGCTCGAGCCCCACCTCGAGAAGGGCGACATCATCATTGACGGTGGCAACACGTACTTCCCCGACTCGATCCGCCGTGCCAAGGAGATTGAGGACAAGGGCTTCCTCTATGTTGGCACGGGTGTTTCGGGTGGAGAGGAAGGAGCACGGCACGGCCCATCGCTCATGCCCGGTGGTTCGGCCGCCGCCTGGCCCGAGATTAAGGAAATTTCCAGTCGATTGCGGCCAAATCGGACGGGGAGCCGTGCTGCGACTGGATTGGCCCCTCGGGCTCGGGTCACTATGTCAAGATGGTCCACAATGGGATTGAGTATGGCGACATGCAGCTCATCTCGGAATCATACGACATTATGAAGCGCACGCTGGGCATGTCGGACGATGAGATTAGCGCGACGTTTGATGCGTGGAACAAGGGCCCGCTCGAATCGTTCCTGATTGAAATCTCGCGCGATGTGACCAAGTTTAAGGACACGGACGGCAAGCCTTTGCTGGAGAAGATTATGGACAAGGCCGGTCAGAAGGGCACGGGCAAGTGGACGGCTGTCAATGCGCTAGACATGGGGTTGCCCGTTACCCTCATTGGGGAAGCGGTGTTTGCGCGTTGCTTATCGTCGTTGAAGGACGAGCGTGTGCGGGCGAGCAAGATTCTCAAGCCGACGGCCACGCGTCCCTTTACGGGAGACAAGCAGCAAGTGCTCAAAGACTTGGAACAGGCGTTGTACGTGTCGAAGATTATTTCGTACGCCCAGGGCTTTATGATGTTCCGTGAGGCGGCCAAGGAGTACAATTGGACATTCAACAACCCGTCCATTGCGCTCATGTGGCGCGGCGGCTGCATCATCCGCTCCGTCTTCCTCAAAGACATCACCAAGGCCTACCGCAAGAACCCGACGCTGGAGAACTTGCTGTTTGACGAGTTCTTTGTCGAGGCGATTGCCAAGGCCGAACCGGGCTGGCGCAACGTGGTGGCCACCAGTGCCTTGTCGGGCATCCCTACCCCTGCCCACTCGACGGCGTTGGCGTACTTTGATGGCTACCGCACCGAGCGTTTGCCAGCCAACTTGATCCAGGCCCAGCGCGATTACTTTGGTGCTCACACCTTCCGCGTCTTGCCTGGCGAAGAGAATGCGAACCTCCCGCTCAACCAGGACATTCACATTAACTGGACTGGTCGCGGTGGCAACGTTTCGGCTTCCACCTACATTGCCTAAACGGCACGGTGTAGCTTGTGCTGCTTCGTGGTGCCCCTCTCCCTTTTGGGGCCTCGTGGTGCGGTCACTCGGAACTGCGCTGGTTGTAGGTGATTTGATTGACGTTATTATATGGAAATGCAACATTCTAAACTGTGCAGCTCGACCAGCTTGGAAGACGGATTCTTTTCTCTTTTAATTTCTTGGGGCTGGATAAGGAACAGGGAATAGAACAAGGAATAGAAGGGTTTTTTATAGTTTTGAGAGCACGCGCTGCTTGCGCGGTATTCAGTTGCCTTCGTGATGGTGGAGATGCGATAGGCACAGTAGGTTGGTTACTATAATAGAGTTACATCAACTGAATACAGGTCGATGGTCGATCGATACAACCACATTCCTTCAGAAAAGTCCTATATACGGTCTAAGATCTAAATGAGTATCCTTCCCAACCACATTCCTCTCTGCTTGGGGGGTGGGTGGTGGTGTGGCTCGGTTTCTCGGTTTCTCGAAGAGAGGCGGGTTGACGATTGGCTGTCCCCGGTCCATGAAGACAAAAAGCACCGGGCACACCCTACTTCTCGTGTGCCCCGCGAGCCCATTGCGATCATCGTATAATAGGAGGGGTCACTTTCTCCCCCTTCGCAGTATTCGCATCTTCGCGCCTTTGCCTTGGCCACCGTTTGTCGCCGTCCTACGTCAATCGTCAACGACGTCAGCGAAGGTTAGCGCAGTGCGCAGCACGAAACTGTGTCCATTGTCGCGATTATACAGTAACGCAGCAGCATTAACAATACTATAAATGTATGGGGTGCACTGCGTATTCCTCGGCTTTCAAAAGGTGATGGCGAGCAGCCCGGCGATGTACAGAGACATCGTTGTGTGGCTCTCAAAAGGTTCTTCGAAAAAGAGAAGAACATTACGTCCAGTGACTCCGTCGCCCATGTGATTATGGCTGGGCAATGTGGTTCTAACTGCATGTATACGAGTTCACCACACGTTCGCGCCTTTCAGAGCGTAGCTCTCCAGGAACGCGGAACGCGGAACAAGTCGGCTTTTACGCTGTTTACAATACGGTACTACACGTGCCATATGCATCTAGATGGTATGTTTTGTTCTGTTATCTCCGCTGTCAGCTTATCTCCAGTATACTGTGGTTGGTTGGTGGCTGGTGCCCCTATCTCCAGTCTTTCACTATATCAGCTGTGCCACGTGTTTAGATTGGGCCACAGGACGTCGTGCGCCGGCGCCGATCGAGGTTGCCTGCTGCAGAGCCTGTTCCAACAGCATCCTTTGCTCGGCTGTCGCTGAATGGCGTTATGCCTACGAGCGCTCCGTAGCCTCTCGGCCCCATCAATCATCGATCGGACTGGGCGTGATTAATGGATTCATGCTTCCGCTGTGCCGGTGATGCAATTCAAAGAGATTACAAATGCCGACGCTGCCTTTTGATGGATGTGGGCCATCCAGCCGCAGAGCCCTGCGGAGGGAGCCTGTCGTCCCACCTCCACCGTCGCCCATTGGCCTCTTCGTGCCTCTTTCGCCAGTCCCGGCATCGTCGCTCCTCCGTAACCTCCCGCCATCTGTGTAAAGCTTGGGTTTCCTCCCACAATCCCGTCAATTGGTAAATTGGTACGTCGGCCCCGGTTGTTTTGGACCTAGTCTTGTTTCAAAACCCTCATCTTTATTTGTTTGGGTCTCTTGTTTTTGCACGGGCCTTCTATCTCAATCAGGCTTCTGTCCGCCTTTAAACGGAAACCGCCTTCCTTTCTCCCACCATGGCTTCTGACCCCACTCCTGGCGATCGCACTCCCCTCCTCGACTCATCCCTCCCGCTGCCTTCTACCTCTACCTCCCCATCGACGAGCAAGCAACCATGGCCCAGACTACACTGCGGGTGCCCTGAGCAGCAGTAGTGCACGGGTAACCCAAGCCGCCCTCGCCTTCTCGCCTTGATTCCTACCTTGTCTGGATCCATCTGCCCCACCCGCTCCCTCTCTTTGGCTTCCATCCGCTGCTCCAGTCGTTTGGCTTGCTACTTCTCGTCCAGGCCATCCTTACCCTCCAGCCCACCTCGGCCACCCAGCCCAACCAGAAAGCCCGCGCTTCCTCCTTCCACCAACTCCTCCTCGCCTCGTCGTCGTGCCCCTCTTTACCGCTGGCGCAAGCATCATGTATCATCTCCACGACCAGCCGGGCACGCAGCACTACATCTCCTGGCACGGCACGCTTGGTGCAGCCTTGGTGCCGCTTGCTTGGCTCCAGGCTGCCGCTGGTGCTGCGACATGGGGCAACGGCGTGTTGGTTGGGGGACCGGCCAAGGGCCGGGCTTTATGGAAGTATCATCGGTACGTACTACTCAGTCCCACTCCACTCTAGCCCCTCTCGATCCGGTTCAGTCAGAGTGGATGCTACTATACCCAGTTGTTACGCGGCGCATACTGACCCTTTTGGTTTCCCTTTTTTCGCTTGGCGTGGTTCGGGTTCGCTTGTCGGGTCCAGCGCATCGGGGTACGGGACGGTCTTGTTGTTCATCCTTACCTTCCTCTTGGCCATTTGGGAAACCACCTGGATGGCCAACAATACCACTTTTTTCCAGCGTGCACTGGCCACCCTGCTCCTCCTCACTCTGTTTGCCGGCTTGGCCGTCCGCATCCCACCAAGTTGCCCAAAGTGTAAGGCTGCCCCCTTGCACCGATCTGCACCGACCTGCACCCACCGCACCCACCTGACCCTCTCACTCCCAACCCGCCCGCGCGCCTTCCCCACCTCACTTCACGGTGGCAGCACACCCATATTCCCTTTTTACTCTCCATTTTCGAACGGGAGGGGGCATCGGGGGAGATTCGATTGTATGTTTCGCGGGTGCGAGGTATGCCAAGGCGGTGACGCGGTGTGACATGACGTTAATAGAAAAAATAAGGCTGAAAAGGGTGGGGTGTCAAGTCGAATCTTTGGCCAGGGGGAAGCGCACCCCGTTCGCCTTCCTGTCTTGCCTTGTTTGTTGTCCTGCTTCACCTAGGGCTGGCGCCCGTCGCACTCAGTAGAGCGAATGTCGATGGAGAGGGGATGAGACGTGCCAGTGCAACGCGAGGAGAAAAAGATACATGAGAACGTACGGTCAATATGGTATATCAGGGGAGAAGATGAGCCTGGCAGAGGCGAGGTAACTTAGGGGCAAGTCTAAGGAGAAAGGGGGGATGCTGAGGAAGACATGGGAAACGGGGGTGGGGGGGAGGTGCTGTAGCCTTTCTTGCGATCCCACCCACCCATACTCACTTTTATCCAGGTAGAATGAGGATGACAGCTGATAAGGTGCCCTTATTGGAAAATTATTGGCAGGATGGTAAGGGAGGGCGAACCCTTTAACCAAGGTAGCTCGTCAAACTCGCTGCCTGGATCTCGTCCGGGATTTGGGTATTAAGCTGGCGATGAAGGCGAGCAGTTGGTCGCGCTCTTCGGCGTTCAGCATGTCCATTCGCTCTCCGCGGGTGCGTCGAGCACAACCGCAAAGAAAACAGAATTGTTTTCCTGTGCTTCTGGGCAATCGAGTTTTGGCCTGGAGGAGGGAAATGAAGAGTTGCACTATCGGTGCCTGATTCAGATCCTTATGCAACAAGGATAAGTCATCAATGATCAGCGGGAACGTCTGGGCCAAAGGGAGGGCAGGGGGTTCTTGTACACCATTCGCGCCAGACACCCCATCGCATTGGCCTTCAGTTTTCGCTCCAGCTTGATCGTCAGCGACGTGTCTTTCGACAGGCTCAGCGCTGGTTGGAGCTCAGTCAGTAGAGCAGGGTAGTGCGCCGTCAAGTCCTCTTGTGAGTTCTCGATCAACAGCCCCATCGCATAGGTGGCGTGCAGCTGCACATTCCCATTTTTTCCTTCATACCGTCATAGACGGTAGTGAACATGTCATGCGTAAGGGCGTCACGTGCTCCTTCATGCTTCCAGCCAACGCGCCAATCGCCGACAATGCTGCCGACCGCTCGAGCGATGCTTTGCCTGGGCCGTAAAACTTGGTGATCTGGGGCAAGAACCGCTGGAGCGGCTGTTGGAAGTCAGCACCGAGGGATTCCGCCATGCCGCACACAAGGTCCTGGGCCGAAGAGACGAGCATGGCATCCAGTTCGGAGGTGGCCTCGTCGGGGTCCTCCTCTTCCCATCGGGCGACTGAGCAATGGACTTTTTTTCAAGGATGCTCATCGCAATGTCCGCCGCGTCACTCGTACGCTTCGCAATCACAGCCGGACCCACCTCGCTGAGCGTGTCGCTGAGAGAATTGCACAGCTGCGTTGCCACAGTCCTGGAAAGAGGCGCAAGGGTAAGGTCAGTACGGCAAGGCTCAAAAAAGCAAAGCAAGGCGACAGATTCTTCTGTCGCTCCATGTAGGTTCTCCACACTGCGGTGGTCCTATTCCACCACTAGGCGTGATCGGAGAAAGGATTGTCTTCCTGCAAGGAAACGATTAATGACAGCGGAACCCAAAGTACGTACCGGTCGTCCTCGCTGCCACATGCTAAAACATGGCCCATCACAAAGTCAATCAGTCGCTCCACGTCCGAGGAGATGGGCACCGGGACATCCAGGCCTGCCTTCCACTGGTCTGGGTTCTGAATCGCGTTGAGGGTTATGATAGCGGAGAAGAGGGCGGTAACGGCGGCCTTGCGGAGGCTTGGGCTATGGTGCTGCAAGAGCGCGACCAGCTCCTGCACCGTCTCCTGCAGATAGGGCAAAAAGGCCGACGTGGTTGTACTGGAAAATCACCCGCACAGCGTCGGCGGCGGCCTCCTTCTCGCTCGCGACAGCCGGTGTGATCGAATCAACGAACTGGCTTAGCTCCTCCATGTCAACGTACTCATCATCGATGTCTTCATCCTGTGCGCCCGCCGAAAGAATATCGTCCGACAAGTCGTCGCCTGGGATGGAGCGTGCTCCAGCTCCCGCAAACTCTGCAGGATTTTGGGCATGATTAGGGAAAGGCAAGTGCCAAACTTCTCTCCAAACACCGTAGCCATCGTGCTGAAGAAGATGAAGGAACATTCTTTCAAACGAGATTGACCCAGCTCAAACGCATCATACGCAGTGTCAACTGTGTCGGAAAAATACGGACGGAAGGCGCGGGAACCCACCGCGCCGCCAATGTTACCAATGGCAGTCTGGGCAGCAGAGCGCAAGTCCATTTTCTCCTTGTCAGATGTGTCCTTGAACTGAAGGAAAGGGGTGAGCTTGGTCATGATGCCATCGAGGTACGGAATGAAGTCCTTCTCCGCCGAGTGGGCAGCTGAGCCAATGGCTGTAATAATGGACAATTTGGTGTCCGACGGCGTCGTATCGAGGTAACCAGTAAGGGTCTTCATAACAGAGTCGAGGTAGGGCTTAATGCCCTCGCCCAAGTAATCCAGAAGGTAGCCCAAAGAACCCAGGGCGGCGCGCTGGGTTTCGGGCTGAGCAATCATCTCCATCAGTGCAGGCACAAGTACCCCGTGCTGCTCGACATCTCTTCGGAAAGTGGGTCGTACATGTACCCAATGGCAGTCAATGCACGTTGGCGAGTTTGAAGTTCAGGATCCTTTATCCCAGCCCAAATCAACGGCCATACTAATTCCATATCCCCCCGCAGCGTTTGCGCTAACCCTTCGGCCGAAACGCCGAGCGCTAGAAGCCCCGCACCACGGTTGGCCGGGATCGAGCTCCGGGCAAGCAGCTGCACCCCCCTTAGCAACCGCGGCCATACATGCGAGGGGGCAAGTTCCGAGGCCATCGCATCGAGCAGTTGTAACGCCGCCATGCCCCGCCCGACCGTCACCTTAATGTCGGGAATAAGCAGGATGACAGAGTGCGGGGGATTATCATCCCGGCCAGCTGGAGCTGCTGAACCTTTTGGCGCTTGTGGGTGACGGTCCACACGGCCGAGTTCAGCGCAGCTACGCAGATGTTGTCATCCACGTTCTTACGCTCCGCTGCCACAAGGTAACACTCCAACAGATTGCCCAGGGACGAGTTGAGAATCGGTAGTTCCGAAAGGCAAAACTGTCAAACACATCGAAGAGGAACTGGGTATATTCCGAGTTATTCTCGTCGATGGCCTGCTTCAGCACTTTAATCATCTGAGGGATGGCTGACTGCACGGCAGCCAAGTCGGTCGTCGCGCCGTAGTCCAGAAGTTCGCCGACCTTACCCAAGCCACGGGCGGTGGCCACGCGAATCGCTAGCGACTCAGGATCGCTGATCGTCCGGGTGAACAGTTGCACGATCTGCGGCAGGTATTTCTGAACAAAGTCTTCGTTGTTGAATGTCTGGAGAAGGGTAAAGAAGACAACGACAGAAGCATGACGCTGGGCAGCGGTGCCCTGTTCGGCCGTAGTGAAAAGAAAGGGAAGCAGCTCGGGCCAGGCATCCTGCGGCAGTTCACGACGCGCGACCTCGCTCACCAAACGGGCTGCGGCGGTACGGACCGAGGTGTTGGGCTCGTTTGTGATCATGTCCAGTAACTGGGACTTGGCTGCTGTGCGCACATTGACTGTCTGCGCATTCCATACTTTAGGTCTCTTGCCAATGCACTTGCGGAGCTCATCCATGGCACGTTGGCGAACATCGTCGTCGGTCGGAGTGGGAGTGCAAGTATCTGTAGGGCAGCTGGGATGAAGGCCGGGATCTTGTGCTGCGCTTGAAGATCCTTGGTGGCCTACGTGAGGGAAGCGCGGAACGGGGGGAGGGGGTCAGCACGGAGAGAGAGGAAAGACGAGATATCGAGTATCCGTACGCACGGCCTTGGCGGCGTTGGTGTCGGGGAGGAGAGAGTCGTTGAGCAGCTGGTTGATGCTCGCAACAAACTCCGGGTCGGCAGCCATGGCGAGCACCGTGCCGTTAACGCTCTTGGCCCAGATGGTGGAGGAACAGAAGCGGCGCAACAAAAAAACCCACTAGCTTTCGTCCATTTTCTCCCGCCGCCCCCTCAAATCACTGCATGTCACATGTCACATGGCCCTAGCCCCTGTCACACGCATAGCCCATATCACATGTGATGATGCATATCACTCCGTACCAATCGTGGGCCCGCCAAGCGTCACTCCCACCATTCTTTTCACACTGCGCTGGGCAGTCGAGGCCTGGGTAACGGTCTGTAACGAGGGGGGATTGGACATTCTATGAGAGGGTAGCTATATGGGGGAGACTCAGGCGGTATATACAGATTACGAATCGGATCTGGAATGAATGATGATTGATGCTCTTTTGTAGGCAATGATACAAAGGGTTCCAACGCGAAATCAGCGACCAAGAGTAACTGAGCGTCATCAATACAGGTGGGTAGGTTGTGGCAGAACCAAAAGGAGCAGAAGAATATTAATGTTGGGGCAGAAAACGAAGGTACCAAAAGCAAGAGATTGCAACGAATGCGGTTGGGGTGGTTATGATCAGCGAAAGCCGAGCAGTGTGGAGAAAACACGCGAGAAGGGCGTGATGATGTGTGATGATCGCCGGGGACAGATGGGGTCCGATTGGGGGGGGGGGACGTAGCCAACTAGCGATGCGCAAGTAGTACGGAAAAAGTGGTGTGGATGAGCGTGGGGGACAGTGACGATGTTGCAGCATTATGCTGAGGGCGAGGCTTGAATGCAGCAATGAGGCCGAGTAAGTGATGGAAGCAAGGATGAAAAGAGGTTGCGAGAGGAGAGTGAGTTGAGTGAGAGCGGAGAGGGAGAGGCTTTTTATTCCAATGGACTGTTGCCCATCGTTGTTGGATCGGATGTGAACCGAGGCCGTCCGCAAGGGAAAGGTAGAGGGAAGCTGGGCGGTCCAAAGGAACGCCAGTATGCAGGATATGCCTTGCGACTTGAATTCTCAAGCTCCTCCGTGACCGGTGGCCCGCAGACGGATGAGCGACGCGGACCAGCCAGAAACGGATGCAGCGGAGGGGGGCGAAGAGAGTGGATGGAAGTAGCGCTGAAGTCTGCAGGGTCATAGTGGGGAACAGTTGAAGCTGGTCTTTGGCGGTGAAGTGCGATTGCGAAGAGGAGGTGGTATCTTTGCTGACAGAGCATAGGCTGTCGCATTGTGGTAGGGCAGTAACGCCGGATTGGCGAGCGCGCCGCGTTGCGCCAAGCGGCGTGACGGGCAAAGGGTCGCACTCTTGGTCCTCCTCCAAGGGAATACTAAGCGAACGGAGTAGGGCGAGGTTGATGGGATGACAGGCTGAAAGGGAAGGAGGGGACTGCAGGCACCAAGGAAGTGACAGGGGCTGGAGTCGAGGGAGGGGCCAGATTAAGGCCGGCAGTTGCCTGCGGCAGAGCAATCGTTGTTGGGAGCATCAAGCGACGTCTGGAGTGGGAGAAGCGGCGAGAACATGGCGAGGGGAATAGATGTGGGAGGCCAAGAAAGCCGGAAGAGGAGGAGGGGGGAGACAAGAAAAAGGAAGGTGCGATACGCTGGCGTTGAAATGGGAGCCTTATAACGCAATTGTCATAAAGCGCCGCCGTGCCGCACCTTCTCCCAAACAAGGCGGAAGCGGGTGTGTGGTGCTGGGCGGGCAGCTGCAATGCGCCGATGCACGCATGGGGCCAGTGTCGGGCGGAGCGCTGCTCCCTGCTGGGGGGAGGCCCGGCAGACAGCACCCTGCGCCGCACAGGATGAGAGTCGGGCGTCAAAGCAGTGTGGGACTCGGAGAGCCCGGTCGACTGCCGGGGGGCTGCCCGGGTGCCGGCAACGCAGCTGTGCTGAGCCCTGGCGACCCTACTAGACCCTGCGCGTGCCAGAGCCAGCAGCGCCCCGTGGAGTGAAGCTAGCGAAGCCAGCGATCGAGTGATCCGGAGGCCTGTGCGCTTGAGGGTGGAGCATGCTGCTGGCGCCTGCTGGCCCCATGAACGGCTCCGGGAATTGGTAATTGAATACTGAGCTGGTGTAGATGTCACATGGAGCTTTCCGCATGTCACATCTTCCATCGGTGCATCAGCGCATCAGCGATCATCGATCCGGAGGCCACTGATCAACGCTTCAGTTCGGTTCAGGCGTTCAATTTCAGGCCGAGACGCCCCCACGAGGCTCAGCCTGAGCAATCGCGCTCACGCATCCTGCATCATGCATCACCCATTCACGTGCCCGACCAGGAAGATGCGACCAAAATGTGCTACAAATCGAGCAACCGCGTCGGTTCCTATGCGATCACTAACTCACTAGTCACTCACTGGTCACTTCGATGGTCAGAGATGGGTGGCGCTATCTCAGGCCTGAGCGCCTGAGCCACAGTGAACTATTTTCCTGATTGAAGTGCCTCTCAGGCGGCCTCCGCCTTCAAGCGTTCACGCCACAGGGTGTATCCTGCAGTAAGCAGCCTCTCGCCTCCTCTCATGATCGAGTTGATCATGCTCATGAGGCGCATATGCTAAGGCAGCGATCGCCGATGGGCCTATCGCATTTTCTGCTCCCCCTTTTTGCGCCTAATGCACCCAATGCTCCCAGCGCAACGTTGAGTTCCATGATGCTCGATGCCCTAGGGCTCAGGCTGATCTGGTTGGGTCATGCCACCAGTTACAATCATTCAATCAGGGGCTTTGTTCAAAACGCCCACGCCCAAGCCTTTCAAATTTAATTCAACAGATCACAGACATGTCCGAAACAACAGGTAAAACACCACACAAAAGCAACAGATCAAACACATCTGACGCGTCTGTGTGGCTCTCCGTTCTCTCGCTCTCGGTGACAAATCGGATGTACGAGACACACAACAACGCTCCGTGCTCCTTTTCAGATCTAGGCTCCTCTTCAAATTTCATTTGCCCGGCTTCCAGGGTTCGGCCTCAAGCTCAGCGCAAAGGCTCATCAGCAGGACAGGCCCTCAGACCCTCAGGCCTCAGGAGCCTCAGGCTGAGCTCAAGCCGCTCAGGCACTCAGCGCTCGCTCAGGGCTCAGGGCTCAGGCCTCACCCTCACCAGAACACATATGCACCCTTGCGCTGACTGCGTTGGCGTTATAAAATCCCCAATAAGTACTAAGTACCAAGTCTGCTATTCGGCTCGAAGGGCACACATTCACGCAGTCATGCACCGGTCTCTTCCTTCATGCACCACAGTATAGACAACATTAAAAGCGTTAAGCGCTAAGCTAAGCGCTAAAGCGTATCATAATGGGAATTGTGATTGACTTTTTGCCTGTTGTGTGCTTCTTTCTCGCTGGTGGCTAACTTTCCTCGACTTGCATCGATCATCGAATGTGCATAATATCATCCCTCACTCCCTTCGACCATCTCTCGTCTCTCACGCACTCAGTACTCGTACTCGTGTCTCATGGCATCTCATGGGACGGTGTGGCATACCATCACATGCTCATCCATATCGACCCATCTTGACGAAATTATCGGTTATCGATTATCGGTGTACTATAATAAAAACGTGAAAAAAGTTGGCGTGTTAGTCGATGTGGTTTACACCGCCAACACTACGAGAGCTGACCAACAGTTGTACTGGAACACCATATGCACCACAGAGGATGCATGATCGACCGCTGGCGAAACGCTCTGGCAGAACGATAACGAAGATGACGATAATGCATGGCTGTTCGCTACTAGTATGGAATGCCGACAGACTGTGTTGACAAGGGTCAGATCTCAGATCTCTTCAGGCCACCGTCACAGAGGTCACATGGTCACATGTTAGAGGGCCAGCCGCCTGCCAAGTTCCACTGATCTTCAAAATGGGAAAAGCCATGCCACAGTATATTTCACTTTGAGTACAAGTGTATGTGCCACTTGGCTTTTGCTTCCTTCCTCAGTCTGGGTTAGACGTTAGGGCCCACACCCCTTTTTGTCTCCTTTCTGTGTCAGAACTTCTCTTAGACTTTAGGACGTCAAGCGTCAGTGGGGAATCAGGATGATCGATGTCCTCAGCCTCAGGCTTGGCATTCGCGTCCTATTCTTTCTTCGAGGATCCGTCGCGTATAGTTTTGTCCTCCTCTCAAACCCGCAGAATATTAACTTCGAGGGGAAACGACGTTTATTGACACCGTGTGTGACGTCTTGCGTATGTGACAGTATGACCACTGCTGTTGTGACATGTCACACGAGGAAGTGCTATCTGATGATATTCTTAGTGCCTTCGCAGCCTTCGCAGCCTTCGCAGCCTTCGCAGCCTTCGCAGCCTTCGCAGCCTTCGCAGCCTTCGCAGCCTTCGCTTGCTTCAGGGTACTGCTGGGGTTCCCCTGCACGGCCCTCAGTGGATCGGTGACGCTCGCTTAGGCCTGGCGGAAGAGTTCCGCTCTCGGGCGCACACGCCCTGCTCGCTTCATATCCCTTCTTTCTCTCCTATCTCCTTCGGTTCAGACGTTGCTTGAAGACTTGTGGCTCACCGCTCACCACTTTGCCTTCACACCTTGTCTGAAGGCTGGTTTGCAGCTGATCCATAGGATCGCGAGTGCTCCCACAATTCGCACTCTAGCAGTGTCACATGTGACATAGCTTTTTGTCTAACAGGAGATGGCATGTGACGAAACAAGGCCCTTTAAGCATTACCGGCCTTACTAAAAGGAGTGTGGCGAAGTGAAAGTGGGGGCCTTTTCTCCCTGTCACATCCTCTAAAGCGGGGCCTTTTTTTTCTTCCTGCCACATCCTCTTTGATGCAACTAAAAGGGTTTCTCTATATGGGTAGAAGCTAGAAGAGATAAGCTAAAGGTGAATGGGACATTGCACATCCAAATTCTTGTTAGTCACGTCCCCCGTCGTGTGTGGTAAAGCTCAAAGCGGCAAGTTATAGGACGGCGAGATGAACTGACGTCAGGACTCCGATCAATCGGCCCTCTCCCCTTCTCTCTGCCCCTGCCGCAGTCGCCATCGCATGCAACCTCTCTCTCCATTTAAGATTCAAGATTCTTCGATCCTTTCAGGAAGGCGAAGGGCGCAGGAAGGCGAAAGACGTGCGCGTAAACTCCGCTGGGGTTGCCAGCCCGTCTTCGCCCGTGACATCACGCTCCTCTTCACAAGGCATGTCCACACATGCCTACTTGGTAGGATAAACAGGTAATTGGGCTTTCAGCCGTCGCCACGCCTTTTGGCGACCTGGGCTCCCACTCCTCATCTCTCTTATGCGCGTCCGCGCGCATCTCCTGGGTCCTCCCTCTCCGCGGGGGAGAGCGGAAATTAACCAACGAGAAAGAAGGAATAGAGCAACCGAGGTTGACGTCGCAGACGAGGATCCTGAAAAAAAATCCGTCTTGAGCTGTTGAAAACCGTCGCGAGCCTCAAGGGTTTGGATAGTTGAGGGTTGGACCTCACTTGGAAACGAGGCGTGGGCTCGAAACCGGTTGGCCATCAGGCATGCTCGAGTCGTCCATCGGGAAGAATGGGAAATCTTTAGCCGGCTGGACGCGAGCGTCTTGAACCGTACGCCGACTGTACGATTGATGTGCGGATGGGGGTGATGGAACAACCAATCCGGGTGCGTTATTGGACGCGACCGAACAGAAACAAACTAAGAACCGAGGGCAAGGTTTCAAGGCCGTTCGAATTTGAAGCGGCGACGAGGGCAAGAAGCTGGCCAAGCATCAGAAACCATCGGAAGCCGGGGTAACATCGGGGTGCAACAATTGGGGAAAGGCCATCCAGGGCGTCGTCGCACCGGAGTGGGAACGGGAAACGGAAAGAACACCTAGGCACCGGGAACAGAAAACGGTGGATGCGCTATCGCCTATACGCCACTGCCCTATACTCTTCAGCGCTCAGCGTCCATGTTGCGGTCTGCATAGCCGGGTGGATTAGAGCGTCGCTACAGGACACCGGCTTTCTATACCCTGAAGATGAGGCGCTGAGGTCGCGGGGGCACATCTGTGGTTTACATCACTTAACGCTCTGTTATGTCTCTCGGTATCCAATCTCCATCATGATCGATCTCGATTGATCGATTAAATGTTACATGTTACAGGACATCGATTAACGTTTAGCTGTTAAAGGACATGCGTTTTAGAGACATACGTATTCTGCTCTTTCACACGGGCGGGGCCTGTGAGTCGCTAGATATGCCTTCTCTGGTGTACGTTGGTATTCCCCCTGTGTTCCGCCGTTGTCCGCGGATCGAAAGTTCAAAACCTTCAATACCACAGCTTCTGCATATGTAGTTTTTGCGGAGGTGCTGTGAACAACTCGAAGACCCACTTAGAACGTGAGCGCGCTGAGCGGCTGAGCAGTGGTGATCGACAGAGCTAACCTCGCGATATATGGATCCTCCTAGAGGAGCTGGAGGAGGCCCCAGCTCCTCAGATCAGCGAGATCAGCGATCAGCTTTCGACCAGCCGCAGTCTCCGGCCTCAGGCTGAGGCCTCAGGCGTCACGCATCCCGCTCACGCCGTCACACATCACAAAGCCGCTCGGTGAATATCATCATCACACCTGAAACACCGAGGCGTACCCTGGGGACCCTAGCGTACGCCGTAACGCGCCCGACGCGTATAAGTAGAACGCGTATAGTATAGCGATTTAGGGCGTTTTATATAGACCTTCTTCAGGCCATGGCAGCTCGTTCGGACCTTGGGTCCCGGATCTCCACCCGAATCCGGCCACACCAGTATTCTGACCAATGCCGGTCTGGGGTCTCCCTATCGGGGCGGGTGAGACCCCCCAGTATATGACCGGATGGCCGGTGACCGGTTGCCCCGATGACCCTCCGCAGTGAGTACAAACGGTCTTATTGA
Source organism: Moniliella sp. 'wahieum' (assembly GCA_003971905.1). Lineage (NCBI taxonomy): Eukaryota > Fungi > Basidiomycota > Moniliellomycetes > Moniliellales > Moniliellaceae > Moniliella > Moniliella sp. 'wahieum'. The sequence goes on along the minus strand of RSEE01000031.1, from coordinate 147,095 downwards.
ACACAGTGTGTTTCGCTTAGGGAACACAGTTACGCGTTACGAGTTACTAGTTCCTAGTTACCGGTTCCCGAACCTCAGTACCCTCACTGGCCTCAGTACTGAGAGCCTCAGTGCTCAGTCTGAGAGCAGGCCTCCTCAACTTCACACAATGCTTCACACACTCGGACTGGTCTGATCCAGACCTCTCCGCTTCACTGGCTCGCGATGCGATGAAGCTAGAGACTGATGTCAATGAAATCGATGGCGGCAGTGGGACCGAGTGGCAAGTTATCCTGGCATCAATCAGGCCTAGGCCTCAGCCAGCACCGACGTTATGCATTATGGCATTCATTTTGTTCCGCTTTCTTATTGAAGCTTGAAGCTGGATAGTGTTTTGGGCTGCAAGTGGGAGGCAAGGCAGTATGCATGTTGCGTGTAAAAGCGGGAAAATATGCGGCGCCAACACAGCTTGAGACCTGATGGATCCGATGCCCTGGTGGTTGCCGGTTATAACTATGAGTGTCTCGAGTTATATATACTCTTCACAGCATTGCCCTCTCGGCATTGCATAAAACGGCAACCACATTAATCAGGCCGGGCTCTCCCCCGACCACTAATCCTATACTTCTGTTCTTGCACGTGAATTTCAGAACAAATCTATAGCACCCCCCCCCCCCCCCCCCCCCGTCCGTCCAATTCTCAGCGCTGAGTCTCAGCGCTCAGCGGCTCAGCCGGGGCTGTGCAGCGGGTTCCATTCCACATTCATCAAGAAATGCATCTCGTCCCAAACAGGTTGGCGTCGATATAGTTTCCGCCGCCCACATGTCGACATGCATCTCTTACACACTATAGTTCATACCAGACACTCACCTACCCTTATCCACGTGAATATTGAGTCCTGCAGGCATAGGCATGAAGTGCATGAGGCCAGGCCTGATGAATGATTACTGATCGCCGATGATCGATGATTAAAGCTTAAAGGGTCAATATCGGAGAGTATTTTATACGTGGAGAATGTATACGCGGAGAGTAAAAAAGGCCCGCGTCCAACGGCTTATAACGCACCGTAAAATCGGGTAATACTTGCTATGATACAGACAAGTAGCGTACCAACACGCGCACAGAGACTCACCGTTTCTTGTTATACTGTGCTCAGATTGTTAACCCCCCGGGAGGGTGTGCCTTGTGTTGTTGTTATTCGTATGTTGGTTGAGTACTGAGTGTCAACCAACATACTATGTTGCGCACCAGGCATGGTTAGATGGGCCAAATCGTTGTCATCTATATAGTAGCTTTTGCCACATACGTGGATTGTGTTCGTTGTGGTGGTCCTGAGTGTCACGGTCCTCTTAGCTATTGAGGTAAATATTCTCACTGCTCCTCGCCGCTCCTGTTCTCCTTTCCCCTACCAGTGCATCCTTTCTTCCCTTGGTGCTTTTGGCCTCACTCGTATCGCCTGACCCTTACACTGAGTGGTGTTTGCGTGCTTTATTGTGCACCGGTGATTACAACCATCGAAATCAATCAATCATTAATCACATGACATCCTCCTGGTTCTGAACATTAATCTCCCCAGTTTGAATTCCGCCTGCGCGTCAGATTCGTCAGAACTCAGGGATGCCGTGGACATGCCGCGAGAACTCGCGACCACCTTCTCCTCCCTCCCCTCCCGCTTTCCTATCTTCTCGGCCGGTTGATGAGCAGCCTGCGGCAGCGACGCCGTACGGCACCGGAGGCGTCTTCGCCACAGACCAAGTCTGCCTCGAAGGATCAGTCGAAAAAGCCAAAACCCAATGCTGGTTCCAGTGCTAGCGGTGACGCACATGACAACGATTCTATCCACCCGCCATCGTTGGTGCCTTTGCTGTGGCGCATTGGCTCTGTTAGCCTTTGTGCCATCACTCAGATTGCTGGTCTTTTGCTCTTCGCCCGGGGCTTCCTCATCACTCGCACCGAGCTATCTGACAGCACACACTGCCATGCCTCTTTTGAGGCTGCTGCCAACATTGATACTACCCTTGCCGCGCTTGTGGCAGAGGGTGAAGCTACTCCCTCCAATTGGTCGAATGTTTTGAAGGCGCACGGCGAGTGCACCCTCCCCCGCCGCTTTGACCGCTCGTTGTTATTTGTGGTCGATGGTCTTCACTCCGAGTTAGTCTACCCGCCACGCTGGCTCCAGACAAAGGGAGCGATGCCGAGTTTACGCCGGACGTGATGGGCGCATTTAACACGATTCCTGCTTTGCAGTCGGACCACCCGGGCCATACACTGCTGGCCCAGTTTGATTCCGAACCGTCCACACCCACAATTCAACGGCTCAAGTCTCTGATGACGGGCGTGCTTCCCGCGTTTATCCATACCGGCTCCCACTTTGGTGCGACCAAGATTGAGGAGGACAACTTGCTGGCTCAGCTGCGTGCACGAGTCCTTGCGCGCGACAGGGAACCCGCTGGTTTGGCCTTCATCGGTGACGATACTTGGCTCAATCTGTACCCTAATTCGTTTGACAAGGCCTGGACCTGGCCCTACCACAAGATTCAAGGCCTTGCCTCAGCCGACCAAGGTGTCGAGTCGCATCTTCGCGCCTTGTTGGATCCCACCACTACTCCCAAACTGAGGCGGGGAATTGGTCCCTTCTTGTTGCACATGAGGGGTCTCAATCACTCGAGCGACAGTCTTGACCATGCAGAGATGAGTCGTCAGCTGGAAATGGTTGATGAGCAACTTCGCTTTGTTGCTACCCATTTGCCAGAAGACGCTCTTCTGTTCGTTGTGGGGGACCGTGGCATGGATGCCAAGGTGCTTGAGGCGTAGATGAAAACGTCGAAAAGGCTGCCGCCTTCTTTGCCTATTCTAAGCGTCCTCTCACTTCCCCTCTACCCAGAGGGGAGGGACTGCACTACATCGTCTTGCCCAATGAGAAAACACGTGTCTCATTCGGATCCTCCACGCGTGGTCACCACTTCGGTCCAGGCAAGTTTGTCGCTACGGCCAAGAACCTTACTGCTCTGGGGGAGGACTACTTTGTTTTCTTGGCTTGTGCGGAGGGGACCTCATGCAACATTGCGGCCAGCGAGACTGGCGCTTCATTTACTGGCAGGCCACAAGGGTCGTTCGTGTTCTCGACAACTCGCAACAATTTGGTGCCCGACGCCTTCTCTTTCCCCAATGATCTCCAGCCGGATGATAGGGCCCGCAGCACTTTCGAAGCCTTGGGCCAGGTGCGTCCTCTGGGGCCAGATAAGTTTCGCCACAGCATCCAGCAAGTCGACATTGTCCCCACTTTTGCATTGCTAAATGGGCTGCCTATCCCGTTCAGCTCCCTTGGTACGGTCATTCCAGAGCTTTTTGGGGAGGACCTTCTGAGGGCGCTCCGGATTAACGCTTTGCAGGTTCACACCTACCTTGAAAGCTATGTGGGTAAGGCAGGGGATTTCAATGGGTTTATTCGTGAGCTGCAAGCGGCATGGGCACGCGCTGCCCGAGCGGATTGGGCCCTGGCGGCGCTACCAGCTTCGAGTCCGCTCCGCCCGCTCTGACGCGCACGGCCGAGCAAGCCTACTTTGCCTATACTCGTCTCGTTCTTACACGGGCCAAGGTCTCCTGGACTCACATTCACCTTGAGGCCATGGGTGCGGGCCTTGCATTACTTGTGTTGGGAATGCTTTCTGCTTCCGTTTGCGTTCCGCGATTGGGGCCAAGCCTCGTCCTGTTGCTGGGCTGCGGGCTGCAACGCGCGTTCTTGGACAAGCAGCTGCGTTGAGCTTCATCCTCTCTGGCCCGTTGCTGGGCCTGATGCTGGGTGTGATGGGGCACATCAATGAGGTTTCGGTTCTTGAGCTTTTCCCCCGGTTCGGACACGTCAGTTTGGGCTTCATTTTCTGTGGCCAGCTCATTGTGGCCAACCTTATTCTCCTGGGCAAGCCCGACAAGACAATTCGTGCCTTATCCCTGCACCGGGGAACGATCATCCCTGCGGCCCTTGTTCTGATACATGGACTTTCTTTAGGGAGCAAAAACTTCATTGCGTGGGAGGACCATGTGACATTCACCCTTCTTCAGCTCCTCCTTTGCCTTTCTTTTGTTGCTGGCGCCCGCCTTCGGGTTACGAGCCTCATCTCTAGCTCAGCAGTGCGAAGGGCCACGACACAGAAGGATCTTCTTCGTACGGGTGCTCTGGCTGTGTTGGGGATTGTGCTCACGCGCTTCTTGCTGGGGATCCATGTGTGCCGGGCGGAGCAGGGTCCTTATTGCAAACCACGTTTTTCGCCCGCTACGTTTACAACTCGACTAGTGAAGGGAATGAGACAACGCCCTTCTCCCCCATGGCTTCCTCGACCAACAGTCTTTGGGCTTCGATGTTGGCGCTGGCCGTGGCATATTGGCTGGTGCCAGCTATGGTTCGCCTAGCCGCCGCGTTGACTGAGTCAGATACACGCCTGATCCAACTCTATGTCAAGTGGCTTCTCCGTTCCGCCTTGGTGGTTGGTGCGGCGTATTGGGTCCTCGACAACTTGTCCGCTGGGGTGACGGGATTACGTCCGTCAAAATTGGCTGTATGGTCCAACTGGTTGAAACGTCCTCTTGCCCTCTTGGATATTGGTGCTACACTCCTTTTGCCTTGGTCCTCTGGCCTCTGTCGCCTCTTCCGCTGGAGCTGAAAATAGAGCGGGCGCCATCGGAGCCGGGCGTGCAACGCCCCGTTCTGACAGGTCTACGCAACCTGCTTGGAGTACACTACCTTCTCCTTGCTCTTCCTTGCATCTTTTGTCTTTCTCCTGGCTCAGCCCATGGGGCAGGTGGCGCTGGGGTTATTGATTTCGGTTGTGCTTTGTTTGGCGGAGGGGGCTGGTGCGGGGGTGCGGATGCTTAATGAGTGGGGCAAACTGGAGGTCGCCTCGCCCCTTGTTCTCGTTACTCTTCATTTCCTCTCCCACGTCGCCTTCTTTAGTACAGGCCACCAGGCGACCATGCCAAGCATCCAATGGGCTACAGCCTGGTTGGTTTCCGCCACCTGACCTATCCCTTTGCACCCATCTTGCTTGCCGTCAACACGCTGGGGCCAAGCGTACTGGTTGTGCTTGCTGTTCCTCTGCTCGTCCTCTGGCGCCACACTCCCCGCCCCGTGGGATGGCCACGAGCGAAGCCAAGAAGGAGCCAGGGACCGAGGTGGACGACCCGATGCCGACGATCCCGTACCTGGTGCGCGCAGCGCTGGGCTACGCTGGTACCGCGTCCGTCGCCTGCGTGGCAGCGGCAGTGTGGGTGGGACTGATGCGGGATGACCTGATGCTGGCCACGGTGTGGGGACCGCGGTACGTGGCGGCGGCACTGTCTCTCACTGCTACTCACCTCACCCTTCTGGTTGGAGGGGCGGCCGGGCTGGTGTGCGCGTACGCGTCGCAGGTGCTCGGGACCCCCTTCGAGGCGCGGCACTACGCTGAGTTTGAAGCAGAAGAGGACGAGTAAGACTCGGGGGCGCTGGATGTGGAATGCCTGGACTGCATAGAATACTGAAGGCGGGGAGACGACTCCCCCCCAAAAGCGATTGGATAAATTGTATCGGCTTCCTGCAAACTGCTGCTACTGCCACTGCCACTACAATTGCTGTCGTAGCGCGTTTGCCTCGATTGTGGCCGGTCCTTCCTGTCAGCATCAGGTGCCAGGGAGTGGTGTACTTCTTGGGTGGTGGGTATGTATATAGCCGATCCTGCTCATCCGCTTTCTTATACGCGTGTGGTTGGTTCGTCAGCTCCCGTAGATCCACCGAGAGATTGGCCCATGCGTCGAAAGTTTCAAGTACTCACATCGCCCCATGTGCTCACGACTAACCGACTGAAAGCTCAGCCTGAGCAAAGCTCGGCGTTCTGAGAAGCCGAGGCTAGCTCGAACATCACCACCACCTCCGCATCTCCTCCTCCTCCTCTCTTCCTCCTTGTTTCCGGCCTGGAAAACGATGGTACGTGCTGTGCCCGCCTTCCATCATCTGCTTCCCCAGCTTATCCTCCATTGTGTTTGCTTCAACTAGTCGCACCCACCCCGCTTACAGCATGGCTGGCCTCTGTGCCCTCGGCGGCGTGATTGGCTTTGCGCGCACCAAGTCCATGCCCTCGCTTGTGGCTGGCTTGGGCGTCGGGGCGCTCTATGGCCTAGCCGGATACCAGATCCAGAGCGGAGGCGACAATGGCTATGAGGTTGCCGCCGCTGCCTCGGTCTTGCTCCTCGGCGCGTCTGCCCCCCGGTTTCGTAAGGGCCCGGTGCCTAAGGCTTTGACGGCCACCTCGCTCTTGGCTGGCGCTATTATACCAAGAAGGTCATCGACTTCCGTGCTCCCTAGGGCCTAATTCTGCAACTGCCCTTGACAGGCACCATCCCCCCATGCCATGCACTACCTCCATGCCTTGCTACGCCACTCGTGCCTAGCACTACCATCACTGCTCAAATGGTGCACTAATGTAGACAGTATTACATTGCATCCTGCTTTCGCGCCACTGGACAGGCAATAAGCTCTCCGGTTTAAGAAGAGACAGCTGCCGCAGTTGAGATGGACTTGCCCTTGGATTGGCTCTTGGCAAGGTGCTTTTTGGTTTGATGCTCCGCCTGCCGACGCATTATCTTTTCCACCTCTTCTTCCCGTCTTTGCGTTTCCAGATCTGCAGGTAGGACTCGCCCAGGAAGAGCATCTGTCGATTGATGTCTTCGACGATCAAATCTTGGATTTGGAACCAGCGTTCCTCGGCGTTGGTTCGCTCATTTCGGACTCCTCCGCCATTCGCTTGCCCGGTCCCTTAACTGGGCCTAGCGGCCGACCATCCACACGAGTATGCACCTGGGACCGCCACACTTGGTTGTCCTTGACGGTACCCGGGGTGGCCTCGTGGGTATGTTGGCAACCAGATCGTACCCATTTCGACCCCCGGCTGGTCTGCTTGCTCAATGGTGGGGCTCATGTCGAGTCCTCGAACGGGAAAGTTGACGATGGTGCGGTTGCGTTCCTCCACAAATTGTTGGTGGTAAACCGACGATAATGGAGAATCAGAAACGGGGGGAGGCGGGTGAGCTTAAGCGACGAATCTGGCCGCGAGCTTCTTGGAACGTGACCCCATCGTACTTAGCAATTAGTTGGGCTAGCGGGACTTGGGGAATAATGTTGGACTCGACATCGTCCCGAAACACAGGTAGAGGTGGAAGATCAATGGTTAAGAAGAAAACGGGGAAAAGTGAACTTGCACCTCCTTGTCAATATTGAACCGGGCTTCGTTCTTCTCGTCCCGCTGTCCGCCATCGGCACGACCGTCCGCATCCAGCTGGTTCCTCGGCTCGTCCTCCAGTTCCAGCCCCGAACGGACGACCACCTTTTGACTTTCGACACGCAGTGAGCCACGGAAACAAGCCGAGATGATGCTCTCCTTCTTGCGACTGCCACCCAAGTCGGTATGGAGCTGGTTGAGAAGCCAGCCCAGAAACTCAGAGGGGTCCCCCCCAGTTCCGAGACGAAAGCGGCCATTGGAGGCACGGTCCACAGCATGGAGAAACTCTTGGGGCGAACTTGGGACTTGAACAGACGCGGGTTCCACAATTTGCGCACCAAGAGTGAAAACTGGGTTACCAGACCCGTCGTTTTGTCTCCATGCAGTCCGTCGTATCAACATTGGATGCGGCGTTTGCAAGAGGCTGACCCCGAATGAAAAAATTCCGGAGGGGTTTGACGTGGGCCAAAGCTTGGATACAACGTTATGTAATCTGTCTTGCCCACATTGTTGAGGCCAACAAACCCAGAGGTATAGGGATGACCCTGGAGGTCGTGACTGAGCGGAATATTGGGGGCGTCCAGGCGCTCGATCTGCTGCTCAGTAAATGTGGGGTTAAGCAGGTACCGAATGTCGGCCAGGGCCGCAAGGCTGGCAGGGTCGGTGAGCTGTTGGGCTTCGGCAGGATCCAAACACTGCCAGCTGCTCCACCTCCATCCGAAGCGAGTTTGAGAAAGACACGGTGGTCCTCGTCCACGGCATGTTTCGCAGCCCAGCTATGGGGGCCACGACCTTGGAAAAAGCGGCCGCAGACCAAGCAGGCGTAGACATGAAGCGGCGACATGGACACGCTGCATACATGCTCAAAGTCGAAGTCGAGACGCGGGCGGGCGACAGTGTCTAAATAGAGGGTTGCGTGCTTGCGCGCGGCAGCGAGACGCTCTGATTCGGCCTCTGCGGCACGCTGAGTCCAATATTGGGCATCATCGAGGTCGTCGTCATCGCATCGCGTTGGAAACGTCGGCAGGATGGGGGGTAGAGGTAGCAAATGAAAAGTGGGGAGGGTGAGAGTGAGGAGGCGGTGGCGGGGCGGGGGCGGAGAAGAGGAATCTGGTGGAGGCGGCGATGGCGGTGGAGGAGGAGGGACGGAGATGGACGGCCCCCTACTGGGCCGGCTGGAGCGCGGGCGCTTGGCGGGGGGCGGAGACATGGATGTGGGAGGTGGTTGGTGGAGTGGCTGGGACGACAAGAGCAGCAGACTCGCAGCAAATTCCGCCCGCCCCGCGGAATGAAACGTACCTGACCATCAATCATCCACCACGGATCGTGATGGCATGACATGACATACATTATGTAAGGAACACTTAGGGAATGAAAACCAGACACGTGATTATCTCATCATCCATTTGAAATGTGAAATGATCCGTGAGTGCCTCGGCTGAATTGAACACCGCAGCATTGCGCAAGTACACAGCCCCCCAGCCGTCATTCCACCCCACCCTAACCCTGGGAGTCTTGCCTAGGGTTGCCATGTGTCCTTGCCCTTCTCCTGCCTGGCCTGTCGTCGGCAGTGGGTCGTCCTCGTCTCGTAGCTCGTTTCTGCCGACACATCGATCAGTCCTCGGGACCCATTGCACAACATGGCGATTGGCAAGAACAAGAAGCTCGGCAAGAAGGGCATGAAGAAAAAGACGGTCGACCCCATGTCCCGCAAGGTGTGGCACGACATCCGGGCGCCCACCTTCTTTGACAACCGCACGGTGGGTAAGACCATTGTCAACAAGTCTCAGGGTCTGGTGAACGCCAACGACTCGCTCAAGGGCCGCATTGTCGAGGCCTCGTTGGCCGACCTCAACAAGGACGAGGAGCAATCTTTCCGCAAGTTCTCCCTCCGCGTTGATGAGGTGCAGGGCCGGTCGTGCCTCACCAACTTCCACTCGATGAACTTCACCACGGACAAGATCCGTTCCCTTGTTCGCAAGTGGCAGACGACGATCGAGGCACACCAGGACGTCAAGTTGACCGACGGCTACGTTGTGCGCTGTTTGTCATTGCCTTCACCAAGCGCCGCTCCAACAGTGTCTCGAAGACTACCTACGCTCAATCCGCCCAAGTGCGCGCGATCCGGCAAAAGATGTTCCAGATTATCAAGCGGGAGATTGAGACTTGCGACATCAAGGAGTGGTGCAGAAGCTCATTCCTGAGGTCATTGGTCGTGAAATTGAGAAGTCAACCCGTGGGATCTACCCTTTGAAGGACGTGTTTGTCCACAAGGTTAAGATCATCAAGAAGCCCAAGTTTGACGTTTCGCGCCTCGTTGAGCTCCACGGGGGTGCGCCAACGTGGTTGGCGCTGAGGACCTCGGGGCCAAGGTCAAGAGTGCTGAGTTTGTCGAGCCTACACCTCTCGCCAGCGTCTAAGCTCATACTCGGTTCCTTCACACGGTCTTGTCATCATCATTGTATCCACCCTTTTTCGACTCTACCCCCCTCAAAAATGCTGTAGGTGCTTGCACGTTCGCAACTGTGCCTCATCTACTCCGTGTCCTGCGTGGATGCGACACTCGATTGAACCGGTGGGACGCGTATGCTTCTTGTATCACTTTGTCCCTTCTACCCCTTTAGCGCTTACACCGGTCAGTCACTATGACCTCAAAACGCAATGCAATGTTGCGATCGACTGAATTCAGCAAGTCAGCTTAGTAGCCGTAGATGGAAGTTAGGCGTACCTAGTACGTTGTCGAGTTGCGGTAACAGTCTGGATCAAGTTGGATGGTATATCCTCTGTGCTTTGGGGCCAGCAAGCGAGGGGTGCGAGAAGGCGGTGCGGTGAGGTGGTAATTTGATGGCCGATATTGGATGTGGGAGAAATGGTTTAAAAAAGGAAAATAAATAGGAATAACAGCCCATTGAGGCTTCTACGTCGCGTCGCCCATTTTTACCCCACCACCGTCTTCGCCACCGTCGCCATCTCGCCTTCGTTGGCCCTGTCCCTCGCTGGCTTGCGTCATGTCGTGGCCTGATCCGCCTCTCGAGCGGTCCATTTTTGCCGTCGATCCGCGTGACGATTTTACTGTTGTTGTGTCCGAGTGGATCTGGCAAGAGATCAAGGCATCGACCCGGCCGCTGGCCAAATCGAGATTGAGGCCAAGCTAGGAACGCTCATCGACCTGGCCACTCAACAACGCGTACACCTTCCCCTTCGTACTGAGACCATCACGGATTATCCACCTGGATCCACGCTTTGAGGCCAGTGACGCGTACCCAACACGCGAGTCTCAACCATCTGCTCAACAACACTGTGCAGCAATCGCATGAGCCTGGCTACCATGGCGCCCCGGTCTCGTACAGCGTATTCAGTCAACCGACACGTTCCATGCTCCCGGTCCTGTCGACCGTGTCCCTCCCAATTCACGCATTCGTCTCACCAGCGACCACAAGACGGGTGCCAAAACGGCATGGTCAAGACACGTGTTGCCAGCATGGACATTTTTAACCCTCAAGCGTTACTGGATTATCGTATTAGTATCAACATTGAAACTCCTCGTACGTTGAGCCCAGGGGGCATGCCATTCCCATTCCCCATCTTGTCCCCCTCCATCTCTGACCCACATCTCCTACCATCAGATCCGGTGCCGAGCTCCCCGGCCCTGCACGCGGGAAAAACAACGTTTGTCTTACAAGCACCAAATCTCGCAGGTTGACATTACCCAAGTCTCTGCCCCCAATAAATCTCCCTCATTTGAGGTTGAGGTGGAGATGCAGCACGGTAATGAACTCTTCGAACTGGCGCGCTCGTGTAAAATGGCAGCTCAGGCAAACGAGTGGACGCCGTACGAGGACCAAATCCACATCTTTCTCAATAACGTTCGTTTCTTGTTGCAGTATGTGCCTCTTCTATCTCCTTTGTCTTTGCCACTGAGTACTGATACTGATCTCGCTCTTATTGATGATTCCAGAAATGCGTCGAATGCATGAGAGCAGTCCTGCATCATGCCAAAACGTTGGCTACCAGAAGAGACATTAGATATGTAAAACGAAAGTGCTGATAACACCCCATTGCTTTCATGGCTTCCCTGGCTGCGGCAGCGATCGGTCTTCTTCTTGTGTTATCCATATGTGTAGACAAGATGGCTTCGATGACAATGGCACGAGGCCACGCTAGTCCGCTGTGTGGAGAAGAGGAAATGAAGATTGAAAGAATAGTGCATCCCTTTCAGATCTCGAAGGGAGTTATTAGGGTACGAGTGTGGTGCCAGAGAAGGAACACACAGGGCATCATCTCTCTCCTCTCGCTGCCACCACCACGCGGGCGATGGTCACCGCGTCGCTGAGCATGTGTCGTGCTCGCATGCCATTCCTTCTGTAACAACCAGGATGCGCGGCGTGCTCCATCTTTTCTTGCACTACGTCCTGGCTTTTCGTCGAATGGACCAAAGTTGGCCTCCTTGCATTTCAGCCGACGTCGCGCGCCTTGCCCCTCCAACGCCAGTTCAGCTCACGAGCCAACCAAGCAGCAGATCTCATCGAGGCCTGGCGTCGGTTTCCGGGCCATCTCTGTTTATCGATGGTCACTGGCGGCATGCCAGCGATGGAGCCCAGAGGCCGACTCTTAATCCGTTTGACCAAACCCTTCTGCGCGCGGTTGACGAAGCATCTACCGCGGACGCCGAGCAGGCCAGTTCAGCCGCCCGTACCTTCTTCGACACTTCCTCTTGGTCCGACCCCCTTCGCACATCTTTTTCTGAGCGCGCAAAGTATCTTCTCCAGATAGCAGAGTTGTTACAACAACACAAGCCTACGCTTGCCACTCTCGAAACGCTGATACGGGCAAGACATTGGCCGAGAGCAACGCTGACATTGACGATGTCACGTCGGTGTGCCGATACTATGCTGAGGAGGCGCTCAAGTACGATGTTCCAAGATGATTCATGACTCTTCCTGCCTGGATCGGTACGGGCTGCGGTGAGCCACGAACCGGTTGGTGTGTGTATTGATCATGCCATGGAACTACCCCATCTTGCAACTTTTCTGGAAACTGGCCCCATGGTGGCAGGTAATGCCGTGGTACTCAAGCCGAGCGAGGTCACCCCCCTTTCCACCCTCTTTATTGTCCGTCACATCCTTCTCCATCCCTCTATGGACCTACCGCCTGGCGTGGTGCAACTGCTCACAGGCCATGGTGCACGAGTAGGCCGACGCTCACAGAGAGTCCGCACGTGGACTTGGTCAGCTTCACGGGCGGACTGGCAACCGGACGCAGGGTATTGGCTGCTTGTGCGGACACCGTCAAAAGACCCATATGGAGCTTGGGGGTAAAAACCCCCAGGTTGTGTTTGCCGATGTTGACCTCGACTGGGCGGCGGACGTGGTGGCAACGGCGTGTTTGTTCACTCGGGTCAAGTGTGCAGCTCGGCAACGAGGTTGATTGTGGACGAGACAGTGGCGGATGCACTGGCAGAAAAAGTGGTGAACAGGCGAGCAAGTACGGATGGGATCAGGGCTCGACCCTCGTTCTGAAACAGGCCATTAGCGACCCAAGACCACCTCACCAAGGTCAAGGCTACGTTGAGTTGGGCAAGACCGAGGGCGCCAAACTCCTTGTAGGAGGCACCCAACCTGATCCGGAGGAATTCCCCACCTCGCCAAGGGAAACTTCTTTTTGCCTACCGTTTTTGATCAGTGTTCCGCCGACATGCGCATTGTCCAAGAAGAAACGTTTGGTCCGATATTGACGATTGAGCGGTTCCCGCATAATGAGGCGCAAGCGATCCGGTTTGGCCAACAACACTCCATATGGCTTGGCGGCCGGTGTGCAGTCTCAAGACCAAGCGCGGGCCGAGCGGGTTGCCAAGAAGATCCGGGCGGGCACAACATGGGTTAATACCTACGGCCCGTACTCGGCCAAGGCCGAGTGGGGTGGTGGTGGCTGGTCGGGCACCAGCCGCGAATTGGGAGAGGAAGGATTACGTGCGTATCTCTCAGCCAAATCAACTTTGTTGAGACTGCGCCAGCACCGATGAACTGGTTTGGGGCAAATTGAGAAGTTGTGGTCACTTGTGGCTCCTCACGTGTTTTGCTGGTTTTGCTGTGGGAGTCCATCTCCATCTTGGTCTGACATATTCAGTCCTCTCGTCCATAGGGAGAAACATGTGCTATTGGTACGCCAATCGGCGGTTTTATGTAGCAAGGCAGCCTCGCCTTCGAGGTCTAAAAGAGGGAGATGCATGAAATACAAGATCCAGCCCTGAGGACTCAGGGAGGGGTGCTATCGATCATGGATTCGGAAAAATGAGTTGACCGCCCACAAGAGGTTATTCGCCCCCATGCGCTCACCCCATATAATCTCAACTTAGTTCTTCCTGATTCCACTCTCGCGGTTGAGGTAGCACCCCAGACTATTAATACACTCTCCCTAATAGACACCTCCTGCAGCCATATCATTGACAGAGCTTAAGGCTGTGGGACAGAGAAACGCTGTGCTATAAATCCTTTACACAAGCAAGTACTTTTCTCGGACGTAACGGAAATGTAGTTACAAGTACGTGGGTACTCGAAGTGAGACGTAAACGTTAAACGCGTAAACAGAAAAGCCGACACAGCATGCTAATAATGGTGTAGGAAAGAGTGCGTCGAACGTAATTTTAGGAGACTAGACCACCCAATGGGCAGTAGGTATTTAGTACACCCCCGCTAGGCCTCCTCCTGGCCTGTCCGCTCCGCCACATCTGCCAATCCCGGATGACTGACCGTGCTGGTATGCGTGTTGCGGCGCGATCCCAGGTCGGGACGAAGACGAGCGTGCAGTCGTTCGGCCATGTTGGCAGGGGTTACACCCGTGCGGTCCTCCTCCATCGAGTTGGCCCGACTTGCAGCCCGTGAGCCTGCACGCGAACCTACGCGACTGCTACCCCGACTGCGATCGTGGGCCGGACCCTCTGTCGCCAAGTAACTGGACCGGCGCGAGCTAAGTCCGGGACGAATACGCTCTTCTTGCCATTCGCGCGCGGTCGAGTGGCGGTGCGGCAGACCAGGGCGGACAGGAGCAGGACTCACTGCAGCACTCTTCTCCGTATCGGTACCCAAGCCTTGGCGTGCACTCGACACAGAAGGACGATGGGCCGCATGTTCTTGCCGCTCGTCGTGAGCTGTTGGGCAAAGGGAGAACGCCGGCGCAAAGTAGGTCCGTTAAAGTAGATCAGGTACACCGCCACCACCAAGACGGTGGAGATGCAAAACAGAATGGTCGAAGCGTATTCGAGGTGATGGTGGTGCTTTTGGCCGTGACTGCGGGGACCAATGTTACTGAAAAAGGGCACGGCAGGCACCGTCAAGATCCCGGCCAAAATGTCGCGCGACCAACCATTGCCACCGGTGGCCGAGGCCGAGTAGGGACCATAGGCAGCCACCATGTAATCAATCGTAGCTGCGTACACGGCAAAGTTGGCAATTCCTACCATGGCCGAACAAATCATGGGGCCAATCCAATGGATCGGAGGGCCGGAGGAAGTCCAGGCAAAGGTGATCAAACCAATGGGGAGAAGCCAACTGAGGTAGAGCAACCACCACAGCCGTTCCTCAAATTGCACCCGTTCGTCATGCGGGAACTCGGCACGGCGACGAATGTTGCGTTTGATCGAGAAGAAGAAAGAGATGTAGGCCAGAAGGTACCCAACGCCGAGGGGGATAAAGGCAAGGCCCAGCTCAAAGGGCCGGAAATCGTACTGGCCATAGACGAGCGAGAAACTTTGAATGAACATGAAAATAAGAGCGTCGGAAAATCCCGAGAGAAGAGAAAGGACGAGAACGATGGGTTCGGTCACATACACTGTTTAGTCGCAACAACATGGTCAGTTCCTTTCTGAGAGGCAACAACAGAAATCGGGAGCCAAAGTGCCTCAATAGAGGGACACCTTCTCAGGGGAAACGGAGAAATGTGATACGCACTGACAAACGGTCGGGTCCAGATGGCAATGACCTCCTTGAATGCAAAGCGTTCCCGCCAAGGCAGTACCTCGTTCGGGCCCCACACATCTTCACCGTTCTTGCGTCGCCGCTTGGCGATGGCAGTCATCATTGTCGTCGACCGAGACTCGGGAATGAGGAGGACAAGGATCATAACAAACCCGCCGGCACAGAGTTGCAGCCAGATGCACCATTGCCACGCGAGCCATTGCTCACAGAACCCACCAACGATCGGGCCAACGATCGAGCCACCTGCAAGCCAAAACGGGGGGGCGGAGATTAGTTAAGCTCTGGATTTTTGGACAGGGACCAGCAGGGCGAAAAAACGTACCAACAGAAGAGAGGACAATGTAGTTGATCGCGTACTGGTGATCCTCCGGTTCGTACATGTCTGCCACCATCCCCAGCGTGACCGATCCGCCTGCCGAGCACAACCCGCCCAGCGCACGACCGGCCATGACCGTGCCAAAGTTCTTGGCGACCCCGACGGGGATCTGCCACACATTGACCAAGAAGAGCGAGGTGAACAAGGTCACTTTGCGCCCAAGCTCTTCGGACCAGGGCGCCCAGAGTTGACAGCCAAACGCATACGTCACCAAAAAGACCATCGCACCACACCGCGCCGCCTGAGCCGAAATGCCAAATTCTTCCGTCATGCCCTTGTGGTGCGGACGGGAGCAATAGCGTTCGAGTAAAGCGAGGTGTTGAGGTTCATGCTGGTCTGGATCAAAAAGATCACCGTGAGCGTCCACCTGGTCAAACGGAGAAGGGTCAGACCATGTGCCAGAGCGAGGAGAAAAAGTGTTTGCTCCCAACTTGCCACCCCAATCATCACCCCGACGAGAGGTGGTGCACGAATATGTGAATAGGAGATGACAAGATGGGGAAGGGGAAGGGCAAGGGCAAGGAGAACGAGATGAAGCAGAAGAACGAACCATTTTTTCCAAGCAGGCCAACAGAACGCCAACTCCTCGTAGCAGTCCTCCTCGGTTAAAATTCTCAGTTTGGTCTTATCGCGGTGGGGACCATCGTGCTCGGCGGGGGCATCGGCCGTGGAGAGGTAGGTAACGTGGCCCTCGAGCGATTTGCGAGGGGGGCCCTGTGCCGTATCGGGAAGTCCGAGAGCGCTTCACCTTGCTTGTTCGTGGTGGAGGCGCCCGAGGTGGAATGCTCGTCCGCAGAGGCGTGCGCCATGGCGTGGGAAGGAGATGGACAGATGGGGGGGTTACGAAGGTAGTGTGTGCTTGGCAGACGGTGGGAAGAGCAATTGATGAGGGGAAGAGGAAGAATCAGCACGACACGGAGAAAAAGAAAGAAAGAAAGCCGTGTCGCCGACTGCTTTTATACAACCGGCAATGGAAAGGGGACGAACGTTCTCCTGCTGCGGTTGTTGGGGGGGGGGGGATTGCTAACCGCCGCCCCCTGACGATCTCTGGGGATAAGAAGCGCGATCCGGCGCTATGGCCTAGCACGACCCCAGCCAAACGTCGAGCGCCGGGTGGGCTGGCGCCGACTCATGGACCTGGAACGGGCGTCTACGGCCGCCTGCCGCACACGCCCGCACACGCCCGCACACGCCTCCTCTCCCGCGCCCGAGGCCCAATACCGCACCCAGCAGCCCCCAGGCGCCAGGCGCCAGGCCCCAGCTTCTTCACGTGCGGGGGTCTACGTTTAACGTCAACGTTAACGTCGATGTTCACCGTTCCGTGTCCAGCCCACACTCGGCTCGTGCCGCGCCGACCCAGCCACTCGCAGTGCAACAGATCTGGCGCATCTGAGACCTGGCTTCCTCCACCGCCCTCGCGCTTGCCCGCGGTGGATCTCGCCTGTCTCTGACTCGCCCAACCACGGGGGGGAGAGCTCGAGAAGTGAGTACTGAGTGGCTCAGTGCCCCGGCCGGAGAATGCGGGAGACGGCTCCCCGCGCCCAGCGCCAACTGTGACTTGTCTAATGGCTCGCAGGATGCCCGTGCGGGCTGATCGAATCGATGAACCAATGAGGCCGAGGTCGGGAACGATGATCGATGACGGAGTGCGTGTGTGTGATATCCCGCCCCCCGGAAACTGAGCCTGGCTGGGCGCTCACGCTGAGCTCCAGGCCTCACGCGACGCCGCACTAGCACAGTTACTAGTTAAGCTAGTTACGCCTCAGAGGGGAGGGTCTAACCCATGACGCGGGACGCATGAACATGATGCATGAACTGCCAGACGACCTCCCACTACACGCTGTCCGCCACGCACAACCCCTCAGCTAGCCCTCAGGCCTCAGGCCTCCCTCAGGCTTCACCGTACGTTGAACGTTGAAGTGTTGCACGTCCAACGTGTTCAACTGAACATACAGCGCCCCACCTGTTCTCCTCCGCGATGCGCAGGCAGCCCGGAAGCGTCGGCCGAAAGTATTCAGTACCTAGTACTCAAGCTTCAAGCTTCATGACAAAAGTGGATGGGGGTGTACTAGGTACTGAGGTGTACCTTGAATCGCTCGCGTTGGAAGCGCTTGAAGCTTAACGAACTTGAAGTGAACTTGAAGAGAACTTGAAGCTTGAAGCTTGAAGCCGCATCGAGCATCTCGCTTGCCGCGTCCCTAGTCCCATTTTGCGTTCCACCTGCCCACTGCTCTCTTCTTGGCTTCTCCCGGGAAGGACAGGCGCCGTGCGTGGCGTTCCTTCCCAGGAGACTGACCCATGACATGCACGAGTGCGCCCGCCCTTGCCCCCACCTCGCATGGCGCATGGCGCATGATGCATGATGCATCGCACACTGCCCAGCGCCACAGGAGAAGGAGAGGCCCGTTGCCCGTCGCCGGTACTGGGAACGAGTGCAGTGCCAGTGACCAGTGACGCGTGACGCTGGCAGGGGGCAGTGCGTCGTCCGCGTCCAGTCGGAAAACTGACACCACAAACCCTGAGATCTCAGTCTGAGATCTGTGATCTAAGATCCGGAGATCGCACGGGGCCCCACGCCCCCCCCCGTCTCACATTTCACTTCCCACCCGCGGCCTCGCTCTACGTCCAATATCCACTCTTCGACGCTCAGCAGGCGCGCGGGGGAGGCAGGCACGCTCTTTCTCTCTCTCTCTGGCAAGCCGCAAGAGGAACCCACCCGCCCTCGAAAGGGTCGAGGGGAGAGGGGAGAGGAAAAAGGCGGCTAACAGTACCTAGTCACAAGCCTTTGCGTTTGCTGACATGTGACATGCGACACAAGCCCGGTGTGGCGGTCGCGGGGGCGTTGGCCCGCCTGTGGCCTGTCGCCCGTAAATTCTCAAACCTGGATGAGACTGGCCGGTGGGGAAACAGATGATCGATGATCGATGCCGATGAGGCACCATATGTGGTGCACGATGGCCGGCGGTCGGTCTAGAAAGGCCTAGCGCTACTGTGCCGAGCTCCAGTCCGGGTGCCCATGGACTGCCGGCGCTGAACGTTGAACGTTGAAGAGGTTGACGTTGAAGCTTGAAGGGAAAACAGAAGGTAAAAGAACTGCGAACGGAGAGTCCTGCGTCTATCTACATGTCTTCAACCTCTAGGGCAAATTTGGCTGTGCAATTGGCCTCCGCAGCTGCATAATCCCGAGAAAGGCGGGTGGGGTTGTATGTGGGGTTGTACGTGGGGTTACCCGGTTACGTGCTTGTACGCCTCGGGCCTCACGTTCTAAAATCGAAGAGGACGGGGCTGACGCGCGCTGGCCGTCAGCAGTGGCCTAGTGGCCTGGACTGAGACGCCGACAAAATGTGTGGGGACATTTGCACTGGTACCGATATCGATGGTACTGATGCGTGACACGGTACGCTTGCCCCGGCGCAGGAGGGCAGGTGTCGGGCTAGTGGGTCGGCCTGGGTAGACTGGGATGCGGTCGCTTTGCGGTCGCTGCGAGGAGGCTGAAGGCGCTGAAGGCTGCGACCCCCCGCGGCTTGCTGCGACAGCCGCGAACCGCCTACATACTCTTGTGTCACGCGTCACGCGTCCGCGACATGCGTCCGAACTCAGACACAGTGGGCGGGTGGGCGGTGCAATGGAATGTTGCCATTCAAGGCCAAAGCAGACCAAGGCTCCTCCCAGCCTCCCCGTTCTACTCTTCACGCCACACTCGCCCCCAGGGTCAACATGTCAGTACTCCATCTTCCATCGTATGCTCCCTCCAAATAACGCAACAGGAAAAATGCGTGGCATGGGACGAGGTATGATGCATGATGCATGATGCATGAGTAGTACCTAGTGCAGCTTCAAAAGCGGCGGTCTCAGTACTTTGTGGGACATCGACATTACAGCAGGGGGCATGCGGGTCGAGGCGAGTGGAGCAAGCACACCAAGGCACGGTGCGTGGCGGGGAGAGAGGTGGGGGCTGAAGCCACAGCCATGCAACAAGTGCATTTTGTCCAGTCTCGATGATCGATGTCGATGATGCTATAGTTGGGATGGAACCATACGGCTCTGAGCGCCCGGAGCGCTGGCGTTGAGCGCTGAGCCGCTGATCGTTGGTCCAAGCGCGGCTGCTCCACGTCTATGCTTAAGCGCTTAAGGCTGAGGAGCTGCGCTGAGGCTTAGCCACTCAGAACAATCAATATCCAATGCAAGGGCACCATGTAGCATCGATGTATCTCGGCAAGGACGGCATCCTATAAAGAGGGCGCAGTGGTAGGGTATAGTGTGCATGGGGCACAGCAGGCAAGCAGACACAGCAGGCAAGCAGACACAGCAGGCAAGCAACACAGCAGGCAAGCAGACACAGCAGGCAAGCAGACACAGCAGGCAAGCAGGAACAGCAGGCACAGCAGGCTGGGGGCCAAAGTTGCCATGTTCCCATGGGGCCGATGCAAACGTAACGCGTACCGCAGAGGCGCAGCACTTGTTCGGCCGGTGTCTTAGACACCCGCCCCCCCGCCGTAGGAGGACACTTTGGTCCGTCTCTGCCCCCATGCCTAGTGCCCCATGCGGCTCCGAGCCGGACCGGGCGTTGCCATCGTCACACGTCACGCGTCAAGCAAGTCGTTGAATTCATCTGTGACTAGTGACTAGTGACGTAGTGACCTGTGACATGTGACATGAGCATGTGACTCCAGTGCCCCCCCTCGGACCAAGGCTGCCTAGTACCTAGGCGCAAAGCAAAATTCAATATTCGCTTGGGCAGTCCTTTTCCCGGCGCTGTCTCTCCGCTGCCCCACTCCATGCTTACTTCAAGCTTCAAGCTAGCATCTACCTTTACTTAGTGCTGGCTGCCCCAGCCTACCCGTGCGAGAGGCGACAAGCACGTGACGGAGATGACGTGTGCATGTGACATGTGACGTATGCGACAGTAGCACGACGGTCGAACTGGCATTGTGTTGAGGTTGAGGCCGCAGTCTTCTGGGGAGTGGGTTCGAATCCCACTCTCGTCACCAAGTGGCAGGCGAGCAAGGCAGGGGTCAAAGTGGTGGGGATGCAATCAGGGGGAGGCTGCCCGGAGGCGCAAACAAGGAGGGGCGGAACAGAGGCGGAACGGGGCCGCTGCGCCCAATGCGTTTATCGATCATCGACCCTTCTCAGATCTCATGCGTCATGCTGCATGCCGTAACCATTAGATGAGCACCATTGGCTGCAGGAAGCTGACATAAGCTCAGACGACCCCCACATCATGCGTTACACAGGACATCATGCATCATGGATGTTGCACCAGCCTCACTGTGGTTCCGCCTGGTTCCGCTTTGCTGGCAGTCTCCGTTTCCGCAGGCTCTGCGACCGACAAATCCTTTGTTTGGCTCCGGCAGGGCTTCGTTCATCCCGTCTTGCCCCGGGTCTTGCAGAGACGGAGGCTCACTTGACTCTTCGCCACCACCACGCCACCCTTCTTGCTTTCCGTTCGCCGTCTCCACATCTCCACACACACAGCCGCTGCGGCTGCCCTCATTGGTGTGCCTCTTCCACGAGGCAGTTGCTGGGCCCATCAAATGGGCAAGGGAGACAGATCTATTCCTGTGCACTCGGTGTAGCGGGCACACGTCCACTCGGCGTGGCCAGCAGCAGTGCCTCGAGCCAGGTCTACCGCGTTCACGCACACCGCCCCTCTTGAGGGACCCCAGCGGGGTGTATAAAGCAAACAAAGCACGTGTATAGCGCCAAGTCAGTCCCGGGGGCAAGTAAAATTGAAAGTGGCAGGAATCGGGCGGGGGCGGACGGGCAGCGTGGGCGAGGGAGGGACATGGCTGGCCGGCCGCTGGCTGGGCCACGGAGCCGCACCGCATCGGCAGAACAACAGAGGGGGCGCGTGGAGAGCAGGCATGCCTCGTCTCTCGGCAGCAGCACCAGCCGCGTCGGCACCGCCCCCACCCCCATCCCCACCGCCCGTCGCATGCCGTCCCAATGCCCCCCTCTCCGCCCCCCGACACCCCGTCCCCCCTCCCCATCCCCCCCCGCGCCCGCCTTCACCCTCGACCTCGACGCTGCCACCTACAGCAGCCCACTCCTTCCCCGCTGGCCCCGTGTCCAGCCCCGCCGCCAGCAGCTCGTCCCTTGCCTCCGACCTCCCCCCCGCCTCCTCCGCCGTGCTACCCCGCCGCCTCCTCCGTCGTCGCAGCGCCCACCCAGCCTGCGCCCCCCGGGCCGCTTCCCCCACCCCCGCCGCTGCTGGCCTCGCGCCACTCCTTCTCTCACCTCCGCATTCACCCGCCTGCGTCTGCTCCTGCTCCTGCTCCTCGCACGCCCAACTCCATCATCGCCTCCCCCTCCGCCTCCAGCTCCTCTTCGTCCCTCCCGCACCCCTCCCGCTCTGCCCGTCGCCCCCTCCCGCAGGTAGAACAGGCCAGCAGCCGCCCGCCTCGCTCCCATCGACACCGCATCGTGGCCGGCCTCGGCGCGGCACAGGCCGAGCTGCGCAAAGAGGCAGACCGACTGGGGTCTTCCCGTTTTTGTCCCCCTTTCCTCCATGTCAAGATCCAGCCTGCCGACGTCCTCTTCCTTAGGGGATGTGCACAGAGACACGCGTTTCTAGCCAGCGCTCTGTCCGCACACGTCCACGTCCCCTACGGGCTATTCCGTCGCAGCGAGCCTCGGCCCTGGTATATTCCCCGACGCTCACCTCTCCCATCCACCGAGCCATCCGTACCCGTTTTCCTCTTCGTCTCTCGACGAGCTGGACCCGGCCCCTGTAGGTCACTCAGGAGGGTCCACCCGCTATCGCTCCAACACCCAGCCCGTTCAACTGTCTCCCCCCCCTGTCCGCTTAGCCTCGGGCACGCGACGACGTCGAACCCCCGTACACGATACCCGCCCGCCTCGTCGCCGTCCACTGCGGCGTTCCCGCACTCCAACCTCTCCACGCTTTCGGCCCTGTCAACGGGGATCGCTGCACCGGGCACTACGCCTTCCGCGCCCCCGTCACTTCGGTCCCTCCCATCCCGCCGATCCCGCCGATCCCGCCGATCCTTCCGACCCCCGAGCGCACGTCCTCCCCGCCCCCACCCCCACCTTACAGCCCCCCTCGAACCAGGGCAACGGTCATCGTACCGGACCAGGCTGTGCCAGGGATCGGTCCGACGTCTACCCCCGAAGAGGAGGGATCGGACGACGAGTTGGTTCCTGGCCTCCACCCCGATCGGGAGGCTGCGACGTTGGAGGGAGACGCGGTGAATGTGACGGAGGAGGAAGTGGATGAAGTGGATGAGGTGGATGAAGTGGATGAGGTGGACGAGGTGGATGAAATGGTGGAGGCTCTGGCGGCAGAAGAGGAGGAGGAGGGACGATGTACTGGTTCACATTTTGTGTTGCACCCACTGCGTCTGTTGGCGTCGGTGCCCGGGTTGTTGGGGACGTTGTACTTGTGGCGGAAATGCGTGATGGTCGCGTTGCGCAACCAAGATCTGCGCCGGATCGGCGACCGCTCTGCCCCGGGCGCACTGGACTATTTGGCGGCTTCCGGTTGGGTACGTGTGGAAAGATTGGTGCTTGGTTCCTGAGTTGCGACGAAATGAGAGACGAATACTGACGGGCGGGTTCTTTTTGTTTCTTTTGATGCTTTGGTTTGTTTGTTTGTTTGTTTGTTTGGTTGGTTGGTTGGTTGAATCCAGTCGATGGCAACGGCGTTTCATGCTTTATCAATGACCACGCTGCTGTTACGTCGCTGGCTACTGTACTATGGACTCCTTCCGTCGCTCGTGCGTCTGGTCGCACTCCAAGCCATCAGCGGCGCCTTGTTGCAAATCAACCTGCACAAATTTTTCGGGCCAACGCAGCCTTTGGCAGCTTGGGTAGTAGCCAGTGTGACTACCTCCTCATGCGATGTCCTGGTACGCTGGATCACAAGTAACATTGTGGATCGGCAGGCGGATTTGCTCTTGGTTTCCCCGTGTCCGCGCACCTTGCCCCCTCCGACCGGCCTGGCCCCCGCTCCTCCCTCCGTCTCACTCGTTGTCGGAGGCGGCGAACTGGACGTCCTAGATGGCCCCACTCCCACCACCATTCCCACCCTCACTCCCACCCTCACTCTCATTCCCACTCCCACACCAACGCTGCAGCGTACGACGCACCTACCGTCGAGCGCTGTACGCTCCTCGCGCGCCCGCGCTCGTGCCCACGACGCACTTCGTCATGCCGGCCGCATCGGCGTTGCCCTCGGACTCACTTGCTTCGCCCCAACCACCCGCGCATGCACTACCCCGAAACGCACACGCACACGCACCTACACCCAGTCCTTGACCATCACTGGACGCCGCGTGTTCCATTGGGACGTGGCCGTGAAGCGTAACTTGCTTTCTTTGGCTTGCCTCAGCTTCGTTAGCATGTGGGTCTTGCTGCTCGACTCGATGTACCCGGCGCCCCTGATGCCGGACGCAAGTGACTAAAATGCAGATGCGGATGCGTTGCAGGTGCAGGTGCAGGTGCAATAGGAAGAAAATGATCATTCTACTCTGTACCAAGCGAACTAGGCACCCGCCCCCAGAGAAAAAAGCAAACACGAGGAAGAAGGGGGAAATCCTAAGGAAAAGAGGGAGTGGCAAACTGGACAACGTAAGGGTTCCGTGGGTAGGTGCTTGGTAGTTTTAGGTGTTCGGTGTTCGATGTTCGGGGACGGTAGCAGGGTTAGAGGTCAATTGTTTGCATGCTCTCGAGGACGAGTTTATCAAGGTACGGTAGGATTGCATTGCCCTCCGAGTCAATGTCACTGACGACCTTGTCAATCTCCATGAGAGCTTCTTATCCACGCGCATCCCACCTCTGCATCGTACCTCCACCAACGCCCCGTTCCCGAGGACCAACACAGGCCATCCATCACGCTGCCTGGCACCCATCTCTGCTGCCTTCAGGGCGGTTCCGATAACCTCCGTTTTTGTTATTTTTGCCCGGTTGACCGTGCGCGTTCTGCAGGCAACTTCTTTCGTGCGTACTACTACATAGTCGACCAGACGGTAGAGGGGAGACGGAGGAGGCACGTTGCAACAGGAGGCTAGTTATAGTTCTTCAGTCTGGTTCACTTGAACTACTTCCGTAATCGTCGTACGCTCCACACCTGTAACATTACTCCGTCGCTTCGGAGTTTGGCCCGTACGCGCACCCCAGCGCGCATGCGCGCTACAGAGAAGGTGGCTCAAGTCATCGTTGAGAACGTGGGCCACTGGACAGTACAGTATGGTGCATGACACCTGAGACCTGATGGACGTGGGGAGAGGGAATGGAGACTACGGCAGCAATGCGGACCAGGCGAGGAGGACCGAGAGATGGGGGCAGGACGAGGAAGGCGGGCAGCAGGCGGTGCAGGCAACAAGTTGGTGAACAGGGGAAGAAGATGGTTATGTTGCGCCGTGGCGCAGAGTACTGCGATGTGCTGGCTGCAGAGATAGGATACTGGTTGCTACGGGCACAATGAGAGGGGCGGTGGTGAGGAGAAAGGATGCACCGCAGAGGAGCAGAGAGAGAAAAAGGAGACGCACGTCTGGCGCCGGCGCTTCCGAGGAACTTCTGCCAGTGCTTACAGTGGGTGTGAAGAGAAGCAACGACCAGATCCAAGCGAAGCTCGAGAGACAGGTGGATCACGCGATCCAGGGCCACAATGCTGCATATGCAACTGGGAACGCGCCGCGGCGGGCGCTATGGACTCCATCGTATAACAACTCTGCTGCTTGTGTCGCCGACATGATCAAGTTCGAGAAGATTGATGAGAGACCGCCCATCCACACTCGCTCATCCTGAAGGGAATTGCTCTCCCGAAAACAAGGGCCGGGATCATCGAGCTGAACCATCAATTCGAGGCGGACGATCTGTGGAGGAAGAGCTTTTTGATGTGCCCGGACGCTGTCCCTGCCGCAGTTTGAACAGCCAAGGACCAAGATCGGTGGGGTATAATATAATCTCTCACCGACAAGGATCTGGGCCGTTCCCAGCTCGGGGACTGTGTCAAGGTATGGGCCCAGTATTCAGCACGTCTGCACCAAGAAGTGCATGATAGAGTAAGACGGCCAGAAAGTACTGCAAGGATGCGCAACTACGAGAAGGGCCCAGCCAAGGGAGGAACGAAACGAGAGAGTACTTCATCTCGGGGGCGTCTCACGTGCACATATGGATTTGAGGATCAGCTGGAAGTCCTTTGAACTGAGCGCCAAGGCGCTGAGCAAGCAAGGCTTGGCCCAGAGGATTGCAACGAACGGTGCCATGCACATCTGGGGCGCGCGCGCCAAGAAGAAGACATCCGCCGTGGTCGCTATCGGAGGAGGGGCAATAACGTATCTAGTAGCTGCTCTGTGGAACGGGGCGCGACATGATGACGGGATGGCGGAGGGGTATACAGCCTCCACGCCTGTCGGTAGGCTGCGGAACTCGCACCTCCTCAAGTCCTTCCACAGACGGCCAAGACGGAGTACTAGGAAAAGGTAATACTGCACAGCACGGAGGTCGTTGGGATCGATAGATGTAAGCTGTATGTGTTTGTGTTGGGTTGGGCTGGGAGGTGGGTGCAGAGGATTCACACCGTGGTTGATGGACGTACAACAGTACATGACACCGAGACTTGTCAAACGGCTAAGTATCACTGATGATGGTGTGCAGACTCCGACTGCTCGTTTCTCTTTGAGTTCTTCTTTTTCTTTGCCCTGCGCTGCGGACCACCTGCAGATAGTATGCGCGGCTGGCCCAGCGGGTACAAACAAGGGATTTCAGAGCACGGATTACGTCGATTACGCATCACGTTAGGGCCATTTCCACCCTGCTGTCGGGTGTACACTTGTGCATACTTGCGACGCAAAAGAGCAACAGCATCAGGAAAAACACGACGCTCTGCCTTCAATCATGATTAATGATTGTTTGCAATACGAATCTAATCAGAAATCGGTAATCCTAGTCGAATCTCTCATCCATCCGTTTGTTGATGTTGGACGTTGATTAAAATTAATGGTTGCTGCGGCTTAAGCGCGCGGTATGCCTCCAAGTGCACCCTGTACTTGTTTACGTTTAAAGCTTGGAGCTTAAAGCTTGACGGGTGACGGATGACCAGCGGTCCGCGTCACCTGGCCTGAAGCACAGCGCCAGTGTATGCGCGCTTAATTGCTCTGCGATTTTCATGGGAGAGAGATTAGATCTTTAGATGTGGTGGAAGGGACTGCATAGTAGCGGGGCCACAGGCACAGAAAGGCAAGGGGCAACTTCAATCATTGCAGGAGGGGTAGCCGTTGGTTTCTAACTCCTGCGACCAGTCTCCTCCGCCGCTATCTCCTCTGTGCTGAGCCATCCCATCCATCTCCATCCAATCGCTCCCATCCAACGTCTCGTAATCCCATTGATCTCATTACATCGATCATCTATGCCGAGCTCGCTTAGTCTCGAGGCGGCGAGCGCAACGGATCCGTGTCCGTCCCACCCCAGTCAGCCCGAGGCAGAGCTCACTCGGGGACAGAGAGACCCACTGTTGGCTCTAGAGCTATTGTGGCGTTGCTCAGCCCGAGCTCTCCGCCTACGCACACCCGCTCTAACGCCCACATGGCCGCCATGCGTACCGATTGCACCTATAGCCATCGAAGATAGAGATTGGGCACGACATTGAAGCTTCAAGCTTCAATCGTCTCGGTAGCAGAGCGCATGCGTATAAATACCCCACCTCCGAACCGGCAGCACCTTTTTGGTCTCCTCATCCCACCCACCACCTACCACCACAGGTTTCAAGCTTCCTTTTATTTTCCCGTTTTCCTGTCCCCTTTTCGTTATGTCTCTCCTCAAGGTCAACCCGCAACCCGAGCCCAAGTACGGCGACTTTGGCACCGGCGCCTTTCTGGGCGACATTGCCTCGTCCAACCTTAACGACTTGACCTCGGGGTTTTACATCCAGAAGAAAGACCCTAAAGGGCTGACCTATACCTATACCTACAAGGAACAGAGTGCGTCCCCTTCCCTAGTCCTCTCCTCTCCTCTCCTCTCTTCAACCTCATATGCGAAGAAGCGGGTACTAACCACCTCGTTCCTCTCGTGTTGTGGTCGTGCAGAGATTGTTCTGTCGGGCACGCTGGAGGTGAAGAACCTCGAGACGGGAGAAGAGTTTACCGCCAAGCCAGGTGACGTGCTGGTGATTGAGAATGGGGCACCACTCTGGTTCAACTCGCCCGATGAAGCCAAGATCTTTTACGTTGCGATGCGCGGCAAGATGTAATTGAGATGATCGATTATTCATCTCCGAGTCGTCTCATCTCCAATCTCACCGACACACTTTACTGTACCCCTCTACCACTCCCCCCTCCCCCTCTGCACTCTCTACTCTGCACTCTCCATTCCCATTCAAATATATTCCCTACTCCATCAAAGCTATCCATCCTGACTCCTACCTCGTTTACTGTTCCTGATTTGCACGTCTGCGTGTGACTCGGTCCCTCTTCGTCCTGCATTGGCCTACATAGAGAGTGTTGTTTCAAGAGCCGGTGAGTAAGGTGAATCGTTTGTGGCCTACCACTGGGTACCACAGACCATGCTCACAGCCATTCTCTATAACCGTTTCTAGGAGCGCACAGTCACGTCCATCAATCATGTATTGTTCTGGTCGTTATTTGCATCGCAACTGGGATCAGGGTTTCCACAGCATGGTTATCGAAGAAAAGGCCCATCAGGGTGGGGAGGGAGATACTTGGTTGCTCATACGCGGTATAGGCGCATTATGCATGCGCGAGTGCGTTGGCAGAACCCAAAAAACGAAACATCAAAACACAAGGCCGAAACCGAAACACGAAACACGTTATTCCTCGGTCAGTTTTTGCAGCGCCGCCACATCGCCCATCGAGTAATTAGCACCGTCCTGTCGGGTAGCCGCGACCAAGCGCGAAGGACCGGCCGAGGCATCAATTTGAGCCTGCGTCTCATCCTGGATCGCAGCGCCCCCCGTTGGGGTGAGCGACATGGGGACAAAGATCACCTTGGACCCGGCCGACTTGGCCATGTTCTGCAGAGCCTCGAGTTGCCGCAACTGCAATGCCGCCGGGCTGGCCAACACGTCGGACGCCTCGCGCATCAGTCGTGCTGCCTGCACCTCGGCCCGCGCCGCAATCACTTTACTCTCTCCTACGGCGTTGGGTGGCAGCGGACGAGAGCAAGTCCTGGGTTTCGCGACTGAGAATGATATCTTTGAGCAACACGCTTTCCGTGTGAACGCCCCACACTTCCGAGATGGGTTCTAGAATCTCTTCAATCTCCGCTGCGATCGATTCGCGTTCGGTAATGACGGTTTGGAGTGTGCGTGCGCCAACGACTTGGCGCAACGTCGTGCGCCCGCTCAACCAACGCTTTTTCCACATTGGTAATTCCATATGTGGCGCGATACGGGTTGCTGATTTGCCAGTACACCACACTCTCAATCGTCACGCGCACATTGTCCTTGGTCAACACTTGTTGCTCAGGCAACGGCGTCAAACGCATTTGCACATTCACAATGTCCACATGTTCTGAGCATGGGTTGATCTGAGCCAGACCCGGATCGAGCGAGCGGACCACACGACCAAAGCGCGTCACCATGCCCACCGCACCCTGCGGGACCGAGCGGTAGCCCACCCCACAGATCGCGCCGGGGAACACGGCGCAGCACTGGCCACAGCAATTGACCAACGTGCCATACGCACCCATCTGCTCGTTTTGCACATCAAACTTGGCTGCGTAGCTGGGTTGCAGCTCGGCCGCCCGCACCGGCTGCATCGTAATCACGCCCCCCTGGGTGGCCGGAACGGCACTCTTGGTCATACTCGGCTTGGCGGGTTTGCGCATGCTGGGCTCACTGCCCACCTCGTGCTCCTCAAACGACGCCACAGGGGCGTCGTGGTCAAACTCGGGTGTGGCCTTGGACATGTTCGGATGGGTGGTTGGGTGGGGGTGGTGGGTGGAAGGGGAATGGGGAAAGTGGAAATGGCGCGCACGAGGGATGTGGGAGAGGGAGGACTTGGGTGTGGTCTGTGCACGCCAGGGGACGTCTTATATGTTGTTGCCGGGCACCCAAACGCCGTGCCGAGGGGGGGGCAGAGGGGCGTTGGGGGGGGGGAGGGCGTCGGAGGGCGTCGGAGGTGTGCCAGGCAGTGGACCAGCGTATGGCCTGGCCCAGCCAAAGGCCCAAGGCCTAAGGCCTAAGGCCGAATAGCCTCCTCTCCCCCCCCGCTCCAGGGCGCTTCTCCGCATCTGGGCCCACTGCGACGCGTCCACACAGCACACGTGCCCGCGGCGCCTCGGCCACCTGCCTGCCCTGGCGTGCCGCCTGAGGCTGCCAGGCACAGGGCCTGCGGAGACCCAACTTGGCAGGCACCCTGACGCGTGACGCCTGCGGCGTGGGTGCACCTGGCCCCTGTCGCCTACCGCTCCGCAGCTGCTCGCACTCGGCCGCCCTTGCCCTGGCGCGGCCCAGCGCACCCACTACGCAGCACTACGCAGCACGTCTCCGTCTCCGTCTCGGTCGCCGTCTCTATCGCCGCGCCGCGCCGCCTCCGGGTCTCCCCGGCCCCTCCCGACCCCTTATGCCCAACGTCCATCCGGCCAACGCAAGCGCGACGCCACTGACGTCACTCTGCGTCGTGCCCCGTCGTGCCCCGTCGCGCCCCATCGCGCCCCAGTGGTTGATAGGTATCGTGTAACGGTAGGTAATTGGCCCCCAATTCAATGTTCGACGTTCGCACCACTCAATACTCCCCTCTCGAGTTTTCCATCCGGTCCCCGCGTCCCCGGCAACGGCAACGGCAACAGCAACGGCAACGGTAACCGGTAACGGCCACCGGTCACCCCCATGGTACCTAGAACCCGCTTGACTATGACTCCTTGGGCGGCTACTGGCGGTTGATTTAGAAGGGGCTCGCCTGTGACATTGACAGGCCGTGGCGTTACGCGTTACGCCACGCCATGCCAAGATATATGGTACCAGCGCGATGGATGATGACATGTGACCTGTGTGATGGCCTAGGAGTAGGGTGTTAATAAGGCCATAGGCCTTATCGATCGGCCTCGTCCTCATCGGCCTCATCGATCATCTCGATCATTGGCGTCGCTCTCCCTCGGCAAGTTCTCTATACTCAGTAATACCCAACAGTACGTACTTGACTCGCACCCACTTTTTCCGCAGCCCCCGCTCCCATCTCCCTTCTCCATCCCGCCCGTCTCCCCACCGGCATACTCCGAACGGGCACAACGATGGGCAGATACTTCTCTGGAACCCCCCTCCACTGCGCTCCTCGCTCCTCGCTCCCCACTTCACGTACCCATACATTTATCCGACTGCTACAGCGGGCCGCGTCTTCGTCGGGGCCCCGACCCCCATCCTCGGTTCGCTCCACCAATTGAAAACCAGATCAAACCCCGCCCCCGCCCGCCTGGGCGGGAGTGCCAAGCATCTGGCATGATAAGTAGCGAATTATCCAGATCTTATCGAGTTGGTATACTCGATGATCGATGATCGATGATCGGTCCCCGCTTCCGCACGCAGCTAGAGGGTGCACATATGTACCCCGTGTAACCGAATCCGCTACTCGGCATGGCCCCACAACCGATCTACCACCGCTCCCCCCGGGCCTCCCATGTTCACAGTAGTTCGTGTCTGTCGCGCGGATGAACCTCATCTGATGATCGATGAGGCTGAGGTCTATCAGATGATGAGGTGTGGCATGTGTTGAGCGTGCGGGTGAGGCTCATCGCGACGACCTAACATGACTACTGAGTAGGACTTCCAGCCCAAGTGACCACAGCGAAAACTCACTGCGAGTGACTTGCCATATAGCCCGTACAGGCCCCCCACGCCCTCCCTGCGGCTTGGCGGTATACGTCATCCTTTGCCTTGCCCCGTGGCCGGTGGGATATGAGAATGGGAGCGGGGGAAAACGGGACGGGCGCGGGAACGGAACGAGGATGAGCGCTGAGCCACGAGAACGGGAACGAGGATGAGGATGAGCACGATGAGTCGATCATGAGACCAAATGTAACGTGCACCAACACAAAACCGCTTGGAATTCGCTGCTATACCCCTCCCTCCTCGTTAACCATTCCCCTCCTTGACTGACGACCGCAGCGGTGCCCATGCAGGTACAGTCTCTCTGCCAGACACGATCCAGTCACTAGGCAAGCATCATGCCTTCAAGTTGTTGCTCCAGACCCCCTCATCCCATTCCATCTCATCTCATCCATACACGCTATCCTTCAACGTGTACCATCTCCGCTTGGGCCCGATGGTCGATCCAATATTCACACTCTACTCTACCACTCTACCGTGGCACCTCGATCTGCATCTGCGCATCTACGCAGCTATGCTTTTTCCTTACGCAGCATCTACGCCTCAATACGGGAATAGTAAAACTATACCCCCCTCCGTCCCTCCCCCTTCCTGCTCCGACCAGATCTCAGAACGACGCATGTGGATCCTTATTTGGTTGTCTGTCTGTCTGTTTGGTTGGTTGTGGTTGGTCGGCTGCGCCCGTCTCCTACAACGGCCACAGGGGTCAGAACCCCCGAACCTCATAACGCTAGAACGCTAGAACGCCACAACCCCACAACGTATATACTTGGATCCTACCCGACGACAACCATGCCAATGCCAGGACTGGAGACTTCAGACCCAGCCCGGAAACGAACGACAAACGACACACAACAACAGGCACTGCACAAAGGGTGACCGTGACACGGTTGACGTCAACCGCGTCAACGTTCAACTCAACAGCCCTCCTCAGGCCGAGGCCTCACCATACCAGAACCTAACATCCTCAACGCAACGTCCAACGTCCAACGTCCAACGTCCAACGTCCAACGTCCAACGTCAACGTCCAACGTCCAACGTCCAACGTCCAACGTCCAACGTCCAACGTCCAACGTCCAACGTCCAACGTCCAACGTCCAACGTCCAACGTCCAACGTCCAACGTCCAACGTCCAACGTCCAACGTCCAACGTCCAACGTCCAACGTCCAACGTCCAACGTCCAACGTCCAACGTCCAACGTCCAACATCCAACGTTGTTCAACCTGCCTTCAAGCTTCAAGCTTCAAGCTTCAAGCTTCAAGCTTCAAGCTTCAGTTGACTTTCTTGCCATGGACCTGGCACATGTCACACCCGATTCGTCGGCTTGAGGGACAAGGTAGGTTTGGCCTGGGACTTAGTACTCGAAACGACCTTCTTTGTCTTTTTCGGGCGGTCGAGACGGATACGTTGGCAGGCGAAGCAGAAGGTAGCGCCGAATCGGGAGCAGGAGCAGGAGTGAGTGAACGAACTAGCCCTCGCGCCCGCGGCATCGGTATCCACCAAACCAGGCACATAGCCAACGTCGGAGGCCGAATGCCTGGTGGGAAAAGGGGTTTCCACCCGGCTTTTTCGGGTTGAGGTTAAACACGCCCCAGGGGGACTGGACTTCGTCCGTGCTGCCGCCCTCGAACGAAGTTGAGTGGGACGAAACGCGCCGTTTTCCGTCGTAGTGGCGGGATTGGACGTCGACTTGGCACCGTGTTTCCCCCCGCACTTGCACCTGCACGGTTGGTCCGCACAGCCAGCGCGTGCGCTTCGAACGCACACGCCGTACTACGTACCAACGCGGCTGAACGCGCTTGGCACTGCGCACGTAAAGATCCCGTCGGCTTGGACGTGAGCGGACTCGTGCTCGAGTTCATGCTCATGCTCGTCGGTCCCGGTGGGGGTAGAGGTAGGTTCGGACTAGGTAGAGGTACCAGGCTCGAAGTAGGCGTAGGCGTAAGCACCATATGCTTGACAGCTGCCAACGCTGCACCGATCGAGCCGGGCTGCCCACCAGCGACCCAGCCGCGCCTGGCCCCATGCCCATACCTGTGCCTGTGCTTGTGTCGGGCCACCACTGGGGTCCGGAAGCGACGACCATCCCACAGCCGGCGAGTCGATCACCACCATCGTCGTCGAAGGAGACGGAAGCGGTAACGTGCCCATTGTCATGGGCGACGGATGGAGGTGCATCCGGTCCATCAGGTGCATCGTGGCCATACCACCCGACGCCGATGCCGAGCCAGGCCCAGACCCAGACCCAGACCCAGACCCAGGCCCAGGTCCAGATCCAGACCCAGCACCACCCTCGCTACCCACCACGTCCGACGGGAACAAGTGCGAGGGCAAGTCGTGTGCAGCGGGCCAGGAGCGGGCCCACTCAGTACCGTTGCCCCCCTCGCCGCGCCACGCGTACCCCGTCAGGTCGGGCGCGTCGTCAAATGTCAGACCTAGCCCTGACAGGCCGGCCATACGCGGGTACCCCCCCGTGCTCGTGCTCGTGCTCTCACTCCCGCGCTTGGCGACGGAGCGGGCCACAAGTTGCTGGGGTAGCAAGGTGCAGGAAGCGCGGTAGGTACCCCTGCCGCAGCAGGTGTGGCTGTGGGCGTTGGTGTCGGGGCCGCTGTTGCGGCTTGAGTTTGAGCTTGAGTTTGGGTTTGGGCTTGGGCTTGGGCTGTGCAGCTGAGCGTACGCGCCGGCGGGAACATGCGTTCCTCGTCCGGGTAGAGATCGAGGACGTTAGCGAACCGGCCTTGGTCCGAGCTGCCCAGCTTAGGCGCCGAGGGTAACGTCCGTCGCGCACGTAACGGCGACGAGGCGCGCGGTACCCCACGTGCCAAGCCAAAGTGCGCTTTTCATGCGCATCCAGTACCACCCCCAGCCCGACCAGGTCGGCATCAGCTTCCATCTGCGTATCCGTCGACCGATCACTCCCTTCCACCCATTCTCAGTCCCATTCTCGGTCTCGGTCCCATTCTCGGTCCGGTCCCATTCTCGGTCCCGGTCCCATTCTCGTGAACGGGGGCGTGGGCGTGCACGCGCTTGGACACCCGCTCTTGGCTCACCGAAGTGTCCATCTCGCCTTCCGCATCAGCATCAGCATCGGGATCACCATCGGCGTCAGCGTCGGCATCGGTACCCACGCTGTCGTCGGGATTACTCTTGCGTCGGAGGGGGAACGTGAGCGGCGCGCGCGGCGCGTACGGCGATAGGGTAGGGTACGACCGTGTGCTCGGGTGCGGGTGCAGTGCAGTAGTTGTCCGAGCCCAGGTAGGCGCTGGTGGTCCGCACGCGGAGAGTCGGGCATCTTGCTCGCCATCTCGCGCGGCGAAGGAAGCGCCCCCGTGGCGCCCTGCGACGAGCGCGACGAGCACGAGGAGCGCGAGGGTGGGGCACGCGGGTGCGACTGCGAAGCCGACTGCGACTGTGAGTGCGAGTGGGACTGCGAAGCCGAGTGCGAAGAGTGCTCGGTGTCAGGATGAGGGTGGAGAGGAGGGTGGAGGAAGTAGGAGACGAGTGCGGGCCACGCGAGTGCGCACGCACACTGGGCGAACGTAGCGGCGACGGCCCAAAGGCCATGGTGGGTGCCGAGGCGGAAATTTGCATGTCGGGCGTAAAGGAAGGGGAGGGGATGAGGCCGCCCATGGTCATGATGCCCGGCGTGCTGAGCACACGACTGGAATCGGACCGGCGCGCCCATGGGGTGAGGCCAATGCCAGCCAGAGGAGGCAGGTGGGAGGCGCTGGTGACACTGGCCAGGGAGGCAAGGGAGGTGTTGGGGGACAGACGGCGGTTCGCGCCGAGGGCGCGGTGGGGCGGCGCGGGGTGTGGCTGAGGGCGGGGCAGGGGCGGAGGCGGAGGAGGGGAGGCGGATGGGTGGCGGGAGGGGGAGGACATGGCGGAGAAAAAGAATGTGGTTGGGGGGGAGGCAAGAGTGTGGTGGGGAGACAAAGAGTGTGGTGGAGGATAAAGAACGTGGGGGTGGGGGGGAGGAGGAGGAGGGAGGAGGAGGAGGAGGAGGAGGAGGAGGAGGAGGAAGATGGAGGGAGGGAACGGAAGGAGTGGGCGGTGGAGTGCAGAAGAGACAGGCGGCGGGGAGGATTATAAGCAGGCGACCGACACGCCCAACGCGCCGAGTGCTGCGACAGGCACTGGGCAGCTGCCGTGTTGGGCAGGACAGCGCAGCTGCGGCGGGACGCGGGCCGCGTGACTAGTGTGACTAGGCACTGGCCTGGCTCAGCGCAGCGTGCATCCGGAGGTCTGCCTGCAGCGGCGTGTGTCGGGTGCGGCAGACACGGGCGCCGTGCCCACGCAGCACGCGCCACGGCGCCAGCCCCCCGCCCATCACACACTGCCCGCCCGCCCAGCAGCCAGGATCGGCAAGAGCAGCGCTGGGTGCTGGCGTGTGCGGGCGTGCGGGGGGCGATCGTCGATCGGCGTCGCAGCGTCCCAGGCGCCGCGCCGCACGGGGGCGCTGGTCGCGTGCGCACGCCGCCGTCCAGCCGCCCAGCAGCGGGCAGGGCGAGCACTGGCACGTGCGTCCCGCCCTCGCCCAGTGCCCGTGTGCGGGCGGCGGGGCACACACTGCCGCTGCGCCGCCCTTCGGCTGGGCAGCACGCCCTTCCTGACGGGTGCCTGGAGCGCTGGAGCGGGCGCTGCTCCAGCCGGAAGCGGAAGGGTGGCTGGCCCTCTGGGCTCGGTTGGACGTTGGCTGGCCAGCGTCCCGCGTCATGCACGTCATCCCCCTCCCATGACTGCCCCCTGAACATGCAATTTCAACCAGCACGTGAACCGCAGATGCTGAGCCAACGGCCAACCCCAGCCCACACAGCCCCCCCGCCGCCCAGCATGCCCAGCAGCCAGCACCCTACTCACCCACCGTCCCAGTCAGCCTCACCCAGCACATTCCAACCCGTCAGGATACGCGTCAGTACGAGTCGCGCTTGCGTTCGATCCTCACTAGCCAGTCGCAGTCGGCCATCCTCAGTATGCCATGCCCCGCCAAGCCTCAGCTCAGCCTCAGCTCAGCACCCACTCGCTCTTGCGTGTCGGTCGGCACACCCCCTAGTCACTAGTCACTAGCTTCACTGCTGTTACCATTGCCCTTCCTCTTCCAGGTTAGCCCCCCTTGCGCTCACCTGGAATGCTCTCAGATCTCATGCCTCATACCTGCTCCCATGATGCATAAGCCCTCAGGCCCCACCTCCTCCGCGCTCTACGTAGACCCCCCCCCCCCACAGTCCTCCTTCAAACCAGGTGCCCACTCCGCTAAGCCCAATGGGCTCCGTTCCATAGCATCTCTTCGCGTTGCATTCTGTCGGCCTGCCAGCCGGCAGCCAGCAGCCGGCGCATTGGCTATTCGCGCCGAGCAGCCGTGTTGGCCCGTTGGGCTCGCTGCTTGCTCCACACCGACACACTCCGCCGCACCACCGCCGCCACCGCCAGTGCCAGCCCCACGGGCGGCACGACCCATGCCAGCGCCCAGCGCAGCCAGCCCAGGCCCCTGCCATACGACCTACGCCACCTTGCCACCAACGCATCCACCTGCGCCCGTAACGCCGCCGGCGCGACCCCGGTAAACTCTGGTGCGTCCACCGAGTTGTCCAGCACCACATCCGCATACACTCGTTTGCTCTCCATTGGCGCCTGGCTGGCCAAGCGGTTGTCTGCATCCTTCTCGGCTGCTGGGCCCGTCTTGCCCTGCTTGGCGTCCCGCGCTAACAACCGCGCCCGCTGCGCCGTAGGCGACGCATACACCAACACTGCCTCTCCGCACAGACGCCACAGCCCCGACTCAATCAGCAGCGGCGTGTCCACCACGACGACTTGGGCGCCGGTCCACCATAGCTGTAGTACGCGCCACAGCGCGCGGCGGCGAATCGCGCCATGCGTGATGCGGTTCAGCGCACGACGACCTTCGTCGGAACTAAATGCCGTCTGGGCCAATGCGGCACGGTCCAACGTCCATCGGGAAGGAGGATGTGTGCTCCGAAATGCGCGACAAGCTTGTCCAGTGTTCGTTCGCCAGGCTGCACCACTTGTCGCGCTACTTGGTCCAGGTCCACCACGGGAACCCATGCTCCTCCGCTAACACACGCGACACGGTCGATTTCCCCGACGCAATCCCGCCTGTCAACCCGACGACTGGACAGGAGAGCAAGGTCAGTCCGGTCGGGCTGGGCATTGCGTCCCCCCCCCCCTTGAGCGCGCGCGCAGCGCACAGCCCCCCTTCCCGCAGGAACGGTCACGTACCCAACATGGGACTGGGTGTCTGGTCAAAGGTAGAGGCAGATCAGATGGGACCGGATCAGGCCGGATGGCAGATGGTGGACCAGAGCTAGCCTTGCGCTGTCCCTCCCTCAGCCTACGCCTACGCCCAAGTCTGGGACCGCGCCAGCCGCTGATCGCCTTCAAGCTTGAGATCTGAGAGCTTGACGTGAAACTTCAAATGACAAATTTCAAAGGGCAGGCAGGCCAGAGGATGAGGTAGGTAAGCGTCAGGCAAGGGTTGATATTGAAAGTTGAAGGGTGATGCTCACGTGATGCGTGACGCTAGCTAGACAAGTTAGGCCTTAGGGGGTAGCTACAGCAGCCCATAATGCATCCTATCTTACAGGGCCTTTGGGGAGGATGTTAGTTGGCGTATAGACGTTAGATCTTAGACCAAAACCACCCCCATTAGTGGAATGTCATTTCCATTGCGTCTCGCTCCAGCACCTTGCGGACTGCAGGTCTCATCGATCGTCCAAGGAAAGTACCCAGCGGCGACGCGAGCCTTTGGAGAGGTGGAGGGGGCAGGGGCAGCAAGCCGTATCCCTAAAGCCCTGTATGGACGGTGCTTGGGCAGATACGGGGGCCCGCTTGAATCACTACCACCCATGACCGGTCATCATCACCATTCAGAGCGCTTCTAAGTCCTATGAGGTACTACGAGCCCTATACTACTGTGGCAAGGAAACTGCTGCCGGGTCAATATTCACTGGTGCTGGTTTGGTGGAGACGCATGGAAATGGTTATTTAGCAAGCGCAGAGAGAAAGGAGCAGCGTACACTTTCTTTCCTTATCTCGGCCTTATTCCCGGCCAAGGCAGCGTGGTCATGGCGGTGGTGGGGGGGGGGGTTCTACGACGGATACGGACAAGGAGTAGGCGGGTGTGGCGCCCCAGTTGGTGTTTGTCTTTGTCGGCCCAGCTGCTGGGCTTTACCGGGGGCACAGGACTTTGTCTGTGCGGATGGAACGCGGGCAGGGTAGACAGGATGGCGGTGGGGATGCACGTGGGGTGGAGAGGGGCGAGGGGGTGGTGGGGATGCTGCAGCAGCAGCTGGTGGTGGCCATGCTACAACAATCCACATTGCGAAAGGCGGTGCCGGTGGCATGTCATGCATGATGCATGACACCTGGCGCAAGAAAGAAATTGAAAAAGAAAAGAATAAACAAATCAGCCACGTTTACTCGCTGGCCCATCGGAATGATCGCAGCCGCAGCCAACGCGTGCTCCGCTACGCCTCTGCCCTCCTCTCTCCCGCCGCTGCCACCGCCACCGCCACCGCCCAGCCCTTCCACCCCGCCATCTGGCTACGCAGCATGAACAACCCCACCCCTACCGCCCCTCTTCTCCCCGGGCAGAGCGAGCAAGTGAACCAGACGCTCACTCTTCTCCGGCGGCAATACCCGGCCGCCGCCGACCAGTTCATTACCGAGGTGCAGAATGGCCGGATCCCAGCGACGGAAGTGGCGTCGAAACTTCATACGTTTGTTACGGTTCTTCAGCGGCCGCAGAACCAGCAGGCTGTAGCTGCGGCCCAAGCTAGTGCCCGTGCTACTGCTGCTGCACCCGCCAGCACGCCTACGCTTCCTGGGGGCGAGACGCGTCCGGCGTCCGCGACGCCTGCAGCGGCGACTTCGGCCTCGGCTTCGCCTGCCCCGGCCGCACGTACTTTGCGCCAAGCCACTACGCCGCAACAGCAGGCTTTGGCCAGAAGCATTCAAAGTCGAGGCGAGACACTGACCAAGTTGCAGAGCATGGGATCTCAATTGAAAACGCAGTGCTCGACGCTCCAGGCCAAACTTAACGAGTTCAACGAGTCCCCGTCCAAGGCTGCCCCGGGAGAAAAAGCTGCGACCGAAACGCAGTTGGCCGATACCCAGCGTCAATGGGTCCAGTGCAAGAAAGATTTGATCGCAACCTCCAGATTTTCCAACAGGCCAAACAACAGTACTTTGCACTGACCAACCGTGCTGGTTCGGCTTCTACCACCACATCCTCTTCCCCGGCCCCGGCGCCTGGCGCAGCAGCTGTTTCGGCACCTACTTCCTCCACCCCTGTCTCGGCGCCTTCCTCTTCTTCTCCCGCACCGGCCGTCGCTCCTTCCCCGCGCCCTACTGCCGCGCCCACCACAGCACCCTTGGCCCAGCCCGCTCGCAGCGGCACGCCAGCTAGTGCAGCTGCCTCGCCCCCGCCTACATCGGCATTGGCCGGTGCGGGTGCGTACCGGTACAGCTACGGGTACGGGTGGTACACCAGCACCTCGTGCTTCGGTCCCTCCTGCGCGAGCGGGAAGCGCAGCGTCCACACGGGTGCAGCTACGCCAGGCCTATCAGGTCACTCGGCTTCGTTCCTCACCTCCGCCCCGATCCCAAGCACGTTGCACGTCTCTCCCGCCCAGACCACAGCTGCCCAACCGTTCCCCAACCCGCGTGGGGCGAGACCGACGTTGAACCAAGGTCTGCTGCTGGACCGGTGCTCGCTGCCCCCCCCGTACAGCGACCTAACATCTTACCTTCTTCCACTGCTTCGGGCGCGCCCGCTCCCGCTCCCGCATCGGCCACCGATAAGCCCGCTGCCGACTGGGAAAGTTTGTTGGGCCTCCCGGCGGGCGGTACGAGTGCGGGCAAGGTACCCTTGCATGATGACGCGGATGCGTCGGATGATGAGTTGGCATTGGGTTTACCGTCCGGTTCAGGTGGTGCAGGTGCAGGTGCGGGGGGCAGTGGGTCGGGACCGGGAATGGGAATGGGAGCGGGACCAGTTCGTTACGTACCCATGGTCGGTTAGTGTCCAAACGACGGATCCAGTCTCTGTTGGGCGACTTGGCACGGGCGAAACGCTCGAGGGGGAAGTGGAAGATCTGTTACTGGAATTGGCGGATGAGTTTATTGATTCCACCACGCGCTTGGCTTGTCGTTTGGCTAAGCACCGCAAGTCTGACCGATTGGAGGTCCGAGACGTTCAACTTCACTTGGAACGCAATTGGAATTTGCGCGTGCCGTTCCCAGGTTCCAATCCTATTGCGCCCCCGCGCGCTCGCGGCCCAGCTGCTCAGGGCGGTCAAAAGTGAAAATGTGAGCCCTAACCCGGGCCCCAAGCCCTTTGCCCTGCTGGGGGGGGGGGGGCAGTTGTTGCTCTGAGCTTGTCCTGAGCCTGCCCTGAGCGCCCTGAGCCTGAGCGCTGAGTCTCTGATCGCTCAGGCTGAGCGCTCAGCCTGGGCCGGGTGGGTGGGTAAGCGACATGCTTAGCATACCGAGGAGCCGGATCTATCTGCGTTCTGCAGTTGATCTATCGTTTGTTTGATTGTGCGATGTGTGCGATGTTGGTTGTGCGGACTGCAGACGCAGGTACATAGGTACTTATCAACATCATCTGTATCAGTAGGCTCCCCCGCGGCGAACCACACCGCGGTACCGTTTCATGTCCTGCCAAAGCAAGCGAAAGGAGAGGGGTACAAAAAATTATGCCTCCTAGCCGAATCGAACGACTAATCTTCGCATTACGAGTGCGACGCCTTACCATTGAGCCAAAGAGGCTTTCGTGAGAGGTTGGGCCAAGTTGTGGTCACACTCAGCCGAACGGCGGAATAGTGGCTCGGAATTGGGGCTATTTCCTTGGTTGGCCCGTGAAGATCACGCACCAACCTAACGCAGAGTGTTCGAAGCTTTCCGCCAAGTCGTGTCGTGCGTCCTGGCTTAGCCGTCAAGCTGCAAGCTTCAAGTGAAGCTTCAAGTGCTGCTGCTACAGCCAGCGCCGGATCGATCCACCGCTCGCCCATCTTGTCCCGCTCGGCGCCATTGCAAGCGACCATGCTTGTCTGCCGCTCTGTCCTGGTCCATCTGCA
Source organism: Moniliella sp. 'wahieum' (assembly GCA_003971905.1). Classification (NCBI taxonomy): domain Eukaryota; kingdom Fungi; phylum Basidiomycota; class Moniliellomycetes; order Moniliellales; family Moniliellaceae; genus Moniliella; species Moniliella sp. 'wahieum'. The sequence continues at coordinate 105,614 of RSEE01000031.1, read as the reverse complement.
GCCACGTCTGCTCAGGGGCGCCGTTGGCGTTTCGGCCTTGCCCCCGCTCCTGGCCCGTCCCCTTCGCACCTCTGCCCACGTTCAGGCCGTCCTGTCCAGCGACGACAACAGTAACACCACAACCATAACCAAACCACAACGACCGCAACGCCAAGTCTCCCTCAACGGAACGCACCGGGCGGAGAAAGCTCGTCGGGAGCGTGCGCAGCTCGAAGCGGAGCAGCGCAGGGTCCTTGCCGATTTGCGTTCGGCAGCGGAGCTGGGGTCGCGATCGGGTGGGGATGTAATCAAAGGGTTAAAGGACGAACGGATTTTACGTGACGTGGCCCGGGCTGCATTGAGCAACTCGGCAACGGGAGCTGGGCCGATGAGTATGGGCATGTTGGGTGGTACGGGGGCGAATATGCCGCACACACGGCCTTCGCGCTTGGACCGCTGGACGGGCGCCGGCCAAGCTGGTCCGATATCTCCCCGGCCAAAAAGTCGTGCGGGGAGCGATGAATTCGTCCCGGTTCACGTTTATTACAGCGGGCGCGTTGTTGACCGCGCTGGTAACGTGGGCGATCGTGACGGAACTGTTTGCGAAGAATTCCCACGGTGGTGTATGAGGATGCGTGCAAGTTGGTCACCCAGAGCAAAACCGTGCACTCGTACTTGCTTCAACCTTATACTTTTTACACGTCCGAAACTGAACTTTCCCCCGACACGTCGCTTCCCGTTGGCCGACCGCGTGCGGTCCGTCACGTCCCAGTTGCTCACCGACCCGTCCTCGGGGGAAGAAGTGATGCGCATCCGGTTCATCGTCCATGCTCGTGACAAGGACGAAGATCTGACGTATTTCCAACAGGCTCGAGCGGCGTGTATGCAGCTGCGAGTTGGTCCAAGGACAAACTACTCGATGCGTACGACACTACCCTGGACTGGTACGATGACCATGTCGCCGCCACCACCGACGACGAGGCACGGCGATTGCAAGTCCTCCAAGCCAAGGCCAATCGACATGCTGCTTCCTTAGCCCAGTGGCAAGCTGAGGAAGCGCTCTTGGCCCCACCGCCAGCGGAAAGTTGGTATCACGTCCCGGGACGCTGGATCGGAGGTGCGATGGCTAGCTTTGTAGGTCTCACTCGTGGCGCCGGCGACGTGGTTCGCTCTGCCTCACGTCCTCAGGAGGCGGGAACGTGGACGAGCGGAGAGGTGCATGGAGAGTTGCGCAAGGTACGTTGGTTGTCCCCATGGCGAAGCGGTCATGAGCACGAACATGAACACGATTATGAAATGTGGGATGCTGAGACTGACGGATTCTGGGGGGTGTTGGTACCAACGCGGCGCGGCTACAACCTACAATACAACAACAGGACGAGAAAGGTACTTTCCAGTTCAGCAAACTGTTTGTCGATGTTCCCAACAGCGATGCGTTCAGTCGCAAGCGCGCATGGATTGTGCAGCATGCAGGCGAGATCGATCGGTAACTGTACCTGCAACTGTACGTGTACCTGTGCGTGTACGTGTAACTGTAATTGTGGGAATGATACAGGACGCACAAGACACGATCGATTCTGCTATGGGGAACACAAGACCTGGTGGTGATAGTATGGAATAGGAGGTACACATGCGCACAACGCATGGAAGTACAAACTGGAAGCCAGTCGGGCAAGAGGGAGCAGGGTGCACATAAGGAGGCAAAAAAAGTAAAGCAACGAAGGAGGGTATGAGCCTAGGAAAAGTACGGTAGGAGTCGACCCCTTGTGGTTACGGTGAAGCAACGGCCAAGCTAATCGAAGCTCGGACCGCTGGTCACAACCACTGGGTCACAATTTAGCGCCAGAATCGGCGCTTGGGATCCAAAAGAGAAAAGGAGTGTGTGCATGGAAGGGTACGAAGGCCCAACCTACTGCAGAAACAAGGCAAGAGAAAGAAAGCAATGGGCAATTGTGCCACGGTGGAGCGAGGCGAGGGAGAGGACGTTGCATCTTACATCACCACACAGTTCTCCTCCCCCTCGGTCGCTGCCCGCTTGCGACCGGGCACAGCGAGCCGAAGCGAGCTACTGCCCCATGCACCTGCCGGCCCGGCAGCTCGTTAGCGTGGCGCGGGGGTGAGGGTGGAGAGTTGCGAGTTGCGGCGCTCGGAACGGACCATCGTTGTGGCGGAAGACGGAGTTACAGGAGTATTCGGAGCCCGCGTAGGAGGAGCAGTATGGTACTTGTTCCTCCCAGTTGAAGGGAGGAGGGTGGGAAACCGTGGCTTGCTCCCTCGGCGTCTTCCTCTTCCTCTTGCAGCATGGGCGGAACGGGTACCCGACGTTCCAGAATCATCGACGCCGGTTCTTCAGGTTGCACCAAGGGATCTAGCGCTTTAGCGTGCAACCGATGTGCCCGGGTCGAACGAGGCGAGGAGGAGGCGGATGCGAGCGCAGCACGCACCGCACCCAAACTAGCCAGAGGCGTGGGCGTACGTACATTATCTTCCTCCGTCTCGCTCGTCACGCCCGAATCGGGCGTGGGAGACAACAGGACCCCAGTGTTCATCGAACGCAACGTACTCAGACTCGCTTTCACACTGCTCCCCCCTGGGCCCTCGGTTTCGTCCGGCGCTGGCACCGCGTTCTGCAGCGCCGAGCCCAGCGTCGAGGGTGGAGTGGGCCCGCCGACCCCAACCGTCGCACTGCGCGCACGCAAGTTCACATCGGACGGCATGGGTACGGGCGGGGCGAGGGAGGGACCAGAAAGTGTGCTCCGTCGCGGCGATGCGGTTTGTGGCCCGGTCGTAGAAGAAGATGGGAAGGCGTTGACGGGCGGAATGCGGGAAGGAGAAGGAGCGGGTGGCAAGGGCACGTCTTCAGGCACAGCAGGCGCCAGTACATGCATCGTCGCGGGTTGGCGGCCATTGCGAATTGGTACTGAGCCGTGCGGAAGGAGATGGGACGCACGTCAGGTTCGGGACCAGAGCGGGGCGCACGAGCACGACGACGGGCTAAAAATGACCGTTTCTTGTTCGGCGACCGACCAGAGGCGATCCCAAACGCCCTCCCACCCGTCGTACGTGACTCAAACTGTTCCCGCGCCAGAGCATGCGCCAATTCCACGTCTTGGTACCGCGTCAAGTACTGTTGCGCCGAAGGAAATTCCAGCGCGGCAACTAAAATGGGCTCATCAATGCCCACCCGGTGCCCTTCGGCCTGACGACGGTCAAATTCCGCTTGCATCGGGTCAAAGCTGTCCGAGTCGCCGAGGCGAGGCATGCACCCCGTGCCCCAGCCCGCCGCACTGAGTAAGTCTTCCTCCCCTTCTGGCTGGGCCGACACGGGCGCTCCGCCCACCCGACCAGGTAGGAAGTCTTGTGGCTTTTGCGTCACCAGCTGCGCAATCAGACCTTGGTACCGCGCCTTGGGCACCCGCACCGCCATTTCCTCCAGCATCTTGTCCAGCACAGCAATCGCCACGTCGCGCGGGTACTCGTGGTCCGTCAGTATCACCCCACACAGCTCATCTTCCACCGGTCGCCCGGACGAGAGGGCAAGAAAGTCGTCGGCTTCGAGCTGGACTTGGTCGTTGGGGTTGGTTTCTTCGGCGAGTTCCTAGGTGGGCAGATACAGGTAGACGTTAGACAAAGACAGACCCCAAACAAGAGGCAACGTACCTTGGCAACGGTGGTCATTTCGTCTTGCATCTGCTGCCGGTGCAACCAGCTAAAGGGACTCAGGTCCCAGGCGGCCAGAAGGGGTATACGCCGTGTGGATTTGTCCTGATTGAACACGATCGCTCCGTCTGCGGGTGGGAGAGGGAGAGGGGGAGAGAAAGAGAGGTTAGCAGCAAGGCAGAGGGCACACCGGAAATTGAGACGGTGTGGGAGGGAGGGCGAGCGTACACAAGTGCCTGCGCAAACGGAAGGAATTATATGGTCAGTACCCACCCCGTACATATATGAGCAGAAGGAAGAGAGACAACATCTACCGCAGGGGAAGCAGAGGGAGACCGAACGTACATGGCGGCTGAGAAAACGTCGTGGCAGTGACGGGGACGACGGTGGTGGGGGTGGTAGCGGCGGGGGCGAGGGCGGGAGGAGGTGGTGTCAAAGGTCGCAGAGAGGAAGGAAAGCAGCGCGCCGGCCGAGAGCCTTTATGCACTGGGTGGCAGAGCAGGCAGGGAAGACAGCCTGGATGGACGGTGCGTCTGCGCTGCGGCCTGGTGCGAGCAGCACGTGACACGCCACGGGTGAGCGGCGCGGGCTGTGGGTGATGGCGCAGGCACATGGGGCCAGATGCAAGCCCCGCCGCCTGCAGCAGCCAGGGTGGAGCTGCGCAGCGGCGGCAGTGTGCATTCTGGGCCAACATGCAACTGCCCCATGCATCATCCATCGCCGCCATCATCGCCATCCCTCCGTCCCTCCATCGCTCCCAGCCGCCGCCGAGCAAAGCACTCCCGAGGCCCCAGGCGACTGTCCGCATCGCCCTCGCCCGCTCCGCGCTCAGCTCTCCGATTTCGTCTCAAGCTTCAAGCTTCAAGCCATGCAGGCCAGAGGAGGCCTCGCTCAGTTCCCAGTATCTCAGTTCTGCGCGCTCCTGCCACCCACCCGTCAGTGTGTCAGCCGCGCTGGCAACTTGCTGACCAGCCCAAGGCTGCCTGCCTCGGTTGCTAGTCCCGTGTGAAGTCCCGGGTGTCCATGCGCTTCACCGAGGAATCATTAATCAAGCTTCAAGCTTCAAGCTTCAGCATGTCCATCCGTCTCCCGCTTTTAACGTACTTAACGTTCACGCCCATGCACCATATACAGCCGGACGTTTCACGTTTGATCGATCATCGAGATCATCGATCATCGACTCAGTACTCACCTGCGTATAGTCAGATCATTCGTTGCAGCATCCATCGACCAACCGACCCGCCTCGCCCTCCATCCTTCCGTCGGGCGAATTGCGTTGGCGCCAATAAGACCATGACGGCCTGTAACTAGTAACTGTGATGACCGCGAAAAGGGGTGCACGTGACGCGTGACACGTGACTAAGCTCGAAGCTGGAAGGGTGAACCGGTGACCGGTGAAGATTGAAGAGCTTGAAACTTGAAGCTAGCTAGGACCTCTCAGCCGTGTGACATGTGACATGTGGCATGCGACAGGTGACATGTGTGATCCTAGTGACCCGAGTGTGGCAGATCGCAGACATCGGCGCTATCTACGACTTGGGGGCGCATCTTGTTTTGGGGATCAGATCGATCAGATCAGAGGAGTTACCATGTCGCTTGAGGGATTGGATTGGACTTAGAGCTTGGAGCTTGGATCTTGGAGCTTGGGCCTGTATCCGTATCCCGCTTTGGCAACTCCCACAGCACACACACCAAGCGTTTTTGATGCTCGGTAACTAGCTTAACTATAGAACAAGTACTCAATCAATAATCGGTCTGCCTTCTAGCTTCTACTTGCAATACAAGCTTCCCAACTCTCCGCGCGCAGACCACTCGAGGCAAAGTGGTCTCATCATCGATAGGCTTGACATGCATCATCCATCATACCTCCCCGCTTCCCCACTCAGTCAGTACTCACACGCCACGGGTTTAAGGTCTCTGAGGCCCGGAGGCCCCGAGGGTTTAAGTTTAACGTTTAACGGGGCGTGGGGCGCGTAACAGAGGGGGTAGCCACAGGCGTAACCGGCGTAACCGTGTAACCATGGAACCCGTCACTGAGCCCTCAAGCTTCAAGCCCCTGAGGCTCAAGCCCTGAGGCCTGAGGCCCTGAGTACCTGAGTAAGCTTGAAGGATTCTTTTGACGAGCCTGGCACATGCATTATGATTTTTTTGAAGAAAAAAACGCGAAACTCCCAGCCAGAATTCGGTACAACGAAGTGCTAGTGACTAGTAACTAGCAACTTACAGCAGACGCCACACTTGGCGTAGCGCGCGTGACCTGGTGACCGCTAAACGCGTGAGATGATCGATACTCAGATCCCAGAGTACGTTCAGTACCTCTCACAGTATTGAGACTCGGTACTCAGTACACTCAATGTAGAGTACTCGGTATTCGTACTCATACTCAGGCCCTCAGGTGAGGAAGGCTTAAGGGACCCACAGGTCTGCACTAAGTACTAAGCACTAACGACGGAAACTGAGCGTTGGCTGAGTCGCCATCCCTAAGAAAAAGAAGAAAAGAAAAGGAACGGCGATTATATGGTTTCTGCCGTCGATTGGGTGTGGCGTCCTAGGGTTACCGAACCTCTGGTGTCCCCTGGTGTCTCCTGGTACCCCTCATCGATGAGGGATCCTCCTAACGCCGATGTAGGTTTCCGCCGTCGAAATTCAAGGCAGCATGCATTTTTTCCTTGGCTCCGACAGACTCCGACAGGCTCCGACAGGTTCCGATAGGCCCTGACAAGGGCCGAGACATAGCCAGCATAATAGCTTCAAGCCCATGATCGTGATCATCGATACTCGATCATCGATCTCATCTCGTGCAAGGAAAAGGTACCATCATATAATACTCTAGCAGCTGGCTTGCCTGGCTCGAACGACGCAGGAGTTACAAGTTTTGCCAATGCTATACTGCGAATGCAAGAGTCCAAAGGAGGCCATGGTCGTGTAATAGGAGGTGTGGTACACGAGAAGTGACGGCAACATCTCGACTGTTGTTGGAGCAAGCGGAAGATGACAAAAACGCCCATCAGTGTCATATACTCGGATGGAGACGCACTCAAAATCTGCGCCTTTCTTTTCCCGCCGTTGGTTTCTCATCACGGCGGGCAGGCACTGCTAATGCCTCCAAAACGGCCAACACGATGTTCAAGGCCGAGTGCTGGAGGAAGTTTACTGGGCAGTCTCGTTGGAGATTGTTTATCGAGGCATTGCTCACATCCTTACCGTCTAGCACAACGACGCCCCAGCGAGTATCCACGCGCGCTACATTCCGATTTTGAAGCCCCAATAGAGGGTGCCAGAAGGTCCCACTGGCAACTCCACTGACTTCTTGGGTGGGGGTTGGTACGAGCAAGCACAGCATACGCTGGATGAGCGAGCCCCGATAGGCAAAGCGTTTTTTTATCCCAGTCTTATGATGTGTCAATGCAAGTGATACGAATGCGCGAAGTAGCTATAGCGACAGTACTAGTAACTGGATTTTATAGTACAACCTGAAGCAGTTGTAGGCTATATCGACTTGTTGAATGAGGGATGGGGATTCTTTGTCAAAGATACCACTCAGGTCACTGCATCTGTGTTTTGTCTGTTCTCCCCCCACATGGGAAGTGACCGATAAGTAATACCCGCTATACTCCAGGCCTGTGAGCATTAATCATTCCATGGGCGCTGTGGTCAATACACAGTGACTGGGTTACAAAGAGAGGTTCCAAGGCCGTTGTAGTGGTAAAGGTCCGTTTAATCAGATTCACCCCACGCCGCACAGGCGTGAACTGAGAGGATCAGGTGCTCAGGGCGTTCAAACTCGAAAGTCAACTCTCGGTCGCAACAGCGCCTCTGCTTAGATACCATTCGTCATTCTGCAATACGTCCCACGCCCTTGGTTAGAATGCGCCAAGTGCATTGGCTATAGGGGAGAAGCACTGTAATATCAAGGCTGAGACTCAGCTCTACGATCATTGTGGTTTTGAGTGCGCACTGGAAACCTCATTTTACTCGTCCACTCGGAGCGCAGGCCAGGCCTCGTTCGTTGTCGGTTCTGTAGGGCGTTAACCGGGGACGATTAAGCGTTAAGCGATGAGCAACGACGGACGAGTGCTATCACATCCTCAGCGACCCACCGGACGAAAATTGGTAGCGGGCTTTAGTCTCTTCGTCCGATCACGATGTCTACTACATCATCCCTACCTGTTCTCATCCCCATCGGATTTGAGCGCCTGTATCCCCCAATAGGCAGGGGGGTCTCATAGATTTCCATGAGGGTTTTGAGGATGCTTGGGCACCTGGGCTCAAGCCAACAAACAGCCTAGATGGGAGAAGTAACTCGACCAGGACAACGGGAACGAGCCACTTAGTGCCCAGCACGACGCTGCTCGGCAATCACGTTCTGCAACGCCTCGACCTTAGCCTTGGCGCGCTTAAGGGTGCCCAAGCGCTTCTTCATGAACTTGCGCGCACGCTTGTCCTAGAGCGCACTCGAGTCAGTACATGAAACCGGAGAGGGCAGGACAGGGAAGGAGTAGCCAGAGGGGACAGTTAAAAGGCGGTGGACATACCTTCGAGTTACGAAGGAGCTCCATCGCGCGACGCTCGTACGGCGCAAAGCCAGCCACCTCGCGAATGACCGACTTGACAATCAAGTTGCGTTGCGACGTGTGGCCCTTCATCGCCGCCGGGCGGGCAGGGACAACGCGGCGCTCGGTCTTGTGGCCACGGGCAATGCCCCAGGCGAGGCCGGAGCGCTCAACAGTAGCCTTGTGCACGGGGTTGGACGAGTTGCGGACCATGGGGATTGACTTGCTGTGGTGGATGAAACCAGCGCACTTGGGTGTTGGCTTTGACGGGGGCAGATTCGCCGGGGCCGGACGGGCGAGCGGCCGGGAAGGATGGCGGACTGCCCTTGTGCTGGATGGGCGGAATGGGTGATCGGGCCGGCAACCGGCCACACTAACTTCATTCTGCTGCGGTAATTTCTTCTAACCCTAAGATGACTCGGACTTAGGGTTTGGACTGAACTGTACCGTCACGTGTCGACCCGATCACGTGCTCCACAACTGTCCTCGACGCCAGTACCAACACACAGGACCTGTCCCAACATTTAATCACGGCTGTCGCCACCACATACACCTTCTGTTGTTTCGTTTTTCCTGGTCTTCTTCGATCGCTCTTCCAGACCAATTAGCACATCTTCCCGCTCGATAGTCCTATCAGGAGCGACGGTTAGGCCGGTGAGAGAAGTAAGACCAGACAGATCATCATATTACAATAACTAGCATCGATCATTCAAAAGTTTGTTGGTGGCTGAAGGCACAGGACGGAGGAAGCTGGAAGGGCCATCAGAGGTTCGACCCGAAGCCGAAGGCTTCACTGGATAAGAAAACAGATAAGGGTACGGATCACATGCATCACAGCTTGGGTAGCGGCCGGTCTCGCAAATTCGTCGCAGGATCTTCCCACTGGGCGATTTGGGAATCGAGGCAACAAGATATACCCCCACCCCGTAGGCGTTTGTGTGAGCTAACGCGGGAATCCACCCAGGCCCTCACCTCGCTAACGTTCACCTCCTTGTGGCGCGGAACGACAAACGCTCTCGGTAGCTCAGTAGCCTCTTCTTCCCGAGTACACCCCACTACCGCTGCGTCGCTCAGATCCGGGTGCTGAAGAAGCAACGCTTCGAGTTCCGACGGAGCCACTTGGAACCCTTTGTGCTTGATTAGCTCTTTCTGGCGATCAACATACCAGATGAAACCGTCGCGATGTTCGCCCACGTCGCCTGACTTGAGCCAATCCCCTTCCATCGTATCCTTGGTGGCAGAAGGGTTGTTGAGGTAACCAGAAACACTATCGGGGCCCGGATCCAAATTTCTCCCGGATAGCTCCGTCCTGTATCGGGGTTTTGGGTAAAGGCGACATCCTCTCCTTTGTCATTGACGAGGCGGATCTCAGTTAAGGGAGCTACCCTGCCCGCTGAGCCTGGTGCTTGTGTGTACGTGTCGGGCATGCTTAGCGTCACAATGGAAGTGGTCTCTGTCATCCCCGCGCCTTGGCATACCGTCATATGAGGAAGACGGGTTTGAACCGCAGTGGTTAAACTTTCGCTGAGCGGAGCAGCGCCGACAAGTAGGCCTTCTAGTGAACTGAGATCGTAGTTGTCCACCATTGGATGCTTGGCCAAGAGCACCAGGACGGGCGGCGGGGAAAAGAGGTAGCGCACCCGCCAGCGTTGTACCGCGTCGAGCAACCGTTCTAGTTCAAAGCGTGGGTGGATGACGGTTGTGATGCCCACATGGAATGTATAGAGCACATACTGGACCAATCCAAACGCATGACCAAGGGGTAAAAACGCCACGGTCACATCCCCCTGACGACAATAAGAAGCGAAAGCGGAAACGCATTGTACCAACTGGGCGTTCAAGTTTCGATGGTCAATATGGCACCTTTGCTCTTGCCCGTTTTCCTGAACTGTACCCAATCATAGCTGGTTCCATTGGGTCGGAAAGGGGAAGGATTTCCATTTCCTCCTGGGTCAGGAGCGTGCGTATGTCTCGTCTCGTGTACTCATCCGAATCATCCACAACCCAAAGCGGCAGGTCACCACCGGCCTGTTGGGCGTGTAGCAAGGGTGGCAACACCTGACAGCAGAATCTTGGGCTGGGAGTCGGCGAGAAGAGGAGCAAGTTCCTCGGCCGTGAGCGAGTAACTGAGAGGAACGATGACGATGCGGGCAAGAAAGCAAGCATAGAAAACGATGGGTACCCAAACCGAGTTGGGGCTTAAGAGAGCAACCTTGTCCCCGGGGTGGAGATGGAGGCGGTGGACAAACGCATAGGCAAGTTGCCGAGAGAGACGGATTATCTCTCCTCGCCTTGATGAGCGCGAATCTAGTCAGTTCCTCTCCTTGTGAGGGCAAGAGGATGCTCAAGATTGGTAAAGAGAATAGAGTCCACGCACGTGAATGTTTTGCCATCGAATCGGACGAACGTGGGATAGGAGGCCGGTACAGGGCCGCCGATCAGAGCAGTAAAGTGATTGCCCTCTGGGATGGCAGCGACACGCAAGGCCGTGTTGCGTATGATCTGTTGAGCGGCGGACATGATGGTGTGGTCGCAGCTCAGATGACCTTACTCTTGAGCGAGGATACTTAAGTCGGTTTGTTCGGGAAAAAGGGAGATGCGTCGATAGAGCATCGTTAGTTTAATAATGCCGCGGACGGGCCTCCGCAGCCTCATTCGCAGCTTCCGCAACAGTCCGCAGGAACATGACTTACAATGGAACCCCGCGCCCATTGAATATTGACGGGAGGTACCGCGGATGCCCCAGGAGTACCCCGCATCCTTGCTGAATCTCCCATTTCCATGGGGTTATTCCAGGGTGGCTTCGCCCATGCCTACTTGCAATTGGCCAGCACGTGCCACGCACGCGGTTCATTAACAGCAGAGCACAACTATTTTTAATCTCTGTGCCCCCAAAGAATAAATATACTCCAGCATGGACTAGCTCCGACCATCTCGCATACGTACACACCAGGGAAGAGCTGCGGGGAGCGGATATAAGCGCTAATGAGCCGCTAACGCTGAACCCCTGGGACTCGGCAACCCTATCCCCGAGATTGGCGGAGGCCCGCGCCCTCAAGCCTCAGGCCGCCTCTCATCAGGCTCAGCCAGTCAGATCTCATTGGTGACCGTCATCGACGTCATCCCTGACACTGGGTACGCTGCTAGCTCGTCCTGGCGCATACGCAACCTACACCCCAATTGAGAGGCAGCGCCGGCTCACCTCGTATCTAGCTCCTTCCAGATCTGCAGTAGTGTTCGGGCTCAACCGTGAGTAATGAGTGGCCTGTCCTGCTCCAAGGGAAAGCGCCCTTGAACTATGAATCGGGCTCCACTCCGGGAGGGTCCGCTCATGACAACTGACCTCATTGAGGTCTTGACCTATGCCAAGTCGCCTGCAAGCGGGAAACCCTGACAGAATGGACCAGTTGCTACCCCTTCAATCCCCGCCATCACCTTCCCCCCATTTCCGCGCTGTTATAGGACGCAAGAACCAAAGACTTCTGTAAAAGACCTGGACGTTGGTCATCAAAAGACGTCTCGTGCTCCCCTTCCACGATTCGGACCTTGACCTGATCCAATTCCAGGGGTTGACCATCCACTGCACCCCAGCACACTCACTTCTCGTACAGTCCTGCTCCCTTGAGCAGGGAAGTGCTAAGATGCGGTGCTGCGGATGCTGCGGGAGTCGTGGTGCGGGGACGGATACGGCTCATTTTCCCGCCCCGTGTTGGTCTTCTAGAAGGAGCAGGATGATTTTTTACCGATGGCCCTCCCGCCCTGGAAGCTACTAAGATAAAGGAGGGTTGCCGTTTGAGGTGGTGGGTGAGATGGGAGCGAAGATATGCGTGTTCGTCAGGCAGTAAATAGCGTAGGCGGCGAGGAGCGCCGATGGAGTTGTAAAATGGGCCTGCGCGGGCCGTCGATGGGCGGGGGGGAGGGAGAGGGGGCGTGGTGAGGGGAAGCAACGTTCATCTCGTCCTTATGATCGTCGCTGCCTCGGGTGCAAGTTAGCCTGCCGAGCCTGCTCTCAACTTTGGCGTATGGGGCGGCGCAGCGGAATGGGCGGCGTGGTTCGCCGAATAAAATGCTTTGCTCTTTCCTGCTCTGTCGGCTCGTTTAAGCACCCTCCTCCCCCCTCACCACCGCCATGTCCTCCGTCTGGCGTCTGGGGCGGCTGCTCCCTCGCCCCACACATCTCCGCCCCCTCCGCCACCCGCCTGGGCCTGCCATCGCCGGCTTGCCCGTCCCCCGTCCCACCACCCCCACCGCCCGCCTCGCCTCCACCCTCCGTGCTGTCAGGAAGGAGCGCGCCGCAAGGCCAAGCTCCACATTGTCGAGGCCATGGTCGGCCAAGCAGAGACGAAGCCTGCCGCTGCCGCCAAAGCCCCTGGCTCCGGTGCCACGCTCAGCGCCAGCGAGGCTGCCTTTCTGCCCGCAACAGCCCTCTCTCCTTCCACCGAGCATGAGGCCAACATTGGCCGCGCGCTCGAGCTCCTGGACCAACACCCCACCCTTGCCTTCCAGCACCCCCAGTTCTTTGACTTCCCCGTCGCCACTCCAATGCGGTTGTCAACCCCAACTACCACGAGGACAACGAAGACGGCCTCGTCCTTTCCCCCGCCGACAAGGTAACCGTCGCGGCTGCCACCAAAGGGTGGTATCAGGCCACCAGAGGTACCCGAACGCAACATGCCCATCTCCTCCCAAGGCCCGCGCCCAAACTGGCCGTTTGCCCCTCGTCATTGAGGTCCGCGATGCCGCGCATCCCCCTCACTAGTATCAACCCGTGTTTGAAAAAATGCTGCAGCTGCCCAATCCAAAAGACATGCTCGCTGTCCGCACGCCGCCGCGCCCGTGGTGAGCTGCCACTCCAGGCGGTCGTAGACACCATGAAATCGCTCGTCTCAAATATCGCCCCCATGCCAGGACGCTCAAGGACCTGGATTTGGAGCCCATGCTTCCCGCTGCTTTGCCCGCCTTGTCGTCTACACCCGCGCCGACTTGATCGATCCTCGGCTCAAAGAAGCTTTGCGGCAGGTATCGAGCGTAAACAGACCCGTTCGGTTTGCCCAAGGCTTATGGTCAAGTCATGTTTGTCGACACGCACAAAAACGATGATATTAAACCGGTAGTGCAATGGCTGAAGGACCGCGCGCGCGAACTGAGTCTCATTCCGAGTGATGTCAGTACCTGGTTTACCCCTCGTACCGCCAAGGGTGCCTTTCGTGGCGCCAACGAGCCCGAATGGGCCATCCGCGCCGTCGCACTTGGTATGCCCAACAGTGGAAAATCGTCCTTGGTCAACGCTGTGCGTCGAGTGGGTGTGAACGGCTCGAAAGCCATGACGGAGACCATCGAATTCGTGGCACTGAGAAAGTTTCTACCCCGGTTCGCGTGACCGGAGAGAGACGGAGATATGGATTCGCCAAGTTCCACGAAGGTTCGCATGGCCGAAAAAAGGTGTTGGATCAGCTCAAGTTTGATCGGTTGCCTGAGCACATCAAACATGAGAGACGCACAGTCCCGCCCGTTTACATCTACGATACACCCGGCATCAACGTGCCTTACATTGGGGCCGGTACCATGGCCTTGCATCGGGCCATGAAGCTCACCCTTGTTGGCGCCATCCCTAATCCCAACAAGGACCCGCAAATTGTTGCCGAATATATCCTCTTCAAGCAAAACGACAATACCGGCGTCAGTTGGACCTGGCGCGAGCGGCAGCGACTTAAGATCCTCGCTACGCCCCCCGAGGAACTGGAACGTATCCTCCAAGCACCCTCAACGCCATTGCCCCGCCACCTCGCCGATGCACACAAATCCGCACCTGCTCTCCCTGAGGAAGAGCCATGGAAACCCAGCTGGAATGGGACAAGAGCAAGAAAGCAGCCAAATTAAAGAAGCAAACTGCTCCCTTGCTGGAGCAGGGAGCCGAGGATGTGCATCCGGCGACGGCACAAGAGGATGCTAGTGCGACGGATGCTGCCCTGCCAGGCAGGATCAAAGTTAGCCCCTTCTCCCAGCAAGGATACCTTGCCCCCCTCCTCGTCTCCCTCTTCGCCTGCACCTGCACCTGCGCCTGTACCTGAGCCTATGCCCCCTTCTTCGGGCCCTTCTCCATCGATAACGCCCACGCCCTCCCTCTTGCCGCCTCACCCCACCTGCAAACGCACGCAGACGACCACCGTCACGCTCGAGCCTCCTTTCGCGCCTACGCCCGAACCCGGTTCGACAGGTGCAATGGTGCAGCAAGCGGACCCTGCGGCGGTGCCGACGGAGCAGGAGGCGGAAGAACAGGTCCTGCTTACTCCCGCCGAGCAAGCAAGGGCCGACAAGCTGGCCGAATTGGCACCATGGATGCGGAGTACGAACCGGGAGATGGATTTGCACTTGGATCGACCGCCCGTGCCGGATTACAGCCGCTTTTTCCGTTTCCGTCGCCCCCGCCGCCCACCAACATCATTACTCATTTCCTCACCAAACTTGCTGACTTCACTCCGCAGGGTTACATGAAAGGTGGGTACAAGAACTTGGATCGGGTCGCCAAGTACTTCGTTAAGCGTGCGATGGGTGGATGGATGTCGTGTGCCGAGATGGACATGCAGCCGTGGGACGAGTGGATGCGGAGCTGCGCAAGAGAATTGCACCCGGCAGGGACGCAAGCCCCAACTCGCGAGGAACGCAAGCTACGCGCGCTCGAAGAAAAGGAACGCTTTGCCTCACTCTCAAAAGAGGACCAATTGGCCGAGGTACAAAGTAAAGCTCGTGCACGCAGAGTGAAGCCAAGTTGAGCAAGCGTGTGGCGATCCAGCTGCGCAAACTTGTCCACCAGCGACTGGATAACCATGTGTACCGCGAACTACGACGAAAGGAGGAGAAGCGGGGACGGTACCGTCTCACCGAGCTCGAGGAGGACGAGTACGAGGGACGGCACGGCATCACCCCGGGCGAAGCACGTGGTACAGCGCCCGGTGTCCCGGCCGACATTCGCGCCCGCATGGAAGCCGAGGCCTTACGTCCGCACCAGGATACCGCCGATATTCGCGGCTTGGTCGTGTCAGCTGCATCACATGGTATGCCAACGGACGACCGGTTGACTCTAGCGTACGACCCGGGTGTTCGCCCAAGCAGCTGCGCAAGCGCTGGCTACGCGCCAAACAACGTCGTCAGTACCGCAAGGCCATGGCCAAGGGGTACCGCATCCCCTCCGTACTCTCCGCCGCGCAGGCATGTTCAAAATGACCAACGCCAAGCGCTCTACGCGCTTCCTCCGCGCTGCTCAACATACTCGTCCCATGCCCTACAAATGAGGGACAGGGGACAGGATGTGCTTCGGAGGGCATGAGTCTCCCTCCTTGCTCACATTGGGTAGGCATCTGCTCCTCAGCTGGATGGGATGAATATGCTGGTGTTACGGGGCCTTTTGGGTGCGGCTCACTTCTGCACCCGGGCCATACCCTTCAAAAAGGCACAGCGAGGGCTATCACCATGCATCGCACTTGGAAGCAGAACAAGTATAATGTCACATGCATACTGGAACACAGGAATATCAACACGAGGTAGTAGGCTCTATAGTATGTGCATGAACTGTCAAAACAGCATGGGGGCCATAGCAAAAGGGTACAGAGCCAAGGAGACAAGGAGAAAAGTTGAACACAAGAATGGTTTAGAAAATGGCACGAGGATCTAAGGTGTGATCCGATGTCATCCGGCCGCCGTCAAGACGAACCAGAAGAGGGTGGGATCGGATTGGGCAGCCACTTCCCGTTGGGCGCAGGAGCAAACCGAGTGGCGGAACGGGCTTGTGGACGAGCTCGAGGCGCCTTGTAAATTGTTGCTCTCCACCTTGTTCCCCCACCAGAGATTATCGCCGGCAAACACATTGTCTGTAGCGAGTTTGGGCGTGTCGGGCACCTCGAGACACACGCTCAGCAGAAACGAGACCAACGAACTGCCCACGTCAAATCCGGCCGACAAGACGTAATTATAGTCGCTCCAAAACTCAAAGTAGTGGCGACGGAGGAAGTACTGGAAGAACCAGCCAACAATGAACCAGGACGTAAAGTTGATCCCCGTTGCCGGTGGCATCATGCCCGTCGCACCGAAAAAGACAGGCCAATTGATCAGACGCACCCACGAGTTGGGGTACTTTTTGGCAATCAGCCACGTCGGGATCGGAATCACTGCACCAATGATGAACATGATGTTGAGCGCCCCATATGTTTTCCCCACAGCAAATGTACGGCCTGTTTCGGGAGGGACAAACAATCCATACCGCCACACACGTCTCGTCAGTTTCTCCAATGGTTCAGCAAGCCCTTTATAGGCCCACACACATGGTGTGTCTGATCTCTTCACGTACCTGGGCCAATCAAACCGAACACGATCGCACTTGAGCTAAACGTCTTTTGGTACTGGCAGGTAAAGTGGGCAGGACGGATTGGCTCGTTGGGGTTGCGCCGCAAAGGTTGTGGGTAGACTTGAAGAGGAAAGCAGTGACGCCAACTTGGACAATGCAAGCCCATACAGTAGAGACGATCTGAGCCCAGAACATGTCCCGGGGGGTACCTTCATGTAATGACCCAACTTGAGGTCCTGGACAAAGGTCACTGCTTGCGCCATGGTCATGTAGCCAAACGTTTTGAAGATCATCATAGCAACCGGCCGACCGGGAATAGCATACCCTACAATCAACTCACTAATCACGTTGAGGCCCGGGGTGTTGGACGTGATGGCAGTGATGATGCCAATCGGAACAGTGTACACGGCACTCATCAGTAACGCCACAATAAACATCCAAATGGGCAGCTGTGTCTTGTACACGTAAATCGACGGGATCGCCAAACCAAATGAGATGCCAAAGATGGCTGCGTACCACCAATACGGTACTTCTTGTACCGCGACATGAGACGAGCGTGGATGTCAGGCTCCTCGTGGAGCGATCGACGGCATTGCCGCACAATGTCTTTCCAATAGTACAATCCCACCTGGCTTAATGTAGCAGTGATGACAGCAAAGCTGAGGCAGTAGCTAATAAGGAACGTCTTTTTCCCCCCCAATCACATATGGTCCGTCAGTATTTGGCGACAGGGGGGTCTAATACCATGAGAGAAGAAGAATAAGGAGTACAACGTACTGCGCTCAGGTACTCCTTGAGTAGGATTCGTACTTGGCCGTGTCCAATTCAAGGTTCTCGTTCACCACGTAGTCGACACTATACTCTTGACCAAATCGGTCGTAGATTCCCGAGTTGCTAAAAGTGAGGTAGCCAGTGTACCTAGTGTTGGTGGCCCATATTATGGGAGCAACCAAGCCAATCATCAGCATATACCCTACATCGTATTGGCGATCGCAAACCAGGGAACATAGATGGGCGAGCCAAGGGCACTGGAGACCTGCATCCAGTCGAGAGAGATAAAGTTGAACCCGATCCCGCCCGTGCCACCAAACACGAGGTTCACCCCCTTGTTCTTGGGTGCGATCCAGGCGGGCCAAGAAAACGGACAAACCGGTAAAGAGGTAGTTGGGAACAACTTCCCACACAAAAAATACGCTGCCGCAACGGAAAACATCTTGAACCGAGACCAGCCACGGAAGCTACCAACCTTTTTGTTCTCGTGCATCGAGGTAAGGAAGGCTGTGTTGATTAGATTCACTGGCCAATCATCGACGCGGGCCAAACAAGGATCTGGCGACAACACCCGGCGTACGAGAAACCGATCATCTGCGTCGACAGAGTAAGTAGGATCATGTACCCTGCTGTGAGATGTTGACCGTAAAAGGCATGCTGGGTGATAAAGATGTCGGTACTATAGGCTGAACCCACCCCGACAGTGGCCATCACCGAGATCATGGTGTGCTCTTTAATGTTAAAGGGACCTGGATTGAACCAGTCGCCAGCGGCCAGTGGCGCGGGTAAGGGATTTGGCCATGGCTACACCAATGGGGTAGGCAAACAGTTGCACTGCAATCGATGGAAATGTGATTTGGGGCCACTGTACAGAGTAACACAATCAGATCAGACACATACGCCTCTCATCCTAAAACCACGCAACCAATGTGGAAACATACTTGAGCTGAGAAGTACATGTTGATGCCACTGAGCACAGTGCAGGCAATGCCCATGAACCAGGCACGGAAGGTATTAGCCTTCATGCTGTAGTCGTCGACATTGCTCACGGCGGCGCGGACCTCAGGGTAAATAGAATCATCTTCAATTACATCCTCCAGGCGCAGTTCCGCCTTCTCGTCCCCCTTGTTCAGTGCCCAGTCAGCCTCACGCAACAAGGCAGGATCAAGGTTGGGGTCGTTCAGACGACCATCCGTGATTTCGTGACGAATGTCGCGTTCAATGCCGTCAAACGCAGCTTCATGGTCTTGTCGTAGGGTAGAGGTTCTGGAGCCGTTGATCGTCAATGACGGCTCCTGGCCCGATCCTCCTTGTCACCGTAAGACATGGACATAAGAAAAGAAGTGAAGGGGGTGGTGGCGATGGTGGGAAAGAGAATATTCTCTCCCGCAGTTGCTCAAAAGGTATATAAAGACACTCGCGGAAGCGACTGATGGTGCGGCGCAGAGAGGATATAACGGACAGGGACAGGAACCATATGCACAACGACAAAATGCTTGCAGTTACGGAGAGCCGCTCCACTACCAGGATCGGAAGAGAAGGCGGAGGTGCGACATCTTAAGACGAAGTGTTCCACCACATGGATAAGTGCATCCATGTGTGCGCCTCGGCCGGGAGCGAGTTGTGTCACATAAAAAAAGTTAGATCCATTTTGCGACGTGTGTATAGAACAGCTGTGCTGCGAAGTACCGCGGATGCATTAAGCCCATATGGTTGTGGCGCGTAGGGGGGGCACTGAGTCAGGAAGGACGCACGACCGCCCCCCTCCTCCTGTCCGGGAGCGAGCGAGCTGGGACGAGCAGCTGGGGTACAAAAAGGGTACAAAACACCCCATGTTTCACATGAAACTGATAAGATCTAAGAGACGGTAACGTCCCTTGGATGAGTGAGACTCACCTCCTGGGGGAGATGGATGGAGAGCGAGAGGAGAGCAGGAACGAAGGGGACAAAAGGACTGGCGCGGGGCAAGCGTACTAGGCTGTTCCCACGCCAGGTAACAGCTATGGCTGGACCACACTGTTTTATTTTTGGATGATCTTGCTCGCGTGCGCAGGGTCACTCCGGTCACTAGGTCACTATATACTGTCACTGTGGGGGGCTTCCCTGTCTTGTTCGCTCATTAGCGCTCGCTCGCTCGCTCGCTCGCTCCAACATTACCGATTACCCCGAACAGCAAATATATAGTTGTGTGAGAAGAAGACGCAACACATTGACGCATGATGCACGTGGTGCATGGGATTGCGAGAAGACAGCAATACGAGAGCGCTTTGCTTATCATAAGAAACACACCATCGAACAACGCCATAACGCACATGCATCAGGCATACAATAACAGGACCCCCCCTGCCCTACAGTCCGCGCAAGAGACGTACCACCTCGAGGTGCCACGGCAGCTCGGCTGTCGGGTGCAGCCGAATGCGCGCGGCAGAGACAAGCCCATGAAGGGAGGCCAAGGCAAGAGAGAAGAGTTGGTCCAGCGTCTCCGCACCAGTCGGTTGACCCATAGGCTTCGCACCCAAATCCGCATCCATCTCCGTATCAGTGCATCGCCCTGGCTGCATTCCCTGGTCCAGCATCGGTATCGGAAACTTCCCCGACCTCGGCCGGCTCCTCCGTCGCACCCTCCCCATCCTCCCGAGTGTCCATCGCTTCCTCGCCCAGGCCGAGCACAGCTGCATCCCCAGCCTCGGCAGTCGACTCTGTCGCAGTAGCTCGCGGCTTGGAAGCCTCCTCCTCCTTCACAGCGGCAACAAGCGATCTGCCCCACTGCCATCCGTCCAAAAGGGAAGTGCCCGGCATTGTCCTTTCCATCGTCCGACGTCGGGATGGGATAGGTGGTAGGTGGCCAGCAAGGCGGTCCACCACGCCATGGGTTCCCACGGCGGGAAGTGCATCGCACGGCACGGGAGGGTACGCATAACTGACATGCTCCACATCGTGGTAGGTTGACACGGAAACGGAAGGCTTGCCCCTTTTACCTCCTGGGCGTGGCGGGCGGATGGTCATGGCAAAACGGGTGGTGGGGGCATCGAGATCTGCCGATTTGCCCCCCGGCAGGACGCCCTCAGCTCCACTGGAATTGTGAAAGGTACCGAGTGGAACGGGCGAAGGAGAAGCACATTCTCCGCCCAAGCAGGGCGCTGGTGCGCATCACTTCTGCCCAGGCTGAGTATTCGCGCGGCAACAGGGTCCAGAGCAGCAAGTACCACCATCGCCTGCCGTTCTCCACGACGCATGGCGATCTTCACAGTATAGTCCCATACGGCTTGCACCACGTCGTTCCCACAGGCACACAGGTCGCGTCCCAAGCCGGCTTGTCCATCCACACTGGCTACCCACACCTTGTCCTGGCTCCGCGCCACGACATAGGCAATGTGCAGCACCCGGATCCCAACGCCAACGGCCAACGCATGCGGAAATCCATAGGCACAGATTGCGCGGAGAGCAAACTGAACGCGGCTCCGGTGGCAGGCACCGTTTCCGCTTCCGAATGGATCGGCTCAGGAAAGGGATTGGCCGTTGCTCCGTCCCGCAGGCTCGCTCGCCCAGCGCCTCGTACAAATTGAGTGCGTCTGTGCTCGAGGCGGTGGGTGAAAGTAGACGCACCGACACATTGGCCCGATCCTTGGCCCAATTGGACACGACCCCACATGAGCGCGCACACTCGCCTCCAGCGCGCCGACTTGCCGTGCCCACATCTTGATCGATGCCGGCTCGGAGGCAAGGAAGCCAAAGGACGTAGTGATGCGCGGTAAGTTGCGGTCGGGCTTTGCTGAGTGGATGCACGTTCTGTGGACGAGTTCGCACACGACCCAAGTGAGACGTAGGAGGATGGCGCGCCTGTTCCTCCCGCCGCTCTTGATCGGCGTGAATCGCATTGATGACGCGTGTCAGCAGCTGGCTTACCTGCCCCGCATTCGATAGCCACCCGGCTGGACCGGCCGTGCTGCTCGGGACAGGAATCGGGTCTTGCACGATCCCAAAGGGGCCCAGGTTCATCCTCTGAGAACGTAGGTTAAGGTTAGTACGCCGCTGCTCCTGTCGCTTCTATCAGAGGGAAGAACATACCTCATAAGCTCGTTGCCATGCTTCCACTGCTTCCAACGTCCTCCGAGGCCAGCACAGAACCATATTTCCCTCGGCTTTTGTTAGGACCCTCCTCTTCCCCATCGGGAACAAGGATAAGGGAGGTGATTTCCTTGGCACCTGACAAAGGCGCCAGTCCCAATGTAGGCCAAAAGCGTAACGCTGCCGACGATAGGGTCAGGGTGGCTGGGGCAGTGTGCAAGCCTGTCCTGATCTCAGGAGGGGAAACAATGAGAGGAGCTCGTTCACTCTTCAGACCCAATTCGCTGCGGGCAGAGGTGATGGTAGCGAGCAAATTGGCCATTCCCAAACAAAGGGTGATGAATCAGGCCAAGCTGGTCGACAACCCAAGCCAAAGGGTCCTCGGGAAGCATAGGGGGTCATCATTTTCTCCCAGCAAGAGGGGTGTGGGGTGTAGTGCCCTCTGCCGGAGAGGAAAGTGCTAGCCAAGAGCGGGCCGACCCAGTTGATCGGCACCGTATGGAGCCCCGCTCCGACGGGAAAGTCAGAGTGTTCGGCACGTCCATTTCCCCCTTTTCCTCTCGGATAGGAGCATGTGTTTCTGCAGTAGCAATCCAACCCAAGTCCGCCTCGCCTTGTTGTCCAGCACGTGCATCGCTGTCTCGGCCCACTGGCTCAACCGGACAAGTCGTCCTCGGACCAGGGCGTGCGTACCGGCTCGGGGGGGAGGGAGAAGCTGGTGGCCGAGCTTTGCGAGCGGGAGCGGGGAGAGGCATTGGAACCCGACTCGGAGTCGATTCATCCGAACTAGCCAGGATTGGTCCAGGTCCTTGTCACGCACGCCAACGAGTGAATCCGAGCCCTCGACCGATGGGGACTGGCCTCCCCATCCTTTGGCGTCTCCTCTGTGAGTTCCTCTTCTTCAGCTGCGTCAAGGCAAACTTCCCTGTGTCCATGTACTTGGTGTGGAACGAATGGGGACTACTGGGCCCACCAGCGACCGGCACCGGCGTACCGGCAAAGGGAAGTGGCGTGGGAATGTCCGCCATTGAAACTCCTGAAGGCGTAGCGGCCACAGGAGCATGAATCGTCGACGGGTCGGGATAGGAGGGAGCAGGCGGGCCAAGGGGGTCGGGTCTCGGACTCCGTAGCGTGCGGACGGGGATGGGAAAGTAGATCACCGGGAGTACAAGGGGTGGTGAGGTAGGTACTGTGTGTGCTTCCTTCAGCAGCATGACGGCCCAGGGGAGAGAAGCAGGGGAAAAGCCGTAGGTCGAACCGAAGGCTTGAGCGATCGCTGGACTCTCCTTCTCCTCCGCGTGGTAGAATCCAACAGCTCAGTTAGAGGGGAGACCTGATCCCACAAGTCGATCGGCCCCTCTGGCTCGGTTCCATCCCTGTTCTGGGCTCTGGCTCGAGCGGGGAAGGCTTGGGTGGATCAACCGGGTCTGGACCACCACGAGCCCCCGCCGGACCTCGGTTTGAGAGAGAGCATCGAGCAGGCGAGCAGCTTGTTGGGCCATTCCGTAACTGATGCCACGGAAGACTTTGCGGGCCCAGTTTGGAGTCGAGGGGGAGGAAGTGCAAGTGACAGACCAGCAGCCGTTTTGGCGGATGACTTGGTGCTCGACGCTTCGCGACATTCGGCGGCAGTCGCGTCAGGGCCCAAAACAAGGGACGCAGGCCAAATAAAGGTTTCTCGTCCGCGCCCGCCAGAAGGAGAAAGTTGCCCTCGGCCCAATCGCGGTCCATGAGCTGCGCAGTAGGCGAATCGGTAGAGAACGGATGGACTCGCTTCCGTAACCGCAGATGGAGGGCCTCTAAGGTATTGCGCGCCCGCGTTAAGAGATTAAGAGCTTTTCGGGGGCAGGGAAGGCGGTTGCCAACATTGGGGGGAAGGGCGGAGATGGCATAGCGGAGATGCCCAAGACAATGGGCAGAAACGAGTCTGGCATGATAACGTAGCGAACCGTAGGAGGATGGGCGCGGCAGAGATGGGTGGAGAAAGACGGAAGGAGGTATCCACCCTCTGTACCTTCACTGCTACCCATTCTTTCGTGGCGAGAGGCTGACTTGCACGCCTGCCACATAGAGTCCAGCACCCGCGTCCAAGAGTGGTCCTGCGGCTGAGGGGATGGCAGGCACAGTAGCGTGCCGCATCGCCTGCTCGATCAACAGGCGAGTAGCCCATGCATCCAAAAAGGAAGAAGCGCTTCTTGCGCGCTAGGCATGCCAGAAGGAAGTGGAGGTGTGAAGGAGCTGGATGACGCGGGAAAAGAGAATAAGATGCAGGTCCCTAATGGAGGGGAAGGAGAACGTGAGGGCAAGGACGGCCATGCAGAGTCACGTCCCGCTGTTGCTGCCTTCTCATTATCTTCCAGTGATCGTGACAATCGCGGCGGAATGGAAGAACCAGGGGGGCGACAAGAACAAGCGAGCGACACCAAGGTGGCGGCTTGGGCGGAATGGGGGCCAATGGATGTGGGTGGGTGCGCGGTGGGGGTGGTGGAGGCAGTTGGGAGCGGGAAAGGGGGAGAGCGTGTGGGGAGAGATGGTGCTGCGATGTGGCCAGCGGCGAGAAGGGGAGGCGGATCCACTGGGTTCAGCATCGGGAACAGAGTGGGCTTTGCGACCTTGCGGGCAGCGCGAACTTGGGCTCGCCATCGTTTCCGGGCTTCGTGCGAGGCCCTTGCCTCCCTTCGATCGCGCACCCCTTCTCGATGGGCAGCGTGGGCATCAGCAAAGGCGCTGGCCACTGCTGCAACAGCTGTGTGAATGTGTGCATGGGCTGCCTCCCGGCCTCGGCCGCAGTAGGGAGGAAGGCTGGAGGATGTTGGCGTATACGTCAGCAGAGGCCGTCTCACCAGCGGAGGGGGGTCGAGGGTTGGGTCGGAGGAAGCTGCGATGCGCGCAAGCACCAGGCTGGGGCCGATGGAAATGGCGGCAGATGCATGCGTGTTGAGCGGGCCTGGGTGGGGGGCAGGGCATTCAGCGCAGCGACCAGCTGGGAGGTGGCCGTGGAATGGCGGGGGTGGTGCCAATGGGGACGGCGAGCAGGTCGACGAGGGTGGTGGGGGACGGAAGTGCGATGGTGGCTATGCTGGCCGCTCCTGCGGTGGGTGCAGAGGGGAGGGCATCCATGGGGAGGCGGTGGCAGCGGCCGCGATGGCGGTGGTAGCGGTGGTGTGGGTAGCGGGGGCGATGGCAGTGGCGATGGCGGTGAGCCGAGAGCGTCACAACGTCGGATCATCGATGGATGATGGCCAGCACCGGTCAATCAACGACAATGCCTGTGGAAGGGCAGGCCTGGACTGGACAGGGTCACGTGACCGCTTCCCAACCACAAACCCGTGTCACCTTGCCGGAGTGTAGACAAGGGCAGGGAGTATGGCCACAAGTTACCAGTCCCAAAAGATGGAAGACAAGCGCCGTAGACCTATAATAATCCAGCACCTCCTATAATCTAGCAATGCTGCTAGTCAATCGAGTATACCAACTGCATGTCCACCGCTGCCCCCATCCCTCCTCCCCCCCGTCGCATGAGAGCAAATTTCATCGTTAAGAGTCGTCAACGCGGAAACCATTCATAGGGCCGTTCGGCCACGCGTCTCGTACGGAAGCAGCAGCATCAGCACCGACGCCACCAAGAACAGTGCACCCGACACCATCACCGGGGTTGTGTAGTCCGTCGTGTACACTGCCACCAGCGGCGCAAACACATCCCCGAGCCGCTGCGCACCCATCGCCAGCGCCTCCCCTGTACCGCGGTGCGGGGTGGGGAAGAGCTCGTACGACATGGCATACAGCACAGCGTACATGGCATTCTGCGCCAACGACTGCGACGTTGACCACCCCAGTGTCGCACTCGGCGTGCGCGCCGTCGTAAATCCAAACAGCAGTACTCCAGACAGCATCGTCCAGAACGCCATGGTGCCCTTCCGTCCCACGTATGGGATTTCCGCCATCGCCGCGGAAAAGAACGAGCCTGGGATGCCACACGGCAATCTCGACCATCTGGGCGTACTGCCCCGAGATGGTGTAGGAACCCTGGTTCGCTCCGGCTGCCTTGAGGTACAGACCAATCAAGGCATTGTAAAGACAGTAGCTGAACGCGATCTAAACTCGGAAACAGGCAAGAAGGTCAGTCCTGTACCTCCTGCCCCACAGAGTGATGAACACACACATACCAAGGTCCAGATAAGCATGATGTCAATCGTGTTCCACGCCATGCGAGGCGTGGCAAAAAGTGCCGTAAAGTGTTCCGCGAAAACTCGCCTGCGACCTCGACAGAACGGCGAAGGCGCTGGGGCGAGAAGAGACGGAGTGTCACGCCAGTTGCCAACGACTGCTTTGCGCAACGGAGCCCCAGTCAGTTGAACCATCGCTGCGTCTTCCTCTGCAAAGTACACTGAACTCCTGTCACGGCCGTCCCACCCTTCGTCCGAACTCTTCTTTTCGTCCTTCTCGTCCTCGCTTGTGGGCGTAGCCAGCGCCACCCCTCCCCAGCGGCCCGAAGATCGCTCAGAGTTAGCTCACACGTCGTCTTGTTCTCTTCAGCGATAAATCGTAGCACATCAGCGCCCCACACCTCGTCCCCTTGCGATAACAGAATTTAGGTGACTCGGGGATGGGTAGAGGAAAAAAGCGCACCACCCAGAACAGTAGACACACACCCGCACACACAATCCACATGTACCTCCACCCCATGTTTTGTGCGCGGGTGCAGCCCCAGTTTGGGCACACGTGAACTGAGTACCAACGCCCAGCCAATCAGTGTCGCAAATGTTTGCCCCAACACCCAAAAAATCGATAAAAGTTAATGATCCACTGGTGCTTGCCCGGCAAGAATTCCAGCAATAGGGTCCCGTCCACAGGGAGGTTACCTGACAAATGAAAAAGGGTCAGTGGGAGGTTGGCACTTCGCGGTGAGGAGCCTCTACGCACCACCAACACCAAGGCCCACGCAGGCGAGCAAAGAAGAATAGCCGACAAAGTTGGGAGCACCAGCTGTGGCC
Organism: Moniliella sp. 'wahieum'; assembly: GCA_003971905.1. Lineage (NCBI taxonomy): Eukaryota > Fungi > Basidiomycota > Moniliellomycetes > Moniliellales > Moniliellaceae > Moniliella > Moniliella sp. 'wahieum'. The sequence continues at coordinate 79,248 of RSEE01000031.1, read as the reverse complement.
AGGCCAAAGATCGAGGTGATGAGCACGTTGTTCCAACTCAAGCGGCGGCCAATGACATCCTTCGGTTCGAAATGAGAATATGGTTAGAAGGTATTTGCACCTGGACACAAAAAGCGATGGTGTGCCTTAAGGGAAGGGGGGATGGGGACGCACTGAGCTGAAGCTCCAGAGAAGGTGCCGATCTGGAAACGAAAAAAAGACATGGTTAGTTTTCGACGATGACCGATCTACACACGCGTTCCGCATACCAGATTGCCAACGTAGAGAGCGACAGTGGCGAATTCAGGATGTTGGAGGTTCCACTCCATCTGCACCTGAGTCAACGTAAGGGCAGCACATTCAAAGACGACATTGTCGGCAGCCCAGCCATAGGAAGCTTGCGCAAGAAGCCACCAGTTGAACTTTCCCCAGCCGATGCGCTCGATCTCAGCATTAACAGGGCCACCTGGCGCTCAAAGACAGCGCTGATGTGGGTGTCGTGGGCAATGCGCTGGTCGATGCCCATGGCGGGCCGATGGCCCTCAGGCAGCTCGGCAAGCGGGTCGGGGGATGCGACGGGCTGCTCGGGGCTGAGAGCGTGCATGGCGAAAGAACGGGCGAAACGCAAAGAGGTGGTGGTGGGGTGGGCAGAGGGGGCGCGACAGGCGGATGGGAGGAGGCCCAGGGGGGGGGGGGGGGGGGGGCAGTTGGCGCTGGCGCGGCACACCAAGCCAGCCGAGCGTCGCACCAAGGTGGGGGGGCAAGCCAAGAGAGGGCTGGGTGCAGTCTGGTGCCGTCGGTGGCGTGCAACGAATGAATGGATGACACTGGCCCCGTGGGGCGGGGTGCCCTGTGCGCCTGTTCCTGGCTGCCTGGGGTCTCAGGATCTCAGGACTCGTAGGCTAATTTCATTTCCGCATCCTTCCCCTGCCGCGCAGTCGCAGGCAGGGGGGGAGTACAAGGGTGCACATCACGTCGGTCACACGTGAAAGCGCTGGACCCACACAGCGCCTCGCTGCCTCCGCCCCGCCTGTGCTGCGGTGGCACACGGGCAGGCGAGACAAGGCTGCCCCCGTGCGTCTGTATTCGGCTGGTCCAAAGCCCCGCGCTGACTAGGACTGCGCTGCCCCGCCCCGCCCCACTGCATCTGGAAGCAGGACGCATGAGCTGGGCGAGCCAAGTGAACTTGCTCGCAGGGGGCTGCGGTGTCCTCTATTTTCTTCTCCGGCGGCGCGGTCTCCGGCCCAAAACGGCAGCCTTCTCCCGAGGGATGGGCGTTGAGTCACCGGGACTCGCGCTTGGGCTAAACGACCCTCCAGTTCCTCCTCAAGCCTAGGAGTTGCGTTGTTTTCTCTCCTGTTTTCCTTTTTGTTCCGCAGCTTTAGCCCCTGGGGACGCCCAGCTCTTGAAGCTTGAAGCTTGAAGCTTGATGTTCCTCTGTAGGCGTTGCTGGTTGGCCCAGACCACTACCACCACCACCACCACCACCACCCACCAATGCGATTGCATTATCCTCAAGGACCATATCCGGACTCCAGGGCTCGTGGCAAGCGTAGTGGCTAGCGACTAGTGATGCATGATGCACATGATGAATGATGTCACGAGTGCTGTTGGTGACAAGTGACATGCATGACTGATGCACTGATGGCAGACTTTTTGGTAGTAATCGATAATCGATAATCGATCCTCTCTCACAGTGCCAAAAGCGTTCCGTTGCCACCCCGCACCCCCCCCCCCCCCTCTGCACCCCTACCCCCTCTAGGCGCTTAAGTGTTGGAATGGAGGGAATGAGCAACACCAACAGCATGGTACAGCAGCTGTGTCCGTTCATCAACCAGTACGTTCGGTCCTGAGTCTCCGTCACGCGTCCGACACTATACACTCCGGATTTTGCATCGCTTGTTCAGAGATAAGATAAACGACGTTTCACCTGTCGAATCTTCCAAGCCAATCTAATCAATTGTTGAACACGTTAGCGCTCACCAAAAGCTGTTCAACATAGCGTCAAACGTTGTGACTATTTAGACAAGCGCTTCATCTCGGCCAAACACTCACATACGATTACACCCTATCCAACTAGTAATGAGGCACATTGGCATATCTCTCGCCACATGCATCGAGATCCTATCTCACTATCTCTTCGTCTTCCTTACTCAGCATTTCCATAGCTTCAAAAGCTTTACTGTTGTCAAAAAAATCAAGTCTCATCGACACATCTCGACTCTCTACTATGGACTTGTGCGCTGAAAAGGGGGGGGGGGGAATGAAGGCTGTCGTTCTGAGGAGAGGCAAAGGAGGCGACGAGAAGGATGAGGCCTTATATAGCCGCGAGGGTACCTGGGAAGTAGAGGGAGCGTCCAGGCGGATAAGAAGGGTGATTGTCACGGGCGGGCGCCGTCAGGGGGCCCGCCCTGGGGTTTTGGGGTACGATCCCTTAGGCGACGGTAGGTCGAATCATTACGGTAGTTTCGGGCTTGGGCTAGTTGGAAATCCGAGCGGAGCTACGGACGAAGAGAGGCCTTTGGTGGGGCGGCTGCTCGTGTGGCAAGGCTGCGTCTGCACCGGCTTGGGCCGTAGTAACGTGTCTGAAGCCTCCGGGACTTGGGGACGGGAGGAGGCGGCGGCGGTCAACACTGCCTCAACTGAGACTGGATGGATACTGGAAATCGACGCGACCAAAGGAGGGCTCGCGCGACTGGACTGACGAATTGCTGGAGGACGAGGTCGGAGGAGCAATCGGACGCTAACAAGGAAGCTGCCTGTACTGGACCAATTGGCTGGAAAACGGGCAGGAGTCGGACAGGATAGGCGGGAAAGGACGAGATGACGAGAATGGAAGGTGGTGGAAAAGATCCCCATCAACCAGGGGTACAGGCAAATCAAAAGGGAAACGGATACAAGAGGGGGTGTAGAAAGGAAGACAAGTCAAAAGCGGGGGTGGTCGCCCCAGGCACGACCGAGAAAGGAAAAGGAAACGGGGACGGGGCGACACACGGCGCTGGAAGCTCGGCGGCCCTATTTAGGTCAGCCGACTTGGACTTGGGCGGGAGGCGACTATTGTCGCACGGAGCATGGCCCTTCGGCCACGATACTTAATTTAGCCAACCATCATCACACTCGGTTGGCCTGCGGAGCACGCTCTACTGGGCATGTGCGGAGCAGGCGGGCCTTAGCTTGGGTCGGACCATCTCGTGGCCGCCGCAGCCCGTGACAGTGATGCCTACTAAGCAGGTAGGACTGATGAACTGGGGTCCAAATAAAGAGGGACAAGATGGCTGGACTTGGGTCTCTTTTCTGATGAGCACAACCAAGCCGTTTCATTTGGTGATGGGAGGGAGGGCATCCCGCAACTTCCCAGGATTTGGTCCGGGGGATAATGACGACCTTATACCCCAACACTAGTAGACTACCTATAGTTCCATCACTTTTGGTTCCGAGACTATTATCGTCGCGTTTGCATGAGATGGGTTTTATATGACTGAGTGAGGTTGAGCCAGCAAAGGAGTAGCCCAGAATGAGTCAAGCGATCGAAACTCCCCGAACGAGGCACCCATCGCAGATAGACTACACACCAGGGCACAGTGGCTACTCGTGCTGTCGCTGTTACTTATTTCCGGCCTTCACTTGAGGCATGTGCCCCACCAAAGCACCCAACCATCGGCATTGACATTCTCATATAATCCTTCCTTGTTCCTCTGCGAGGATAACACAACATATTGTATGCACTATGAACGTGAAACCAGAAAAGGGATCGATATCGAGAGAGGAACATACAAAAGATTGAGCGCAAAGGCTATACACCAACATCATCGATCTCGTTGATAATCGTGGTACGGCTGGGCCCGTGTATGCACGCGAACGGACACGTACGGGCCCTAGACGACAGAGGCAGTACCATGAGAGACAGGGACAAGGACAACACACTGAGAGAGAGCAAGAAATCATACAAAAAGAATAAAAGGCGCCGATAAACCACGGCAGAAAAAAGGGGTACAGTAAGAGAGGGGAAAAACAGCGCAACAGGCAGCGGTAGACTATATTAAACCGCAGTTAAACGGAGAGCAGGGCACCGACAACACAACAAGGACAAGATGGGAAAGAGAGTCGATATGACCTTTGAAAGAGGGAAGCCGAGTACAATCCTCCGGCGTTTCACACTTTCTCTTCACGAGAGCATCTTTGGGGTCACGAAACGAGCGCAACTTTCCAAGAAAGAGGATAGTAGTGGTTTGCACAGGGAGAAGGGTTTAGGATGAGAAAGGAGACGAAAGAAGCGAGGGTGTATAGTACAGTTTTGCGAAGAGGTGGGGACCCCACAACTCCTCACTTTCCACAGGAGCTGTCGGCTTCCTGCCACAGCCAAATTTCGGTCGGGGGTACACGCGATAAGCGGAAGTTTTCCGCTGCAGTAAAGCGGCCAGCACTCTTAGTCGCCCATACCTCACCCAAATCAGGAATCGTTAGTGGATCGATGGAGGGATCCGTTAAAAGCGAGGCACATGCCTGCTCTGCCCCACGATTGGTAGCAGTGGGCCATGCACCCACTGTTCTCTCCAGATTGGTATTCGGTGTTGGCCACGTGCTCCATTCCTTCTCTCCCAATTCCCCTTCGGGGGATAGAGAATGACTCATGGCCATCGAATCCACCGTCATTGTCGACCTGTCCGGCACAGTGCCGTTTACCGAACCTGCAGTCGAGAATTCGGTTGCCGTGGGGCCCAAGTGAGGCACAGACTCAGGTAGGGGGAGAGAACAGGACGAGATCGAGGCCATGCCGGAATCGCCATAGGAGGGTGACGTTCCCCCATATATACACAGGCCCGGCCCCCTCGAACACAGGGAGCAAGGGCTTCCATCTTGCGGGCACTTAACCTTCCGTTTCCGGCACACCAAGCACCCGGTCCGACTGCGCGTGTACTTGTACTTGCGTTTCGTCCTCGGCCTCGTTCGCTTCGCTTTCGCACCCCGCGCAAAGGTGAGTGGATAATGAATCTGGTTGCTCAGGGGACGAGGCGAAGGTCGTCATTCTACCCGGTTCGGATCGACAAAATGGTTCTTCTTCCTGCGATGGGAATGCTTTTGGATCCTGTTGTCCCACGCTCGGTCGATGGAGTAGACACCCAGGATACGGACTCGTTGACGCCGAGATCCGGTACCGAGGAAGAGCGGGAAAATGGTATGGTCCATCCGCCTAGAGGTGAAGACATCACTTCCCTCGGTGCATTTGGAAAGGCAGGCTGGTCGCCATTACTAATGATCATGTCCGCTGCATAGGACGGGCGTGACCGGAGCTGAAGCGGCTGGAACGTATTGTGGTTTATGCTCCCGGGCGGGGAGATGGGAGGAAGTGAAGTGGTTGGAAGGAAAGTTGCTGAACCTTCCAACACAGCCATGGCTGGGGCGGATGTGGTGGTTGGTCCGTTGGCCCAAGATGGAGCCACACGTGTGCCATCCTGCGCGGTGTATGCCCCCTGATCCATGAACTTTTCCTGTGATAGACACAACCGGCAGAAAACGGATCAGTAAGTTGAGCGAAGGATGAAGGAGAGATCGATTGACGTACCATTGTGGTCATTGACGCGTAACGGTCGACCATAGTTTCTTGCGAGGGAAGCAAAACATAGGGTGGCATCACATGTCCATCAGAAGAGGATGGGACGGAGACAGGAAAGAGCTCAGTTCTGGCGAGGCTGGTCGAGGGGAGGGCAATGGAAAGAGCTGAAGGGGTAGAGTGGCCTAGGGAATCCATGCTGTGATACAATGAGTGTGACAAGAGGTAGAGTGGAAAGAGAGATCGAGATCGAGAGTAGGGAGGTAGCCTCGGGGCCAGGTGGGCCGAGAAAGGGGGAGCGGATGGAGGCGGTCCGACGGGGGTATTGGTGGGACTGTGCACACTATATACACATGGAGCTGAACGATGATGCGTTCATTCCAACTCCCAGGAATGCTGGGGGGCGAGAGAGACGAGGCTACAAAAACAGAAGTAGAAACCCGGCCGTGGCAAAATAGGCACAACAGGGTCCGTGCTACCGTGTACACGAAATCGCATAGCTGCTCAGACCCTTCTGCCTTGCTCTCGAGAGACGCCGCAACCCCGAAGGGGACTGGGTAGAATAGAGTACTTGTCACGGGCTGCGGCGGACCCAAGATGGTCCGACCCAAGCTAAGGCCCGCCTGCTCCGCACATGCCCAGTAGAGCGTGCACCGCAGGCCAACGAAGTGTGATGACGGTTGGCTAAATTAAGTACCGTGGCCCGAAGGGTCATGCTCCGTGCGACAATAGTCGCCCCCCGCCCAAGTCCAAGTCGGCCGGCCTAAATAAGGCCACCGAGCTTCCAGTGCCGTGGCGACGACTGTCGCCCCGTCCCCGTTTCCTTTTCCTTTCTCGGTCGCGCCTGCGGCGACCAACCCCGCTTTTGACATGTCTTCCTTTCTACACCCCTCTTGTATCCGTTTCCCTTTTGATCCTGCCTGTACCCCTGGTTGATGGGGATCTTTTCCCCCACCTTCCATTCTCGTCATCCTCTCGTCTCCACTTTCGTCCCTTTCCCGCCTATCCTGTCCGACTCCTGCCCGTTTTCCAGCCAATTGATCCAGTACAGGCAGCTCCTCTTGTTAGCGTCCGACATCTCCTCCGACCTCGTCCTCCAGCCCTTCGTCAGTCCAATCGCGCGAGCCCTCCTTCGGTCGAGGCGATTCCCAGTCTCAGTTGAGGCAGTGTTTGTCCCCCTCTGCCTCCTCCCGTCCCTAAGTCCCGGAGGCTTCAGACACGTTACTACGGCCCAAGCCGGTGCAGACGCAGCCTTGCCACACGTGCAGCCGCCCCACCAAAGGCCTCTCCTCGTCCCTAGCTCCGCTCGGACACACCAACCAGCCTAATCCCGAAACTACCGTGAGTCGACCTACCGTCGCCTAAGAGATTGTACCCCAAAAAACCCCAGGGCGGGCCCCTGGCGGCGCCCGCCCGTGACAGTACTGAGTTTGACAGGACAGTTCAGGATCTACCGACTCTGTCCTCCAATATCCATCATCCATCATGCATCAGCGCTCAGCTGCTTCGACTTTTTAACGTGCACAATTTAACGTTCAACGTACTCAACGTAATACATCCAACGTTTAACGTTTAATGTTTATCGGCATTACGTATGTTCAACCCCCCCCCCCCAGATCATGCAAATCGCAAAGAAACATACCCCCACAGGCTGCTGACAAAACGCCACCCTATATACTACCCGTATCGCCTTTTGACCATCCCTGAAACCTGAGGCCTCTCAGATCTCAGATCTCTCAGATTTGACATCTCAGGATCTCAGTTCTCAGGCTCTTCTTACGCTCTCCCGCCTTAGAGCTTAGTCCCTAGTGGGTAGAGTCTCACTGTGCTCACACAGTGGCATCTGCAAGTGGCGTTCCGGAATTCAGTACTCCACAGTACACGGAGTACTCAGGTACTCAGGTATTTAGGCCTGAGCCTCAGGCCTCAGGCACTCCATACTGAACCCTAAAAGCGCCAAGCGCTAGTAATAGTAACGCGTTTTGCCGACGCTCCACCACATCCCCCCAATTTCAACACTATCTTTGAGTGGAGAGCTACATACGATCAAAGCTACTATAGGGTTAAGTTTTAATAACCGAGTCTCACTGGCACGAGCCTCTGGCCTCAGCCTGAGGCTTGAGGAGGCCTGAGCGCCTGTCGGAGTCCTCAGGCTGAGGGACCTCAAGTCTCAGGATCTCAGGGCTTTACATGTCACATGCAGGGCTTCAGCGCTTGTAAAAATTGCTGTCGGGCAGAAGTTCCTCCTAACTGACTTAGTGCCATGGCTCTAGAGCTGTCTCTTATGTAGAGTTTTGCGACTGGACAGAAGGTTGCCCAACATACGGGACGGACGCTCACATTTTTAGCCCTGATCTCTTCCTTTACCGTTTCGTCTTATCGCCCAAGACTCCTCCTCGGTCTTCCCTTCGTCATTTGTCAGCGGCCGCTTGTGGCTTCAAGCTTCAAGCCTTCATTCCTCAAAGGGTTTTCCGTGCCCCCACATGGGCCTCATGTTTTTCGGTGTTCAAATAACGAATCGATGTGGCCTATGTGAGGCCTGAGGTCAGGCATGTGAGGCCTACTGAGGTCAGGCATGTGAGGCCTGAGGCCGTGGGGGTTGTATAGAAAAAAATAACGTGCGCGCGAAACATAATTTCGACCGCGTTCGTCTGTGGTGGCAATTAATTGTCGATCTATAATCGCTGATAACGCGTTACGCGTAACGGCGTTAAGAAGTTGGTACGGAAACGCTGCGGGCGTTATGCGCCGGACGGGTGTTGTATCGACACGTTATAACGACGAACCCCACATGTGCGTCTAATGTTTTGCCCCAGGCATCCACGTCCACAGCTCTGCTGTGAAGCTTTTTTTGGTGCTTTTGACGTTGAACGTTGATATGTGACATGTGACAGCTTTTTGCGCTTGAAGCTTGATGTGAGCGCTCGCTGCGCGCCAAGTAGCCTCAGCGCTTCTGAGGCAGCTTGAACTTTGAGCTCCACGTTGTTTGAAGTTCAACGTTCAGCGCTGACGCGCTGACGGGTGACCGATGGTCGTTCTTCGTTGAACGTTGACACGTTCACCTCACTTCTCGACGTTGAACTTCAACGTCGAACGTCGACCGTCAAACGTAGAACGTGCTCGTTGAACAGCTCAAGGCCAGCCGTTGAGGCCGTTGAACGTTGAGTGTTCTTTCGACGTACGTTGAAATGTTGGTAGATATTATTGATGGACCATGGACCTCCGTTTCCCCTCCGCAGTGATTTTCCGGGAGCAGCACGTGTGCCGATGAAGAGGGTGTGGCAGAGGTTCTAGTGTAATTAGACGACATGATGCATGCCACTGATGCACTGTTGACCAGGGTTATGGGCCAGCAACCTCCCAGGTCATCCTAACCATTTACTCATCCGGGCACCCCCCTCAGTAATAATCCCTATCCTCTGGCCTTTTGTGTCACTAGTCACTCTTCCTTCTTCTCCTTCTTCTGATTCTCAATCTGTGTTCAACCCAGTTCCAGTCTTCTCTCTACCACTGCACAACTGCACTTGGGACATCTTTGGGTCACCAGGATCATCCTGCACTGATGCACTGATGCACTGATGCACTGATGCACTTCCATGATGTACATCCATCTCTATTCTGTAACCATATCATTGACAGTTCTCTTCCGAAAAAGACCTCCTTTTTACATCAGCCTGTCACATCGCACCTTCAGTGCAGCCGCAGGCCAGCGTATTGGCGATAAAATCTCGCCAACATGGAACGGTGCAACGGTAGCTACGGTGGCGATGATGGAACGGCGACCAAAAAGGTGGCGACGGTAGTCCAGCACCCAAACCGGGCCGTAATAGGCCCTGCGGTCTCCTAGTTATTAATCACTGTGATGTCCATCTTGTTCATGGTCCCACAAACCAGGACATCATGCATCATCCAGTCCCCACACAAACCAGTTTTGGCAACAGAGGGCCTCTGTTGCTGCGGAGAGAGCAAAAGGCAAATATATACAAGCGAGAACTAACATCGGAGCTCCTAGGCCTGAGGGGGGGCTGAAGGGACCTTTTGGTCGGAAGCACGAGCTACCCTGTGACTCAACAGACGGACCTCTCTTAGTGTGAGTCCACATCATAATGCACATCATGAGCTACACGGGAGATAAGGTTTTGATGTCTCAGCATAGGCTCCATTGGTTGGACAAGCTACTCCTACCACTACCGCTGCTATCAGCATCTTAAGGATCGTCATCATCAGGGCTCCAGGTCTACTGCTGACAGGCCCACTAGTGAGATCTGAGAGCCCATAGCGCATTTTGACTGAGAGCTTCGCACATACTATTAGGTATTATTCAACGTTCACATCATGATGCTGGCACTACTTTATTTGTCGTCGCACCGTCGCTGTAAGCGGATGGGAAGGACGGACAAGTGCGCTTTGAAGTGGAAGCCTCAGGTACCAAAACACGCTTCTGGATTGAGTACTGAGTACTGAGTATTGACTTTTGCGCACATATATGAAGAGCTACACGTGGAGACCCTTTGAATTGGTGCTACGCATTTGCTCCTTCGCCTCTCAGCTCTCAGATCTCATTGCCGATCATCGATCGGTCTCGTCGGCCAGATCCGGATAAACAGGTACTGTAGAAACGTACTGTCCAAAGCCCACCAAGTTCATCAACATACCAACGAACCGTCCAAGTTTGCCGACGTTCGAACTAATAGGATTGCGGGAAAAGCTACTACATCATGTCCGTCGTGTGGGGATATTCTAGAGTGAGAGCACACGATAGCACCAGCTACCTTGTTGAATTTTTGTGACTTATTAATCGGGGCGCGGCGCTTTGTATATACGAGGAGGACCACCGGGCCTACGGCCCGGTTGGCTGGGGCTTCGCCCCAGCCTGTCCTGTTCGCTTTTGTGTTTGGAACTTGTTGTGCATGATTATGTGTCTGTGGCAATGGTTTGGAGCTAAGGCAGGCTGTTTTTCGAAGGTAGGTTCATTGTCGAAGGCATGTTCATAGTAACGGGCTAAAGGGTTGGGCTCTCAGAGCTAATCCAGGTCCATGTGGTCTTGGGCGACCTCACGCCGGCGCATGTCCTGATCCATCTGGCGGAAGAGCGTCTCGCCGTCGTCGTCCATCTCGGACTCTCTTCGGACTCTCTGTATGTCATGCGCTGAAGTTTGAAGTGCTCCGATATGTTAGGGTTTTTTCGCTTATATATTGTAACCTTATCTCCCCTTCTGAATCCATATCATTGACAGAGCTTAAGACTGTGGGACAGGGGGAACGCTACGTCTAAACCGAACCGTTCATCTTGCGGGGGTTACTTGGAAGCAGCGTGGGTCCTCCGCTGCCCGTTCCCCGTCCCCGAGCCCGAAGGCTTCGGACACGCTACTGCCGCCCAAGCCGGCGCTACGCAGCCTTGCCACACCTGCAGCCGCCTCTGCTATAATACGCCGAGAGGCATCTCCTTGTCCCTAGCTCCGCTCGGAACCACCAACCAGCCCAAGCGTGTAACCACCGTGAGTCGACCTTAGGACCTCCAAAGGATTGTACCCCTTAACACCCCAGGGCGGGCCCCCTGGCCGCTCCCGCTCGTGACAGGTATCGCCCTCTCCCGGGCGAGCTATTTAACGGCAAAATGATTGAATGGGCTGTCTTCCATAATGTCATCTCCTTGGTTCCGCACCGTCTCCCCCGACGTGGGTGAAGCCTGCCCCAACTTGCTTACACATCTGCCGGCGCTCTTACTACTCACTTGACCTCTGCCCCCCTTCATTCATATGCCCACCTCTCTTTCGTCTGCGGCACTTTTAGGCATCAAAGCCCCCTTCCAGCGACAGTATTACTAGATGTGAGTTTTTTGTCCGCCCCCCCGGCACAGTCTCTCGGGCGTTAGAATTGAAGGGACCCGGCCTGACCTCTGGCCAGCGCTCCAGCTGTTGCTGCATATTGGGTAATTGGCTTAGCGCCAATGTCTAGCAGAACTCCCATACCTACCTCTCAACCTCTCTCACTAGTATATCCTGGACGACACTAAAGATGCCAGCCAGATTATGCTATAACGGTCAAATGCGCATCTCCAAGCTCCACCAGATATGCCTTTTTGTGGTGTTTGTCATTAGTATTCTGTATTTGCGACAGGATGCTTAAAAAGGTGATCCCCATGCCTATATGGTTCCATCGGGTACAAAACGTTTAACCGCTAGTAATCCTGCGAGTCCCTATTAACTGAAATGCGGTACCGTTGCTGTTGCCAGCTTGTCCCAGGGCCAATAATCTCGAAGTCATGTTGAGAATTGGTTTTCTCTCCCGAGAGTCGACCGAGCTGTGAGTCCGGATTTGATCGTGTTCGATTGGGCCCCAGAGACTAGCCTAGTGCCTGAGACTCCGTCATCTTCCTCTTTCCTTCTCCTTCTGCTGGGCCTCGTTTCGCCTGCTGCCTTCGCAACACCATCGCATTCAATTCTGCTGTCCAACAGACTCATTGGGAGACATAAGACATAGGCCATTACTAGTTGCGAAGAAGGGCACTGCGGCCGAATGTGCCCAGATCTTGCTCTTCCGACTCCAGGGTTTGAATACGTTCTTCTCCTTTGGGATGGCCCATTACTGGTTTCACCTTGCCCTTTCGTGCTGAAGGCATGCTGGGATCACTTCCGTATATCTGCGTGTACTTCTCGTCATGTGCATGATCTTTTCCCACCGTTCAATCGCTGCATTTCTGATTCGTTTCACACTACCTGAAGACCACTTGGTCAATTGAGAAAGAAGAATGATGAACTCGACAGGAGGGGAAACTACTAGGCTCAGGCGGCTGGGGTCTGCGACGGCTCCGAAGGCTCGGTACGAGCTCGAGAGCGAGAGCGCGATCGGGATCGGGATCGGGAGCGAGTACGGCCTTGGCGACGAGAACGACGGGGGGCGTGGGGCGAAGGAACTTGGGGGGTTTCCAGATACCATTGAAAATCATGGTGCCGGTGACAAGGCAGGCGAACCCAACGGCTTGAGAGAGCCTTGAAGCAGATGAAGCTGTTCCCACACCGAGAAGGAGACTCACAAACCAAATGCCCAGCGTACGGCAGGTATCAATCGTGGACCGTGCCGCGGCCGAGATGGCACGAGTGACGTTTAGTCCAAACGCATTAAAGAGCGCAATGGAGATGGCGATCGCGATTGCATACCACCTCGCTGGGGTGTAGGCCAACTCTTCCCATCCGGTTTCCATGTCGAACATCCCCCCCCTTCCAGCAGGGGTAGAACCATAGATAACATGCGCAAGGACAGGGCAAGTAAGAGGGTGCAGCTACCGAATACACCCTCGGACCCGACGGCCACCAGGGGCTCGATCGTGTGCTGCTCCATGATTTTCTCCTCCAGGACGAATTGGGATGCGGTAAAGATCTGGGCAAAGAGGATCAAGAGGACACCGAGAAGCGACCGGGCCAAGTCGGGTAGCTCGTCTTCCTGGACCATCAGTTGCTGTACTGGGGGGAGCGATCCACTCAGCCCTACAATGCCCACCCCAGCATGACAAGCGCAAGACAGAGCCACTGGAACAAGAGCAAGTGCCTGCGAAGAAAGATGACGCTAAACACTCCCACCCAGAGCCAGGGCACCACGGGTCATTCTGCTACCAGTTAGCACATCCTGTCCAGCCAGGAAAAGTAGAGTGCGCCAACGTACTGATAAATGCTGACGGGTGTTAGGATGAGACCAACATTCATAAGTGTTGTGCCAATAATATCACACATCGCCGGAAGGAAGAAGCGGGCCATAGCACGGCCATGGAGAAGAGGTTCTTCCTTTGGTGGCTCGAGGGATCGGCTGTCTCCAATGCCGGCGTAGGCGGCACGTCATCGCTGCCGAGGGAGATGGGACGGGACGCTGGAGTTTGCTGCGCACGATTTGGGCAAAGATGGGAGGAGACAGAGCGATTCTCCGAGGAACATAATGAGCGTCTGCCACACTGGCTGGGCATACTCGACGTGGGTGCGAGGATCAGGGTCTTGGCAGTTGCGCACACAGACCTTGTCTTGCGCCTTCATCAGCAGACTGTTGGCAATCCCGCTCGCCAGCATAAGGGAGATGAGGAGAGAGAGGCCCCGCATGGTGGGCAGTGTGTGGCCCGCTGGGAGCGCAGTGGAGGGGGGCGAGGGCGGTGGTGGGGGTGGTCGTGCGGCGGTGGGTAGTGGGACGGATGGTGGTAGGCCGGTCGCGGGGGGGGCCGGTTGACGTTCATCGGTGTGGCCGGGCGGAATTGGCAATTTCCTTCGGAGACGGCCTGCCGTCCAGCCGTGGCGAACGCAGGTTGCACCAGTGACCTCATCGCCCTGCTAAACCCGCCTTCTTGACGGCCCCACCCTCCCTCGCCATGGCCGCCAGCGACGAGAAGGAAGTGCTGACGCTCTTCCTGCGCGCGTTTATCCCCGAACCTGCCGCGGAGGACGTCCCGCAGGACGTCGCCCCCTGGCTCGTGTCGGTCGACCCGGACAGCCTGCTGGCCGCCTCGCTCCTGGCCGCTGCCTTCCCTCGCGGCGGCGCAATCACCTGGCACCTCGCCAGCTCCGCCGCCTGCCACGAGAAGACCGCACGGCGGCGCCCCTCCGCTCCAACCGTCGCTCCACCCTGTCTGCGGCATCGGGGCCATCTACGACCTGCTTGCTCCCTGCCTGGCTGCGCCTCTGCCCCCCGACCTCGCCTTGCGCGCCTACCTCCAGCGCCAGCTCGCGCCCCTCACCCAGCACGCCCTCTACGCCATCCCCGAAACGTTCAATGAACGTGTTCTCCCGCGTACCAGATCGCTTACAAGCTCACCACCAACCCCGCCCCCGCCCAGGTGCACAGGGATGGCTCTCACGCCGCGCACGACAAGCTGCCGCCGTTAATGAGGTGATCCGTCTGCGCACTCTCCTTTCCCAGCCCTCGTCTTGGCCTCACACCCTTCCCCAGATGAGGAAACGGTAGCTGCGCGACGCTGCTGCCGCAGCTGCTCCAGCTCCCACCTCCCCCTTCGGCGGGAAGCACGTGTTTGCCTCCTCGCCTGCCGCAGCGAGGCTACCTCCCAGCCAGGCATGGATGCCACCCACACTCTACCACCTCGCACCGATTCCAACAGGCAAAGGTGCGTTCTTGTTTCGTCTCTCGTCTTGTCTGTTTGCCTTGCGCCTGTCCTGCACTCAGCAGACTGTTTGTTCCAAAGGTGGAAGAACGAACACAAGGTGTGCTACGGACCATTGCGGCTTTCTACCAGGGAAGCCAGACGGGGTACCTGCACTCCTCTCCTACCTGTACAGCAACCGACTTGCAACTGCACGCACTGCTTGCCCCTTTGCTCAGCGAACAGGTCCTGTGCGGCACCGTCCCATCTGAACAAGAACCCGAGCCCATTTCCTACTTTGACAATCTGCTGCGCAGCCCTGAGCTGCGACCTGTTCTCACAGTGGTGCGTACTGTCCAGGCCCAGCTCTGGATGGTGGACGAGGGAGCTCACGGCGTGAGGCCTATTGCCCTATGCATGTTGAGATTCCTTCATCCTCCTTGGCTGTGACGCCCTCGCACGCACAACTCTCTCCGGAGGCGGGGGCCGCACAGTGGCCCACCTCGTGCTGCGCGGGACTCTGGAGACAGTTCGCGCCACCTCTCCTTCCTGCCGGCTTTGGACGGGGGGAGAGAAAAAAACGCCTGCTCCCCAGACAACAGCAGAGCGAACGGATGAGGCGCGGTCGATTGCACGGCGCCGCAAATTTGGCTAGGCGGTACGGTGTTGGGGTTGGTGTGGTGGTTGTTTGCCAGTGGGATGGTGCAAATCGTGGTGGAAGACGAGGACTGGGATGAAGAAGCATGGAGGAGCAGTTGGAACGCGCTGAAGAAGTGATCGAAAATGGTGGCTACACTCTGGATGTCGATGACGAGGGCTATGTCCAACAGGAGGACGGGTGGCAAGAGGAAGACGATGGGTTTGACCCTGATGAAATTGACCCAGAAGAGATGATGCTCACTTCGACTCTGAGGACGAGTAGTTCGGTGACGCACTACCCTTTTTTTGCATCTCACTCAAATCCAGACTACCTCACTTTTTCTCACTTCTCACCTCCCACTTTCATCCTGTAATCTGGTAGCCCTACGAAGAGGAATTGCATAGCATACAAGTGCCTGATTTTGATAGGGCATCGCCCACGTACAGCACCGCAACAAACCCAGCTGCCACCCCATTTGGACGAATCGAACTTGTGCGCTCATCCTCCAGGCTGCGAGCAGCGTGCCAACAAGGTGGCGAAACAACCTCCGACTTAGGCCGTCTGGGCCTTGGCAGCCGCCACGGCCACACGGTGAGCGTGGTGCGCAGCCGCCTTGTCTGCCTGGCGCGAAGCGAGCAGCTTCTCGTAGTCGGCCTTCTGGGCAGCCTGCTCACGCTGCTTGCGCACCTTAAGCGAGAAGAGGTGGCGCTTGTGCTGCAGGCGCACAGGGGTGATGAGGCGCTGGATCTTGGGAGCCTGGTGTAGGGCTTCTTGCCCTCCGCCTTGGGCACCACCTCGCGACGGATAACGTACTGCCGCACATCGTCCTCCTTCGTCAAGTTTGAAGAACTTGCGAATGTGGTTGGCACGCTTGGGACCAAGACGCTTGGGAACAATGCTGGCCTCGTCAGTCAGGCCAGGAATCTCCTGCTCACCCTGCTTGACAATCACCAGGTGCAGCGCAGCAATGTCGGCAGCGACAATGCAGCCACGGACCGACTTGCGCCGGCGCTCACCGGTGCGCCGCTGGCGGTAGCACGAGTGGCCCTCGCTGAGCAGAAGACGCACACGGTGGGGAACCAGCACACCCTGCTTCATGGGGAACCCCTGCTTGTCGTTGCCGCCGCCAATGCGGACAACGTAGCCCTTGAACTCGTCCCCGAGCGCGTCGATCTCAACGTCCTGACCCATGCGCTTCTCCCAGAAGATACGCGTCTTGCGGTCATCGTCGATCTCAACGCTCTTCTGAGCCCCGGTAGCGGGTTGGCAAGTTGAGCTTCATCTTGGTGGCGGTGAGGTAGCAGTGTAGCGCAGGTGGCAGGCAACGGGGACGAAGAAAGTCGAGCGTGACGCTAGCCAGCCAGTGGGCTTGGCCCAGCACGGGGCGAGTCTTGTCTGAATTTCTTTTTCCAACCCTCGCACCACGCCAGTCTTCTTCACCCCACGCACTTCTCACTTGCCGCAGCCGCGCTCGAACCCAACCCTACTATGCCCAGCGGCCCTCCCGCAGCCAGGTGCGCCTTGGGCTGGATTCAGCGCAGGACGGCTGCTGCCGCTCCCATCGCCAACTCACCACCGTTGACGCCACACAAGACTAACTAGGTGTGTAGCAACTCTAACACGCGGGGGGGCTCTTGCTCCCCTCCACCCAAATTGACCCAGGAGAGCTGACGTGAATGGCGTGAACAGGCACCATGGGTCGTATGTACGGTAAGGGTAAGGGCATTTCGTCCTCGGCACTGCCTTACAGGCGCTCGCCCCCCTCGGCTCAAGGCCACCCCGGAGGAGGTGGCGAACCAGATCTTCAAGCTGGCGCGTAAGGGTCTTACCCCGTCGCAGATTGGCGTGCAGCTGCGTGACTCGCAGGGCATTGCCCAGGTCCGCTTTGTTACCGGTAACAAGATCCTGCGTATTCTCAAGTCGGAAGGCCTGGCGCCCCAGATCCCCGAGGACCTCTACCACCTCATCAAGAAGGCCGTGTCGGTGCGCAAGCACCTCGAGCGTAACCGCAAGGACATGGACTCGAAGTTCCGCTTGATTCTCATCGAGTCGCGCATCCACCGTCTCACCCGGTACTACAAGGCCAAGGGTGCCGTGCCGCCTACTTTCAAGTACGAGTCGGCTACGGCTTCGACCCTCGTTGCTTAAAGAGCCATATAGCTTGTCCCTCATGGCTGGAGATCAGGATCCAGGGTCTTCGCCGCCGCGAGGATGCCCGCCCCCCCTCCCCAATCCGGTACCCTGCTTCGCTGAGGGTTGGCTTGGGCTTTGTGCCCTTGAAAAAACTCTACTCTGGATCGAGTCCCCCTTTACTCGGGACCATGTGCCTGCGTCAGGCTGCCGGCGGACCATAGATGTAGTTTATGGACAGCCAGGGTGGAGATGGAGTGCTGGAATGGACGGATGGGTGGACGTACTGGGTGCTGCCATGGGAGATTGTGGATCTTGCGCTCTGGGCAATGGGGGAGCGCCGAACAAGTGGGCAGGATGCACGCTGCAAAAGGCACCCCGTGGATGAGGTGGGCCTGGCGTCTGCTTGCCTTGGAGCTGTATAGAAGGAGCGCGCGCCGCAATGCAACGCTGGCATTTGGAGAGCAGAGAGACGTCGAGTGGCCGATGGACGATGGTCGATCGACGAACGATGATTGGGGCTGCGATGATGAATGATGAATGACTAATGAAATTGGAAAGGGGACATGCAATCAAGAAACACATGCATCATGCATCAGCGTATCACCGTGCGGACATGCTGCACCAACCCTAGCGATTGCTGGGTGCGGGACGAGGACGAGCTCGGAAGAGGAGGAATGTGGATGCGCTTATCGTGCGTGCCAAGCCGCTGGGCGGAAGCAAGCAGGCCGTCGGGGCTTGCACAGCGCCAGAGTGGAGGGATGCTCGGCCCGATAAGCGCGCGTCGTGTACTCCGATCCAGACCAGTCGCGCGTGACTGAGTTGGTTAAGATTGCTCGCCCGTGCCTGCCAGGCCCAGCCAAGCCCAGCAGACGCCCGCACCGTTCAATACGCTTACCCCGTGTGCTCGTCCAAATAGGAGGCGTACTAGTCCAGCCACTTGCCCTGGGCGCACGGAGATGGCCCTCGCTCGCACCGGGGCAGTCTCTCCTGATTGTGCCTGGCTCGGTGCTTTGGCCCCTCCCCTGCACCTCGCCATCTCAGACGGCTGTCGTTCTCTCCACCACCATCACCCCCCCCCGCCTGCCCCCACACCCTACACCCACCATGGTCCTCGGCCTCGGCTCCCACCACCCTGCGGAGGATGAGCCCCGCGGCCGCCCGGTCGCTACTGGCCGCGGCGGCGCTGGCAACGTACGTCCCCCTATCCCCATTCTCATCAGCTGGCCGGCCCAGGCAAAGAAGGGTAAGGCAGAGCACTGACTCCCCCCCCAGATCCGATCCTCTTCGCACAGCTCCTCTATGTCCACTGCCGACGTGACAGCGGCGCAGCAGTATGCATCCGACCACCCGCCCCCCGTCGTTTCCTCCGGCCGCGGCGGCGTGGGCAACGTCCGTTCTCCCTCGCGCGACCCGGCGGACCGGGCGCGCATCGTGCAGGATGAACTGCACGAGCAAGAGCTGCAGGAGGAGTACAAGCGCACCGAAGCCAGCTCAGCACTACGCTCCCTCGGGCCGTGGTGGGCGAGGCAACCTCCACCATGAAGGTTCCGGCAGCCTCGAGCGTGGACGCGGATCTAGTCTTGAGCGCGGACGTAAGGAAGGACCCGTTGGATCAGTATGTCCCTCCTTCTCACCCCCCTCTTTTTCTCTCTCTCTCTCTATGGCCCCACCCTCACCCGTACTGCCTGAACCGCATTCCTGACACATTCTTTCTCCAAAGCTGTTCCGTTCCTTCTCCCGCTCGCGCTCGCGTGACGCCGGCGCTCGCCGGTCCACTGACTCCCCCGCCCGGGACATCTCGACCGACATTCCGCACACTGCGCCGCCGCTTGCGGATGTGGCCGAAGGCCCCGAAGCTGGTGACAGTGCCGAACATTTGGCCACCTAACTTTAGGAAGCTGCCTCCGAAGCCCCCCCCCCCCCCCTCTCCCCCCTCCCCTCTCCCCCCCACCGCTTTAAGGTCTATTCCCTTCCTTCTCTTTCCCTCCTCGTTGCCCCTCTCCCTTGGGCACTGGCGTTAATTTCTGGATGCGACTCCTTGACGGCCTGTTTACCCGTCGGTCTGCTCTACCTTGGCTGGCTTTCTTGCTTACCTCCATGTTTTCTTTGACTGTGGCACGGGCTTCACAACGCCAGGACGTCCGTTTCTTGTTATTGCCTCTATATATCTTCCCTTGGCCCAGCGTGCCTTCCTTCAGCTTGACCCCTGATAGTAAGCCATAACACCAAATGTGAAGGTGAGAAAACATAGGTGCCCCACCCAAGCTCAGCCATATGTGGCCTATTGAATTGAATATTGACGCTAGGAGGGGGTCCACAAAAAGACAAGGTAAAAAAGTGATCGAACCCGGGATCGAACCGGGGACCTTACGCGTCTCAACGAGACCTGTTGCTCCAGGATGTGAAGCGTACGTCATGACCAGCTAGACCATCCGACCTGATTGCCTTCATCTTCAGACTCTGATTCAAGAGCTATAAGTCAGCGTCTGAAATGGAGCTTTGATCTCAAAATTCCTTCACTTTCTGCCTAGTATCTAGCTCCACACCCGTCTCGAATGGCCCGAACGGAACGGTCGGATTGTTGAGAGCGTCCCTGTCGCATTCTGCTCACCCGAATCGGCTCCTTATTCTCTCGGTGTTCCAAAAGCGTCGCGGTGCTCGTGTATATCAGCTTCAGTGTTACGGGCGAAGACGGACAGGCAAGCCTGGCGGAGCCTATGCGCTATCTTTGCCTCTCTAACCCCAATCCCAGAGCTCGCCCCCCAAACCAAAACTAGGTCCATCGTGGCTACCCAGACCATCCGTGTTACGGGTTACTGCCGGCTGGCTCGCGTAACCAACCCCTATTCCCTTGCGCCTAAACAGAGCATACTTCCTTCAATCTGGCCGACCAAGATCCAGTCCCTTCAGTCCGTACGGCTGAGGAGATCCGTGCGTGCGCTTTGTGTCCCTTCTCTTACTGACTTTATTCTACCTCAAATCTTGGTCTTTGGTCTTGGGGATAGAGCACAAGTGGAAGTTGAGCAGCCGGATCTGCACGTTCGTTTCCAGATCCAGACGTCTCTCTCGTTCTCGTTGTGAGATTCTCCCCTCATGTATTTATGTTCTTGCTGAGGACGGAGACCCTGCCTACATTATACTGTGGACCATCTTCGTGTTTGATTGTTCCTACTGCTAATTCTTAGGGAACATTGTCCTACTGGCTCGGTGCACCTTTCAGAGTCATTCACCTTTATTCCTTCCTCTTTCTATCGAGTGTCAGTACGCATTGTCTTCCTCCCACGCCTGGTCCCATATCCTCGTCCGCCGCACTCGGCGGATTGTGGGTGCAGGCGTCGGGAACGGAGCGCACGAGCTGGGGAATGACCTCCGCACAGCCCCATGCAATGCACCAAACGTGTGGACTTGGTGCGGGTGCAAATCCCTGATGTGATGTGCTTAGTGAGGACGTGACGCCCCACTTGCACATGCTGCGCGTGGAGCGGCACAGCGTGCCGAGCTCCGCCTGGATACCAACTTGAACCTATATTATACTTGTCAGTGAGCCGCAGGCACGCTGTTGATGGAATTGAGGAACCAAGTGTAGGTGAGCACATGGCTGTGCTCTTCATCGAACACCTTGATTGGCATCGTCGAGTTTCTTGAGCAGTTCCAGTCGGCTCTTCTCCACATCTCCTAGGCTTGAGCTGCATCGTAATTGCCTTCGTCGGGTACTTCCGAGGGGTCAACGAAGTGGTAATGAGATCGTCGTTGACCTCGTGGGGTGCAGCACGTGCGTGGGGCGCAATATACGAGTAAAGCGGGCCGCCGCATCCTCTCTTCCGGAGAGACAGGCTCATGACCATGTCGAAGTGATCGTCCTTCGTATCTTGATGATGGGGGACCTCCTCGCCCCGGATCCGTCTGAACTTCTGCCAGATGAAGGCATCAATCTCGTTGAGCACATCATCCAGCTCGGCCTCCATCTACTTGAAGCAAAGCAGATGGCGCAGCTTGGTTTTGAGTGTAGTACCTCCATAGTAACAGCCCTCCCGGGAGAGTACTACAATCAACCTCGGGCACGTCTTGGCTGAGTTTTCATGCACCTTGTTCCCCAAGCCTGTGGCACGATCGGCCATAATCCTCAACTTTCCGCGCAAGTATCTAGGATGATGATGAGCCCCTACTTGCGCAGGTTGAGGGTAAGGCACGCCGTGACTTTTCAGTTAATATCTCCGCTGCACGGGTGGTGACGCTTGTGCCTTCTGTCAGAGAAGTCAAAGGTCGTAAAAAGGCGAGGAAGGACTGACTACTGATTCACGTCGATCACGTGTAGAAAGTGTCCTGGGCTTAGCCCTGTCTGTCACCTTCTCCAAAGCTGGCTGGGAAGCAATGGAGGTAAAGAACGGGGCGAAAAAAGAGTTCTCCCGGGGGATATAGAACGGGGCGAAAAGGGTTCTCCATGTCGGACGCAGTCTGCCGATAGAACGTCCTTCGTGAAACTCCCCATCCGAAGCAACCCAACTAGATGGTGAGTACCTTGGATGCCCTGGCCCGAACAAATAGAGACGGGGTTCAACGTTCATGGTGGGGGGGCGCGTTGACAATAAGGGTGTGGGGCGGTGCACGCGGCTATATACATTCTCTGTTACAAAATTCTCTTCCCACAGCCAACCCGTTTTTATACGTTGTCTTTCTCCATTGTCCACCTCGCTGCATGCATTCCTGAGTCTGGGACTAGGCCTTACTGATTTTTCCGGGAAAAGACTTTTCTTGGTCATTGATGGCATCATGGGCATCATGACACGTCAGGCGGTTCAGACACCAACACCTGTAGACTATCAAAAGTAACAATACGGACCACGGTTTATAGATGCTGGGGATCCATAATCCAATAGTCTGCTGTAAATATACGCGTTGGGGTCCGTTGGGTGAGCACAAAGAGCAGGTGAGTAGCTCAGCGCGCACTGACTGGAATCCATGAAGTCAAACGGACTGAGGAAGACGGGGGCAGTCGAAGGAAGTTTTGCTATCAATCGATAACAGAGAGCGGAGCCCGCGGGTTTCGCCTTCAATTCACAACCATCGCACCCAATGACCATTACACAACCATCGCACCCAATGACCATTACATCGTTTTATTGCCCCATCTGCCCTTCTCAGATCTTACTTCGCTTGCCCATATACTATGGGCTCAGTCCTACTCTCCCATGCCTACCTCTCTTCAACCTCAGCCCCCCCCAAAACGCTGTACGGCCAGAAGGATACTCTAGTTAATTTTGTTATTTTTCTGGACTGTGATTGCTATGGTCAAAAGCGGGCCAAGAAGCCTACGGTCCCCGGTCTCCCTTCTTTTCAATTCCTTATGCCAATCTCGTGATGCAAGGAACCATCCACTGGCATACTACCCCCAATGAAGCTCATATCCCCTACTGGGAATACTTACTCGTTCGTGCCAACTACCCTGGCATTTTCTACGCCCCTAGCCCCGCTTTGCGCTATTGTTAGTAGCTACACGCACATGTATGTACTCTCTGTGAATGTAATTGTGAGGTAAGGGCCCCAACGAGCTTGAGTCTTTATAGTGACCGCTCTCTACAATTTCCACGCTATAGGCAATCCGGGCCCATTGGATCTGCAAAACCGTTTTGCATGTGAAAACGCTCCACTTGACCTTGGCGAGGAGGGAAGATTTTTCCTCCCAGAAGCCTGCAACGCCTCGCATCGTTGTACACAAAGAGCTGCAGATCTTTTTTTTCTTTTGGACTGCCCTCTAGTCGAATCACTATTCCTCACTGGTCTCTCTCGATCCTTTCAGGTTTGGTTTCGTGATCGATTGATCACGGACCAGACTGAGTACACTTTTGTGTGCATTCCATTGACAGAGCTTAAGGCTGGGACAGGGGGAACGCTACGTCTAAACCGAACCGTTCATCTTGCGGGGGTTGTTTGGAAGCGCCACTAAGGTCAAGGAACCAGGGGGATTGCCAGGATATCAGGACCCTCCGGCTCTCACCATCCGGTCCCGTACCCTAGGAAGCGCGTGTGGACACGGAGGAACGTGGTTGACATACGAGCGAGGAACCATTTCCACTGAGACTTAGTAGCCAACTCCTTCCAATGCACAAACAACTTGCCCGCCGTCTTGGTGCCGTAGTATCCTCGCGTCGTCAAAACCAGGGGGAAAAACGGTCTTGAGTGCGTCCCTGGTACTTGGCGTTCTTGTCGCATTCTGCTTGTTCAAGCAGCCGAAGCAGTTCCTTCTCCCGGCGTTCCAAAGGCGACGCAGTGCTCTCATACACCACCCGCCGGTACGCGCTCTGCGCCTCCTGCGATCCCGTGTCGCGCAGCGTGTGGTCTACCTCCATTCCGGTTCCTCCCAGTGCTCCGGGCCCCATCACGCGGTAATCGGTGCGCTGTGCCTTCCGTCCGCGCCTCGTCCATCCTCTTCCTGAACCATAGGTTCGTTGTGGACGTGGGTGTCGGGGATGGAGCGTAGGAGCTGGAGAATGGGCTCCCGCACTGCCTTATGCAACGCACCAAACTTGGCCTGGGTGCGGGTGCAGGACATGATGTGTTCCAGCGAGGACATGACGCCGCACTTGCACATGCTGCGCGTGGTGCGGCACAGCGTGCGGAGCTGGAGACCAACCTGGACCTGCTGGTCAGAGAGCTTGAGGTACGGGACGGATGGAATGGCGGAGAGCCAGTTGTGACTCAGCGGGTTGCTGTGCTCAACCACATGGCGACCTTCGACAGCGTCCAGCTTCTGGAGCAGCTCCTGTCGACTTTGCTCCCACATCTCGCGGCAGCGCTGGCGTTGCTTCGTAAATGCGTTGGCCCTTGCCGTTTGCCGTCCCGAACGATCAACATAAGTGGTAATAAGATAATCGTTGACCTCGTTGGCCGCGGCACGGGCGTGGGGCGCGATATACGAGTAAAGCGGGCTGCCACATCCTCCCAGCCGAAGAGGCAGGCTTATGAGCATGTCGAAGTGGTCGTCCTTGGCACCTTGGGGATCCTCGTCGCCCCGGATCCGTCTGAACTCCGTACAGATGAAGGCATCAATCTCGGCCAGCACGTCGTCTAGCTCTCCTTCCATCTGCATGGTGCGGAGCAGGTGGCGCAGCTTGGTCTGAGTGCTGAGCCGCCATAGTAAGAGGCGTCCCTGGCGGGTGATGCCATCGTACACTTTCATATCCCATTTTGTTTGTCTTTTGTGTTGATCCATTACCCATTGAATTTGCCACTTTCAGGGCAGTAGGGACAAATACGAAACGCCGAGCTTACCCGGTTCGCTTTTCCCGCCTGTGCGGCTTCCGTTTGTGCCCATGTACGTTGCTGGACCGGATTACTTCATTCCAACATATGAAGCGCACCAGGAAAGATATATATGTACCCGCCTCTGTCCCACTTTGTCGGCCCAATTCACCAGGGACATGGGACAGTTGGAAATGAGACCTGAGATCCTGAAACGGGGGATCAAAAGCGGACATTAGATCATCAAGGTCCGCGTGAGTGGGGTCGAGGATGCTCAGTTCATCTATCCCTGTACGATACCATACGGTACGATACCATACGGTACTGTCTAGTGCAGGAAGACATCCGAGAGGAAGGCAGGGCGACTTGAACGACTATCAGGCCGCGCGGGAGCTTGGAGCTTGGAACTTCGATCTCAGACTGAGCGTCACCCCCCCCCCCTGGATGTGGTGAAAGTCGAAATTGTGGAAATCTTGGATATCTCGCAAAGAGAAAAGGAGAGAAAAGGGGAGACTTGGCTCGTCCTGTCATCATCAATCATCGATCAACCCCCGGCCTTCCCTCTTCTTCTCCCACCGTGAGAGCGCGTGAGTCACCATGCAGTGGTGGATACAGAAGGGCAGGAGGAAGGCGGAAATGAATGGACCAGTAAGGATGAGAGAATTGGATCTCGCCTCGGTCATCAGTCACATGTCACATGGGGTAGGAGTTACTACGTCTAGTATAGAGAAAGAGAGGAGTTAGTTGGTGGGAAAGATACGTTTACCGGTTACTGGTTTCGGATACTTTTTGCAGAATTGGTGCCGAGGGACTCGGGCCACATGCTTCAGAGCCTGAGAGAGTTCTTTGGATTTGGTTGTGTAGAGCGCGGACAGCTACATATACCTCTCCCTTTTTTCATCGTATTAGATCTTAGAGTGGCGTTGGATGACGACACTCCCATGGGCCACAGTGAAGAGTAGCTTGGCGTTTGCCCCTCAATGTTTTAACGTTTAACTTGTTCAACGGATATGTTGTGGCTGCGGAACGTTACCGCAACGTGGAATTGTGGAATGCTTTGAACACTTGAAGCTTGAAGCTTGAAGCTTGATGGCCCATGCGGTAATAGGCATGTGGGGGTGGTGTGCATCATACAAAAAGGCGAAAAAGGTGTCGAGAGTATGTAGATCGGTGTTGCGTTGGATTGCGTCGGATCGCGACCGCAGCAACGAGTAATCAGCCGGCAATACGCAACGGACAACGGACAACGGGCGATGGGCAACAGGTACTAGCGCGCAATTCGTAGTATGTCCCAGCATAGTATTAGTGCGAGTATAAGGGGTGCATGCAGTTCGGATCGAGCTAGTCAATCGCTGGCCTGCAGCTGAAGCCTTGAGCTCCTTGAACGACGCTTCAGAACGACTACCGTTGCGGGACCACCGGTCCCACCGCAGGCCGCATACCCCATCTGGAACGGTTTCCTATGTTGCGCTCAAAGGGTCGTTTGATTCCCGCGTGAGGAGGTCTCAGATCTCAGAATCTCGTCCGGCATAGCGGTTTGGAGGGTCAGTCAGTCACCGGCGACGGTTATCGTTGGTTACCCGTTCCCGAACAGGCCTCTAGGCCTTAGGCAGGGTAACCCAGAGCACCATGTCCCCAGCCTCATCATGCAGCAGGCCTCAGGTCTCTTCCCTCTATTATCGCACCCGACTCGAAGCCTTTCCCTTACTGAGTTTGTGTGGCGACAACGAGAGGGATCCAGGACTGACGGATCTGAGGACCACTGACATATCTGACAGATGACATGTGACATGTGACAGATGACATGAGACAGAGCACAGGCTCCAGTCTTCAGTTGTGGTTGAACCTGTTAACGCAACCACATACCATTTGACGTTTGACGTTTGAGGCCAAGCACCATCATGCATCACGTACAAATCGATCCATCACAAGTCACAAGTCACAATGCGTCGCGTCGTTCCGGGTGGCGACGTTCGAGAGCCATGCGTAGGAAAAGGTAGATCGAGTCTCTCGGGACAGCTCAGCTGAAAATCAAAGCACAGAGAGGCCAATGCGCTTGTGTGCTGCTTGTCTTCGGACGCTCCTCGACTGGCCGCGGGCTAGGTGGGTGATTTCTGAGTTCTCAGTTTGAAGCTTGAAGGTTGACGACGTTGACGGGCCTGAGGCCTGAAGCTCCAAGGCCTATAAAGGTTGAAGCTTGAAGGAGGTCGCACGGTTGTGAAAGAGGTTTGCCATGATATGCATGAAACCCCTGTGTTCCTTACTCCAGCCACATATCCTTCAGAATCTTGGAAAGGTTGAAGGTTGAAGGTTGAAGGTTGAAGCTTGAAGCTGGATAATCGATAATGTCGATAAAGTGAAAGCGAAGGTACATGTTACAGCCAAGGGACGGCTGTGGCTACACGGCGGCGAGCTGGGTCGATCGACGATCGCTCTGGGTATACCATTACGGTTCCTGCCCATGTTTCACGCTGGAAGTAAGGTTGAACGTTACCATGTTAACATGCATGGACACGGTTCCTTCCCGTCGACGCTCAAGGCGCAAAGCTCCATGCTTGCAGTTTGAAAGCGGATCCTGGATAATGAAAACGCAGAAGCCATGTTTGAAGCGCCAAGCACGCGTTTGGATTATCGATTGTCGATTGTCGATTGTCGATTACTGATCATCGATCACCATGTGCATGATTGATCAATATCAGCATTCCATGGTCGATTGGTCGTACGCGCTCCGCCTTCCTTCCTACTCTTCGGGTCCTTGTTCGCTTGGTCCTTGTTCGCTTTGCCGCGTTTACCGCCTTTCACTTGGACCGTGGCTGGCGGTTTCTTTCTATCAGGACCCACGGCATGCGCACACTGACCGATGGTCACGCATCGCAGGCATCCACCGGCACCGACCGGCACCGACCGGCTTGGAAATTAATTGCACGGCGACGGACATGTGCTGGGAGGCACGTATTGCTGATGTGATGAGTTAAGTACTGCGTACTGACCTGCTGACACGTGCCTTTGCATGCATTCCGAATTGCTGGAGCCCGGAGTGCGCCGGAGCGGGGCAGGCCAGTGTAGGCCACAGGCACGACTGGGAACACTATCCATCCACCGGTGCGACGTCGGAGTTGGTGTGGACTGGCACCTGGCGACTGGCGCCTGGGGGTGGTCTGTTGGATCTCATCAATCATTTCTGATCTCAGGATTGCAGTCTGGGTACCGGTTAGCGCGAAGCAGCAACTGGTAACTAGTGCCTAGTTTATAACCACGTAACCGAGTTAGATCTGACACCCTTCGATCTTCGACCTCCTGAAGGTTGACGAACCTGGAAGGCTTGAAGCTTGAAGCTTGAAGCTTGAAGCTCGAGACCGTCACGCATCATGCATCACTAGTCACTAGCCACTAGTCACTGACCATCGGATGGGTGCAGTGTGTGTGACGTAGGCACAGGACGCCACGCCAGAGCGCCTGCCTTGCCACGCCCTGCCACGCCTCGCTGTCTGTCATCCATGTCACGCTGGCATGTGTGACGTGTGACACGCGCACACACTATCACGTGTCAAGTGTCCCGTGTCACAGTCACATGCACATGTCACATGTCACATGTCACACAAGCTTCTTGGCCTGCCAGCGCATGCATGTGCGCATCCATCATGCATCATGCATCATCCATCCGTCTTCTTACTCAGTTCGCCATGTCGCACCCGTCTTATTTGCGCAACAGTGGCTAGGCCACGCACTATGCCGCCCATCCACCACCCTCACGCCTCACCTCACGCGTGATCCTCACGCCACAGAGACAATCCAAGCTCCAATTTCAAATCCAATCGTGTCTCCTGTGCTAGGCACTCCCAATCTTGATCATGTAATACTGGCTTTGGAGCATGTGGCGCTCAGCCTGGGCCTATGGAGATAATCGACACGCGATGCTCGGTACTCGGCAAGTTCGCTGCCTGGTGTCCAGCCCCCCCCCCCGACAAGGGATCGGAGTGTGCCGTGTCCCGTGGACCCAACGTCCCATGCACGGATCCTGGATCCTACGAGGGGAAGGTGCGAGCAGACCTGGGCGGGTGGGGTGCAGGGCAAACGACCATCCATCCCATCCCGCCTGAGGCCTGACAAGATCCAAGAGTTTTAAACCCCCTGCGATGAGCGACGATGGATGATGGATGATGGATGATTGATTGCCATTAGCCGATTACGTCGATTACGCGTTACGCGTTACGCCACGTGGCTCCCTCCGGCCTCAGCGCCGCAGCCGCGGCCGGTGGGCGTATGTAGCGGGGCGAAAGACAGGCGCCAGGCACGAGGCGTTTCGGGTGGGCGCGAGCCGCAGGGGTGCAACAGGGTGCAGCTGAGCGACAGCAGACAGCAGGCGACACACTGACCGGCTGGGATTGGCGCGCACAGGCAGCGCACCCCCGGGTTACCGGTTACATGTTACACACCACACCACGCAGAGGGGAACCACCGCAGACCCTGGCAGACCCCCAGCCAGCCGCCCAGACAGGCGTACTGCCGCCATGCCGATTGCATGCTACCCGCATGCTGCATGCGGCATGCACGTTGCATGTACGTTGCAGCACCCGCATGCCCCCCCTGCATGTAGCTTTTAGAACATAGAGCTTAGACTAAGATCGTAGCGTAGGCCAAGCACTTCGCATCCCACCCGAGCCCAGCCGAGGGTACTTACCATGCATGCCACACCGTCCAAACCCGCGTCTAGCATCACATGTCACATCCAAACCTCCCCCTCCACCGCCAACCCCACATCTTCCCACTGGCCACGCCGCCTAGGCCGTAGGCCGCCTCCTTGTGCCGCCACCCGCGCCCCCCTGGGTGGTGGTCGCCGCAGCATCCAACGCCCGCGACGCTGAACGTTCAGTTGAACGTTGAGAACGTTGCGACGTTTTGAGACACCGAGGCGGGTTTGCCACATATGTGGGCAAGTATCGGGGTTGCGACAGCTTATTGCACTTCCGATCGTGTGCCGACAGGGGTGGGGAGGGGGGCATTGCCGTAATCCATCGTGCTGCTCGTGCCACTTTTCCCTCGGGTGCCGAGCTGGAACCGACGCGAATACAGAGGGTGGGGGAGGCAGTGTGTTCCATCCCTGTAATCCACCGGGCACCACTAGCCCTTGCCTCTTCTCTCTCCTTTGCCTTGGCCCATGCACCATGGAATCTTGCCCAGTCATTAATCATTCCGACTGGTCACTACTAGCCAGCGTCAGCGCACAGCCACAGAAGCCAAGAGGGGGGTGGCGCTAAAAAGCGATAAAAAAAGGGTGGCGTCATACGCCAAGTTATAGTCACTAGCAGTCACTTCACAGTAGTCACTAGTAGTCACTAGTCACTAGTCACTAGTCACTAGTCACTTCAGTAGTCACTTCGTAATCAAGCCGAGTTCATGTGGGGTAGTTGGACTTTTTTCTTTCTTTACCACACGTTTCTTCTTTCTGGGCCTGGGAGTAGGGCTTACGCTTCTGGTTCCTGTGGTTCTCGTTTCGATGTCGAGGCGAAAACAGGTGCGTGTGACTTGGGACTCGTGGCGGTACAGCGTCCTCAGCACATTAATTAGGCGCTCACGTACTGCCCGGCACGCTGGCTTGTTCGCCCCCCCTCCCCCCCCCCCCGCGTGTTCCTTGACTGTAGTTCTCACAGACACCTTTTAACGATCGACGTTCGATTCCGACCTCATTAATTGACTCCTGCACGGCGTGAGCTCGTAGATCGTAGCGCAGGTCAGAGCCTCCAGAGCCTATTGACCATTCTATGTCACGTATACCCATACCATACACGAACCCGACCTGTGAAGACTTCCAACTGTCAGGTCCCACACGGCCCGCAGATCGGTCCAGCCACCAGGGTACAGGATAGTTCTCCGAATACCATCTCCATCCTCGATTGCTCACAAACCAGCCCTACTACCATAGACACCCATCGCAAACGTAATCTCCCGCCCTCATCAACATCGACCCAGGCCTCAGGCTGAGCTTCAAAACCTCATCCTGGCTGTTCGAGAGCCCGCTCCAGTACGGTATTGGGCAAGGTGCATTGTTTTACCTCCGACCCCCTCTCTCGTCTCGGTGCCATGCAGGCGCCGTTGCATATGGCAGTGATTAATGAGACGTGAGATCGTGAGATCGCGGAAATGACGATGTACACATCATGATGGAACCAGCCAGGCAGCGATGGCTGAGGAGGATCGAGGAGGCGCAGGACATGGAGTACAGAGGTTCAGTTACTTGGTTCACTACGCCTCGGTTCAGTATCCGAAGGCCCAAGGCCCAAAGGCCGAATCATAATCCTGGTGTCTGGCCGTAGTCCAGCTAGTGCCTAGAGTACGATTAGGTACCAGATGGAGTACTCTGGCGGCGATGACAGTGATCGATGTCGATGGTGGATGGCGTGTGATGTGGTGTGGGACAGATGAATGACGCGAAGGCGGGTGCCGAGCTAAGCTTAGCGCTTGGCCAAAGCGCTAAGCATCCACATGTTGAACATTGGAGCACCAATTTCCCGACAGGGAGGGGGGGTGGGCGGGAAGATACTGAGCCTTAGCTCCAAGTCTTGGCTCTTAGATCTTAGATCTTAGATCGCAGCGTGAGTCGGAGCGCGGACTGAGGCACTCGTCATTCCAGCTTCCCTAGCTCTAGACGAGTGCTAGAGCTTGAAGCTGACTTGGACTAGCCTAGCGCAACCCTCCCGCCGAGGTGCGGATGCTGATGGCGCTGATGCACCGAGGCGGAAGAAGCGGATGCATGATGCATGGTGCATGATGCATGATGCATGATGCATGGTGTCATGTGTGTTTCACGGGGGGCTGGCTCGGGGGGCTGACCCTGACACTGGCGCCACGCCCCACGCGCGAGCGCTCAGGCGTCGCGCGCACGCTCACGGCCACGGCCACCACTCATACTCACCCGTACGGAGCACTCGGTACGGCCGCAGTACTCGGGCCGAGCTCACCGGTGAGGCTCCCGCTTGCGCTCCGCTCGACCTTGTTCCACGCTGCTCCGCTGGCCGGCGGGAGAGACAGCGGATGGAAGATGCGTCTGCTGCTATCTTGCCATCACCTCCCCACCTCCATCTCCCACGTCGCCTCGTCGCGATGGAGCTGCCGCCGCCGCTGCCAGAGCTTCCTGGCCCGGCTCCCCTGCTCCACGCCGATCCTCCTGATCCGCACCGCCGCCTATCGTCCCTCGATCATGTCCAGCCCCCGGCCCACCCCCCGCGCCCCTACATCCAGCCCCGCTTCCGACCGACGCCTTGGCCTCGGCCCTGCCCTCCCCAGCGTGCTGCAGCCTCCACCGGGCCCAGGCCGAACCACCGCCTCAGCCACAGCCGCACGCACAGTCACAAGCACCGGCATCTCTGCCCCTGCACCCACCCCCCCCGCGACACATCCAGCCATCGATGCCACCACACCCTCCACAATGATGCCCACCACCGGTTTGATGGGCCTTGCCGCCCCTTTTCTGCGCCCCCTCCAGGCGCCAACCTATTCGCTCAACCCTTGTCCAAGCCCCCTTCTCTTCTCTGCCGCTCAGCGCACGCATCACCCACCACCTCTTGCCTCCTTCTGCCCAGCCTGCCCGTCTCGCAGTCCCCCCTGCTCAACCAGCGCTCCTTCTCCACCCCTGGTCTCCTGGCCATCTCACCATCTTGCCTTGGGCTAGACAGGGCCACTGGCAGGGACAGAGACAGGGACATGGATGCGTCTTCCCAGCTTCGTACGGCACACTCCCCTTGGATCAGTTCAACTTTGATGCCAGCCCAGCGCACCCGCCGCCCTCGCACGTGCCTCTCCCACCCTCTCTGCACACGACGGCCTTGGCCGATCCCCACCTCTACTCCTCCTACACATCAACGGGCTACCCAGGTATGGAGCAGGCCGCGCCTCGTCGTGCAGCGAGTCGCGATCCCCTTCGACGCGAATCGGTACGTAGCGTAACTATCCCCTTTCCAACCAACTGTGCTAGCGGGCCGTTGTCGGACACTGACTTGCTGTAATTTGGCTTGGTTTGATTTGATTTGGTTGGGGGTCTTTTTGCATGATGGTGTTTGTTCGCCCAAGCAGCTCATCGCCCCTTCCTCCACACCAGCTGCCACTGCCCCAACACCCGTCGCCACCGCCCCCATGCCCATGCCCATGCCCAGCCCACGCCCGCGTCCTCTTTCTTCTTTGGCGAAGCAGCTCCATGGCCTCAGACTCGGCCATGCTCGCCCACCCCTCTCCGTTGACTTTCTCTTGACGGCGGCGATAGCCCAACCATCCGCCGCGGCTCGGCACCGGCCTTTCATCCCTCCCGAATCGCTCCTTCCTCTCCTTGGTCCGAACCCCCGCCCGCTGGGACCCAACACCGCTCCTCCCTCACGGGCCAACTACCCATGAGCTTACTTTCGCTCCAGTCCGACCCAGTTGACCCACCGACCGCACCCTCGCTTCCCACCGACTCGGCACAATGCCGTAACAAACGGTTACGTTCGTCTGGCTCCCGCTCTGGCTCCCGTGCCCGCGGATCAAGTCATCGTCGTTCCTCCAGCGTTGGCGCTCGGCTCCACTTGGATGCCTTACAGCCCCCACAGGAAGAAGATGTGCCTCTCTCGTCTCCGTCGGATGCACGGATGCATCTCTTATGCCGGTACAGAGTCCGCTCCGACTTGTGCACCTCCTGCTTCGACTCCTGCACCTGTACCTGCACTGCTTCTCCCCTGATGCTCCTGATGCCCCTGCTCCTGCTACTTCTGCTCCTGCTGCTCCTGCCCCTGCCGCACCTGCACCCGCGCCTCCAGATTCCCAACAAGAACGCCGACAACCGATCGTAGGAGCGAGCCAGCCCGCTCCGCTGACCAACCGCCCCAGGCTCAACCGCCGCCTCACCCTTCGTCCTTCACCACCGCGTCTGGATCGACCCGTCGCTGGGCCCGTCGGGCGAGCCGAGTCTGCGCGGGATATCGCCTCGGTCTAGTGTCGTGGCCGCACCGGCTTGCGAACCGGATCCACTCTCTTCTGCACGCCCGGACTTTGTTCCCCGCCGGACGAGGCAGGTTCGGTCCTGGGATCAGGAACGGGAACCACCTTGCCCCTGTTCCCGGGGGACCCTGGGGACCCTGGGGACCTAGGCTCAATCAGCACCTTGAACCAACGCTCGCATTCGTTCCCAACCGATACGTACCCTTTGTTCCCATTTGTCGACCTCAACCTCCCCTGGCCCGCTTGCCTTCCACATCGGCTACCCACCCTGCACCCGCAATCGGCCTTTGCACCCCGCCCCGGCACACGCACCCGCATCCACCTCCACCTCCATCCCACCCGCCAACGGTGAGGCGCAAGACTTGTTTTTGGATTTCGCCCCGCGGTCCGATAGCAGGCTCAAACGCGCTTACGATGGCACGGCTCGTGGCGAGGTAGAAACTCGCCCGATCGCCCCTTGGCACCCTTCTTCCAGATTCCCTTTCGCTTTGCCAGCTCGCGCTAGCGCAGACTTGACCCCCTTGGGCCCACCGCTGCCCCTCGCACCAAGGCAAGCCTCTTTGCCAGATTGCCTGCTCCATTGCACCCCCTCTCGGTCTTGGTATTGACCCTGGTCCTGGTCCTGGTCCTGGTCCTGGTCCTGGTCCTGGTCCTGTACAACTTGGCTCAGTCGAATCGCTCGCCACCTCTCCTTTGGTCCCCTCGTTCACATCTCTGGGTACCCGAGACGAGGCACAACAATTAGCTCCCTTCCCTTTCCCCCCATCGGAACCCCACTCGCCCCGCTCGCATTGGCCTGACAGGGCAGAAACTCACCCGGGTCCTACTCCTACACCACTTGCTGAGCCGGAACTGGACCGCACACGTATAACTCGCTCTCCTGACCCGTCCCGGTCGCCTACTGAACCTTCCTCCTCCACCACAGCTGCGCGGGACAGCGCCAGTGTCTGCACCTACCTTCACCCTGTCACGGGCGTCTACTGCGGCACGCACTTTAATCGCTACTACGACCCTATCCCGTCACCGCCAAATTCATGCACGTGAAGAAGCTCGCGAAATCGAGCGCGGTCACCTCGATCCTTCCCAGGCTCTCGTATGGGGAAAAGAGGAACGCGCTTCCTCCTCGGTCGGCATGGAGTGGCGATGTGCTTGCGGAAGTTACTTTTCCCGCAAAGATGCCTTGTTGCGCCACAAACGCATCCGCGATCATTAATCTCTTCGTTTTTGCTGTGCCTTTGGTAACCCCTGCATCGCATCCGCCCGACTTTGGATTTGAATTCTCATTCGATTCGGATTCGGAGTCGGAGTCGGGTCTCGTTTGAATGGTGGGATGGGGCGTCCCTTGCGCGTCTGCTTTCTCCTATGTGTCAACACGGTCCTGTTTGTTTCCAAATGTGAACCCATTGGCTCCCAGCCGATCCCTTATCCCTTCTTCCTGCCCTGCTGGCCTCGCCTTTGCCTCATGCGCCTCGCCGCGGCACGATCACCACGACCGCATTCTTTCCCCCCCCCTCCCTCCTTCCCTTCCTGCCTTGCCTTGCCTTGCCTTGCTCTGCTCGTCTCGCTCGGCCCCTCCCCCCTCTTCCCCGCTTCCTTCCCCCCCTTCCCTTCCCTCCCCCGATATATTCTATTTATCCCTCCCTCTTACGCGTCATGGCCCCTCCTCCCTCTTCTCTTTTCTCTTTTCTCTTTTCTCTTTACTCTCGTCGTCCGCTCGGAGCTTCCTGTCCCGCTTGCTTTACTTTTCGCTTTGCTTTTTTGCTTTGCTTTTTTGCTTTGCTTTTTTGCTTTGCTTTGCTTTGCCTTGCTTGATCGCCTTGTTTACCCCCGGTCGGTTCCCCTTAGCTTTGCTCTGTTCTGTTCTTGTATGCATGCACACACACGCACAAACGCACCCCCGCCAACGCACATGCACATGCACATGCATATGCGCGTATACGCCTCTCCTCCCCTCCCCCTCCCCTTCGCCCCCCCGTCCCCCATCCCCATCACCCCTGGTCTGCCCTTGCTCTTGCAACCCCTATCCGTCTCGCACCGTACCACTCTGGTTCAACAAAAACTAAGATTGAACATCTATCCGGTGCCCTGCCATCGACCATCCATAATTCTACATTTTCCTACAGTACAGACTAGACTGACTCAGAGTCTTCATCCTCCCAACTCACCAGCTCGGGAAACATGTACACAGGGTTAGCCCTAAGTAGTTCCGTCGGTGGTTGGGTCACTTGCATCGTTCTGCCGACCAAGCGCAAGGTCGCCGCTCTAGACCTTCAGAAACCTCTCCGCACAACAAAACCATAGCAGCAAAAGGGCATCTGATGAGGTGCACCATCAGGAATCCGGCCAAAACGACCCATCGCCCATACCCCCTCCCTCCTAATAAGCCTGAGGGCGGACATTCGACCCCTCACTCTGCCGCCAAGTTCTCACCTCGTGTACCGGCAGACACCCAGTCAGATGTATGGATCGAAGATATGGCTGTAAGCGGACGGCATGAACAGCTACCAAAGATGAAGCTTATCCTGTAATTGCATACCAACGGTAAGGCTGGGACGGACAAGGCCGCGCCTAACCTTAGGCGCTGGCTCACTCATCGATCATCCGGCGTATATGCACTCCTTGCTCAGTCGTGCCAACCCAATTAGGAACCAGCGGAGTTTAGGACCTCAGGACACGTCAGGACCCTCTGGCGCCCGCAATTTGGTTCCAAACAGGATCAAGTGCCCCTGGACACGAAAAAGATCGTGGTACTAAACATGTGAGCTGTCAGGATGTTCAGGTAAACGTACTATCTCCAAAATGAGACTCATCGTCAGTCACTTCTTTCCGGTGCTTCAACGGCTTGTTGCGGCCCCGTTGTAGCGGTATTGTATCAGCGTCATGCCCAAGTGCAAGAACGACTCATCTTATTGATTGCGTCCCTGTACATGGCATTGGTTTTCTTGACGCATTCCGCTTGCTCCAGCATTCAACGCACTTCTTCTTCCGGCGTGCCACAGGCATGCGGTTCCTTGGTGTACGCAGAGAATAGTCAGAGACCTTGTTTTATATGTACAAGTCATGATACGGTGGTGAGGTAGGATTCAATCTCTAAAATCTTCCGAGAGCCCGCGCCTAACCCGAAGCAAGTTACCACAGTGGCACGGTCATATCAGGACCGCGGTGGCTCGACCGGTCATCGACTGTTAACCTATCCTTCTCGTTGGCAATGCCAGTCGCCCCTTACACGTTTATAATTTCTGTTCTAGTAGTTGCCCCGGCTTTGGCCCTGATAAGGACGGAGTGGCGTGGGTCGGTTGTTTCTTTATTCTATGCCTATAGAACGGTCTTCCGTGTTGGCGACTGCACCCCCCGCATCCTTGTCTATATCCCCCTTGTCTCCTTCAACTGCTTTGGTTAGTTTCTTTTAGATCTATAGCCTGTACTCAATGAGTTGGCGGGCTTTTCCCCCCACCCAATTCCGTGTAAGGTCACTAGCCGAACTGGGACAGGAGTCCCTCATGATAGGGTACCTGGAGATGCGATGCGTACTGACTACCGGCATGCACTAAATGCGATTTCGATTATTCGGAGGATCAGGGATGGAGGTGGACTACACGTTGCGGGGCTCGAGAATGCGGGAGCCGCTATTTGTGTATAGAGGTGGCACAGAAGAGCACTACTGCTTTGGAATGCTATGAGAAAGAGTTACTTTGACTGTTAGAAGAAGCTGAATGCGAGGAGAACGCGATCTGCTAGGATCGCGCGTAAGATCGTTCTGTTGGGTTATGACGACACGAGGATAATGGCA
This sequence comes from Moniliella sp. 'wahieum', assembly GCA_003971905.1. Classification (NCBI taxonomy): domain Eukaryota; kingdom Fungi; phylum Basidiomycota; class Moniliellomycetes; order Moniliellales; family Moniliellaceae; genus Moniliella; species Moniliella sp. 'wahieum'. The sequence continues at coordinate 41,874 of RSEE01000031.1, read as the reverse complement.
TGTCACCAAGACCACGATGAAGGCGTCTGGGTACTGGATTTAATACGTCTCAATAGAGATGGCTCAACTTTACGGCTCGGGTGGCTACGGCGTTTATTCATATCCACATGCATTTATCCATATCCACATGCACGATCTTGCTCATGGGAACGGACTGCTGACGCCAGAGTTTCATGGTATGCGTTCGGTTACTTTGGTTTCATAAAAGAGGTCGGTGTGAACAAGCAATACATGCCGAATGGGCAGTTCAGTTTAGGTGAAGTTGTGGCTCCAGCCTCAAGCTCTGTTAGTGATACGATTACAGCATTTAGACAAATGCACTTCATCCTTGAGATTGCAGAAAGATGCATACGCATGAGAAGAAATAGGAAAAACAAAAGAGCGCCGTCAAAAGCCAAGCGGTAAACGGTGTTGGCATATATAGCACCATCGGTCGTGAGCTAGATATCGTAATCCGACGAGAAAGTCAGATCTCAACTGAGTTGTAAGTGCAACCATTTCAACATCTCTCGAGTGGGCGGATTTATGTTATTGGTCGGGCAATAGCACGGCTTCGTCCGTATGCCCGTTTCGGCAGCTCCATCCCTACAGTCGTTACAAGGTTTTCACACGCCTGTTGAGTGAGACGCCACCTGCGGCCCAGCCCATTCCGCCTCCGGTTTATTCCGGAGTAGATCTTCCCGAGACTTCTGCCCCCAGTAATTCATTTCCTTAGTCCACCATTTCCCTCCTCACCGGTAGCAGACCGCTGGGCAGATCTCCTCCGACAACGCCTTTTATGACACACACCTTCCTCAGGTACCTCGACGATGTGTATCAACCAAAAAGATAATTTGCAAACTTATGCTCATCAAACTGATTTTAACATTAAGGCTGACAAAATGGGCCATACCGCAGGGGACATTCTCTTTCACAGCATCCATTCGTGTCAAAGTGAAGTGCAATGAATTTATGTCTTTTTTGATATGAGTACGTGGCGGACATCATTTCTATGCTACACCGTCATGTGTAGCTGGAGAATAATTCCACGGTAAATCCGACCATTTTGTTACATGTGCGACTTGGGAGCCCTCGGCGATCATCTGAAATGCATCATTCAGACAATGCGTCCGGACGAAATGAAGACCGTCAGTAGCTGTTGGCATGATCCATCCTGTTCCTAATTTCATCTCTTACTGTTAGACACACGGTTGGTTGGCATATTTAAGACGAAATTTGACCACAGGATCCCCGTCATCTGGTGTAAACATGCTAGATGTCACGATCCAGCCATTATTTGCTGTACATGAGCAAGTTGCCCCGCAATGACGTGATGTTGAGATCAAGACTGATGCTGGATTCTATAGATGTAGGATGTTGCCAAATTGGATCCCCAAACCGCCGTCGATAACTTGCACGGGTTTATGCATGTTTTTATTTACACGAGTCATGATTACCGGCCTTCAATGTGTGACCAGCGCTACATACCATGTATTATATGTAGTTTAATATTCTGGATAGAAGAGGAAGGTTGCTGTTGTGGAGAAATGACGCCCATCCTATATGGAGAAACTGGTGATATGCCTCCCACTTGCCCGGGTATTTGTTTTCTGGATGTGAACCAAAAACAATCATACCATTAATATTGTCTGTGGCTTTCAAATGTTGACCCATCCATTACTTGTGCAAGCCAGGAAACCTTCATACGGACGGAGAGTCGCAGTGGGGCTTTGGATCTCATATATCCTTCCGAATCAATCACGTCTGGCCATGGAATTGAGCTGTGCAAGAGGGAAGCAGGTCACGGTAGAAGAAAAGATGGATGTTATGATCAAGATATGGTACCTATGTCTATAGTCCTGCCAATAATATCAGATGTGAATCCAATGGATCTGTCTAGATTGAAGGGGGACACTGTTAGAGGGTACTGCTAGGGTTCTCCTGCACGGCCCTCAATGGATCGGTGACGCTCGCCTAGCCGAGCGGAAGCGTTCCGCTCGCAGCCGCGCACGCCCTGCTCGCTCCATCTCCCTTCTCTCTCTCCTTTCTCCTTCCCTTCAGACGTTGCTTGAAGACTTGTGGCTCACCACTTTGCCTTCACGCCTTGTCTGAAGGCTGCTTTGCAGCTGATCCATAGGATCGCTAGTGCTCCAAGTCGCACTCTAGCAGACACTGGTCATTTCCTATTATACGCCGTATACGGAAATAGTTATAAGGCCTCTCACAATGGCGGAAGACACGAAACCGAGAACCCCAGCAGCCGAGGAAGGGTGACCTAACGTACGTATATTTACTTTCGTACTGGTCCGGGGTTAAGATCATTATAGGATAGGCGCCTGAGGTGTATTGTGAGTGAGTATGGGCGAGCAGGCTAATAAGCGACATCTGTGGCGAGCGATAGAGAGGGACCGTAACCTTTGTTTTGCAGCTATAACTGGGGATGGGGTGGTAAGGTAATAGCATCTGCATAGCTCTTTCGAGCTAACTGTTTTTACTTCCACACCGAAAGGAGTGGAAGAAGAAAAATAAACACTACAGTGCGACGACTCGCATATTACCAGTGTAGCATGCCCGCAATTTGATCAGACAACAGGCGCGCACCGCCTCCGTGTGCTGGTCAATTCAGATGCTGGGATCCCACTCTTTAGTGTCAGTGGGTTTCAAGCCAGTCGGCGTGCAAGGCGATGCACGGGGAAGGGAAAGGAAAAGGCGATGGAGAGAGGAGGTACCATTGCAGCCAGTGAGGCTACCTGCAACCCCGCCGTCGTCGCCCTACTACTCACTTGCACCGCTCGCCCTTCTGCCTTCTTTCTGGGGCGGGTACCATAGAGGTCATATATTGATCCTCCTCTGGATGCTAAATTTTATTGGAGCGGCTGCTCTTCAAGCTCATTTCGTTCATGTTATCTCCCCGTCAGTTTCGTGTTGAGCGTAGCGATGGTGACAAATCAGTAAAGTCAAAAGGGAAAAGCAACACCCACGATGTCAGGGGCCTAGCTATACACAGCGGATCACCAAAAGACATCATTTATGTTTTTGATATAAAAAAGGTCAGAGGAGTAATTTGCCGTGGGTGAGACATTCTGTCAGCGCGCTGCACGTCAGTGACGTCGCCGATGTCACCACCCTGAACGTCAGATATGTCCTCGATGTCATCCCCCTGCAGGTCAGTTATGTCCTCGATGTCATCCCCTTGAACGTCAGATATGTCGCCGACGTCACCCCCTTGAACATCAGAAACGTCGCCGACGTCACCCCCTTGAACGTCAGAAACGTCGTTGACGTGCCTTTGGGCGACGTATCTGACGAATCTGATCCTCCTATGCTCGCTCTCCCTGGGTTACTATTGGTATTACATTTTATACTACTACTCATTCTAGCACCATCGAATGCAGTGCAATCGTCTTCGAGGGTACTTTTTTGCATTGTGATGGGTCAATATGACTTGGGGGCTTTTGCCATTGAGAGGTCTTTGGAATGTATAGCCGCCAAATTACTCTTCAGTCTCAGAGTCGTCTGTGCGGTCGTCGTCCTCGCCATCTGTGCCCTCTGCGTCAAAGAGGTTGACTGCAGTGCCTTCGATGTCCCCTGCATCCTCTTCGTCTGTTATTTGTGCCCGGGTTACTGCGATGTGACGGAGGTGGGTGATTTCTGCACGGGTCGCATGCCAGGCAGTACAAATTTCAGGGTTACCTTGCGGAAGATGCGTGTCCGCAATAATGCCCTCGAAATTCTCCCAAGCACTTGTCCAGCCCAGTAGATAGCTTGCGGGGCGAGATGTGTGAAAAAAGTCAGATGACCTGCTGGACGACAACGGGGTGGCGACGTACTTATGATCGGACGAAGAGACAGTGATGGCACTGAATATGTCATCGCAGCGCCTGCCGCTGTTCAGACTCTGGTTGAGCAAGCCGACTGTGCACAGGGCAGATGGGTCAGGGAAGTTGCGAAGATGTTGTGAGACACGATCCATTTCCCTCCGGAAGTCAATGTCGTTCGGTGCATAGCAACAGAAGCGCTTTTGATGAGAACGGGTGAGAGATAAGTTATTGTGGCCATATTGCGAGGAGAGCAACGCGTGAAAAGGCGGGGCCAGTACGTACCAGGATTCGGACGCGCTCCTTGGCGACAGTGAGCTCTCCCGGGGAGAGGCTGCGAAAGTAGACGGGAAACCTATGACGCACGAACTCAGCCTGAAAGTCTTCAATTGTGCGCGTTCCGTTTCCTTGATCGGTACGGTGCATGCTCTCCGGCAACTGGACGATGTGTTATTTGTTAGTAATAGATGGCTTCGGCGTTTGGGTTAACGCACCTCTTTCAAATAGCATTTGTTGAGCGTTACCCGCCTCTGGATGTAGCGGTCTGTGTCCCTGTTCAACGCTGGTCTAGTCGGGTTGATCTCGAGAGCGGTGGCCTCTAGACCACCATCAGTAACGTGCTCTCTGGCGAACTTACGAACGAAGTCGACCATTCGCTGGACCTTCCAGGGTGCCTTGAACAGGAGGCAAACCCAGACGAGGTCGTTGATCAAGTATCGCTGTCAGACGCAAAAGAACATATGTAAGTTAGGTCAGTGAGAGTGCTTTTTGTGTGCATGAGGGGGCGGTGATGCTGTGGTATATGATACCTGTGGTGATACGGACCCGCTCAACCGTGTTGTTGTGTTCCACGTCGGCCGCATTGTCCGGGTTGCGGACTCGGTCATTAAGGTCATTGATGTCCGTGTGTGACGCATCACAGTACGTCTCAAGTCTCCAAACAAGCGGTCCATCTCGTCGTGCTCGCGACGCAAGGCCAGATCGGAAATCATATCCAACCTATAGTTGATGTATCGCTCTTTTGTTGTTGGAGGGCGGCGTGGAATTCACTCCTGGTGGCGCGGACTTCACTCCTGGTGGCGTTGACGTCGTTCCTAAGTTCAGCACGCAGACTTTGAAGCGCTTGCAGCCAGGGTTCCCCATTATGTTGGTCCATGGCATCCCGCACGCCCTCAGGGGCAAGGGGGTGATCTTCTGGATCGCTTGCGTCATTTTGATCGACAGCTTCCGGACCATTTGCCTGCGCGCCTTCACCGTCGTCTGTTGCTGGCTCAGGGACCGTCAGGATGAAGGCGGGGCGGCGAGTCCGGTTGGGGGCAGGCTCGTCCATGTCCGGTTCGTCCATTTCGGCTGCCTGGCGGCCTCGCTTATGGTTCGCGGTACGGGTGTGGGCGGCACCGGCGATGTTGCTGCGTCCGCGAGAGGTGTTCACGCGAGCATTGCATGGGTGGGCTGTTGCATTTACTCTCTGTTTGAACCGCGGCGAGCCATGCTGGTGGGGTGTGTGAGGAAAGAGGCAGAACCAGGGGGACTGGATGGCTCTTTTTGTCAAGTGTGGGCTACAGTATGGGGGTAGAGGAGATTGCGCCACTCACATGCGGGGGGCTCCATACAATGCACTAGGAAAGTCCTTTTTGCCCGTGGCCGGATTTGGATAGCCAGGGTCCTAACTGAAAAACCACTGGGGCGCTGTGGCTGCAGGGAAAAGCTGCGCCCACCATTCTCTGCACCAGGCAGTGTAAGGGTGGGCGCTGCCAGGGGGGCCGGGGGTGGTTAAGTGGTACAATCCATCAGGGAGATCATCCTATAAGGTGACTCACGACAGTTACACGCTTGGGCTGATTGGTGCCAGGGTCTGATCGGGGCTAGGACAAGGAGAGGCCTCTGGGCTTATAACAGAGGCGGGGCTGCAAGTGTGGCAAGGCTGTGCAGCATATATAGAGAAAGAAAACGGGGGACTGGGGAAAACAAGGAGGGCGGTTGCCGCATGGGCACCTACGTAGCAAGGTATAATGCAAAAGGGTACCGCGAGACTATCGTTTTTCCAGATTGAATCTGACCCCATGACCAACCTGGGGATGGGGTTACTAGTAAGATGAAAGGCGCGCGTAGGCTCCGCCGGACTTCAATTTACGCCCGTGACATATGTGTAACATGTGTTGACAGGTGTAGGCAACTGTCGCTGGATGATCGATGATCGGCGAATAAGGTTGCGTACTCAGTTGAGTGTTTGGCCAGATCGAAGCAATCATTAATCAGGCCAACAGTGAAAGTCGATTGACACATTCTAATAACGCTCGCAGTGGGTAACCTGGCATTGAATGTATCGGCACCGACGTACTGGTGCCCTCACTCCTCCAACTCCTGCTCCAGCTATATTTGGCTGGAAGCATGTCCAGCATTGTCAGGGATTATTGGATGTGCACCGGATGTGGTCGATGCCCGTACTCGGCTTTTCGACACAGGGACGTTCTACGTCACCATGATCGCACCGGGCACACCGGCCCGCGTCCAATAAGCCACCTGCACCACCGGACACTGCAGAAGGCATTGTTCCGACTCCATGCACGCCGGCGAGCGAGCACGATCTCAGCTGGTTCCAACCAGCAAGAGCTAACCACAATCTCGGCTGACCCATCCGACAGGATGTCAGACGTGGCCTCCCCTCAATTGCCCCATCGGCCCCTCTCTGGATCGTCCCCTGCTTCTCCCACGCAGAATGGTGATGTGGAAGATGTTTGGATGGAGGACAACGTTGAAACAGGAATTGCTCAGTCGGCTGGCCCGCCGACCGAACCCGAAGCGGCAGCTGATCCTCAGGCCGGATCCAAGCCACAGCGGCGATCCACTCGGCGCGCCCCCAAGCCTGGTGCCTCGCAAGAAGACACGCTCCTTCGCAGCGTCCGCCTCTGTATTGAGGATCTGTAGGAAACAATACGCCCGCACGGCCCGATTACGAGCAATATGTTCGCCCCCTTTACGAACCCGTTCATTGCCGTCATCAACATTATCCAGGTGTGGCTACCCAAGTACATGTGGCGAGAACTCACCAAGCTGGTCCTGTCACCGATGAAATTCACCAGGTCGATACCCGAGGTGTATCCTGTCCCTACGTACAGCGCGGTTCTTACGGAAGGGCGAAAACAGATATATAAGCCAGCCCACGTTAGTGCACAACATAACAGGTGTGACCGGGGACAAGTACGTGCTTAAAAACGCTTTGTACCACTACAATGCTCCCGCCAACCTAGGCATTCCCTACCACTCAGACTATGCATCAACCTACTCAACCATCCTCGGCAAGGCCCCATCGGTGGATGACATTGCGGCCAATTCCGGTAAAGAAGCAGCCTTATTCAAGCGTGCTTCAGGCATGATTCGCGGTACCCGTACGCCCGTCCCGTCCCGTGAAGAACATCTGGAGGAGGACTCTCTGGATCTCACTGAGTGAAGGCGACGGATCGCGCGCACCGGCAGCCAAACTCTGTCCTAGTGGTAGTAGTAGTAGGAAACTGCAACCGCGTGATCCATGATGCCAAAGTATAGTAGGACGTGAAGAGGCCCGGTTAACAGACAGAGTGACACTTATAAATAAGCTCTTGAGATCTGAGAGGAGACTGAGTATTAGTGATGTGGTGGGCAGGGGCAGTCTGATTGCCTTTTTATCAATTATCGTTAGTCAGTTCATACGATCGCAGCTCTGTGCCCCTGACATTCTGGTGCAGTACACAATCAAGCGCCGACCACCACCTACCTACCACCGCCACGTCTCCCGTCCATTGGAGTCACTCATGTGTACAGCCAAGCGGAGTCAAGGCAAAGCACCAGATGTTACCTACCGACTACCGCTGCGTCGATTCGACATCATCATGAAGGAACGACAGGCTCGTATTCACGCGCAAATGAAAGCAAATATGAACGGACGAATCGCGAAGGTGCAGTATCCGCTACTCACTCGCGATTGCCCAGCGGGACACCCTCGGCGCGGCGCTTACCCTGCCTCCAACAAAAACCAGTGGATTTCGTATCCGAATCGCAAGTGGATTTCGTATCCGAATCGCAAGTGGATTTCTTACCCGAGTCCCAGGTGGATTTCTTACCCGAGTCCCAGGTGGAACCACACAGCAATTGTGTTGCATTTGGGCCGGAGCCTGAAGACGGGATGGGGGAGTAAGGAGCCCAAGCCTGGAGGTGCATGGCACACCAGCGCGGCAACCAAGTCAACTAGCTATGACTGCTTCGCCCAAACCGGATGCAAGCAGCAATGACACACCAACCTAGCCTTACCTGCGCATGCCCGCCGGTCAACAGGCACGAACGATCAACATGATGGGGGCAATATCAGGTGCAGAACAGCTGGACTGCCGCACCTGGCGGCAAATTCTGATGGCAAACGATCATATGCGGAAAATGCTCCAGGACGTCAAGGACTATTACTACTCCTACTGCGAGTTCTGCGACGATATCGACTGGGTGTTTGAAGCAGTGATCAATACACTCGCTCTCCACCACGATGCGGTAATGCACTTTGAGCAGTGGCTGGAATCGTTCTGGGTTCCATCTCGTCTCGAGGAACACAGGCGCGATCTGCTTGACGTAGCCCTGATGCAGCCTTTGGGTACATCAGACCGCAGAACTACACATGCGCGGATGTTGGCACGTTCACCTTTATCTCTAACCTTTATCGCCGGAGCTACTGGGCGTCAGTATTTCCCTGGGCCTCTGACGCGACGCGACGTGGCTCTGCACATCGCCTTGGCAGATGGCCAGCCGACGGGAGGCTTATTGCCAGTCACAATCTTCCGCGTTATTGGGCCAGATCGCGCACGCAACACTGCGTTCATTAAGTAAAAGGTGGACTTTTATGTGAAAGAGAAGGTAATGGGCAAGCATCTCAATGGACCCGTATTCGTGGTCGAACTGGTGTGGTTCGCTCTGGTCCGTTCGACGGGACGGGGTCATTCTGCGACCACCGACAATTGATCTGGTCCAATGAGTATCCGGCCGAGTCAGAACACTGCGATGAAGGACGTATATACTACACGGACCAGTGGGGCCCAAACTCCGGTCTCATCCAACACCTTACTGTTGTCGGAACCAACGTGAAATGGGTCATACGGTTGGCTAACGAGCACACAGACCTGATGGAACAAGAAGAAGAGATGGTGAAGAAGTGTCAAGTCCGCGTATACGACAGCCTAACCTCTTTGGAGACAGTCTCGCTTGACGGATTTCGGTTTCAGACCCATCTCTCAAACGCGCCTGTCCGACTATGGATTTATCAGGACGAACGACTCTCGATGATCTCGTCGGTTTGCTCGGAGAACCCAACACACTTTTCATGACTTTCGTTTGCGGGGTCAAAGCAATGTGAAGGACCAACAAAAGCCTATCTTCAGCGGGGCTGCACCAGTCGTCCCTGCCTGCCATGTACTCAAGCAGAACCAGCCGCAGGATGGACGCCTGATGAGCCAACCCCTATCAGTGGGCACAATGTTGTCCTGCATGGCCTGCCTTTTGGTCCACATGAAATGAGCTTCCATTTACCTGACGACTAGACCTTGGCCACACCAATTGCCGATGTTCCCCTGGCTAATCTGAAGATGCATGTCCCCGTAGAGCACACCCTTCCGTGCGACGCGAAATCGAATCCCTGCCGTTGGCCAGCTACCGTGAGCGCGTATAGGAAGGACGCGTGTTGACTAGGTGGTTCTGATGGTAGCATTTGCTAGGAGAAGACACGAAATGGTGTGGCCGGGTGGTGCGATTTTGAAACGATGCAAAGTTTCACATGTAGCCGGCAGTTGGCCCCCCGCGCTGCACATCATTGATATCAACGACCTCTTTTGCGCCGTCGCTGACATCAACGACCTCTTTTCGACGTCGCTGACATCATTTTCCTCAAAACCATGCAAACACGTCGCCGCTGTCAGCTCCCTGACATCGCTGATATCTTTTACCTCTTTTTGAAATCCGCTGTGTAGCGATGCTGGCGATGAGGGATGGAGATGGTATTCAAGAGCTATTACCGACGGACAGCTAGATCTATGGGCCGTGATAGGTTGCGGGCTCGGAAGCCAGCGGAAGCTTTGGAAGGTCTGGGACGCACTGCCCCGGTGCATTGTGTGCATCGGCCACGTGTCACTGAAGGCCGATGGGGTCTAGACCATTGGTGGCCAACACACGAGTGAGGCTTGCCTCTTGGTGGTTGCCTGTCGTGAGAGGTCGTCGCCCCCCTGATCGAAGGCCGGGGGCAAGGATCATCGCTATGTCCCACACGACCAAATATCACAACGGACAGAATTTGGTGACCTTCTGATAGGGAGGAAGGGAAGGAGGGGGGTTGTGGAGGAGAGCCACCCAATGTGGGTTGCTGAGCACAGAGGGTTACTGTACTTTGATTGATTGGTTTAGTGGGAATGTGGTATCATGTGGGTGGCAAATCGTGGATTGGGGGGGCAACAGTGGGCCGACCTACAGGACATAAAGCCCTGGTTGCGTATTAGTCGTTACCTGCCTGGAAAGTTCCCACATCATCTGTAGCGCGTATTGCTCTTCAGGCAGTTATAGAATAATATAACTCCATCTGATTCCGCCTGCTACGGCGTCGAGGGTGGTAACGACGTGGTAACGACCAATTTGCTCATGTTTTGTTCCGGAGTATACCTAGACCCCTTCAGCGGGTGGGACGACCTACGTACACGTACACTGCGCTATCCTCGGAGGAACTGGACTGCGGCATTTGCTCGCAGGAAGCCATCCAGACTACTAGAGGGACTGTCTTCCCTTTTTGTGCTCTAGTACTACGCCCACTCGGTTCGGCCAGGATCTGAAGCCGGACATACCATGCCTGGCTTCGATTGGCCGTCTAAGGGTCTTTTGCACCCCTAACCTACATTTAGGGCATGCCCCACTTCGGGGCTCCCCGCATAACAATAAGCACAAGAGAACATCACCATTCCTTTGAGGCGAACGTACGGGCGGGGGAAATGGGAAAACTCGCTACAACTCGGTGAGGGGGGGAGGGGATGATGGCCACCACTCTGGCGTTTTGTCCGTACCTTTACCTCTCCCCTCCCTGTGATGGACAGTCGACTTTTTTGTTGGTCGAGGGCATCTAGGGGTAAGGCTTGGCCACCTGTTTTCTCCGTTGTCCCCCGACCTCCCTCACTTTCTGTCTCGTGCGGGGACCCAGCCCAGTTGCCATATGGACAAGTTCGGTGATTGTAATGACTGAGCTAGAGAGAGGTTGATTCAGTCTACATCGCACTGCTGTGTTGTCCTCCCGCACCAGTCTGACCCCTGATCACTGCAGGTCCAACTGGACGGGGGCGGGGAGAGGGACAACAACAACATCCCATATTACATCCTCTACACAACAGGCAGAGACCTCTCGATGTTGGTTCCCACTTTCCCCGACCTGTTGTGCTCTCGTACTTCCGACGAACCCGCTCAGGCTACGCCTTGCACCAATGTAAGTCGCACGCGCAGTGCGTAGTTCCCAAGGTGGTGACGCCAGTGCTGCTGCGCCATCGGGCGCACCAAAGAGTCGATCCTGGCAAAAGACTGTTTGGACGCGGGTGCAAAGCCATCGTAACCGCTCAGCTCGTTCGACCACCTATCGGCTGGCCACAGAGGATATCCGCAGCATGGATCATTACACACAGTACGTTGTCCGTTGACTAGCTCCCTGGCTAATTATATCTGAGATGACCTCGACAGACGGGGCTCAGAGCCGAAAGAGCCCCGGGCCGCCCCACAGAGGGTCGCGTTCTCCATCCCATACCATGCCCCCACCCACGCAGGCTCCCTGCCCGGCCGGGCGACCGTTGCCATCAACTACCAGACAAGGACAAGAGAAGAGAACAAGTGGAGAGGGAGTCCCGGATGGGTAGCTCGATTAAACATTGGAACGGCAGGAAGTTAGGAAAGGGGAGCTTCCCGTCGGGTTTTTTGAGCAGGAATGGCGCATGGGCAGACAAGACGACAGGGGAGATGCTACCAAAGAAATGGGGGGGAGAGAAAAGCAAGTGGGAAGGCGCAAACGGAATCCCGGACTGGGAAGAGGGAAAAAAAAGGGAACGGAACGCGCTCACCCCACTTGAATAACAAGAGCATAAAGCCCCTCCCCCTCTTGGGAGGTGCGAAGCGGCACGAGGCTAGATGGACGGGAACGCGGCGCGAAGGTCGCGCGCGGCATGGGTCGCGACGTGCGCCGCGTCCTCGGCATCGGCCTTGATGGTAAAGATGCCACCTTCCTGGTCGGCACGGGGCACCTCGAGCGTAGCCAACTGCGACTTGAGCATCTTCTCCCCCATAAAGTGTCCCTTGCGCGACGTCATCCGTACCCGCAACACCTCCTCGTCCACGTTGAGGTAGACAAACGCGACATTGAGGTCCTTGTGGTTCTGAGCCACGGCCTGCTGCTGTTCGGGTGTCAGCTGGATCGGCTTGCCCTCGGAACGCAGCTTTTCTTGCTCCCCCCTTGGGCCAGGGTGGAAATGTCACCGCGGAGCAGGTCGCGGTAAATGCGCTTGAGCGCCGAACAGGCAATCACCACTGTGTGCGCATCGTTCCTGATCGCGGTGTCGCGAATGGTCAGCAGCCAAGGTTCCCGATCATCGTCGTTGAGCGGATGGCCGGATGCCATTTTGGCCACGTTGGATTGCGGGTGCAGGTTGTCGCCATCGATAAAGGATGTGTGGAGTTGCTGGGATAGCAGTTCCCCCACAGTCGACTTGCCTGAGCCCGAGGTGCCCTGGGGACAAGGAGGAGCAGCAGCAAGAGCAGGTCAGCAGCAGCCCGGGGAGAGGGGAGCAAAGCTGCAGGCCCAGCGCGGGTTGGAAGGCGGGGCGGTGGGGGGGGGGGGGGGGGCGGGGGGGAGGGCAGGGAGGACACGCACCATGACAATCACGAGGTTCTTGCGCACGCTGGGAGCAGCGGCGGGGGTGGAGGCAGGAGTGGCCATGGTGTGCACGGGAGACCAGAGGGGAGCGGGTGGAGGGGGGTGGAGGAGGAGGACGAGGAGGAGGCGGTGGTGGAGATGGCGCTGGCGCTGGCGATGGAGGAAGAGGAGCAAGAGAAGGGGCCGACGCGCACGGAGGGATTAGATGGATGGGCCGGGGGATTGCGGCTGGTCGGCAGTCGGGGCGTGGGGGTTGCCGTTTGTGCCGTGCTGGTCACAGACGCTGCATTGCACCGGCGCGGCCGCCCGGCCTGCGGAGCGCTAGCCACGTGGCCGGCACGGCGCCTGTCTGGAGACGCGTGATGCTGAGCCGGCTGAGCGCTGAGCGCCGGCGTGCAACACAGGCACGGCGCCAGTGCTCTCGGCGCTGGGCGCTGGGCGGCGGATGCGCAGCAGCACCGCCCCCGTGCGACGGTAGGATCGGGCCGCACGGGGCACGTCAGGGACACGGGCCGGCGAGCGGCGTAAGTAAGACACCCCCACTGTCCCACCCTGTCCCACCCAGTCTCCCGCTTCTGCAACCCCGTCTCCAACGTCCAACGTCCAACGTCCAACCCCTCCGCCCCAACCCAACCCACTGCACCCAACCCCCACGCTTTCCCAGGCTTCGCCCGAGGCTTCTCCAGGCTTCTCCCGAAGCTGATCCCGACTCCTCCCAAGGCTTCCCCCAAGGCGTCCGATCTCAAAAGTCTCAAGACCCAGATCAGAACTCAGACTGAGTTCCCACAGAGAGAGGTGCGAGCCTGAGCGTTGCCGTTCCTAGTTCCTACCAGTCGCCACTTGCCTCCTCTCCTGCAGCAGTGACTAGTCCGGAGTAACTAGCTAAGCTAGTCAAATGAGTACCAAGTGATGGCAGAGGGTCTCCGTGGCTAGGTCGAAATGCCTACTCCGGTGCTTTTGGTACTTTGTGCGCAGGCACGTTGCACCGACGTATCGTATCCCTGTCCATATCCATTTCGAGTGAATAGATTCCTATTCTCGCGGCTCCTCGCGCCCCGATCGACGATCGCCCGTCTGTGGTGGCTCTCTGCCCCAGTGCAATGCACCGCCAGGCCGGAGGAGAGGCGCCAACGTCGTCACACCCTCTGTGTGACGTACTGGAGAGAAGGGCCGGAGAGCAGGCTGGAGCACAGGAGCACAGGAGCACTGGAGCACGGGAGCACGGCAGAACGGCAGCATGTGTGCGAACAGGAGAGTTGGGCCACGCGGTTAGGTCACGGCAGTGGGTCACGTGGGCGGGTGCCCTATATATGCCCCACCACCATGGGCACTGTTCGGCGCTCGTCTGCAGGCCGCAGGCGTCCCGACTCGCGCGCGCGCACTCCGTACTCCAGTACACACTCAGGACTCTGTGTACTGGCCCAGTATACTCAGCCAGCCAGTCGCCCAACATGCGCGCACCCAGCTCCGACTAAGTCGCTGGACCGCGGTGGACCGAAAAGAAGCACCTTATGTGCCAGCCAACATTGACCATTGATCATCTCATCTTTATCTGTGACCAATCAAGGAACAAAAGACAGCAATACGAGGCCTCTGACTACCACACATATCCTGCCAGCATCGCCATTCGTGCTCACATGCTCACATGCCATCTAACCATGGCATTGGGATGGTCTGGCTGCGTGATCGATGCAAGAGAACGTCACAATATATAGTACTGGTTGTTAAGACGGAGGCGAGATCCTCCCATAATACTACCCCGGCAACTATATAAACAGAAGAGAAGCGCATAACCTATAACCCCCCCCCACCCTCTCGCCCATTTCACAACTAACCCACTCCAACACCAATTGGGATGCGCACGGGAAGGAAGAGTTGAATGACACGAACTATAACGGGGGGGAATGCGGAGGCAGGGAACACATATCATAGATAGACAGGTAAGTAGGAAGGGTGTTATCTGTGCCTGCAGGGAGGGAGCGGCACGATCGACCGAGAGGAAAGGATCTGAGGAAAAGATCTGAGGAAAGGATCTGAGGAAAAGATCTGAGGAAAGGATCTGAGAAAAAGAGGAATTATGACATCGGAAGAAGCGAGAAGTGAAGGCCGATCAAGGTACACAGAGGTAGGCTATCGCAGCCAACACAGACGATGATAAAAAGTCATACGAAATCAGCCACGCTAATCACAGGAGGGAGAGGAACGGAAGACCACCGAAGCGAGAAGGAGAAGGAACAGGAACAGGAAAATGAAAAGGAGAAGAGGGAGGAAGGGATCAGGGTTAAGCTTAAGCCACGAGACGGAGGGCTACAGGAGCCACAGTACCATAGACAGACAAATGAAAAGGGTGGTGAGGTAGTACACAGGAAGGGGAAGGGGAGGGGAGCTACCCAGTCCGGGGGGGAGGGGATTGAAGCGGTACATAGACAAGCCAGAATGAGCTTGGCGGGACTCATGTTCCTGTGGGTTTGGAAGGGACGAGTAATGCTGCTTCCCCATTAACCGGCCCCAACGAGACTGCCGAGTGGACAGGAGGCGACGGGACACGCGGGGGGGGGGCACGTGAGACGACCAAAAGAGGCCACAGGCTTTGTCCAACGTACTCCCCATCTGCCTCCTCATTCTCCTAGAGAGCTGCGCCACCGTGCTCGGCCCTCCGTGCCCCTACCCCTACCCCCCGTTGGGGAACGTCGTTCGGACCATCGTCCTCAGGGACGGAAGAGGGCGAGAAGGAAGAGGATGGGGAGGGGGAAGATGGAATCGTCTGCGCCCACGTGTGCACCTGGTCCAACACCACGGCCCATAAATCCACCTCGTGTACCGCTTCAGCACAGTGGGTCAAAGCGGTGCGCACGCCGTGCCAATCGTCCGTGCTGAGCTGAGACGGATGCGGTGCACTGGAGGGGTTGGAATTGGAATTGGAATTGGGGTTGGAATTGGGATTGGAATTGTTGGGGCTAACGGTCGCCATAGTGTTGGCCTGTGTACTGAGTACGCGCAATCCCGTCAGCACCCACCCGGCGTACATCAAGCCCGGGTCACGACGCAAGTGCGCTTGGGCGGTCAAGATGCGCGCGACGGTGGCACAACGGTAGGCTAAGTGTGTGGCGGCGCGTGTCAGCAGGGCGTCGAGGTGGATGGCTTGGGCCTTATCGTTGGCGCTAGGGGGCTCAGCATTGGCAGTGACATTGGCATTGGCTTGGAGTTCGGTGGGAGGTACGGTATTGGCCAAGGCCATGGTCAGAAGAGCAGCATTGGGCGTCGTGGTAGGGATGGTATTGGACTGAGAGTGGAGTGGGAGGGAATGGGAGTGGGAGTGGCGTGGTGGCACCAAGCCAAGTATACCATGCTTCTCCACAACCGTCTGGAGCGTACTCCATACCTGGGCATAGACGCCTTCCATCCAACAAGCATGCAAAACAGTGGGGAGGGCGCAGGGGTCAGGCCAGGCAGGCGGAACGCCGACTTTGGGCAAGTAGGCCCTGTTCCACGCCTGGATCGCCTTGACGCCCGCTACGAGCGCGCTGAGCTGCACGCCTCCCTGACATGCGCGCGGCGCCCACACGGTGCGGTACAGCGTCATCCGAAGCTGGGCCAAGGATTGCATCGCCTCGACCCACGTGGCCCAATCCGGTTCGGCAACTGCCAAGGGCGAGGGTGCACCGCGTCCGCCTGGAACTGGTGGACGGACAGATAAGGATGTTGGTGGTGGTGCCCTCGCCTCTTGCTCTTGTTCTTGCTCTTGTTGCTCTTGCTGTGGTTGCGCTTGCTGCTCTCTCCCACCGGATGGGTAGGCTGCACGTCAGTGGAAGGGGGTGGGGGGTTGAGCCCAGGAGCGACGGGGAAAGGCAGCGGGGCAGACCAGGTCTCGTCGTCCCACTGGACCAGCGGTGGGGAGCGGAACCGCACGCCGTCCACTGTATCAGCAACGAGGCAGTGCCACCTGCACATGTTGACCATGCGCGCCTCCTCGTCCGTCGTGGGCGGCGGGAGAACCCGTACCATCTCGCACGCCGCAACGAGGAACGGGCGACGGTAAGCTTGTGTCCAGTGCGTCTGTAGCGCATCGACCGTCGCCCCCGTACCGTGGCCGTGGCCGTGGCCGTGGCTGGGAGCGTGGGCATGGCGGTACAGGGCGTCAGGAACGGTGAGGTTGGTCTGCTTGTCGTGCACGAGCGGAGGGGTGGGGGGGGCGTGTAGAGGTGCAGGAGGAGAAGTGCAGCGGCATGGTACACGCTCGGCACCGACATGGCGTGGGACGACTCGACGAGGGCCAGGGTACGTGCATGGAGCCAGTGCACGAGGCGTGATGCGCCCGTTTGGGTGAGCCGATTCAGCAGGTTCTGGTCGGGAGGGAAGAGAGACCGGGATGCTGAGCCTGACCGAACGTGGATCCTTGTGCTTGTGCTTGTGCTTGGGATTGTACTTGGGCAGTCGGATAAGTGGCTTGCTGGAGCTGGCGCATCATGCGCAGTGTGGCCGCGCACTCTTTCCGGTCGGCGATGAGGACGGGTGCGTCCGAGAAGCGTGAGCCCAGAGCAGTACGACCGCCAAGAAAGTGGGTGCACCAATGGGCGAGGGGAAGCGAACGAGCGCGTCAATCTGGGCGCGGGAAAATAAGGGCCAGTGCGGGTGGACATGGACAAAGTAACTGTCCAGTGCGGCTTGGGCCAAGTCCAATTTGACAGTCGCCGAAGAGGCCAGGAGGGCAGCCAAGCTCGGACTGACGCGAGGCAAGTGCGCGAGCAAAGGGATAGTGGTGAGAATCGTCTGGCCCACGGGGGCAGACGCAACACACGCAACGTACCGGCGATTGAGCCGTTCGCTCCGTCCATCCCATCCTCCTCCTCCTCCCCCACTTCCAACTCTAAATACTCCCCCCGCCGCCCATCGGAACCCACCGTCGAAGGAGAGCACCAGCGACGACACACGTGCATCGTTCACATCAAATAGGTAGTCCACCAACACGTCAAACCCCCTCACCGTCCGCTAGCGCGGGAGTCGAAGTCAGTTCAGAATGCGTGCCTGGGCTCGTCGTCGTCGTCGCACTGATGGCACTGGTGCTGGCGCTGTCACCCATGACACTGTCACTGTCACTCATGGCACTTCTGGCACTGGCACGGGTAGCTGCGGTGTGGATGGAGGAACGGAAAGGGTCGAAGGATGGTCGCGAGCGACGGGGGGATGGAGACTGGCGATGTGGATGCCGATCGTAGTTCGGGTTGGGGTTGGGGTTCGAGGTGGCGTTCGGGGGGGTAGCGGTCAGGCTGGGGGACTGGGGTGGAATCGGGGTCGGGATCGGGGTCAGGGTCGGGGTCAAGGCCGAGTTCGGCGGGACGGTCAACCGGGCCGGCCTGAAGGGACCTAGGGCGATGCAGAAGGAGAAGGAGATTGGGACGGAACCTCGGACGGAACGTTGGACGGGACCTTGGACGGACCCTCGGATGAGGACAGGGCGAGGGAGGGGGAAATGATTCTCGTCCTCGGGCGCTTGGGTACAGTGCCCCAACCTGGGGACGTATCGCGGTGGCTAGCTGGACGCGTGCCAAGGATACGAGCAGGAGGAGAAGGATCACCAGGGGAAGGGGAGGGGTCCGGAAGCTGATCGGAAAGTGGAGGAGCAGGAGAGGGACTGCGAGAAGGACCAGGAGAAGGAGCAGGAACAGCACCAGCACCAGCACTCGTACCCGCCCTCTCACCCGCACTCCCACTCGCACTTGTACTCGTCGAAGGGACACGCCGATGAGGACGCGGAGGCGGTGCGCGCGCGCCGCCGTCCAAACCGGAACGTACATTGCATCCCGCGGGACGAGCACAACTTGCACGCGGCTGAGAATGGGACGGCGCCTAGGACCGTGAACCGTGCCGCCCTCACCCCGTCCTCCTCTTCCTCCTCTTCATCCTCAGCCACTTCCTCACCCACTTCGTCTTCCTCCTCGTCATCTTGATACGCTTGAGCCCCGTCCCATGTCCGTCCGGCGCGCTGGGCTCGATCCGCGTCCGCTGCAGCTGTCGCGGCAGCAGCAGCTGACTCAGCCGCGTTGACAGCTTGCACCACGTCTTCTCCTTCTGGACGACAAAACGTACTTTCCTATGCCGACACAGGTCGCACGCTGAGGCTTGTCGTCGCCATCGTCCACACGACACCGTAGGTCCCGAGTTAGTCGAGGCAGTATCTGCCGCAGGGAGGGGCGGGTCTACCCCTGCTCCTCCTCCTGCCCCTGTTCCGGTCCAGGTACAAGGGCCGGTGGAGGGGCAGTAGAAGAGGGTACGGGTCGAGGGTGAGACAGGGGGAGAGGGTGCGGCCGAAAGGGTGCGGGAGCGTAGGGTACAGACCCGGAATGCGTACCCATGGGCATGAGCATGTGCGTCGTGTCCATCGCACCGTGCCACGTGGGAGCAAGTGGCATACCCTGGTGCGGGTACGAGTAGGCGTACGCGTCGTTGTACAGTGGGTGCGGGTGCGGGTGCGAGGGCGGGTGCGAGGGCGGGTGCGAGGGAGGGTACGGATGAGGATACGGATGATGAAGTCCAGACGGTCGCGATGGCCCAGCACGTGTCTGAGGCAGGAGCGACGGAGAGGAGGGGGGTGGAGGTGCGGCGCATACGAAGAGGAAGGAAGTGTCCTGCGTCCCTTCGGGCCCGGGCCCAGGCCGGGGGGGGTTGGGGACGGGGCCAAGGGTACTCCGACTCCGAGCTGACCCCCGCACCACCGCCATGGTACGCGGTAATAGGATACCGACCGTCGCCACTGCCACCACCACCGGCGCTACCGGCGTAGGCATACTCCCTTCCGTACCCTGTTCCAGGAGAGCCGTACATGCGCGGCCCTGGCACGAGGTCGTCCCCCTCAGGGAGGCGGCTGTACCGGTGCACCTGCTCGGGTCGTGGGTCGGGCGGACCCGGAGCAGCGGCGACCCGGAGGACCAGGGGGACGCAGAGGACCAGGCGGACGCGGAGGACCAGGGGGACCAGGATGACGCGGAGGATCAAACGCGGGCGGGAGGGGGTGGACCATGGAGGTCGGGGCAGGGTGGTTGGGCTGAGTGAGCCGCGTCGGCGTAGGCGTAGGGGTGGGAACCATCTTGGCTGCAATGAGGATGGGGATGGGGTTGGATCTGGGGGGGGAGAAGCGAGGAGGTGGAGGTGAGGTGAGAGGGTGGTGAGAAGCGCGTGGGGAGAGAGGTGGTGTGGGTGGATGGGGGGATGGATGGATGGATGAATGGATTGGGAGTGGAAACTCTGCCTCGGTCGGTGGCAACGGGCGCGCGGGACGCAACCACCCAGCACAGAGCTACTTAGTACAGCACACTGCAGGGCGCACCGTCCAACCCGCGCTGACAACGGGTGGCGAGTGGTGGGCGCAGGGGGGTCCGAGCGTGGTGATGGTCACTACCACCCCCGCAGAGTAGGTGAGAGCAGGTGAGAGCAGGGCCGAGCGCGGTTGCCCACTCGGCCCTCCACTCGTGCAGTAAGTACTGGAGTACTCGGTACTCAACGGAGTATAGTGAGTACTCGAAATGAGTACTGTGAGCGTACTGCGTACTGAGTAGTGAGTAGGGAGAGCAATTCAGCACCACTCAGGGATTATGAATGGGAGGCCTCGGTGGGCTCGCTTCCAGCTTCAAGCTTCAAGCGTCAAGCTTCAAGCCTCGTCCTCCTCTCGTGCGCTTCGTCCCGGGCGACAGCAGGCGACGGGGAGAAAAAGCACATCCATCCCTGGTCCCTGAACGTTAATCTGTAGTCCTTGATCCCTGATCCCTGATCCCTGATCCTGGTCCCTCCTCGTCCCTGATCGCTGTTCTGTAGCAGCTGCCGAATGTGGCGGCTGAGCGTTTTTGGTGGGCGTTCGACCCTTTGGAAGGGGCTACGTGCGTGCGCTCTGGCTACGCCCTGGCTCTGCCTGCGGGTAAGAGAAGCGAAAAAGGAAAAACGAACGCTGCGGTTCGAGTATCGAGTGCTAGTAAGGGTGGCACAACGGCTCGCTCTTTTGCCGATGCGATCTGAGAGTCAGTGGATATTGATGTTGGATGGGGTAAATGTTGCACCCCCCCCCGTCCCGTCTCCGTACCATATATATGCTCACTAACTAGTACTGAGTAATGGTACAGCACTCACAGGACTCTCTCGGGACTCTGTCCCTTCTCTCTCTCTCTCCTTCTTATGCCTCCTGCCTCCTGCTGGACCTGACTAGGGTCAAGCTCAAGCTGCAAGCAAACTGCAAGTTTCGAGCTGCAAGTGATTAATGATTCGTGATTCGTGATTAGTACCTCTCTCTCCCCATTACCCATTCCATTACCATTCTTCGTGCCAGCACAGGCCCAAAGCAGAAGTCGATGCAAACCAGCGCCAAGCTTACCTGGCGTGTGCAAGCTTCAAGCTTCAAGCTTCATGCTTCAAGCTTCAATCGTCAAGCTTCAAGCTTCACAGGCGCCAGACCACAAACCACAAACCACAGACCCCAGACCACAGACCAATTCAGACGCCAGCCGCGACCCTCTGCGCTCCCACCCGCCGTCCTGCCCTGCCTCCCCCGCTGCACCTCCACGGCAGAGTCGAACAGGGCGGGGGTCGTCGTCTCATCGTCGTCGTCTTGGCATCAACAGCTAACAGCGTGCACATTACACCCTACAGCGTGCAGCGTACGATTTGCAGGCCGGACACAACGTCGGAGTAAGCAGGCTACGTTGGCGGAGGGGCGTGGACAGAGGACGCGGAGGACGAGCTGGTGCGCACTTGGAGCATGCCTAGTGGGTGCGGATGGAGTGGAGGCCAGTGTGGGTGGCCCCAGCGCAGCAATCATTAATCAGATCGGACATCGGAGCAAGGCAGCGAGCGGAACGAGGCGGCCATAGCGCATAGCGGGCTGAGCGCGGACATGTGACACGGACACATGCTGACGTCATCCACGGGCTGCACACAGGCGCCGTGCGGGGCGGGCGGCGCTGGGCGGGGCGGCGGGAGGGGGGGGGGGGCGTGCTAGTCCGAGCTAGGTCCGCGGCATTGGAGCGGTGGGTGCTGGCTTGCTGATGCTGATTGCGATGGGCGGCCGAGGGACGAGCGTAGGTGGCGTGTTTGGCCCAGCTCGCTCGGGGTGTGTTCACTTGGGTTTGGTTGGCCCTCGGCGCGCCCTTGGTCTTCCTACAAAAGCGCCTAGTCTTGACCTACCTCCCTAACCTCTTCTCCCCCCCACCACCGCATCGCCTCTTCCCTCTCTGCCATGTCCCTCCCGCGTCCTGGAACCCGACGTGGCACGCTGCCTGCCGTGCACTCGACCTCCAGCGCAAGGCAGCACGATCGAGATCAATGGGCTGAGCACGTACGCCGCCGGGCCCACCAGCGCAGCGAGGGTGATCGTGGCTGTGTACGATGTGTTTGGTTTCAGTCCACGACGAAGCAAGGTGTTGACCTGATTGCGGCAGCGACGGCTTGCGTGTTGCTCTTGCCGGACTTTTTCCATGGCAAGCCTTGCCGCACCACATGGTGCCGTTCGACACGTGCCAAGCAAAAAGTGCGCGATGAGTTTTTTTCGGGCGTGGGATCGTTTGATGCCCGCAAGGAGACTGCTCAAGTTGGTCGCACTCTCCAGGAACAAGGCGCTCAAGGTCGGCGTGTATGGATTGTGCTGGGGTACGTTGTTTCCCTCCTTTCCTTCCATCCTTTGGTTCTTTCCTTTCGTTCCCTCCTTTCGTTCCCTCCTTGTGTTCCTTCCCTTTCTGCCTTGGTTCTCCTCTGTGGGTGGATGGGCGGCGTGCGATGTGCAATGTGAGGTGGTACGGTGATGCTGACGTGATGACGATGGGGTACGTGATGACAGGGGCAAAGTAGCGATCCAAGCCGCTGGGTCTGGCACGCCGTTATCAGCCGTGGCGAGTGTGCACCCTGCCATGCTAACCTGGCGACTTTGAAGCGCGACGGTACCTGTAGCGCGTACGCGTCGCAGAACGAGCCGTTGGAGCAAGTGAAAGAGGTGGAAACTTGGATGGCCACTAGTACGCATGCTGCCCAGTCTGACGCCAAACTGTACAAGGACAACCACCATGGCGGGCGGGCGCTCGCGCCAACTTGGATGACCCTTCGAACAAGGAGGCGTTTAAGGGATGTCTCTGCTAGCTCGCTGGCCGCCTTTTTTGCCGCCAACTTGAAGGGCGCCAAGATTTAATCTACTCCCCCCCTCCCGTCCAAGCTTTTCTCTCTTTCTCTTTTCGGAATCAGAGATCAGAGGGTCGAGGAGGAGTGCGCGGTTTGGGCTTGCTTCTCCCCTCGCCGCTGCCCCCACTCTGAGTGACTGTACTGTACTGTTACTGTGCTCGGCTTCGGCTCTCCTTTGCTTCTCCCCTCCTCTCCCCCTTGCTCTATCCGCTGGGATGCTAAAGGCCTAATCCATCATCGTACCCACCCATTCCCGTTCGATCGCCTTCCCTTGTTTTTGGCTTGTTCTTGTTAGTTTTAGTATTCAATGACAAACGCCCCGCAGCCCACGGCGTATACAGGGGGGTAGAAAGGGGGAAAAAGAGGAAAGTAGGAAAGTGGAGGAGGATGAGGAAAGATGATCGGTGAACGAGAAAAGCCTGGTTCAGGGTTTGGCGTGACAGGTATACCACAGAAGTGACGCTAGTGACGAGTGATGCGCCAGTGACGAGCTAACGAGCCAGTGAAGACACAGTGTTAGAACAGATTATAACTGAATTGGACGCCCGCGTCCTCCCGCTTCTCTCCTCTCCCTCTCCCTCTCTCCTGACCTCAGGCCCCTGACCTCAGACTGAGGTCTCAGGCCTGGGATCCCACGGTCGGGAGAGGGTAGCCGCCACTCGGCGATAGTAAGTGTGAGGCGATGCCACACGAACCACGATACACGGGGGGGCGTAGTCCCCCGTGCCCCGTACCTCGTACTAGTACCTAGTACCCAGTAACTCGAGCCTAGTGCCGATCCAAGACAATCTCCAGCATCTGGTCCTTAGCTTGCGGGTGAACAACCAAGTGGACCACGGCTTGAGTGGGGTGGAGTTCCACCTGCACGGCGGAAGCAGCTGGCCCGCGAGCGTGACGCGCGGGGGGGAAGGGTACATACCGAGAGTCGTACCAGAGCGGAATGGTCATGGGCGCCGTGCGCACACGATCCGAGCAAGGTACTGCGCAGGCGGTGGAACTGCAGCACGTCCAGCACGTAGTGCCCGTCACCTGCACCTGGCGCGGTTGTACTGCTGCCTCTGCCTGTGGTCATGCAGTCCTGTGTCGCCCCGAACGAAGAGAGCGGTAACAGCGCGTCCGGTCGGTCTGCGGTAGTTGTGCCAGTAGAAGAGTAGAAGTAGCAGCGGAGAAAGGGCAGTCACGTTACCCTCGCGCATGGCGACGCGGGACAAGCACTTATCAAAGTCAAAGTAACGGGGGGTATCCCATGGTAGCTACCAAATTGCGCACCTACCCACGCCCAAGGGGATCTCCGTGGCCAGCTGAGCCATAGGCGAGACGGCAACGCGCCATTCATCTTGATCCGCACCACGTACGTCACCTCGGTCTCGTGTGGCCGCCAGGCACAGGATCAAAGACCCATGCGGTAAAACTCCAGTGTGCCGCGCGTTCGTTTCAGTTGATGGACTCACCGAAAGCGGCACCACGTCTTCCCCGTCGCAACTGCGCTGGAGTAACGTGTACCGTACTCCGTCCCCGGCCCCGTCCGTCAAGATGGTCCCTGACATGGAGGCTGACCCTGGAATTGGTGCCGACGCGAGGCGGGGACACTGATAAACGTGTGGTGGACACCGACAAAGTCGCGCGCTTGCACCAGCGGCGCAGGCTGCTTGGTCACAGAGTACCATTTGTTGCAGTCCCACGCGTACCGGCGCAGCGCTTTGCACCAGGAAGGAAGGAAAGCGGCGTGTCAGGTGTCAGGTGTCAGTACGGGTACACCCCACGGACGAAAGACGAAAGAGAGGGCCAACAGGGGGAGACAAACGTACTGAATCCGTCGGCCACACGGTCGTCCCACAACATGGGAAGGCAGGGTGAGTGCAGACGGACACGGCGGCCTTAGATGGGCAAGGGAGGATAGCTACGCCGCGGACCCAGGGCACATCGGCGGCTGGTCCGGATCGAGCTTTTTGCTGAGCCGGACCCCGTTCTTGGTGCCGACGTCGGACCAGGTGGGGTCATGGGAACCCGGGGAAGCGTGCTGGGCAAAGAGCGCGGCAGCCTCGCGCAGCACGGCTGCCTCGGCCGCGGGAAGGGGGAAGTAGTGCCGCCGGGGGCGAGCGGGGTGGGGGGGGCGGAGGGGCGGAGGGCTTGGTGGATGTGCGCCGCATTGGGAGGGGGGGGGGATGGGGGGGGGGGGGTGGGAATGGACATGGGGGGGGGTATATATATACCCCCAGGACGAGTACATGCAGGCGGAGCGCCCCCTTGCAGTGCTGCTGTGCTGCTCTGCTCGGGAGCGCTTCCCTGGCAGCATTCAGGCGGCATTTTACCTTTGAAATTCCCACACCGCGGGCTGAGGTAAGCAGCGTCCCCACCGCCGGAGTTGGCGTCCGAACCCTAGTGCTGGTGGGCGCTAGGGTTGTGCGGCTGCCGCCACCCGCTTCGTTTGCTGCTGCTTTCCCCAGCCGCATCTCGTCTTGGCTTCCATCGGCTCAGCCCCGCCCCCGCCACCGCCATGCGCTCCCTCGCCACCGGCACCGGCAGGGCACCGCCGCCTCCACCGCGCCCCACCGCCGCCTCGCCGCCGCCCGCCGCGGCGGCCGACTTGCTCCCCAGCGCACCCTCCTCCACCGCCTCGAGCCGCCGCCCCAGCGCCGGCGCCAAGGACCGCCCCGACCGCCCCAAGGCGGCCTGCCCAAACCACGCAGCATGTCCGCCCGCCTCCCCGCCGACATGCGGCCCTCAGCCGCCGCCTACGCCGCCCTCGCCGCTGCCCACCCGCACCCGCACCCGCACCCGCTCGCCGCCCAGCCCCACCCCTCACCACCACCACCACGCCGCCCGTTCACCCCCTCCGACTGCCCAGCGACCTTTCCGAGTTCCCTGGCTTTGCCCAGGCCGTCGCTGCATGGTCGCGCCTCCGCTGCCCGCCCCTCTGCCGGCCTCCGACCACCCCGACCGCCTCGCCTCGCCCCTGCTGGCGTCAGCACGCCGGGCCCCTCCCAGCCTCCGCCCTCCCACGCGGCTGCCCACGACCCCCCGTCCGCCGCTGGCTTGCGTTCGACATGCGTCCCCCACTGGCCTTTGCCCCGCCGCCACCGGCCACTGCGCCGCTCTTCCCCCCGGAACCACTCGGCCCTCGACTCACCCACCCTCGTCCCCCCCCGGCCCTCCCGCGCCCACGACCCGTCGGCTTATCCCTTCTTGCCCCCCTGTCCCATCCGGGCAGCAGCAGCACCGATCCCACCCACCACGCTTCCCCCCACGTCCTCCCCCCCTCCCCCTCACCACCACTACTACCCCCCCATTCTTCTTCGTCTTCTTCTGCGCCTGCACCTGCCCCTGCGGCGGCCGTTGCTCCTACCGCTCCTCTTGGTGCGGGTGCTACTCCTGGTGCGGTGCTACTCCTGGTGCGGGTGCGGGTTACGGTTGCATCGCACGACGATCAAGATATTATGCAGCAATTGGGCGGTTGATGGATAGATTGGTCACGCTCGCCTCGTCTGCGCGCGCCCCTTGCCAACCAGGAACATGCCCACTCTTCCCTCTCGCCGCGATCAAGAAGACCTTGGTCAGATCCACGAGTGGGGGGCCAAAGCGCGCGATACCCCGGCCCAAAACTCTGCCCCCCCTCTTCATGCCGCGTTGCCATCCGTCCTGCATGCTGTTGGTGCCGTTGTTCCAGGTGGTACTGGTGGTGCTGTGGTGCTGAGCCCGGAGCGGTGCAAGCCAGAGCGGAGTATCAACCCTGCTTCGGCACCTTCCAATCCCTCAGCGGGCCTGGGGAGCATGACGGATGCGCCACTCGATTCGCCAGGGGTAGCTAAGAAGAGGGCAGGGGAAGAAGAGAGGACGCACGATCACATGCGCCACTCAAATCCTTGCGTACAGGCCATGGCCGAAGCGCGTCCCAGTCCCGCGCTCCTTCCGTCTCACGCTCCACCGACCCATCTGCTTCCGTTTCCGCTCCCCATCCGCTCCTGTACCTACCTGTACCCCCACTACCGTCCGGCCCGGGTCCCGAGTCTGGCCCAGCTTCCCAGTGTCCCACCCCTAACACCGATGCGTCCCGTGCGCTGGGACAGGCTCCTGGACAGGTGGTTCCAGGGCAATTCCTGGGCAGGTACCCTCCTCTTTCGTCCTCGCACGGGCTGCCGCCCATAGGCGCAGGCGTAGGAGCAGGCCTCCCCCTCCCATCCCCTTTTGTGCCTTCCGTACCAGCTGCGGCACCTTCAAAATCTCATGATGGGCATCGAGGTGCATCCCGACGTCGGCGTTGGCGCTGCACCCGCACAACCACACCACAACTACACGCACCGCCACAACCACACGCACCTCCACAACAACATGCCCAAGCCCAAGCACAGGGACAGCCTCCCGCGCCCCATCCTCCTGCCCCCCCAAATGCACCTGCACCTGCACCACCACCACCACCCTCCGCCACGGGCCCCCTACCACAGCTTCCTCTTTGGACCAAGATACGGACATGCCCCCCGTTTCCGGATCCGTTTCAGGTCCGGGGTCAGGGCCCGGCGCGGGTCCAGGCCCGGTGCAAGCGCAGGTCCAGGGCCAGGTCCGGGGCAGGGTTAGGATCAGGACCAGGGCCCGGTGCGGGTTTGGGTGCGGGTGCGGGTGCAGGGTCTATGGCACACACTCTTGCCCCCGGCGCAGCACCTGGTCGTCCTGGTTTCCCGCACGTCTCGCCTGTCCATGGACGCATGGGACCATGGCGCCGGGTGGATCGGGTTCGGTTGGGTTCCCTGGTCAAGATGGAGTGCCGCCGTCGCAGGACGGTTCGATCTCGCTCCCCCTTTCGCACTCTCACTCGCAGTCGCATTCCCAGTCGCATTCGAATTCGCAGTCGCAGTCGCATCCGCATTCGCAGTCGCAGTCGCATCCGCATTCGTCCCCGTCGCTGGGCTCCGAGGGACGAGAAGCGGGGGTACGAACGGAGGAGGCAAGTTCGGTATTTGCTTCTGCAGCGTCTGCAGCGGGGGGCGATGCGTCAGCGTCAGCTCCAACATCAGGGGGAGCATCCGCGTCGGGGCCAGCATCATCAGTATCAGCATCATCATCAGCGCCAACATCAGCCGCAGCGCCAACGCCAACTTCAGTGCCCGCGTCGGCTGAGCCTCGTTGGAGCTCGTTTGCTGCCTTGTCCGATATCGAGTCGGGCGACGAGGAGCAGGAAGAAGCGTTGGACCCCGATTGGAATGAGCAGTTGCAATTGGCCATTGGACAAGCGTTGGGGCACCCCACCGATGCTTGCCGCCGTTTTGGGTGCCGTTCACCGCACCTTCGGGTTCGGCTCAAGCTCAAGCTCAACCTCTGGGTTCGGCTCCGGCTCCGGGGTCGGGGTCGGTGTGGGGTCGGTGTCTGATCCGTTCGCTCCAGCGCACGCGGTGGGTCACCCAGGTGCGGTTCCCGTCGCGCACGCTATGGCCGGCATGGAGGGTATGGAGGGTATGGAGGGGCTGGAGGGGATGGGGGATGCAGATGGATGCGGATGCCTTGGCCCGATACGCACAGCGTTTGGTCAGTGGCGTACCCCCTGGCCCTGGTTCTGGACCTGGGTCTGGACTTTCGAACGGACACCAGCCTGTGCGCTGCACACGTTCCCCCCGGGCCACCACGTGCGTCCCGACCAAGAGCGGGACGGGAACGAGGGCGAGACCAGGGGCGGGCGGACGAGTCGGTCGAATCGGTCGAAAGGGTAGAAGAAGGTGTGGTGGATGCAGATACGACGATGGATACCACGATGGAAATGCCGTGTTTGCTTCTTCCTCCCTTTGTTCTCCTACCGCTGCTTCGTCCGCTACAGCTACTGCTTCGTCCGCTACCGCTGCTGCTGCTGCTGCTGCTCCCGCTCGGCCCCACCCCTCGGCTTGGGCCACACGCGCACCGTGTCGGATCCGTATGCCTTGTCGGAATCGACGTTACGGCTCACGCTCCAGACCCCAGGGCTTGGCCCGGGTCCCGCTGCGGCCGCCAGTGGCGCTGCCAACGCTACCAACGGTGGTGGTGGTGGTACCGGTGGTGGTGGGGAAGCAGATCCGTCGCCCGAGGTGGCTGCTGCGTCCATCTCACTCAACTGCGCGCCGAGCTGGATCAGGTCCTGTTGGTGTACCTCAACGATATTTGTTTCCAATTGTACGTGTTGTTTTGTGTTGTGTTGTGTCGGACGCTTACTGATCATTTCCTTGCCCCCCTTGCCCCTCCCTTTGTTCCCATGCACAGTGGACTTTAAGGACTACCGTGGCGAACCGGTGCACCAACTGTTGATGGCCAAACGGATGGCTCGACTGGACGAGTCGCCAGACTTTAGACCGTTCCGGTTCCGGATCCAAGCGTTTACCAATGCGTTTCAAGAACGTGTGTACCAATCGGGCTGGACGGAAGCCGAGGTGAGTTTGAAAAAAGTCAAGCTGTACCTATGGTCGCAACCGCTCATTGCGCGTTTCAACGAGGATGGTCGTAAGGCCAAATCGCGCGGAAACCATAACTGGATCATTGATGCGCGTAAACGACCACAAGGCGGCTGGGAATTCCGTGAATTCACACGACGCATTGCCGCGCACCTGCGCGTGCCTTCCTCCACATCCCATGGAAATGGAAACTACGGATCTGGGATCCATTAGTGCCTAGCAGTGCGATTCGCGCACGCTTCGCCGCCCCGCAACTGCCACGCTGGATCGAATGGGAAAACCCAGAGGTACAAGATACCTTACAAGGCACACCTACTTCCCCGGACGATGCGGGACCCGTGACTGTCGTGGCGCAGTACGTTCAGAATGGTCAGGTTCACCAATTGCACCATTCATTTTACCTTGATGTCACGCCCGTCGAAGCTATCGACCCTGCTACCCCTCGTCTTCCGCCCCGGGCCAAGTCCCCTTGGGCGTCGCCCTGCTCTCTCACCCGGAAACGGAGGCCGCATTCGTGCCCCGGCGCCGACCTTGCCGCTCCCCGCTTCGGGTTCGGGTTCGGCTTCGGATTCGGCCATGCGCTCTGGGCCGGGCGCGACCTTGGGCCCTGCCCCCTACCGGGTGCGACGATGGTGGATCGGTGGTGGCGGAAGATACGGACGCGGTGATGCAAGAAGCGAATGCCAATGCGAATGCAAGTTCCAATGCCAATGCCAATGCCAATGCCAATGCCAATGCCAATGCCAATGCCAATGCCAATGCCAATGCCAATGCCAATGCCAATGCAAGTGCTAATGCAAGTGCCAATGCAAGTGCCAATGCAAGTACGAGTACGAGTGTCGAGCCGAGCCCGGCAGCGGCAGGGCCGGAGATGGACCGGGATCGGGATCGGGATCGGGGTCGGAGTTGTTGTTTGGCCCGGTGGGTGGCGCACAGGATGGGAGTGCAAGTGCAAGTGCGGGAGGTTCCCATCCCGTCTCGTTCTTCCCTCCTTCTCATTCGCAACATTCCCATTCCCATTCGCACTCCCATTCCCATTCGCAACATTCGCATTCGCACCCCCACCCGCACTCCCATCCGCCTTCGCATTCGCATTCGCACTCGCTCTCGCACTCGCATTCTTCCCATCCTTCACACCATTCGCATTCACATTCGCATTCGCACGATGTAAGTTTCGCTTCATTGTCCTCGGCGCCCGGTACAGCTTTGGTCCCGGCTGGCCCGGCCGCCTCAGCACCCACGCGACCGGGCATGCCTCATGTCCACTCGACTGGGCCCGGTGCCGTCGTTTCTCTCCCCCCTCCTTCTCTCCCGATTACTTCTCTCCCTCCTTCTCTTGCTCCTTCTCTTGCCCCTCCTGCCTCGGCGATGGGGGCGCCGGGATTCTTACCCAAGCCCAAGCCCAGGCTCAAGCCCAGGCCCAGGTCCAGGCCCAAGCCCAAGCCCAAGCCCAAGCCCAACTCCAAGCACAAGCTCACGCTCACGCTCAAGCTCAAGCTCAAGCCTACGCTCAAGCTCAAGCTCATGCGCAAGCTCAAGCTCATGCGCAAGCTCAAGCTCATGCTCAAGCTCAAGCTCAAGCGCAAGCTCAAGCTCAAGCTCAGGCCGAAGCGAATGCGCATGCCTTCCGTATGCGTATGGCGATTGAGATGCGGCAACAAACGCATGCCAACTCACTTTCGTTGTCCTTACCGCCAGGTCGGAACGTAAACGTAGGTTCGGCATTGGAACCTTCGCGTTCAAGTCACAGCACGCAGACTTCCGTGCCTGATAATGGCTTGGCCCTGTCCCTGGGGCGTGCCCCTCCGCCCTTGACGGCTCCTGCGGGACCAACTGGGTCAGTAGGTGGCGCCGAGGTGGAACTTCCACCCACGCGCGCGGCGGCTGTAGACTCCGGTCCGCCTTCGACCTCGAATTGCACTCCCACTGCAGGTTCGGTTGGCGGTGTGGTACCGTCTACACCGGCTGCTGCGCCTGCGTCGGGCACGGGCAAGGGGACTGGCACAGGCACAGGCACAGGCACAGGCACGACTTGCTCCACACCTAGCTCTTCTTCTGTCGCAGCTCCGACGAGTACAAATACCGTCACTGGGGCACCGGCAACGGGACCCCCTGCTCCTGGTCCTGGTCCTGGTCCTGGTCCTGGTCCTGGTCCTGGTTCTGGTCCTGGTTCTGCTTCTGGTTCCGGTTCTGTTTCGGGGTCGCATGGTCCCGGTACGCCCTTGGGGTTACCTTTGCTCAGTCCTCACCACGCCCACCCACTTAGTCTATCGCACATGGACTTGGGCGTCGCCTCTATGCCTGCCGGTCGAGCGCGGGGTACTTGCCTGAAGGCGTGTCGCTTGGCATGTCATTGGGATTGCCTTTGTCCATGGATTTGGGCCCGAACGCTACGCCCACGGCGCACGCGACGCCCCTCCCGCGCAGGAGCAGTCTGGTCCACCTCTGGACGCTTCCCACGGTGTGCCTGGGGATGGGCAGGTCGAGGGAGGTGGAGCTGGAGGTGGAGGTGGGGACGGAGGTGGAGATGGGGGATGAGGAGAGACGCTTGTGTGCGTTATGAGCAAGCAAAAGGTCAGGGGGAGGGGGGGGGACATGGGTTCAATGTGTTGTTATGCTGTGTTGTGTTGTGTTGTGTTTGCTATTGGTTGGTATTATGCTGCTGCTACTCTACAGTCACCAGTTACTAGTCACCGTCACAAGAGGTCGCCTGCAAAGGCCAAATTGTATGCTACTACCGTTGTTTGCTCCTTACTCCGGCCCAAGGCAACCAAGAAGACCCGTACAGAGCACATAGTCCCTAGACAAATGGACAAGAGAGGCAGGAGCGTAGCAGGGAAAGGAGACTGTGGCCCATCTTCGTACCACCTAGTACTATACCCCGACAGAAACCGTAACCGCAACCGTACTAACCGCAACCAGATCCAAAGCACAGTCGAAGGTATTGACCACTGACGACGACCAATCATGTACCCTCAGTCCACTGTGGTCGCAGCTGCACCTGTGCCCCATCAGCTGCATCTTGCATTTTGCATCTTGCATCCTCCCAGCGAGCCAGTACGACATCCAGCTTCTGACGCGCCGTCAGTCGCGCATCCAGCCCTGTCACTTGGCCGTCTATCCCGTCCTGGCCGGAGGGGGGTTAGAGGTGACCGGTGACGGAGCCACGAAGCGGGGGGTGCATTGTGGATCCAGCTATAACATTGCCAGTGGTCGGACGCCTCTCCCCCCTCTGCCTCTCCACGCTGCCACCCTAGAGCACGCAGGGTTCTATGCTGACCTTACATGATGGCGCGCCTCGCCGTTGCTTTTCCAAGTCGGAAACCCTGTTGCCTCATGCCTCACCTGTCTGTCCCACCTCATCCACGCCAAAACCAAACCAAACTGATCCAAACCAATTCAGTCCCATTCTTCCTCTCTGCCGCATGGGCAAACGGGCAGGGCAGGGCAGGGCAGGGCAGGAGCTTGCTTGGCACGCGGCACACTCTGACTTGCACCATGTACCTTTACTGTATTGGTCCGTGGGACTCGGACCTTGGGACTCGGACCTTAGGACATGGGACGTGGGACATGGGACATGGGACATGGGACATGGGACGTGGGACGTTAGGTTGGCCACTTGCTTGGGTTACCCTTACACTTGTCCTTAACCCTTGTACTTGACCTTCCGCACGTACGCACGTACGCACGTATCTACCCATGCCCATGTTGGGGGAACGTAACCGGGTAACCGGCAATTACAACGGACCTGTCCCCGCGTCCATGCGTGGGCGAGAGAGCAACGTTAGGATACACCCCCACACCTAACCGACACAAACTCATTTGCGCCTTATGCTGCACCACTTGTTGCCACAACCGTGCTTCCCACCCGCCCTCGCCACCTGAAACGACAATCGTTCGGTCCATGTGTCCAGCAGGCTCCACCGATGGGGCTGCCACAGCCGATGGGACCGCCACAGTCGATGGGACCACCGCAGTCGATGGCGCCGGCGCGGACGTTGGCACGGACGTAGGTACCGGTTGCTCCGGACTGACCGTCGTGGTACCCAAGACATCGGACGACGGCGGCTCGGACGACGATGGCTCGGACGACGACGGATCGGACGATGGATCGGACGACGGACCGGGCGAGCCGTCGGACCGGACAGGGTGACGCCGTGTAGGTCGACGAGGGGGTAAGTGGGGCGGTACCGTCGTCGCCGTCGCCTTCTCTGTCTCTGTCGCCGTTTCTTTCGCGTTCGTCGTCGCAGTCGCAGCACCAAGCTCAGCCGCACTACCGGCCGCATCCCCCGTGGCCACAGCAGTAGCCGCAGTGGTTTCGGCGGTAGGGTCCGAGGTAGGATCAGGGGTTATTCCAGACGTAGGTTCGGGGGTAGCGTCGGGGTAGCGTCGGAGCTGGCCCCGGTAGGGCGTGCGGGTAGCACGGGAGGGACAGGCGTGTCGCTCGTCGCTCTCCCCGTAGGTGCAGGTGCAGGTGCAGGTGCAGGTGCAGGTACAGGTGCTGGTGGTGAGGCAGTGGGGTCGGGGGGAGGGTCAGCCGAAGAAGCTAAAGGCGCAGGCAAAAGTGACTGTGAACCTGAAGCTGAAGGTGGATGTGACTGTGACTGCATAGGTGAAGGTGAAAGGGACGGGGAAGGTGAGGCAGTGAGAGCCGGAGCAGCAGGGGTAGGTGTGGTGGAGCGCGAGTGCCAAGGTTCTTGACCTTCAAGTACGATAGCACGTTCGACGTGGCGAACAAAGGCCCAGAAACTGCATACGGCATGTAAGCGTGCGCCATGGTGCGGACAGAGCAGGTAGCGCGTCGTAGATTCTTCCGATAAACGGAAAATGTGCGTAGGTATGGGCGGTGCAAAGGCGTACGAAGAATTGGTCGTCTGTTCCCCGTTCCCCCCCGTCATCCAAATCCAAATCCAACCCAACCGGCATCAACATCAACCCGAACCCAACACCAACATCCGCACACGCACAGAGACACATCAACACACACATATCAAAATCAAGTCCCCAAGTCAGTTTCAACATCCACGTATCACCCCCCTCCTTTGGTGGGGCCGATCGATGCGCACCATGTCCACTCTACGCCCCACCAAGAACCCACCACGCACAAAAGAACATGAGCCACGTACCGTTTCCTTTTGGTTTTGGTTTTCCTTATCGTCGCCTGGCAAGGTGGGGGAATTGAACGCGCCCAAGCGACTGGCCAGGAATCCAGCCGAAGAAGGCGTCTGCTTTTCCACCCGATCGGGCGTCGGACTGGAATTGCCAAGTCGCAACGTACTAAAGATCTTCCGACTGCGTGGCGTCGCCGTCGGAACTGCCGGTGTCGGTGTCGGTGTCGGTACCGGGGTCGCAGCTGGAGCTGGAGCCGAAGTCGTCGCTGGAGCTGAAGTCGTAGTCGTACTCGGAGTCGTACTCGGAGTCGGTGCCGTGGTGGGCGTTGCACCTGCGGCAGCCGGGCCAGCTTGCGCCTCCGAACCGGACCTGGCAGGGCCAACAGATGCAGAGCCAGAGGTAGAGGCAGAGGCAGAAGCAGAGGCAGAAACCGTTCCACTAGTCGTTTCGCCTGCCGGATCGGGAACCAACTGCGAACCCGAACCCAAAGCAGAAACTGGCGTAGGGACCGATCCCGAGCCCGATGTGGCGGCGGGAGGACACTCAGTGGGAGTGTGCGCGCCATCGCCAGTCAAGGGGGGAAAGAAGCAGAATCATCCCCATTTGCATCCCCATTCGTATTCGCATTTGCACTGGGCTCGGTATTGGGCTCGGTATTAGGCTCGGTACTGGGTTCAGGTTCAGCGGGGTCGGAGGGGAGAGGCGTGGGCGTGGCATGTACCGGGTGGGGAATGCGTAGCGTCTTAGATGAGAGTAAGCTGGCTGCTGAGCCGGTCCAGGATGGGGCCCAGCTGGTGCTCGTCTTGCGTTCGCGGTCGCGCCCGGGCGGAGAGGTGAGCGTTGAGGAAGCCGACGCCGAACCCGAAACCGAACCCGATGCCGAAGTCGAAATCGAAGCCGACGCAGACGCAGAAGCAGAGGAAGGGAGAGAAGAAGAAGAAGAAGGCAACTGCGCCGGGGAGGGGGAGGGTGAGGGTCCAGTCCGCCCAGAGGGATATTAACGAGGTGCATACCGCACATAGCGCATTCAGCAGGGGGCAAGTGAGCTGTCTTGGCGCGAATGTGAGTTGGATCAAGGTGTGCGTCCTTAGGCCAGATCGACTGGAAGACCAATGTGCCATCGAGTATGGCTGTGTGGGCCGTACGACGGTTCAGCCACCCCAGCCCAGGCGCTAGGTCGAGTCGCAAACACGGACCTGTATCTTCTTCCTCTATACGTTTGAGGAACGGCTGGGACAGTTGGTTGCTCACCATCACCAACGCCTCTGCGTTCGCAGGTAACGCAGGAAAGTCTTTGTGCCGTCCTACGCCTGCTGCAAGGAACGGATTAACGTGGCCCGAAGGTGCGATCCCCGTCATACCTGCCCGGCCGAAACTTACTTCGCCCACTGCAGCAGTGGTCCCCACAGGCCGAGCCGAAAGCGAAGGCGAAGGCGAAAGCGTACTGCTACCATGCTGCAAGTGGTAGTCATAAAACGGCTTGAGAAGTAACCGTTGCCTCCGTAGAAACGCAAGAAACGCACAAAATTCTCGGTACGCTTCAATGTCCAAACGCACTTGCCGGTACAGCAGCGCAGGCGGAAGACACGTCGATGCCGTATCCTCTCTTGGCGCAGGCGGGTCCACTACGACCTCTATCGCTGCTGCTGTTGTTCCTGCCGCCTTCAGGACCGCAGGTTCCGCGTGGTTGGTAGATGGCTCGGAGTGGCCGGGGAGGTGGGGCGCAGGGAGCATCTCCGCCTCGTCCACGGGATCTGGATCGAGCGAGTCGCGGCCGTCGGGACCGTCGAGGGGAGAGTTTGTTGTTTCAACAGGTCAATTTGTTGCTGTAGAGCAGCCA
Source organism: Moniliella sp. 'wahieum' (assembly GCA_003971905.1). NCBI lineage: Eukaryota > Fungi > Basidiomycota > Moniliellomycetes > Moniliellales > Moniliellaceae > Moniliella > Moniliella sp. 'wahieum'. The sequence continues at coordinate 5,661 of RSEE01000031.1, read as the reverse complement.
GGACAGTTTGTTGTTCAGCCATGATAGCCTGAGTGTTTTTCAACGACTGTTCCAGTTGTTCGGACTTAGTTTCAGCCTGGGCGCGCGCCAAGCGTTCGGTAGCGACCATACGATTAGCATCGGAGAACAACTTGGAGCTCAACTCGTCCAATTCAGCTTCAATTTTGTTGCGATCACTTTCGGCTTTGCCACGTTGTCGACTTTCTTCCAATACGCGCTCCATAAGTTTCTGCATCTCGCTGCTCACAAGTTGCTTCTCCACCAACACTCCCGTGTTGAGCGCAGATAGGTGCTCCGCTTTCTCCCTTCCAGCGTTTGGATCTGCTCACGATGGTACCGCAGCTTCCCTCGCGCTTCCGCAAGGTCATCTTCCACTTCCGCCACGTGCTCAATGCTGCTCACTAACTTGGCGTTCAACCCAGCCGCTTGCTGCTCGTAATCGAGAATCTGCGCACGCAGCGCCTCGCGTGCATCGGCACCGGCGTCAGCACCAGCGGCGGCAGCTGGAGCGGCAGCTGGAGCGGCAGCTGAGGCGGCACCAGCGTCAACAGCAGCGTCAGACACGGGCATGCTGATGCTGATGCAGATGGTGCGGGTGCGGGTGAGGGTGAAGGTGAGGCTGGGTGCGGCAGGGGTTGTTGGCCAGCACTCACGCGAGCGTGGAGATGGTGGTGGTGGTGGTGGAGCGCATCCAGCGTGCCTCGTCCGCCACCGGCCGGGGGCGCTGCCACGCGGCGCAGACAGGCGCAGGTACAGCCACACGTGCTCGGCCGCCGCTTACCTCAGCACACACGTGATCTTTCTGTCTCGCCGTACTCGACCGAAATGGTAAGCCTTACCGCTAAGCGCAAGCGGTGCCTGTAAGGTGGTTAGACGTGGGTTAGTAATTAGCGCGGCTGGTTCTGGCTCACCAGAGCGTACTAGTGTACTGCCAAGCAAAACCGGTTCTGTCTGCGTCTGCGTCTGCGTCTGCGGCGGCTTCCCACCGCGGCTCGGATCACTAGCGACAGAGGGACGGTCCGTCAGGTCGGACAAAACGGCACGAATGCAACGAAAGAACGAACGAACGAACAAACGAACAAACAAACGAACGAACGAAATGGCCTGGAGCGGTTCCTGCGCACCGTGACATGTGACACCGCCCACGTCCACGTCCACGCTCAACCCTCCTGCCGGCCTGGGGTTGCGTGCGAGAGGGCCTAGGGAGCGGGGGGGCATACACGTCGCAGTGTGGCATGGGGGTGCGGGGCAGGGTGAAAGAATGAGTACATATGTTATGGAACGGATGAGAAGTAGAAGCAGAAGGTGAAGGTGAAGAAGAGGAAGAGGAGGAGGAAAGAAACGAAGCGCAGGGAGCAGGGTAAGCAGGAGGCAACCGCAAGAGCAAGGGCAGAAGTAAGACCCAAGCCAAGGCAGCACAGTGAACCCCGGGGCCGGTTGACGCGTCGACGCAGACGTGTTTCCGCGTTAACACGCTTGGCTCGATGCGCTCGCGCTGGGTCTTGCTCTCGCGCTTGACCTTACTGCTACAGTGGATGACGAGGAGGAGGAGGAGGAAGGAAGCAAAGCAGGCGCGAGCGACAACGACAGTGGCAGTGGCGACGCGACAGGCGACGAGCGGGCCGAGACGCCCCAGCTACTCGAGTTGCCGAGTGGGGAAGATCGGGTACGATACGAAGTGCGCAAACCAGGTCGTGTGGACTGCCAACTGCCTCCACGTAGTCTCCCCCCTTGAGTGTCCACCGAGGGGTGGGGCGGATCGATGTTCTCCTTCCCGGGGCGCGAGCGGCGCGTGACAGTGATGCTTTTGGAATTGGGTTTTGGGCTGGGGTGGGGTTGGACTGTCTTGTGCCACTGTCGCGTTGGCGGGCGGAAAGCGAAAGCGGGGCTGGGGAAGGACTGGCAAAGCCCAACGCGTGACGATGACCATGGCCAAGACCAACGCCGTAGGCGTAGCCTTCGTCAGACGGAAGAGGAGGCTGCCTGGGCGCGAGGACAGGGCGCAGGGGACGCAGCGGCGCGTCGGACAGCAGGCTGGCCCGTTGGGGGGGACACGGCGGGCCAGCAGCAGAGCCGGAGGCGGAGGCGGGCCTGGACGGGAGGGGCAGGGACAAGGTGTGGGCTGAGGGCAGCGGCGCGTTCTCGTCGCGTAGGATGGGCATCGTAACCGGGGCAATGGAGGAGGGGGGCGAGGGGGAGAGTGCGAGGTGCGCGCGTGGGAGAGGCGGAGGCAGCGGCGCGCAGGGGGCTGTCGATGGCGCTGGACTCATGGGAGGGACAGAGGGACAAACAGCAGAGGACAGCCCAAGTGCGGTGGCACGACGGCAGTGTGCGTGCCGATCGGCTGCGGGACACGCCGAGGCGAGGTGGGATGGGCCAGGTGAGAGTGAGATGTGATGGATCGGCGTGTTTGGGGGGGCAGCCGCCCGCCACGTGCGCCGGCTGCGTCACGTGATCCACGCGCTCCCCCCACCTCCAATCCAAGATCCCAATTCCCAGTTCCCAGTTCCCAATTCCCAGTGCTGAGCTAAGCGCCGACCCATCCGCATTCAATATTCCCTCTGCACCACCTCACCACCTCACCACCCCCCACCCCCATCTCTGCATGCTCAGCCCTCGGCGCCTGCCCACCCGCCCCACCGCCACCACCACCCCCTCGCGCGTGTGCTGCGCGCGCCCCTCCCCTCCGCCCCGCCCCCCGCCAGCACAGCCGCCACGTCCAGCGCGCGTCCAGCCACAGAAAACCCCGTCGTACGTCCCTCCCTCCCTCCCGGTCTCATCTCCTCTGCTCTGCTCTGCGCTGGCACCGCCTAACCCCCTCATGATCATGTACCCCCCCCCCTCCCCCCCCCTGCCGTGCACCAGGGCGGCTTTCGCGGCACGCTCAATGGTTTCTGATCGGGTTCAGTGTGGTGAGTGTGGCTGGGGCAGCGTGGGTGCTGCAAGGCCAACAGCGCGCAGCCGATCGCGTAGCTACTACCGCTGCCCAGCTCGAACACAACACCCGCCACCTTGACCCTCCACCTGGACAAGGTGCACCGGCTCGAGACGGAGTTGGCAGCGCTCAAGGGCGTGTCGGTCCCCCGCTCTCAGCAGCAGGAACGTAAGGACGCCTTGGACTTGCTTTACCAAGGTCTCCGCGAGGACTTGGATGCCGCCTCTAGTCGTCTCGCGCGTGTTGGTGCGTACTACTTTTCCCCCACTTGCTTCGGTCCTTGCTTCTTCTTCTGCTGCCCCTGCTTTGTACCCATGGGGTAGCGTGGGTTAGCGTGGGTTAGAGGAGGGACGCGTGCTTCTCGGCTGCCTTGGCTAACTATCCCCTCCGCCTACAGAAACGGAAGTGAACAGCGTCATGGAGCGCGTGCCAAAGCAAGATCCGAGCAGTCCGAGGAGGATTGTGTAATTCATCACTACACTCTGCTTTTTGCTGGTTTGTTGCGCGTCGTTCTTCGGCAGAGTGGGAAGTTGCATTTGTGGGCATGGCGTGTGTAGCAGCAGCCAAACCCAGGGTCACGTCCCTGCCCCTGCCCCTGTAACCTCGGCCCCTGTCCCTGTCCCTGTCCATGTCCCTGTCCCTGTCCCTGTCCCTCCTTTGGCATGGAGGGATGGTAAGCAGGAACACAGTCCATCGTCGCAGCCTGTAGATCATTTCCGGATTTCGACTTGCCCCACACCACGCGCCATCACTTGCGCAGTCGTCGGGCACCGGTCACTAGTCACTCTTGTCGGCAGGGAAAGTCTCCCGTCGGACCAGCAGCTCTATTAGCCAACCCCGGGAGGGTACACATCCGTAGTCGTCTTCTGAGCACTCGTCATGCACGTTATGCATCTGCGTCGTGCCACCAGCGACGCCTGTTCATTGCGCAGTCGCGCCCATCCTTACCAGACGGCGGTGGATCAGCCGGTACCCCATGTGGCGGTAGATCCGACCGGTTGGAACGGGCACATAGACCGTCCTCCTTGGGCCCAAGGCACGAATACCGCAACGCAGCTTTGCCACTATACCAACACAGTCTCTCTCTCCCAAGTTGGGTGCTGGAAGAGCGGAGAGAGAGGTGATAATGTGGGTGTGCTCCTGGTGCTCGTCTTTCTTGCCGCATCAGCTTTTGCTGCAACCCTTGCGCGGCGGCGACATATACACCTACTTAGTTGGTCATTGTATAGCCCAGCTGGCCTGCCCTGGTGCGTGCCCCGGCCTGCCCTCTGGCGCTTCCCGCAGCGAGACACCTGCTATTCATTGTATTGCCGAGCTGGTCGGCTCTCTGGTGCTTCGCACTGACTCGGGTCGGTCAAGCGGAAGCAGGGGATGGTGCATGGCGTTGTGCATGCCTGCTGGCCTCAGTCTGACGCGCTGGCCGTCCAAGGTCACCGCCTCGGCTGCTACCACCACTGCCGCGCTTGAGTTGGCTGTCTGGACGCTTGGTTTGGCCATTTGGAAGCTCGTCTCGGCCATCTCCCCACTTGCCTCCGATCGCCCACGTCCCAGCAGACCGTGCAGCTTGCCATGCCGTCCCCTTCCGACGCTCTGCCGGCCTATATGCACCCCCCTGGCGCCCCTGCTGTCACCCTGCTTGGGATGCTCATCCCCAACGCCGTCTGGGCCATGTGCAACGTCGTTCAGCGCATCGGTACGCATGCCATCCCATCCCATCTCCTTCCATCCCATGCCACCCTGCCTCATTCTGACCCGCTCTTGCACCAGTGTTCTGCCTCTCATCCTTCCGCTCTCCCTCGTCATTGCCTGCATCCCAACGCTCGTCGGGGCCATGCTCAAGCTCGAGTAGGCCATGTGCAAGTACAATCGTCGTGCTCTGTCTGTTGCGTCCAAGCTTGCGCTCGCCATCAACCTTGTGCTCATCATGTCCAAGCCTGCGCTCTCTCCCCAAGCGTGTGCTCGCCACCAAGCCTCGGTTACCCTAGACATATGTTATTGAAATCAATTGCAGGCTGGCAATTATTGATCGGCTCCGCCTGACGTCCAAAATCAATATTGATTTTGAGATGACCCGGGTTGAGCCTAGACATATTCCCAACTCCCGAGGGATGTCACGGGACTGGCTGGATGTGACGAGGTCCCTGATATACATCTAGATGTATCAGAGGGATCCCACCTGATGTATTCCAGGGTATTTTTGGCCTTGCCGTCATGACCCCCCCGGCGCACCCGTGACCACCCACCGGTGACCAGCATTAATTAAATAGCAACGCCGCCGCCCGCCGCCACCACCACCACCGCTCCCCACCACCCGGAAGGCCGTCCCCCCACCTACCACTACCACCCAACGCAAAAAATTTTTTTTCAGCACACCTCCTGATCTAGCTGGCAGACGCCATATTCGGTGTCGTTTGGGCATAGCTCAACCTTGGTGTCGTACTCGGCCCGAGGGGGTGTCATGCTTTGGTGGCAGGGGGGTATGGAAGGGCACCCTCTGGACTGGGGGTGTGTGAAATCTGAGGTCGAACGGACCGTGCACAGCCGAGATACGACGGATGGGGTGGGTTGAGTTGGGTAGGGTTAGGGATGGGGGGGTGTAACTTGTCAACGGTGGTCCAATCGAGAACGGAGGCCATATGCTGCATAGAGCGGACGATTTTATAGCGAGCTATCGCCTCGGCATAACTCTCTCCCCTTCGGGTAGCTCGCTATCTACCCTCGCCCTC